>OX451407.1:8437547-9149257 GCA_949629135.1 Eremobia ochroleuca | reverse complement strand
TAACGCACTACTAATCAAAATCTAAATCATTTTGAAGGATATTGCTAATCTATTGCTTCATATGTTCGAAAAATTTGTTATCCCCCCGCGGATCATCTACGAACATAAGATTGTTTTGGGATTCGACTTAAGAATGAATGACAACACGATTTGACAGTCTGTTGTCTTACTCCCGATGTGTTTTTGCCCGTCCGAAAAAGTTAAATAATCGGGCGTGGGGTGCACTCAGATTTCAGATTACTTTAAGACGGGCCCGTATGTTCGTTGATGGACTTACAGAGTAGGAATCCTCACCCGGTGGCTGAAGAAATGAAATGAAAGAATCTTGTAACAGTTGTCAGTCCCACGTAGATTAGTGAGACTGATGTCGCGTGGATTTGCATAGAAATCAGAAGTATGCGGAATTTCTGTCGCGTAATTTCGCTGGTGTGCCGCTCCACACACCTGTGTAATGGTGTATGATGCTAGCTGTCGAACAGTGTTTCATGTACGATATTATTATACTCGTTCGATGTACTATTGGTTGTGTGTTTTAAGTTGTGTGCTTAGGATAACTTGTTCTTATGATACTACATGATACGTGATATGTTCATATTTGCCTGTTTTTTTTTATTTTTATTATTTTATTCTATGACATGTCAAATGCTCTCAACTGCGTTAACCCATTGAATGCCGACTACGTAATATTACGTAGATGGTGTTAATAGAAGAGGCCAACTACGTGTTAGTACGTAGATGTTGTCTGTTGATTATAAGGCGATCTATGCTATTTGGCCTCTCGGGACGGTAATTTTTATACTCTTTGGCATCTCACGTAGTTGACCATATGTAGGGTGGCTACCGATTATGATTTGATATTTTACCTCGGCATTAAATGGGTTAATTATATTTTAATGGATACGATTTTTTCTTCGTTTTTGTTACACAAATCGCTCTTATAAAGCCATGTTACAGCCCGATTCAAACTTTATAGTAGCTCTGAAGTGCGCTACTCGCTATTCAGTACCTCACTCCTCACGCCCGCTGACAGGTGAACTTGTTACTGCGCAGCGACTCGCCTCATGTTCCGAGCCACCGTAAAGTTTGAATCGGGCTGTATGTATTGTTTGTTTATTCCAAAAAACAACATACAGGGTGAAATTGAAAACATGCGACAAATCGAAATGGGAGATTGTACTCATCATTATGAACCACTTTTACCATGGGACCAAACCTGAAATTACACATAAATGCCCTACATTTATGTTCGCATAACTCGTCAAAATGTAGGGAACAGCTGATTTTTTTTTAGCAATTTCAGGTTTGGTCCCATGGTAAAAGTTGTTCATAATGATGAGTACAATCTCTCATTTCGATTTGTCGCATGTTTTCAATTTCAACCTGTATATGTAATGCTGAAAATGCCGTAAATAAAACCTCATCAATTATATAATTTATGAAATTACAATACGATCAATATAAATAATGATGTGTGTTTTTTAATGTGAATTATGTACCTACGATGTATTTATTTTATGTAGCTTATTATTGCTTACCATCGGTTGGTGTTTTTTACTATAGACAATTGAAACAACATGTGAGCAATTTATTTAAGTTGTTCCAATTGTCATTATGACCCTTAAATGTATGATATTGACGTGTTATTTTTATTTGATCAGTATTACATCCAGCATGTTTAGGTATATTTTGTGTACTTGTATCATAGGTGATTGGTTTATTTTTACATTGCAAATTAATCTTTATTTTACAGGCATTTTCCGTTATATATCACAAACGTATTGACGAAATGCATGTCTTAATTTATGATATATTCTATTTCAGTTTGCATGTCATTCAAAAATAATGTAAATTTATAATATGCTATATTGACGTGTCTAGTAGTTATCTGTGAGATGTTTTGAACACCAACTGTTTAGTGTGTGTAGTGTTGCAGATGTAGGCCAGTTCCGGGGTTGCCTGCTCGTGAGCGCAAAATCCACAATTTGTTACGTAGCAAGTGTTGCCATGTTCGTTTGTTTGTGTGATTGCAGAGCGCCGACGGAAGGCCAGGAGACCAGTCGCCGCCTGACTCTCCCGTTGTACATTGTAACGAAATAGTTAATATCTTGGGAAATGAACGCACCGTACAACTACCGCAACTCCTAGATGATTGCTACCTACAATAAATAACTTGCAGTTAGCATGCGCCTCTAGATCTGAGTCGACCACTACTCCACATACAGTCACATGTTCAAACTGTATGTTCTGATTATTATTTTAAAGCTTTTAATTCTTATTTATGATTGTAAATAAATACAAACAGATCAACTGACCACTTGGCACCCATTTAGACGTCTACTCATATCTAGAGTCGCCGTCCTGAACAGACAGTACATAGGCACATATCACATATTTATTTCTTGTGGGTAACTAACACTTGAACATTGTCAACAAAACGTATATGATGAGATTATTTTTTACGAACTCTATATATTATTTAAACTTACGAACGGCTGTGTGGTTAATACGAACTGTGTTATATCATATTCTATCTATACTGAATTGTTATGATTGTTTATGTGCCAATATTGATCATTTGACATGCCAGTCTGTCCAGGTATAAGTTAAAAAGCCACACTGCCTTAAAAGATGTAACAGAATGATCCGACCTACCACGGAGCTATAGAGAGAATGAACGAAAGCGGACACCACGCCGCGAGGAGCCGAGGTAAATGCACTGTGCTGAGTGACTAGTTGATACGCAAACTGTCTTATAAATACTTGTGTAATATCCACGTGAATTTGGAGATCACGAATTTATTTTGCCACAAAATCAGTAAGAAATCATGAGAATAGAACTCCCAATTCATGTAATGAAATATGTTTAGCATAAGTTAGGTGATAATGTTTGGCGCCACATCTCTCTGGACAGCTCGTAGGTTGTAATGCTGGTATCAGTGATGTACGTTATTTAGCCTCGGTTTAATTAGGTGTTAGTCTATATGAGAAATAAATGAGATAAAGGTAATGTAATACTATCTACATTCCTCTCGACACTGTTCACTTATGGTTCGACGCGACTCACGCTCGATTCGGCACCGGGGGCTCAAGCCCTTCAGACTTGTATTAATTTTTAAGCATATAAAGTGTATATTGATTCACTACTGTGTTCATTTTATTTATAATCATGGTTTCTGTCCACAGTCCCCGGAGGTAAGTGACCCTAAATCTAACAATATAAAACATTGTGCTTTTACTCTTTTCTCACGATATTCTGAGATTTTTACGTGTCGATTGACATTTTTTTATTTGATGAATTTTATTGTTTCTGATATATGTTTCGTGAAGGTGTTTAGTAATTATACCAGGATCCCTGATTTATTATTTTACAGTCACACGATATTTGGCGTATGGTGAAACGTTTATTAGGTCAGATTCCTTCGAATTGACGCCGAAACTGTATCTTAAATAAACATAGGCCTTATACATTTTTGCCACACGTCAAAAATCCCATTGCTCTACAGGCCTGTATTTGAGTTATCATATTATTTCCTATTTTACTAGGTGTAATCCTTACATTGACATCTCGTAGATACTAATCTCATGGTTCACTGTTTTATCGTATTCTTTGTATGATGTTTGCATATTTTAAATGTGCTTTTCACAGAATCGCATATCCAGAGATATGACATCACTTTTCTTACAAAATACTGACGAGCATACTTCACCACAAAGGCGGGACATCTTTGACATGCTAACCAATATTTTTTTAAACATTGATAATGTTTTTGCGTTACATATTGTAACATTTCCATGTGTCTCTATATGCCCTCTATCTTATACTTGTATTTTTACATTGCTGTGTATTTGCTATGTTGATTTTGATTATTATCTTGTGTGTATGCTATATTTGCATCTCATCATGTGATTGCCTCACTACCCTCATTGTTGTCGATCTGTTAAAGGTGGGAGAAGTACTGCCACTCGTTAATATCATTGAAACTGACACAAAAATGATACAAATAATGTTGGAATATGGCGGAACGAGCACGAATGCTGAGATAAAGGTGGTATTACTGAGATTGTCTTGGTAAGTTTTACTATAGATGCAAGGATGAAATTAACTCTTGATTATCTGGTTACTCTCAAACGTCATGCCAAGCACAGTTAGAGTAGACGAAAATATTGAAAATAATACACAGCAGTTCCATGAGGACAATGCCCATGGAACATCTTGTTAGTATCACGTACTGAGGGTAACCCAACTATGAAAACTGCATACGTATTTTGATTAGTGTTTTTAGTGACATAATGACAAATATTAATGATCTAGCGTACATTGAAAGGGTTTAGTTCTGTCTGGCTTAATGCGATTTCTAAGAAAAGTACAAAGTAACACCAATAATTGGCTTAGGGTCACTTTCGGCTGCAAAAAATCGTTGTCAAAATTTTCTATTGAGCTTAAGAACTTCGTTCTGCATAAACATTTGAACACAGTGTATTCATACATACAATTATGTGTATTCATTGATACATTTATTCTGCGCACTGTTGTAGATAGCTGACTAATGCTCGCTTTTTGAAGTATTTTAATCGTAGTTTTTCTATTTTATAGTGCTTTGGTTCAAAATAGAGTTTCTGAACACTGAGAAATTCTCTTTGACGAATCCATATCTATTGAAAATTTATCTGAAGATCTCAAAAACCGGGCAAATAGTGTGCAGTTGAATTATTTATAAAGCGTTTGAACGCACTTAACAATGCGAAAACATTTGAGCTATTTTATAACAATAACAATCCAAAGACGATTACCATATTATAAATTAGAAACTAGTTTTATTGGTCGAATATGATAATATGATAAAGTGCGTTCACCGCTTTACGTTTTGGACAAATCGTGTCTAGTCATAATCGACGATTTTTTTTTATTTTATATTAGTTGTATCTATGTTCAACCATTTCATTTTGCATTTTAGCTTCGTAGCCATCGTAATAAAAGAACAGTTTATTCCAAATTATTTTTATTTTCATGTGACATCTTTACTTAAATATTTTTGAATTTGATTACGTTATATTGGTTTTCACAGCGGCGAGTTAGGGGTGATACAATAAATTATATTAAAACTATGTTTTGTTTTATTTCACAATAGATATGAAGGAACATAGTTATTATTTTATTATTAGGACCTGTCTTTCATTCACTAGATATTGATTATACTTAGATATTCAATTAACCATACATTGTACTTTTTTTATCACTGTTAAGTTAAAGCTATAAGATAACTCTGTGAAGGTCTAAGCGGTTATGTCGCAGCCAACCAGAACTCGCCGGCCGCTCCCGCAAAACCGCTCGCTTCGCTCGCTCGGCTCGCGCATGCTTGGTCTAACCTAACCTAATACATTTGGTCGTGGTGCCCAAGCTTAGTTACTGCGACCAATTCGGTTTGCGCGTGGTCGGTCACAGTTCCCAACCTAACCTTTAATGAATATCAGCCCGTTTAGTACCTAAATAGGCTAGGCTGTTATCTGAAAGGCTAATTAAATTAAGCTAGTTGGCTGCACCAGATATACTATCACGTTACTTAGTAAATAGTATAATAAATTGACTAGATTTGATTCAAGTAAATATTCCTCATGTTATAAGTTCTATACCTACTTAGAAGAAAGTGAACTCTACGCACAATAGCTTCACAAACCGCAGCTTTGATATTAAGGATCATTAGAATTTATTTTAAAATTTCAACTATTATAATTAGTGCTAGAATCTTGAAGATGGCAGTGTAAGTATTAATAGTTTATCATCCTAAAAACGTCAGTACCTCTGCCGTTGATTGCTGTCAGTCTCGTCACCTGACGTGCAGGAGTTGAGAGATGCTGTTGAAGCACTTGACGTTCTGATGAGCTGCGAGAGCCGAGACAGCGGCGCTGTGGCCCAGGGTTGCAGTGGACTACCAGCCTCGATGATTGGCGAAGGAGATACCCTGCGAAGAAGTAGGTTTCGAGATTACATCTGGACAGTATAAGCTCCGATTAAAACGGCTTACCTTACTGAAAATTGTCCTTCAAGTATAAAGAGTTAGGCACACTTAGGAGATCAGTCGTTTTGTCGCCACTTTATTGAATTCGTCCTTTTTTTTTTCGTCTTATGGCCATCTGTTATCGTAGAATCTGAACCCGTAAAGCTAGTCTGTACATTTCTACTTCATTTGAATGATAACTTTACCTATTTCGTCTGTGACGAGCTGTTTTCGGTCTTCGAGTCTTCACGTGTTTATTCGACGCCTGAGCTGGCGCAGCACTTTCAACGTCAACTCCATTGCCTGCCCCTATTGAAATAATCAGATGAGCTCCGTAAACAAAAGATAAAATAGTGCCGTTGATTCAGATCTTTTTGGCAACGAACGGAATAGATTTGTCGCCGAAAGGTTTTTATAAATCTCGACCTTTAACAGTTAGTACACCCGCCACCGTCAACAAGATCCGAGCGTGACGTCCCGGTGACGGCGTGCGATGTTGCGGTATCGCTACTTTTTTGGCCCTTCATCTCGTTGACGTGGCGGTGGAAACGGCCTTAGACCATTGGGTTATTCACTTTATAAACCCTTAGGAGCCGTCTTCTCGAGCGAGAGAATCGCGGCGATATCGCCGTGCCACGTATACAGCGTGTAACGGAAAGGGGGTATCAACCCTGAAGGAGGTGAATGTGCTCATGAAACTCAACAACTTTCCCCAAAGAACATAGGTAGAAATATGAAAAAAAAATTTGGCCCTCCCATAGTAAATCAATCAGCTGGTAGTCAGTTTTGTAAGGGAGGGCCAAATTTTTTTTTTCATATTTCGACCTATGTTCTTTGGGGAAAGTTGTTGAGTTTCATGAGCACATTCACCTCCTTCAGGGTTGATACCCCCCTTCCGTTACACGCTGTATATATACACTATTAGAACGTGTCTACACGCGGCGATGCGACTAGTGGCTGAGAGCGAGCGAAACGTCATCGTATCGCCGCGCGCCTGTCGCGCGTTCGCCACAGAACGTGGCGCTGTCGCAGCGAGCGTGCTGCAAACGCAGGCGTCCCGCCCGCGTCATTTCTGCGTTGCCTGTCTGCCAAACAAGGTGTGCGTTCGCGCAGCGGAATGTTGTTGAATTTAAAGATTTTAATTATGCAGATATTTAGTGTATGACGTCGTATAATTGTGTATGGTAAAAAACAATTTGTGCACGCAGCCATTGTGGAGAAATTCACCAAAAACTGATTCCGCTGGGCGAACGTTGTCCTGGCGGAACTTTTTTTAATCCATAGACTTTAGAAGAAAAGAGATGTGTCCAAAAATTAGTGTGTATTTGTGTGTAATTGTGTATGTATGAATAAAATTAGTGCATGCATAAACGTCGGAGAATTTCAAGTTTCCGCTACGCGAACGTTTTGCCATTAGCTAGTTTTCATATAAAGCGCTTACATAGAGAGCTGTAGATTTTTACATACCTACGTTGTTTTGAATTTGTTTATATTTGTTTAAAAAACAGATTTTTAGAAAAACTTGTAGGGCTTAAAAGATAAAAATATAAACGTAAAATACGCTTATTAGGTCTTAGTTCTTAAAGTATGCACTTTGGGGTCTAGATTTTCACGTTTATACAAACCTTGTAAGTGTCTGCAACATGTTGCCAAGTATCAATGATGTTCCGTTAGTGATTAAAGAGTTATAGGACAATTTACCATGAATAGATCACTGTTTACAAAGCAGTCAAATATCACGACGTTCTAAAGGAATTGCATGGTTAAATGTATGCTAATAATTAGTGTATTCATTCAACTATTCACATGCAAAATTTCATGTCATTAAATTCAGTAATTAAAGAAAAACAATTATAATACTGACGAAGCATCGAAAACCTACATAACCCGACCAAGTTCGGATGGCTACAAAAAAGCGGCCGTGCCATATATCTAAGAAACGTTCTTAACCTTCCAATATAGTATTTATTAATATGGTACAGTCGCGTACACAAGCGTTAGGAAAAAATATAACAATTGCATTTCTTGAATGAGAAATATTTTTTTAATAGTAACGCTATTATCAACGATAAAAATAAATCTTCAATTAACAAGTACTTCTCTATTTAAATATCCGTGTACAAAAATATTTTTAATTACATATAATACTTAATTATGTAATTATAATAACGTTAACAAACGCTTGCAACGACAGCAATAGACTTAAATGTGTTTTAACTAAAATAGGTTTAATAAACGATTATGAATATAAGGGTAAGTATAATATTTCGAGCTTCAATAAAAATTAAAATCACATCACATAACTAGACTATTCAGTTGTTTAGATTTGATCAACATTAAAAAAGTGCTTATAAACTAAAACATTGGTATAAAAAAGGTATTTTCAAGAAAATATTCTTAAATTAGTAGCTAATACAGTAAATAACCTCAACATTTCTAAGTATACCTAATATTTTCTAGTTTCAATTTTAAAATCACAGATCACATAACTAGACTATTGAATTGTTTAGGTTTGAGAGTTTGCCTAGTATAAAAATAAATCAACATTTAAAAAGTACTTATAAAATAAAACATTGGTATAAAAATGGTATTTTCAATTCAATACCAATTTTAATTATTTCATTTCCCTAAGGGGTCTATAGTTAGAATCCTGATCCGTGAAATCTTCAATAGAAATTAGCTGTATGAATTTTATTTGTCTTAAATAATATACCTAGATTATATCTCAAGTCTCAAGCGCATACTTAAATATAGTACAGACGCCAGCACATCAAGCTACTACAATCTGTCAGATTTCTTTAATAGATTTTCAACTTTATCGCTAAAGGATAAGGTTCAAAGTTGATTGCGAAAATCTGACAGTTTCGGGTAGCTTGATGTGCTGGCGTCTGTACCTACTTTCTGTCATAGTCAAATACATTTAAAAAAGTAGGTATACAACAATAAATGACCTATAAATTATATCGAAACAACAATTGTGTTATCACCTATACCAATTCAGTACCGGTATTATACTGTAAATTTTGGGATGTTACCTAAATATATCGCACGGCCGCTTTTTTTGTAGCCATCCGAACTGGGTCGGGTTATGTAGGTTTTCGATGCTTCGTCAGTATTATAATTGTTTTTCTTTAATTGCTGAATTTAATGACATGAAATTTTGCATGTGAATAGTTGAATGAATACACTAATTATTAGCATACATTTTACCATGCAATTCCTTTAGAACGTCGTGATATTTGACTGCTTTGTAAACAGTGATCTATTCATGGTAAATTGTCCTATAACTCTTTAATCACTAACGGAACATCATTGATACTTGGCAACATGTTGCAGACACTTACAAGGTTTGTATAAACGTGAAAATCTAGACCCCAAAGTGCATACTTTAAGAAGTAAGACCTAATAAGCGTATTTTACGTTTATATTTTATCTTTTAAGCCCCACAAGTTTTTCTAAAAATCTGTTTTTTAAACAAATATAAACAAATTCAAAACAACGTAGGTATGTAAAAATCTACAGCTCTCTATGTAAGCGCTTTATATGAAAACTAGCTAGTGGCAAAACGTTCGCGTAGCGGAAACTTGAATTTCTCCGAAGTTTATGCATGCACTAATTTTATTCATACATACACAATTACACACAAATACACACTCATTTTTGGACACATCTCTTTTCTTCTAAAGTGTATGGATTAAAAAAAGTTCCGCCAGGACAACATTCGCCCAGCGGAATCAGTTTTTGGTGAATTTCTCCACAATGGCTGCGTGCACAAATTGTTTTTTACCATACAGAATTATACGACGTCATACACTAAATATCTGCATAATTAAAATCTTTAAATTCAACAACATTCCGCTGCGCGAACGCACACCCAAACAAGGATGATACGTAGGTATTGACAACTTTTTTTTTTTAAATAAACAGTGACATTGAAAAGTTTATACTTTAAGTGAGGGAGAGACCTGCACTTTACGATGTGCAGTTGCCAGTCTCTTCGCGGAAATGCGGCGATTCCGTTATGAGTCGTCGCGGACACGCGGCGATTCAGTTACGAGTCACGACGATACGCTGACAGAATAATCGCTCGTTCGTGGAGATTACCCGATGATAGAAGCGCGGAATCGTCGTGATTCTCTCGCTCGTGGAGACAGTCCCTAATAAATTCATGGGTCAGCGAGGGTGAAGGGTGGGGTACTACGCAGCGAGTAGCGAGCTCCCTTCAGAGCCGCCATAAAGTTTGACGCGAACTATACCTAGTTGTGGCAGAGGTTGCCATATATGCTACTTGACTGCTGAAAGTTAGGCAGGTACTTAAGTATACGTACCAACTACAAACATTGAATGCTCCACATGGCCAGGCGCCGGTAACCCGGTGGCAGACAGGATGCAAAGAGGCCGTGCTGCTCTGATTCGAGCAACGTCTGCTATCGCTCTGATGAACAATGGACTTATTAATTACGAAATCGGTTAACTAAATAAATAAAAACTGAAGTACCTATAGTTTAACCTACTTACAAATAAATATAACAGGTACAACATACAGGAACCAATCCGTAATAGAATGGCTCACGTCATGCACACGGACTAGAAAAAAGTCATGCATGATATAATAATAGGTAGGTAACTAATAGGTAGGTACTAATCTCAGATGTGATATGAACCGCGATGTGTATTTAGATTTCAACCACCAATGTGATATTTTGTCGATTCTTGCACGTGTGTCGGTGGAAACGAAACCTATTCTATACCTAGACAATGTGAATAGCCGCCTGACTGCCCAAGATCTGCTGGATTTCCGTACTACATTATCGCCACTCGTAAAGGTTAGATAGTTTAAATTGTCGTTATAAAGAATTGCAGGGGAAGTGGATGGGTTAGGAATATGGACGCTATGAAATAGTGATCAAGATAGGAAAATGGAAGAATCTAAAGCATTTTTCAATTATTTCACAAATTACTGGATGACAAAAATTACGACTGAACAGTTATTTTGTTACGGAGAAAAATTTAGGACTACTAACGGTGTGGAAGGTTGGCGCCGGCGAATTAATGCCAAAATACAAAAAAAAAAAATGACTAAGGTATTTATTTGTATACTTATTAAAAAAAGAATCAAAAATCAGCGATACCAAAATAAATAGAAGTTACTATCACAGCGAGGAAACAAAACGACGGCCAAAGCAAATTTTGATTGATAAGCAGATACAAAATACCGAGGTATATTATCGGACTGCGTTAATGAAAAAATTTTAGTCATAACATGCATAGAACGAATTATCTCAATATTAGTTTTCTCCCCGTAATAGCTCATCTGTGTTACTCACCCGCTCCGGGCGGCTACACAGATTACCGCGTCTGTGTCCCGCCCGGTGCGGACGGTTAATCACTGTCATAGGTTTATAAAAACTATCTCGCTCACACTAACACAGACGCGGTAATCTGCGTACCCGCCCGGAGCGGGCGAGTGACACAGATGAAGGCGTAATCAGAAGTTACAATTGAAGATTTTGTTTAATATTACTTACCTAAAAACAATTTCTCAATACAACAGATTACAATACAGGTCTTATTCTATTGTCGTGCCTTTGTGTTATAGATTTTCCTTGAATAAACACTTTAAAAATACCTGTTTCATAGTATATTTACTTATTTTTTCACGACTATACTCTGTCGAGCTGAGAATCTCTCCAGTTGCGAATCTGTCCAGTTGCTCCAGAGTTATAATAATCTACTATTTTTTTAAGAACCTACGTAGGTATCTAATTTAATATTTCAACTAGCAACCCTATAATAAATTGAACCGCAACTAAACTGTCACTGTCAAAGTCGATTAATAAAAGTTCTTGTCAAGCCATGCCAACAAGCATTACATACTTCAAGTTGTTAAACCAGTTTTTCTGGTCAGTAAATAATTTTGGAAAACTGATCAAGTGATTATGAAGAAGGAAGGTTCAACATCAACAGCTAGTGTATCCCTCAGTCGTGAGACTCAAGCCATAGAAGAAGACTTTATAGAAACTTATAAGAATTTACCTGTACTATGGGACAGCGACCATAAACACAACACAAATAAATATAAACGAAGTGAAGCGCTAGACGTCCTATTGCGAATAATAAAAAGATGGAATCCGTCCGCGACTCGCATGAATGTCCGACAGAAAATAAACATACTAAGGTCCACATATAGGAAAGACCTGCGAAAATATTTAGCATCTAAATGTATTGGGCCGAATGGTGAGACAATTTACGAATATGAACCTAGAAATTGGAAGTTTCACGCACTGAGATTTCTTGAAAAAAATGGTGATGACAACGATAATGCTGAAATCAGTGAAATCAATATGGACGGCAATGACTTTGAAGTAAGTTTCTATCCATTGACCACGTATTTAACCTTGAAATAAACTTCATTTTGATTTGACTTGATGGCATTATGCGACGACTGATCCAACTTGTTTTTTTTTTTTATAGGATGAATCAGGTAATGACTCAGAATCAGAAAATGGGGAGCCTTCACCTCACACTAGTGATGTCTTAGCATCGATATCTGAAGATGAACCACCAAGAAAGAGATTTAAAGCCAAAAAGAGTAACACGTCTATGAAGGTACAAATAGAAGATGATTATTATGAACAAAACGATAATTTATTAGACAGAGAACTGGAAGCTATTGGAGCTAATGTGACTTGTAAGCTAAAGAGAATGGATTCACTGCAAAGATATCATGCTGAACTGTTGATAAACAAAGTTCTTATAACTGGCTTGAAGAACAATTTGTCTGATGATACAGACTTGACTGATGTGTATAGACCATAGTTTTTTTTTTTTTTTTTTACGTTTATAGTTACCTACAATAAATGCTATTGTCAATACATACCTACCTAATTATTATATTTTTAAATAAAAAATATTTTATAATAGGTAGTACCTATGATTAACACAAGTGTAAACAAACTACTACCATATTTAATACATATACTTGTAGACAGAGCAAGTGGGTAGCTTTTATTAATTCATTTTAATAATTAGTAAGTAGGTACTTAGGTAGGTATGGATTTAAAATGGCGGCCAAAACTTACGAATTATTCCCAGAGCTAGGGTGATCGTCCCAAGGCACATCACTCTCTACAGCACTGCTTTCAGACGCCACCAAGTACATAGACCTACAAAAATAGTCAATATACATAAGAAAATCACAACTCTTTAATGGACCTAGAAACATTGAGGTATATAATGTAATAATGTACTAATTATATTACTACGCTGAACGGAGATGCTCCTAGAAACGAGGACCTCTGTACATAGTCTTTAAAGTCTGTAAGCATAGCGATAAACATCTTTATAATAAAATTGAAATGCTGCGTCTCGTTGGTATGCGCATCACTTTGACAACGGCTGAACCTATTTGGCTATGTTTTTATTCAAAATGTTCGTAATAGTCCGAATTAAGTTCTTAAGAAAAGAAAAATTGGAAAAGTTTCCCAGAAAATATTCATATTCAGGAATAATTGAACATCCTTTTTTCCATACATTTTTTTTAAAAAATAACTATTGAAATTTGGACAGGACAACGTCTGATGGGTCAGCTAGTTTGTAATAATATAACAAACAGCTTATTTTAGGGTTACTTTATAATTATTATAACTAGCGTTTGTATGTCGTGTAAGCAGGCGGTGCGCTACCGTCTCATACAGACAAACGGTTTCTGAATGGCAAAAACGTGCAAAATTAAACTCATGTCATGTCAAGTGATTTCATTTGTTTTTGTTTGTTATGTTAGCCAGCCAAATACAACAGTTAAAGGGGAAGGGGAAGCCCGCGAAATTAAAATGTTCTTACTTTTTGCAATTCGTAGGTCAATGACAGGTTGTCTGTTGAACAAAATATAATTCGTGACCGTAACAAGTATGTTTTCAAAGAATTATAATAATTAAAATCATCAATACGAGTCTCTAAGTTCATATAACCCTACTGATTGATTCATGAATTAATCAATGCAACCCTCTAATTACCTAGCGAATTTTTGTGTCGATCATCCTTTCCGAGTTTCCAAAACTGTACCACTACATGTGTGTGTTACCAATCAGTGCGGTCTTCTGCTCTTAGTATTGCAGATGCATTTACAATTAGGCGGCCCAACGCCCAACCGCCCGCTTGTTTGTCACATAAAACAGTGTAAGGGCCAGGGGTTACCTGGCAGGTACATAAAGGTGAGGTGGCGGCGGAGCGGCGCGGCGCGACGCGGTCCGAGCGCGGCGAGCTCGCGACGCACGTCCCAGCAACACTGATTCTGTCACATCACGTATTTACTGATAACTTAATTATGGTTAAAGAAAATGTATTTCTCAACAAGCTATAAGAATATTCAATAAAATAAACGTATTAAAAAATCAAACCCAAATTTAACCTTTTGAACGCCAATCACTTGTATACAAGTTCGAGATTTTCGTGCCCTCAGCGCCACTACTTGATTAGAAGTAATAATAGTATAAAATAAATTTACGACTTTTACAAGACCTTTTATTTTGGTTTTATGGAAAATTGCCCTGTTATAAGCCATATTTTTAACTTTTTCACACATAATAAGTTCTTGTTTGTTTTATATTAAATAGAAACAAAAACGCCAGAAAATTTTTTCGTGCCCCCAACGCCAAATACTTGATATAAAGTAAGCCAGTGATGGGACACGATGAAGACATCGCTATATTTCATCTCGTCGAAACGATCATAAATACTATTATTGCAAGAAAATGACGTGAATAAATAATATTTTATAAATGTTGTAAACTATAAACTACGTTTTATTCACGTTAATCAAGAATAAATAGGTTTTCTAATCATTGTCGATAGTGAAACACCGTTTGAAAAACCCATCCCTACAAAGCGGCTAGTTTTCCGTGCCCACAACGCCACGAACTTGTATAGAAGTAAATCTGTGACGTCATAAGCGGACGGGTTTCAAGGTCATAGTGACTTTGTGTATTTTAGTGTAGTGCAATGTTTACATCTTGCGTTGGCGCACATGTTCTTACAAAAAATGAGTGACGGTGAATATGACGAATTATTGCGAGTTTTACAAGGTGTGGAGTCTGAATCAGAATTTGATATAATAAATGAAATAGTTCGTCGTCTTGACATTCCGTTAAGTCGTCAACTTCCGTTTCAGGAACGTACTTCCGTTTTCTATTAGTTTCTAAAAACAAGAAAAATCATTGCTAGTATTTTGCGACACCTATACCTACCATTATGGTTGTAAAAATACCGTATAATACCCTAGGTATTAAACAGGTATTTTACCATAACTTACGGTATTATTGGTATTTTATATTTTGATTAACTTTTTAAGATCCTGCGTTATTACGAAGAGTTGTAGTTTAATAAATAAAATATATTTGAAGTTTCGATTGTATTCTATATTTTAGAATGACTAATTCTAATATAATAATCTTAGTCGTGTATACGACTATCAGATCAGCGTATTAGGTTTCTGCTTGAAGGCACCCAGAGCAGTACCGACAATCTACGAAGATTATCATTATCATCATCATCATCATCATCGTCATCGTGATCGTGATCGTGATCGTGATCGTGATCGTGATCGTGATCGTGATCGTCATCGTGATCGTGATCGTCATCGTCATCGTGATCGTGATCGTGATCGTCATCGTGATTGTCATCGTCATCATGATCGTCATCGTCATCGTGATTGTGAGCGTGATCGTCATCGTGATCGTGATCGTGATCGTCATCGTCATCGTGATTGTCATCGTCATCGTGATCGTCATCGTCATCGTGATCGTGATCGTGATCGTCATCGTGATCGTTATCGTGATCGTGATCGTGATCGTGAGCGTGATCGTCATCGTGATCGTCATCGTCATCGTGATCGTCATCTTCATCGTGATCGTCATCATCATCGTGATCGTCATCATCATCGTCATCGTGATCGTGATCGTCATCGTCATCGTGATCGTCATCGTCATCGTGATCGTCATCGTGATCGTCATCGTGAGTGTCATCGTCATCGTGATCGTCATCGTCATCGTGATCGTGATCGTGTGCGTGATCGTCATCGTGATCGTGATCGTGATCGTCATCGTCATCGTGAGTGTCATCGTCATCGTGATCGTCATCGTCATCGTGATCGTGATCGTGAGCGTGATCGTCATCGTGATCGTGATCGTCATCGTCATCGTGATCGTCATCGTGATCGTGATCGTGAGCGTGATCGTCATCGTGATCGTGATCGTCATCGTCATCGTGATCGTCATCGTCATCGTGATCGTGATCGTGATTGTTAGCGTGATCGTCATCGTGATCGTCATCGTGATCGTGATCGTCATCGTGATCGTCATCGTCATCGTGATCGTCATCGTCATCGTCATCTAGTGATGAGCAAAGCAAGACCAAGACCAAGACTGGGACAGTCTTTGTATTGGTCTTCGTGTTGCTTACTCAGTCTTGGTCTTGGTCTTGCTTGTTCGGTCTTGGTGTTGGTCTTGCTAGTGTATAGATAGTCTTGGTCTTGCTCAAATACTTCGAGTCTTGATCATGGTCTTGGTCTTGGATTTTGCTCATCACTACTTCTCTCATTCTCTCGCACGTTAAATCCTATAGATGCGTGTTTATCTCTTTTTACCGTCGCTTTTTCGTTTCATTGATTTTCAAATCACAGCTTGGATTTTGCTCATCACTACTTCTATCTCATTCTCTCGCACGTTAAATCCTATAGATGCGTGTTTATCTCTTTTTACCGTCGCTTTTTCGTTTCATTGATTTTCAAATCACAACGATGCTAAAGAAGTGTTCACTTCAAAATACCATTTCATGTTTTATATCTGTGCATTTCCACCGTATTTTCAGTATTTTAATTATTACTCAGATAATTTACTTAAAAAATACAAAAACAATCGATTTATACATAAAATACCGTGGCAAATGGTATAATACCGTATTATACGGTATTTTTCGTTTTATACGTTT
The DNA here is from genome assembly GCA_949629135.1 of Eremobia ochroleuca. NCBI lineage: Eukaryota > Metazoa > Arthropoda > Insecta > Lepidoptera > Noctuidae > Eremobia > Eremobia ochroleuca. The sequence continues at coordinate 9,132,275 of OX451407.1, read as the reverse complement.
CAATACAAACGGTATAATACAGCACTTACATCTCTACCCACCATTAACAAATAAAGATCTGTAACATCTGCGTAAAACAGTCACCCTCCATTTTAATTAAAAAAAAAAAAAAAAACACGTAGAAAACCAGGTATCTAGCTTCTATTGATTGTATTTGGTTCTATTTGTTGTAAGTAAACGAAATAAATTATGCATGAATCGGTTGAGGTTATGCACGTGTAACTCGACCACAGTGAATAGAAAAAAGGAAAATACCATAGACATCGACATCTAGACATCCTTATATCAGAAAGGATTTTGACGTGCCTCGAGCGCCAACGACTTGATATGAAGTAGAAGGATTACATTTGGAGACAAATAGGGATGTGCCTGCTAGAACACACGTCTAATAAATTTACAATTCTTTTCTTTTATTATGGCAAATATATATAGGTTTTCATATTGATTTTTTTAATGAAATAAAACAAAATATGAAAATACGGTATCAGTTTTTATTTAGCTTCGTAAATTGGTGAATAAACACTAATTTCGACTTATAATATTATTTGTCGATAGGACATTAATCCCATCCCTACGTTTTACTATAGATACGTTATACATTTGTAGCGTGGCGCTGGAGGACACATCGCGTATTATATAGATGGGCGTCGAAAAGGTTAAAAAGTAATGCATAACATCACGCTTTAACAAAAAACAAAAACAACCCCTAACAAAAATTAATAACTCATTTATTTTGTGAGTTACCTATTCTGCTAGTGGCTCGAAATAAAACGGTGTAGTCATAAAACCTTTTCAAAGTTGTGTCTGAATAGCAATTATTATTAAACAAGCTAATTTCATTACACTATGTGGAAATTCAAGCACCAGTGTATGGCCATCGTAGTGATATTTGGCCATCAGCGTACGGCATTTGGGTACCAGAGTGTAGCATTTGGGAAATTTCATCTTACTGTTATTTCAGTAGGTTATACGTCGTTGTACGGTGATTTGCCTTGTAGGTACCTGATATAGGATCGCTGTCGCTGTTCTCGTTCCTCTCGCGTTTCCAAGCAGTGTCTGTGGTGGTAGTGGGTGCTTCAGCGGCTACCCCGAACAGTCCCGACACCGCGCCCGCCACCACGCGGCGCGCTGACCGAGCTGCCATCTGACAACATGTAATGACCATCCATCATTTCACTATACCTAATGCCTAATCATTGTCCTCTCAACGAAAGCACCTGCCATCTAATCTCTTCACCACCCTTGGTTGACTGGTAGAGAATGCCTAAGGCATTAAGTACGCCTTTGTACCTTTTTGTGTGCGAAAAGATTAAATAAATAAATAAATGTATGAACATCATATGTACTGTGTTTCTGGCAAATGCCGTGTTTTTTACTTCAAATGATCTATCAGACGCGATTGATGGGAGTTACTGATACTATACCGATAAGACTTAGGTACAAGTGAAAACTATCAGTAAGTAAGTCGTGGTTTTTGAGTGTACAGCTTTGAATATTATTTATTTATTTATTCAAATTTTATGCACGTGTAAAAAAATTACTGTACAAAGGCGGACTTAATGCCTGAGGCATTTTCTACCAGTCAACCTTAGGGTGATGCAGAGACAAAACATGGCGTGTGAAACACACGGGATAAATAGGCCGGAAATAACTAGATATAAAATACAAGAATAAATACTAATACACTATCCATACGTGCATGCTACGCCATACATTCTATTTATATGATATGCATGTCTCATATGGATTGTAGAATCCGCTGTTTTACAAAACAACTCTGTTATGTAAAACAACTGAACAAAGTTCAGCGGTTTTCCATAATTATTGACTTTGAATATGCAGAATTGCATATAAGTTTTGCATTTATCAATGCAGCATTAATTAAACGTTAACAGAATTTTATGAAAGACCCTCATTGTGACTGCAGATAAGCCATTCTCCATTACGTCTAAACGTCGGTAGCAGTTTTGTAAAACGTAGTGCAATAACAATCCAGGTGAACTTTGTTCAGTTATTTTATACAACGTGTAACGTTAAATGCGCAAAACCTCAGACACCCCAACTGATTTTTAATTCAATTGACCTATTTCAGAGAGAAAACAAGTCATTAAAGAAATTGTAAAGGTTTTATGTGCTGTTTTAATTTTACTGGCCATTCTGATCGTTTCTTGCGTCTGCGACGACGCTTTATCGAGGGAGGAGTCGTCACCGGGCCGCTTCGCCGCGCTGACATTGGCTTGCCTGACCTATTAATAAATAGACACGGCAACGTTGTTAATGAAGATTTTTTTGAAAAATGTGACCTATATTAAAAAGTGGTTCAATTAATTCTGCTCGTTATTCTGATTAAACTATTTTCAGGTTTTGCGCATTTAACGTTAGGTACTCGTTGTATAAGGGAGTTGTTTTGTAAAACCACTAGCGGTTTTGTAAAACAGCGGATTCTACAATCGGATTATACTTACATTAATAATTAATTTAACTAATCAATATTTTGTAAGAATATAAATTTAAAAAAGAGTTTTCATGGAGTTTTTTGTCCGTGCCTGTATTAAATGGTTTAATTTAAATAAATGCTTGATTTTGAGTTTGACAGACGTCTTATGAAAATCTGGCTGATTACAAAATTATAGTGATTTACAAACTCACAGAAACATTGATATCAATCTCAGGCACGTCGTCCAGATCGGCAGCTTTCTCGGCGAGAGCTTTGAGTTCCGATTTGTCCGGCGTCGGGTCTGCAGCCAGCTTGACCAGCTCGAACAAATAGTCACGGAACACCTCGTCGGAAACTAAAGGCACAAAAGTTTGCGATTTATTTGACGTTCGATTTTTTTAACCCTATTTAACAGCAAAATTTTTTATGCAAAACATACCAGGCTTCTGAATTTGTATTTCAATCTGCTGCATCCCTGGGCCATACATCTGTCCATATATTGGATACATTAATCCCGGCTGACCATATGCCATCGGTCCTTGCATTGAAGTTACTGGCATTTGACCACCAGGACCTTGCATTTGTCCACCAGGCAGCTGCATTTGACCACTCACCATTGGGATTTGGCCACTGGGCATTTGAGTACCCGTTAGTGGCATTTGGGCACCTGTGTATGGTACTGGACCTCCTGGTAGTGGCATTTGTGTACCAGCGTAATGCATCTGGCCACCTGGTAGCGGTATTTGAGTACCTGCGTAAGGTAGTTGGGTTCCTGATAGTGGGATTTGACTACTAACGTATGGCATTTGTCCACTTGGTGGTGGTATTTGGCTACTAGCGTAAGGCATTTGGCCAACTGGCAGTGGCATCTGGCTACTAGCGTATGGCATTTGGCCACCTGGCAGTGGCATCTGATTGCTAGTGTATGGCATCTGTGCACTTGGTACTGGCACTTGAGAACCGGGTAGTTGCGATTGGACGCCAGAGTATGACACTTGTGTACTAATTCCCATTTGACCAGTAACTGGCATCTGGGTAGTAGTTGGTATAGCACCGATTGGCATCGTCGGTATTGTACCAACAGCTGAAGTCTCCAAACTGGTTTTGTTTGGAGGAAAAGATGGAGGCACACTGAGTTGGTTGGGAGTTTGGATCAATGGCTGAGTTGAGATCACGGAGGTTGGTATTAGTGGCGACTTTCCATTGACAAGCAAATCTGGAGTCGGTTGCTTATATTCTTGACCTATAACAAGAACAACGCGCTATTTAACTGGTATTTACAATGAATACAATGCTCTTGTTGAAATTTTAGTTGAAATTAATTCGTACCGGTGGTTCCAGTAGATCCCAGGTTCATTTCCTGTGTGAATGCCATGACGTTGAGGGCTGAAGACAGTGCGGGGGCTACTCCACCGCCCTCACCTCCTACCTGTGGTACTAGAGCGCCACTCGCTGACGTCACGCAGTCCGGAGGTGGCGCCACTGTCCGACGACTGTTGGGATATATACATATAAAGTCAGACTTTTCCTAGTAGCATTTGCCTGCCATCACGTGATTTCTTTATAGCAGCTGACAAATTCACAATTATACGTGTGTGATTAAAAAAAAAAAAACTACTTATTCCTACTCTTAATTACTGATGGCATTCCCAAAATTATTGATTTGAGATGGCCCACCATTTCTCGTCACTAATGAGATCGTTTATGCAAAAAATCATGGTCAATTCGAGCGGAAATTCCCTTATTTTGCTGGAAGACTGCGGCTATCGCTCATCAATTAGTCGGCGAAATATTTATTGAAAAATAGCAAATTGGTTATTTATATCTGTATACAGGGTGGCAGGTACATCGACGCGCAAACTGTAACCATAAATTCAGCAGATGGAAAATGGAGATGGATTGGATGGATTGGATGGATGGATTTGATGTGGATGGATGGAGATGGATTGTAGAATCTGCTGTAATTTACAAAACAGCTCCGTTATGTAAAACCACTGAATAACGTTCAGCGGTTTTCCATAAGTACTGAACTTGAACACGCAGGATTACATAAACGTTTTGCATTTATCAACGCAGTGGGTCAACGATTAGCGGTTTTGTAAGACAGCGTAAAATCAAACGTAAGATTGTAGATTTTAGTTCTAATGTAAAACAACTAGCGGTTTTGTAAAACAGCGGATTCTAAAATCATCTGTGACAGATACATGATTCTAAACCCACCCAGCGTTGAAACTTTTCGTCGGTTATAAAAAGAAAATCTGCCATTTCATACAAAGTGCAATACCTACGCGTCCGAAATGTATGGAACAGCAATTTTTTTTTAAACTCTCAGGGACGAGCTGGTCCTACGAAAAATTTTAACGCAATGTTTCAGAATCATGTATTGGATCCATGGTTATAGTTAACCCCCTAACACACACCCCACAACACCCCCGTTGCACCCTATAATAAATATACGTATACTTACCCTAGTGGTGCCTTGGTAGGCGTAGATATGGACACTCTGCCCCACATCAGTCGACGCAACTCTTCACCGCTGATGCCGCGGCGACGCAGTTCAGCTATCGTCACCTTGCCGACGCGCTGTCGCAGGCAGGTAGTTAAATAATTATATCAGTGGTGGTAAAAATGTATAGTTTTAACCGAAAACGATAAAGGAAGCGTCACATGATCTTTTTATAGGGACCTAATGCGATTTGAACCAGTGTTATCCTTCGATACATGTGTATTTAACGACAGTAATATATACCTACCTAGGTAATAATTTTCATATAACACTTCAATATTATAAGTACCCAAAAAAAATTGACAGTTCAGACTGTCAGTCAGTAAGAACCGATGATGTGGATTGTAGAAAATTCTTATTCCTAATTTAATTTTAAATAATTACTTGAAACGTTGCTATTTATTAAATACCTACATTTAATGTGAATAACCAGTAGGAATTTTATAGAAAAATAATAATTTTGCACTTCATTTTGCCCTTCCGGTAACGAAAAAGGCTCTCACAAGTGTCGCAAAAATTGACATAAAATACTTAGCATTAGCAAAAAATCATGATGTATCATTTTTTTTTTTTGTAATATTTGATTGGAAGACTCAATCAGTGAAGCACTCTCACCTAAAAAAAACCCCTTAATTCTCACCTTCCAATTAGTCAACGCGCCCTTCCTTTGCTTAGCTCTCGTCTTGGCCGCGCTCTTGATGACCATAACGGCTCGGACCTCGTATCTAGGGTCGTCAGACGGTCCCAGACCTATCGAGTACTCTTGTAGGTACTTGTGGGCGTCTTCTTGGGCCACTGAGCGCTCTAGTGATACGACTATTTTTGCCCACTAAAAGAAAAATATTTTAATTAAAATTAGAAACGACTTCAATAATGAAAAAAATTAATAAAAGACCGAAAATAATAATAATAATAAGACATTTATTTCAGACGTAGTCCATATACTGTTAGTAACACAACAAACCTTATAAAACTATTGTTAGTACATACAAAGACGAAGCCACAGAAAGAAATAAAAATCACAAAGTGGCACCGCACAGGAGTACCAGTTTACGGCAAGCCCTGGACGCGACCACCCGCAGTGTGTAGTGTGCATCCAGTGCCGCCAGATCGGCGAGTCCCAGCGGCCCACGAACACGTTAATAATACAAATAAAATCTGCCTAGCCTTTTCCCATGTTCGGATCGAATCGGCTTTCAATCTACCCGGATGCAGCTGAAAACCAATACTAAGAGGTACCAAGACCCCTTGGTAAGACTGGTTGTCAGATCTTTGGGCTTCTGACTACCCACCCGGTAACAACTGTCAAAAATCTACGAATGACAGCGAGAACTACCGGCTTAACGAGCTCTTCGAGGCACGGAGGAGTGTCGTTTTAAAACCTTCGATCGATCGAGTGATTAAAACCTTCGATTGATCTGTGCAGCTGTTATTATTTCACGACCCACGAACTGAAAAAATGGACACTTGTTCCATTTTATGGGACATTTTTTATTTTTAACAGCTGTTCAGTATCATCTACCCACTGGTTTCGTTGAAATAAGTAATGTCTATGTAGCTTCCAACTTTTACCATAATATAATATAATATAATAATCCCCTGACCGATTCCGGTCACGGTGGCCAATCTCAACGCAGATTAGCCGTTCGCAGGAGATATACAACGTGTAACGTTAAATGCGCAAAACCTCAGACACCCCAACTGATTTTTAATTTAATTGACCTATTTCAGAGAGAAATGTGTCATTAAGAAAAATGTAAAGGTTTTATGTGCTGTTTTATTCTTACTGGCCATTCTGATCGTTTCTTGCGTCTGCGACGACGCTTTACCGAGGGAGGAGTCGTCACCGGGCCGCTGCGCCGCGGTGACATTGACTTGCTTGACCTATTAATGAATAGACACGGCAACGTTTTTAATGAAGATTTTTTGAAAAATGTGGCCTATATTAAAAAGTGGTTCAATTAATTCTGCTTCGTTATTCTCATCAAACTATTTTCAGGTTTTGCGCATTTAACGTTACACGTTATATAGTGCACAAGTGTGTGCGCAAACACAGGTACACTTTATGTTCCTTTACTCTAATAGTCCGATGGGACGGTAATCCGGCACGACCGGGGAGATCAGACGCAGGACCAACGGCTTAACGTGCTTTCCGAGGCGCGGGGGTATCACACCACCTACTTCCAAACTACGGGCTATTACTGAGAAATTCCTTATGGAAAAACCCAATAACACTTTGCCCGACCAAGGAATTGAACCCAGGACCCCATGCACCGCAGTCGCGCTTGCGACCACGAGATCAACGGGCGGTCGATTTTACAGTTTCATGATATAAAAGTCGTACTTAACTTAAATAACGCCCAATCTCACAAGGGGTCACTGTAATCATCATTATGAACAACTTTTACTATGGGACCAAAACAGAAATCGCGAAAAAAAAAAAACCAGCTGCTCCCTACATTTTGACGAGTTATGCGAACTTAAATGTAGGGAATAGGTGCCATAGTAAAAGTTGTTCATAATGATGAGTACAATGACCCCTTAAGAGGTTGTGCGTTAATTCTGGGACATGTTGTAGTTACCTGTTTAACCCATTCCTTCTCGGACTGTTCGATGACGTGCGCGTAAGTGTTGCCCATCATAGCTATCAACATGTTTAGCAGCAAGATCGGCACAAACACCATGAATATCGCAAACACCGTCTTTGATAGATTCGGGTACGTGGTCATGCTGAGGTCTGTGTACTGAAAAACATTATAATAATAATAATACGTTTATTTATTTCCTCTCAAAATGGTTTGTAGCACTAACAGTTTTGAACTATGTATATGTATAAATTCACATTATCAGAGCTGCCGTGCAATTCTGTAACCGTCTCACCGTGAAAACTTGGGTGAAGTGAGCATGGAGTGAGTCGTCAATAGTGTCAATACCTAGCATCAGCATGACTCACAGCTCACTCTAAGCTCACTTCACCTTAGTTATCACGGTGAGATTTTTCCAGAATCGACCGGTTGGTGCCTGAAGTAGGTTTTAGAAAAAAACCTGTATTACAGGTCACCAGGCCCCAGCCGAGATGTCTACGAACAATGTTTTCTATCAACAGGGTTTTCGGCGAAACGTGCTGTCTAGGAATAGAGATTTCTATTAGCATTGCTTTCTATGTGTAGTCATATCGTCCAAGCGTGTTTCTATCTTTGGTTCCACGCTCAAAAATGTAAGAGTACCTAATTAGTAAAATTGTAGACTATTTAACTCACACTGTAATCTCCTAACGTAATCTGAAACAGTGCCATCCAAGTGCTGGGATAGCTTGAAAACAATGTGGACTGCACGTTTGGGAACCCTGCAAGCAAATTGAAAGAGAAGGTATTATCAAGGCATTGTCAGTTTGTGCTTCCTGATACCTCGTACTGTAATCGGTCGAGAAGTTCGTTTGAGATGCCTATTTGCTACTTCATATTGTCGATCTAACTCAGGCGCTCGCTCGCCGTTACATCGCCTGGTAGACACCTATAATAAACAGTTTGGCTCTACTGACATTATGTTTCTCAGCAAAGCTATATTTTAAGAGTGAAATTACGACTATTTTAAGAGATCATAACTCTGGTAATTAGTTAAGTGCTTTTTTTAATTTGTTCTTTTTTATTTAAGTGCTTTTTTTAATTTGTTCTTTTTTATTTAAGTGCTTTTTTTAATTTGTTCTGCTAACAGCTCGCAATTCTTTATAGTAATCTGTGGATAAGGTTTTGAGTAGTGTATTTGTTACTTTTATTATAAGTTTCTATATTGTGTGCCTACTATGTAATATACTGTTTGTTATTCCTGTCAAATAAAATAAAATAAAGTACCTAAGTACATACTTTCAAGACAAGATACCTTTGTATAAGAAATAGAATGACTGCGAGAACCCGAACAGCACGATGGAGTAAATGATGCCGAAGGTGAACATGTCTCCCGTAATCATGCTGTAGATCATCGTCACGAACGGACCCGTCAGCTTGACCGCACTGCCGAAAAAAAAACACGTAACATCAGGCTTATTTGTATTTCCCATAGGAACAAACTGCTTCACATATCCAGCCCATATAATGTTCCAAGTGCTGGAACACAGGCCTCCTCTTGGTGATAGGGAGTGGGCCGAAATCCACCACACCGGCCCAGTGCGGGTTGGCAGATGTCCAATGTCTTCAAATTTTTTGTTCTACAACATGCCGTTTCTTCACGAAGTTTTCCTTCACCGTTTTGAGAGCAGTGGTGTGGCAGTGGTGATGAATAATTGACACAAAGTAAAGCGCTTGTCACAGACTGACACAGATGCTTGTCACTTTATCACACAGATCATCTATGAATAAAAAATGATACGTTAGGTATATGATATGCGAGCAGCGGTTCTTGATTTATAAGCGCTCTTACGGAAAGGCAGAGAAAGGTTGCGTTTTATAAAAGTCATGTTAGGTGGGACTTACCCAGCGAAGAACATAAGCAGAAACCAGAAGCCTGGCAGTAGAAAGATCAGTAGTGCTGCCTCTAGCATCGGTTGACGCATCAGCCGCGCTGGTATACATGCCAACAGTAGTAGATTTGAAATCAGGAAGATGAACTTCGCTGGTTCGTGGATCTGGGGCAAAGGGAAAAATATTAATCTCCATAAATTTAGCCAGCATTCTATCACTCTATCTGAATCATTTTGAAGGACAATATCCTTCAAAATGATTCAGATAGAGATTGATCTAATCCATTGCTTCATATGTTCGAAAAATGTGTCTGCTCAAAAACGTAAATAACGCAATGAATGTTGTTGAACTGTCAAAATGAAAGTCATTGCTACTGATAGTGTGTTACGTAATCACCCCGTAGGTTTAGTTTATTTAGCAATCTGAATATTAATATAATCCTGAATAATTAATACGGTTAGGTACAGACGCCAGCACATCAAGCTACTACAATCTGTCAGATTTCTTTAATAGATTTTCAACTTTATCGCTAAAGCATAAGGTTCAAAGTTGATTGGGAAAATCTGACAGTTTCGGGTAGCTTGATGTGCTGGCGTCTGTACTTACTTTATGAACTTATAACTTAAAAAAACACTCACCAACTGTTTAAAATAAGCCACTACCCCCTGATTCTTCAACTCATCTCCTTGCTGCAATATAATATAGCACAGAGTACTGGCCAAAGTACCCAGTTCACTTGCCAGCCGGATGCCGCTCCTCGCGTCAGCGATCTCGAGACCCCAGTCGGGGTGCGCATCGGCCTCCGCACTGCTATGACGGAGGTATACGGAGAGGGACAGGAGAAGGAGATGTAGCATTAGGATTAGGAGACGTTTTAGGAATTTGTTCTGTAATGACAATACCAATAAGTTCATTTTTCAGGGTTCCGTAGTCAACAAGGAACCCTTTGGTTTCGCCATGTCCGTCTGTACGTCCGTCCGTCCGTCCGCAGCTTAGCTCAGAGACTCTTAGTACGAAATAGAAAGCTGTAATTTGGCATTGATTCACATATTAATCAAGCCAACAAAGTGGTAAAATAAAATCTTGAAAAATATTTTTTTAGGGTAGCTCCCCTCCTCTACACGTAAAGTGGTGATGATTTTTTTTTCTCGTCTTCCCTAGGGAGATCGTTGGATAGGTCTTTTAACAATAATATAATAATAATATTCCACAACATTCACACACCGCCATCTAGTCCCAAACTAAGCAGAGCTGCTATGAGTACTAGACAACTGATAAACATACATATATATTTCTATATACATACATATTATAGATAAATTACACCCAGACAAAGAACAAATGATCGTGCTCATCACACAAACATTTGTCCTGGGTGGGAATCGAACCCACGACCTTGCGTATAGTAGTCAGGGCCACTGACCACTAGACCAACAGGCCTGTTAATATTGCGGGTTTGTGAAAACTATTTTTCGATTCAGGGATCCGTTTCTGAAGTACATACATATTAAGCTTTTTGTTAGAGCCAAGTGTCCCCAAGTGTGTGCGTCTCAAAATTATTCAGAATGTGATTAAAAGTGTGTTACTCATTTAGGGTGTAGTTCCTTGCGTCACGTGTGTGCGCTCAAAATTACACCCCATGACCACACGCTATTAAAAAAATGCCGCATTAAGTGTCGCATTCCTCTAAGGCAATTTCAAACGGACGCCGACAGCTACAGAATTGATGCTATGTTTTGAAACATAGTTCAATGATAAATTCCTTCTACAATACATATATTTTAAAACAGAAATATGCATCGTAGGAGGCCTTAATTGCCCTGCATTGGGACAACAGCCGTGCGATTCTGTAACGATCTCACCGTGAAAACTTGGGTGAAGCGAGCATGGAGTGAGTCGCCAATACTGTCAATCCCTAGCATCAGCATAACTCACAGCTCACTCTAAGCTCACTTCACCTTAGTTATCACGGTGAGATTTTGCCAGAATCGACCGGCAGGCAAGTTAGATTAGCGTCCTAATTGCGTAAAACACTAAATAACAATCTAAATGATTTTGAAGGGTATTGCTAATCCATTGCTCCATATGTTCAAAAAAAGTGTCTGCTTAGCAACGTAAATAACGCAATGAATGTTGTAGAACTGTCAAAATGAAACCCATTGCTACTGTTAGTGTGTTACGCAATCACCCCACTGTATTACAAGGACATATACGTACTCGAGCAAACGTCTTCCACTTTTCTTCGAGTAGCCTCTGAATGATGCCGCCGTCCAGCATGTTGAGGTGCTCTTGTTTCGTACCGTTCAGTATTATGAACAACGCGGAATTCCAATCTATAAGAGTACATTTCCGAGTTTAAGACTTTTCGAATATAATCGGTCTTCCTTTTCCTACACATTATTATTACTTATTGAATATTTTGAAGACAATGCGTGGAATCCTCCATCCTTTTTATGTCTTTCTTTTCAAAATCTCTATACCGACCGCTACGCACCGCCTTTTTGAAGCACATGCGCAACAAGAGTGCATTTGCTTTATCAAAATGCTTATTTTGTTTGAAACATTTTTAAATATCTTTTTATTAAAACCACTAGCTTCTCTCGCGATTTCGGACCCCGACCCCATCGCATCGCATCGCCTGCCCGCGCTATTAGGTACCTACTTCGTTTTCGCTTATTAGCGATCTTTCTGACTTTTCTTCTGTTTTCTCGGCTCCGAAGGGTCCTAGCCTGATGTTTTTCTCAAAAGAATTTTCAAATCCGAGAGACAGTTCCAGCACCCTAATTGCGTGTAACACACTATTACTCTCAATTTGAATCATTTTGAAGCATATTGCTAATCTTCGATATGTTCGAAAAATGTGTCTGCTCAAGAACTTAAATAACGCAATGAATGTTATTGAACTGTTAAATCAAACCCATTGCTACTTAACTGATAGTGTGTTATGCAATTACCCTGTTGATATTAGCGCGTTCAAACAAACAAACGGTTCTTTATAATTAGTATATAATAAAGAATTGTTTGTTTGTTAAAAACACGTAACAGAAACTAAGCTACTTACATTAACACATATAATTGAGACCCTATAAAGAGGCTAGCGATTCGCCATAAGCTTATGTTTTTATTTAAATCTGGCTCGGGTCGTGCAGTCGATGCAGTGTACCATCGATATGTATGTTCATACATTTATGTGCTTGAAGTAATAAATAAATAAATAAATATTATCGATATGGCATACTGTCGATACAGCGTACTATCGATTTGATGTACTGTCGATGTAGCATGCCGTCGATGTAGTGACTGTCGATTTTATGAACCAGACACACATATCGTATTACACAGTAACTGGGTTGTGGAGGTCAGATAGGCTGTCGCTTGATGTAAAATATTGGTATATCAGCTGCATCCGGTGAGACTGGTAGCCGACCACAACATAGTTGAGAAAAGGCTAGGCAGATGATTATTATTGAAGACGCTACCTACACATACGTTCAAAATAATAGCCTATCAACAATATCTAAAGGGTACCTATAACCTATGTACTTAGCTACATTGGTTGTGTAATAATATCGCCCGAGCTCGGCCGGGCCACTATAATATTACCGTGGCCGGGCCTTAATCATAGTACCTATTGATTTTATCTAACGTCAGCGCGTAGTTATATTGTTATACTTAGGATAGTAGTGCTTGCAACCCCGTGACGCAGGTAGGACAGGGTCTACGAGCAGGGTGGGTCAGACAGGGTAGTGAATTGCAGCCGCTATGCTTCGATATTTAGTTACCTACTTATTGCGTTTTATTTTAATGTGTGGGTGTGTAGGTAAAGGTTACTTTTATCAGCGTAGGTACCTACAGAACAAAGAATATATAATCCCTTTTTGTTGCTAGCGACTCTTCAAGTTCAACCATACATTTTTAACGTTTAAACGTCACTCAACTTTAATCATCTTTACAAATAAACCCCTTAGTCTTTTGATAAATTTTACAAGGTCAAATTAAAATATGTAAGAAGACGTACCTAGTACAAATGTAATGTTAATAGCGGCTATAATGTAGGTAATGTGTGCTCACTGCATTGAGTGTGAGTTGAGTAATCACAATATTAGGAAGTACACGATTACGCGGGAGAGGAGCGAAGCGATGTTACGCGGAGAGCGGGCAACGAAACGAAAACGAAACGGTTGGGTTGGCAGCCTTGTTAGGCGCATCTGACGTGGTTCCCCCGCTCCCCACGTCCCCCCTCCGTCGCCTGACATCCGCTAGCCAGCGCGTGCCTCACGTTTCCCCCCGCTCTTCACCGCTGACACAGTCTGCGCCGCCCCCCGCGAGGCGCGTTGCCTCTCACCAAATACACGTGTATTAATGTCGAATAACGTTGTTTCGAGCAAGGAATTAACTGCTTTACGTAACTTTAGGAGCCTAAGTAAGTCTATCATGTTTTGAATTTGTACTTTTCTTTCAATCAACTTACGGTTTATTGTTTCCCTATTTACCACACTCTGCGTTGTCTACGACATACAGTCAGTCGAACGCGAGCGTTTTCGCAGAATAATCGGGCGGTGGGTTGCGGGGGAAGTGGGCGGAGCTTAATGTCCCATAGTTCTGCCAAACTGTCGTGCGATTCTGTAACCATCTCACCGTGAAAGCTTGGGTGAAGTGAGCGTGGAGTGAGCTGTCATTCGCTAGGGATTAACGCTATTAAGTGTTCACTTCACTTATGATTTCACGGTGAGATTTTTACAGAATCGACCGGCTGCAACCACTTTTCTGATTTCGAAATATTTATTTTATTGTACAGAGCTTAGTGTTTCACAAATTAAAGATGGCGATGTACTTAAAATTACCAGTTGATTTTCATGAGATTTTTTTTCGTGTTTGTTAAATTGCTATTATGCCAAAAAATACTTTTAATATCAAATCTATCGTGCATTGAATACTCAATACTCAATAACTTTATTGCTTTACCATAATTTGAACTAAGCATCTTAGTTGCCTTATAATTATAAATAAAATATTTAAAAAAAAACTCACTTGTCCTCCCATCAGGCAGCAAGGTATCCAGAGCATTCAGCGGGTAGGCAGAGCAGGTGATATTGGAGTAGCGCCAGAACTCCTTCGCAGACAGTTCCAACATCTCCCGGAAGACGGATGCACGGCCCAGCTGGCAGGCCAGTGTTAGCGGCGTGAAGCCCGCCAGGTTCATTCGACCGTTGCTGGCGGGGACCTTCGGGTGCCGAAGCGCGTAGCCGAACATGTCCTTTTATGAGGAAACAGTGAGTATAACGTTAATTATTTTTTTTTGGAACGAAGGTCTTTGCTGTAGGAGCAAACTGGTAGAAATCGTCACGTAACGAAAAAGCGTTATGCGACTTTCTCTCTCCGAGAGAGTAGTTTTTATCAAAATGGAAATCCCAGATGGTGACAATTTTATGAGAGCTTCTAAAAACATTTACTAGATGGCTCTGTATTAAAAACGCGTATTAAGTTCACACTTTCTATTATATACGAGTGTGTGTGCGTGCGAGTATCGCGTAAGGAACTTCGTTACTGACGGCGGTCCCCCGACCGCACACTTTTTTTTTTAACAGGGAAATCGTAAATTAAATTAAAATCACTAAAGTTCGTTTTTTAATCCCAGAGACTAATCAGCAGGTAATTGCGTAACACACTATCAGTAGCAATGGGTTTCATTTTGACAGTTCAACAACATTCATTGCGTTATTTACTTAGTTGAGCAGACACATTTTTCCAACATATGGAGCAATTGATTAGCAATATTCTTCAAAATGATTCAAATTGAGAGTAATAGAGTGTTACGCAATTAGGGTGCTGACAGGTGTAATGTCAATCTTCTACAACGTGTAACGTTAAATGCGCAAAACCTCAGACACCCCAATTGATTTTTAATTCAATTGACCTATTTCAGAGAGAAAATAAGTCATTAAAAAAATTGTGAAGGTTTTATGTGCTGTTTTAGTTTTACTGGCCATTCTGATCGTTTCTTGCGTCTGCAACGACGCTTTACCGAGGGAGGAGTCGTCACCGGGCCGCTGCGCCGCGCTGACATTGGCTTGCTTGACCTATTAATAAATAGACACGGCAACGTTTTTAATGAAGCAAAACACAAATGACTTTAATGCCAGATTAGTCTCTGGGATTAAAAACGAACTATACGTATCATGACATTCTACCATACCTGTTTTTCTCGAAGGGTTGAGCAGAGGGGTAATAGATAAGATACAATAAAAAGCTGAGCTTCCTCATTCGAGTACAATAAACCTCCACAACACTGACAAGCAACTAAAACTCACCAGTTTATCACAAACAACTACCATATGCAGTATCATGTTCCCAAACGAGTCCTGTGCGTCGGGGTCGGCTCCCGAGTCACAAAGCAGGTTGTACACTCCCTCGTTGGCACAGCAAGCCGCCCACGCCAATGGGGACTCGCCTAAGTACGCCAGACCTTCGTAGTTCGTCTGCCTCGCTGGAGGCACGCGTTGTTGGTCACGGGGGAGGAAGAAACTGCCTGTTGGCAGAACATGTAATAAAATAGACCAGTAGTTGTGTAACACAGTTATACAAACACACAGTAATACAACTCTGCCCTCCCTGGGCAGACTTCTGCCGCAGTTAGCAAAAAGGACGAATATTGGCCGAAAATGTGAAGAAAAATAAACTGTACTAAGCAAAAGAGGCGCATCCATTAAGGCTCATTTTTCTCCATTCCCTTTCCTCAGATGCGCCTCTCTTACTTACGGCGGCAGACTTGTGGGCACAGTTTATACCCGCAACTCTGTCCGCTATAAAGGGTGGCAGGGACAGGGACATCGACGTTCAATTTGTTACCATAGATTCAATATTCTGAACCATTACTGCGTTGAAATTTTTCGAAGGTTATTAAAAATATATATTTGCTGTTTCATACATTTTGACCGCGCACTTTTCTAGATTTTTTTTTAATTTTTATTGCTGCGCCTCCTAGCGCGGATATTATTAACTAGTTACTCTAGAATCATGTGTTATCAATTATCATGGTTACAGTTTGCCACCCTGAAAAAGCTTTATATTAAAAACAAATCAAGTATGACTATTTCATTACAAAAATCATTCTGATGCTCATAAAAAACTTTTTATAACAAAAAATAAAGAAACAACCGACTTCCAAAAAAACACTACAAAGTGAAAAATTACTTAAATTTTGGAAGTCGGTATCGTTGGTACCGAATTTTCGTTTTTTGACACCGATTTCCGTAATTAATTTGAATAAATAACTTTTGATTTTGATTGTATTGGAACTTTTGGAACTTACCAATAGCTCTCTGGTTGACGTCGGCGCCTGCTTCCACTAAATCTTGAACCAGCTCGTTGTTGCTGTAAGCTATAGCCAGGTGTAGAGAACTGGCCCCTTCAACATAAAGATAAACAATATTCCACTACTGCATAAGGGTGCGTTTCCACAGAAGCGGAGCAGAGACGTGCAGGAATCGACTAATCACAATGGTTGAAATTCTCATCGCGTCACTCGTCTCGTCTGTGATTGGACGATTCCTACATGTCTCCGCTCCGCTCCGCCCAGCTTCGCTTCTGTGGAAACGCATACCCTAACACACTTTCAATCACAATATGAATCATTTTGAAGGATATTGCCAATCCATTGATTCGTACGTTAAAAAGTCTGCTCTACAACGTAAATAACGTAGATAATGAATGTTGTAGAACTGTCAAAATGAAAGCTATTGCTACTGTTAGTTTGTTACGCAATTAAACGCAGGTTAACCCTTTATGGGACTGTGTCCATAATATATTGAACACCATACATTTTGAATCTTCGCGGCTAAAGTAAACGTTAGACAAATTCAGCAGTAAAGCTCTTGGAGAAAAGAGAAAAATAGTGTGTCAAATGCATAAAATATTCAATAAATTATTAGTTTTAATATCCCGCAATGCATTCAATAAATATTAGTTTTAATATCCCGCAATGCATTCAATAAATATTAGTTTTGATATCCCGCAATGCATTCAATAAATATTAGTTTTGATATCCCGCAATGCATTCAATAAATATTAGTTTTGATATCCCGCAATGCATTCAATAAATATTAGTTTTGATATCCCGCAATGCATTCAATAAATATTAGTTTTGATATCCCGCAATGCATTCAATAAATATTAGTTTTGATATCCCGCAATGCATTCAATAAATATTAGTTTTGATATCCCGCAATGCATTCAATAAATATTAGTTTTGATATCCCGCAATGCATTCAATAAATATTAGTTTTGATATCCCGCAATGCATTCAATAAATATTAGTTTTGATATCCCGCAATGCATTCAATAAATATTAGTTTTGATATCCCGCAATGCATTCAATAAATATTAGTTTTGATATCCCGCAATGCATTCAATAAATATTAGTTTTGATATCCCGCAATGCATTCAATAAATATTAGTTTTGATATCCCGCAATGCATTCAATAAATATTAGTTTTGATATCCCGCAATGCATTCAATAAATATTAGTTTTAATATCCCGCAATGCATTCAATAAATATTAGTTTTGATATCCCGCAATGCATTCAATAAATATTAGTTTTGATATCCCGCAATGCATTCAATAAATATTAGTTTTGATATCCCGCAATGCATTCAATAAATATTAGTTTTGATATCCCGCAATGCATTCAATAAATATTAGTTTTGATATCCCGCAATGCATTCAATAAATATTAGTTTTGATATCCCGCAATGCATTCAATAAATATTAGTTTTGATATCCCGCAATGCATTCAATAAATATTAGTTTTAATATCCCAGTGTTTTATTTTTAACATACAAGCCAGGATCTTCTGCCCTATAAAGGGTTAAAACTAAAAGTTTCTCCAGAAATGGGTGTTCACCAATGTTGGCAATATGACCTTACGTTGTACAAATCATTTTAATTGTAGGTATTTCTAAAATGTTCTTGCCTAAATACTCCTCCCCTTCAACGACATCCAGTGACAGTTTCGGGAAGCATTTCACTAGTGTTCTTGCTAGTCTTGTGTGAATCTGTAATTTAAAAACAATCGTTAGTCTAAATCTAAACTAATATTATAAAAAGTAAAGATTAGATTTATTTGTCATCATAACATAACACACTGAAGGTGGTCTAATGTAGTGTACTATACAATTCTGCCCACCTACCCCTTCGAGAAATTCTGGCATGACGTAGATATGCCGACGGCAGACATTTCTAATACCTTGCACCCTCGCATTCCAGGAAGGACCGTCCATCGACTGGTCAGCAGGGTAATTGCGTAACACACTATCAGTAGCAATGGGTTTCATTTTGACAGTTCAACAACATTCATTGCGTTATTTACGTTGTTGAGCAGACAGCCTTTTCGAACATATGGAGCAATGGATTAGCAATATGCTTCAAAATGATTCAAATTGAGAGTAATAGTGTGTTACGCAATTAGGGTGCAGTACTCTATAGACGTGATGGGTATCGATATCCAAACACGATAAAATAAAAACAAAAAGATTGGATATATTTTTTTTTTCTTATGGTTGAGTGTGGAAAATTTGTTTTATCCTTTTTAGATATCGATACCATCACGTCTGTGAAGTTTACAAAAAAAAAAAAAAAACTAATAAAATTATTATCTGTATCATGTTTAGATATCAATCCCATCACGTCTGCGGCGTTACGCTAGCTAACTTAATTTGGCCTTGTTAATATGAAGATAGGATCTAAAGCAGTCTAACCTTAGTATCACAAATGATGAGCACATGAAGTAGCGACTCTCCCAGAGCGCCTCTGTAGCACATCTGCCAGCAGGCGGTGTGGTCCTCCCATTTAGCGAGCGGGTCGTGAGGAGAGAGCGAGGCTTCTATTGGCAACACCACCTGGGGGTTTCAATACACTCATAAACGCAATATAAGACTGAAGACTCGTTGGACTGGTGGTCGCAAAAGCTACTGTTGAGCATGAAGTCATGATTCGATTCCAATGTCGGGCAAAGTGTTGATTGAGTTTATCCCTCAGGAATTTCTCTGTAGTAGCCCGGAGTCTGGATTTGTTTTTTTTATTACATGGGAGACAAGGTGTATATGTTCCGTTTATGCCGCATATTTTGACACTCGCAAGGGGATCAAAACCCGTTGTTGTGTAGTTCCCGTTGACCTAGAATCGTGAAATTTGGTGATAAGCAATGTCATGTAGTAAGGAAAAAGAGGAAGGAATGTATTGACTTAAGTTGTTTTACCCAGAATACGCATCTACCTTTGAGGAACAATTTTCAGCAAAAAAAAGCATTTTGGAAAAAATGTGACTTAAGTGGTTTTTGAAATGACCGATTCAATTGTAAAAAACAGTTGTTCTATTTTTATCTATAAGTACGTACTAATGCATTATTTACTGTATATCATTTACACTGTCAACGTCGGTTTATTTTATGCAATGGAAACCTATCTCAAAAGTTTACAGTCATCTGAACATTACCAGATTAATAATTTCAAAATATATTGTTAAATAACAAAATCTTTAATATAACCTCACCTTAGATTCGATCCCATTATATCTTGATAATGCAAGTGTCAATAAAACTGAAACGAAGGCAGCTTAAAGTTGATATTTTAATCTAACAAATGACACTCATTTGGAAATTTGTAACGGTTCATCAAATTGTGGGCACAACGATGTATGGGAGATGGGCAAAGTCCTTTGAACGGAACCCTCGGTGCGCGAGTCCGACTCGCACTTGACCGTTTTTTTTTTTTTAATAATAGTCTGGTAACAATGCTCTGGTGGTGGGTAGTTGGAATTGAAAGGTACATATGATAAAATATCGATAAGCGTTCTTCATTATCGCATTTCCATTTAAAAGCACTTCAATTTGACTATCGACGAAGTATCAACTTCAAAATGAAGTTTAATTCTAATTAATTTATTGTGACTAGGTTTTTTATTACTTAATTTATTTATGACTTCTGCCTGCGACTTTGTTTTGAACGCCCCTCCGTTGAAATATGTTTTCGGTTTTAAAAAAAAAATATTTGCCCCGCCATACATTTTGACCGCGTAGCGTGGGTATTGCACTTTCCTATGAAACAACTGTTTTTTTTTATAATTTACGAAAAATTCCTACGTTAGAATCATGTGCTGAATTCATGGTTACAGTTAGCGCATTGGTTAAAAATGGATCTTGTATAATATTAGTACAGACGCCAGCACAACAAGCTACTACAATATGTCAAAAATCTTTAATAGATTTTCAACTTTGTCACTATAGCATAAGGTTCAAAGTTGTTTGGAAAATGTGACAGTTTCGGGTAGCTTGATGTGCTGGCGTCTGTACATATAGAAGGAGAGATAATAATAATATAACTACAATACCTACCTTAAGTATATAATTATTTGTTAGTCAAATAATTTTGCACCTAGTGTAAATAGTTGCCTAGTTCGATAATAAATAAATCGATTATTATTTCTACGGATTATATAACATGTTCGTACAATTCGTTAAATTATACAGTGTGACATCATCACTGACCTGTTCCTGGTCCCTGAACTTCCACCGCAGGTACTCAGCGCGGTTGATGACCCTGCCCCTCCCGCCAGCGTACATGTACGCCGCGAACTCGTCCCTGATCAACTTCTCGGCCGCCAGCATTCCGCCTTTAGTGTACGCCTCGAGCAGACGACCGCCTTGTGTACAAAAAGGTTAAACTTTTAAATTGCAAAATCAAAATCAAATTCAAACTAGGCCGAGAATCAATACTTTTCAAACGTCAAAATTACAACAGAAGGTCCCCCAAAACGGCCGCCCTTCACCACTTCCTAGTGCTTTCGCTGGGAAGAAGAAGTGGCGCAACAAACTCCCCAGCAGCACAGCTGTCTGTTCAGTTAGGAAAACTTGCTTCTATACAATAGTAGGTATGCAAAGTCATTAACATAACATTCAATGAAACTATTTACCATTATG
Source organism: Eremobia ochroleuca (assembly GCA_949629135.1). Taxonomy (NCBI): domain Eukaryota; kingdom Metazoa; phylum Arthropoda; class Insecta; order Lepidoptera; family Noctuidae; genus Eremobia; species Eremobia ochroleuca. The sequence goes on along the minus strand of OX451407.1, from coordinate 9,110,900 downwards.
TCAGCTAGCCACGCCAATATGCCAATAAATAGAATAAAAACAATACTCACGCAAAAAAAAAAAAAAATACCAAAAATATTAATGAAAACACAATTTAATATCTTAATAAAAGCCTCCAGGCTTAAAGGGCATGACAGCTTAAGGAAGCGATGAGATTGAGAATAATATCAAAGTAAATTATGCCTACTTAGACGAACAATGAAACTGTAGAGCTAGCATTTCTTTAAAATAAATTGACGGATTTAACATCAATAGATTGATATACTGATACTCGTTGGTCGTGTAAGGTTTTAAGAACATAAAAAAAAAAACGGATGTAAAGTTTGCTGCACTGACCGGATGGAAGACGTAGGTGGAGAGTTCGAAACGGACGCTGGAAGCGAACGGTCGAGAAATCGATTAAGTTTTGGTTCGCAATAAGTTGAGTTTTAAAATGTCACAATAAGTTTAATTTTAAAGGCCACAATAAGTTTTGAAATTGGGTGACTATCCCGACACTAAGTTTGGTAGCTTTTAATAGCTCTGGTGCTCTGATTGTTACAATAAACTCATTTGGGATACAACTGGTTTGTGCTTTATTTCTGAGGTTGATAAAAGTCGGTCATTGATCTTTTATAGTGTTATAGTTGTGCCGAGGGGCTTGTGGCTACGTAATAACAGCCACACGGGTCGATCGATCAGGATAAGCAACATTTGCCGCGGTTGGTCTGTGGATAGGTCGTCCCGCACCCTAATTCCGTAACATACTATTATACTCTCAATTTTAATAATTTTGAAGCATATTGCTAATCCATTGCTTGTTCGAAAAATGTGTGTGCTCAACAAAGTAAATAACGCAATGAATGTTGTTGAATTGTCAAAATGAAACCCACTGCTACTGATAGTGTGTTACGCAATTACTCTGCCGGCTGTCATTCGTGGATCTTTGACAGTCGTTACGGGTAGTCAGAAGCCCGAAAGTCTGATAGCGTGTTTTACCAAAGGGTATTACCTAGTAACTTGGAGGTCACATAGGCAGTCGCTCCTTGTAAAATACGGGTATAGAGCTGCATCCGGTTAAACTGGAAGCTGACCCCAACATTATACAAGGTGTAACTTAAATAACGCACAACCTCTTAAGGGGTCATTGTACTCATCATTATGAACAACTTTTACTATGGGACCAAACCTGAAATCGCGAAAAAAAAATCAGCTGTTCCCTACATTTATGTTCGCATAACTCGTCAAAATGTAGGGAACAGCTGATTTTTTATTCGCGATTTCCGGTTTGGTCCCATAGCAAAAGTTGTTCATAATGATGAGTACAATGACCCCTTAAGAGGTTGTGCGTTATTTAAGTTACACCTTGTATAATAGTTGGGAAAAGGCTAGGCAGATTGATTGAAAGTTGTGCAGGAAAGTTTGTGGACAGCTATAAGAGTAGGGGAAGACCAAAGTAACTATGGATGGACCGTGTGAAAGATGACATGGCTAGAAAGGGGATGACTACCGAAATGCCGACTAGTAGAGAAGTATGAAAGAAAGAGACACGTTGCGTCCCGACCCCAAATAAAGGCACGACACGTATTGGTTTGTCTATTATTATATGAGGGCTTCTAAACGGGCCATGTTTTACTGCAATTTGTGGCTGCAATATAGTGGCCGGCAACATTGCAAGCAATAACAGCCAGACTATGCAATATTGCAGTAATGCAAGCGGCAGTCCCCGAGTGCCACACGTATTTCTTATTTTATTTTAAAACAATATAAGCCGCTGCGACAAGTGTGATTTCGTCAGCCATTGCTGCCGATGTGAGTAGCCCGTTTAGGGAGTCTGCATCATGAGCCATACTATTGCAGTCATATTGCAACACATGGCCCAGCCATAGAATTGTTCGACCATCAAGAACAATAAAATATTTTTGTAATGGCCAAGCAATTAGTTGCCAATAGTGCAGCCACAAATTGCAGAAAAACGTTGCCCGTTTAGACGCTCCCATTCCATCCATGACTCATATCACCAGCATAATCAGTCTATAATGTTCCGAATGTTGGGACACAGGCCTCCTGGGAGTGGCCCGTTATCCCCCAAGCGGGCCCAGTCCGGGTTCAAGGACATGCCGGTTTCCTTACGATGTTTCCCTTCACCGTTTTTTAGGGCTGTGGTGATGACATAATTTATACAAAGTAAAGCGTCTTTGCTTTGTGGTTTCGAACTCGTAAGTCGTCGTTACCTAGGGGTCATTAGGCTCTAGACAGACGGACCGCATTTCAACTGCAATCCAACCGCAAATTGGAGTTCAAGTGCAGTTTCAATGCAGTTGACACGACGAGTTTGGTTTGCAATAGAACTGCAAACCAAATGTGACGAGCTGCACGGTTGGTTTGCAGTTCTATTGCAGTCGTATCAACTGCATTCAAACTGCATCCGAACTGCAATTTGCAGTTGGATTGCAGATTTCAGTTGAAATGCGGTCCGTCTGTCTAAAGCCTTACTGCTCTGGCTTAGTACAATATGAAATTATTATTATTACACAGTTAAAAACTACAAAAATGACGTAACTTCATCGATAAAATACACACCCTTTTTATAATCTGCAAGTTTATAAAGCACTGTGTGGTCTTCGCTGCTGGGCTGCGATATGACCCGGTCGAGGACTGAACCCCCGGCCTGCACGCCTCCCGCCGATATCAGTTTACTGAAAGCTTCCCCCATTATCTAATTCCTAGAAATGTATGTCCGTGTAAGCGAGATAGATACAGTTTTTACAAACTTTACTATGACAGTGATTCAGTGATTAACCGCTCGCTCCGGACAGGACACAGACGCGGTGATCTGTGTACCCGCCCGGAGCGGGCGAGTGACACAGATGAGCTATTTATTACCCATCGTTCGCTGACAAGCGGCAGATGTGTCCAAAAGTCCAATTCTATTTTATCCGTGGCAGCTTGCGTCTTGTACTACTATTTATTCTGTGCTTGCGTGTCGTTTAGGTACTTACTTGATAAAAAAAATATCGATGATAATTCGACTCAGTTTCTTCATAACTTGAAAGTCAATACAGTACATATTAGCACTTTTTGTCGGTAAATTAACCATAGTTAAGTTAATTAATTAGATATGTCACCGTTCATCATCTTACTCCGCAACGAAGCACAAACTTTTTAAATACTTTGGTGTACTGTATAATAGGTACTTCTCTGCCTTCTCTTCTCCTTCTCTCTCTAACTCTTTGCACAATCGTGATGTTTTGATAAGTTAGTAAGTACTAAGTTCATTTTGATTTTGACTCCATTGTCACGGGTCACGACTCGGGGCACGGGGTCATCATAATTAGGTCAATTTTTAAATATTAACTATTTATTTTACTTATTTTATTGTTGGCTTTTTTATGATACTTTACTTTACATTTTTATGATACTTCCTGCTAGAAGTTTCGAGTTCGAATCGGATTTATTCTAAAACAAAATGAGTTTGTTAGAATTTGTTTTGTCCATAATAATAACAAAAGAGAAACAACACTGGTGTTTAAACGTATGTCACTTTATATCTCTATTAAATATTATCGAATACTTTATTATTATTACATAATTGTTGTACGGTTATTTATTTGTTGTCTTAATTATTATTAATAATAAACACAGCTTAAGAAAAATAAACTTTTGTTAGAATTGCGGACACAGTCATTTTGAGGAAATAAACAATCGCCGTCGTCATGGCAACGCCAATATGGCTGACTACTCAAAAAACCAGCCAAGTGCGTGTCGGACCACGCACTAGGGTTCCGTAGTCGGGATGAATACGCATGCGCAGTATTATTTTCATCGAGTAGGTATTATCGAAAAAACTATGAAAAACTAAGTACCTATTTCTGCGGTTGACTTGAATAGCAAAGTTACTTAGAAACATCATAAATCTTTTTAATTATGGGATCCAATTCTACTACTATTGTGAATACTATTCACATTTCCAAAAACAACGGTTTAGCTGGTAGTGGACGGTGACGACAACATGACTAACAAAAATACCTAGGTACCTACTTTAAAGCTCAATAATTTGCAATCGGATCCCTACTCCCAATATTTGTAAAAAAAACCCTATCTAACGATACCCCAACACATTGGAAAAGATGAGTAAAAAAAAATCATGCCCGCTTTACTTGTAAGGGAGGTCTGTAAAACAAACACATTTTTCAAGATTTTATTTCACAACCATGCGAAATTATAGCTTTTTACTACCAAGGGCCTCTTAGTTAGACCACGGACAGAAAGACAGACGGATTTGGCGAAACTACAAGGGTTCCTTGTTTTACTACGGAACACTAAAAATAGACGTCACTTTGGAGTTCCAACTTCCATATCCGTGTTGTGTGAAAACGTTAGTAGGTAACTAGGTGCATATAAAAACGAAACCTTCCATCTCATCTAGAGAATACAATCCCGGGATCAATCCCGGGATCCCGGGATTGTATTCTCTAATCTCATCTAACCATTCGAATCTGCGGTCGCTAGTTTACTTAAAAGGGTAGGCAGTTAACTGAATGGCTAATTAAGCTAGTTGGCTGCAACTTAGATATGACGTAGAATCGTTGAATGCATAATATTCTCTTTCTAAGAAGTCGATAAACAAAATTACTTGACAATAAGGAAAAAATAAATACGATTTGATTTTGTATAGGTCTAATTTATTTAATTTTATGTTTTATTCATCATTTTATTTTGTAATGTACAGACACATCAAGCTACTACAATCTGTCAAATTTCTTTAATAGATTTTCAACTTTATCGCTAAAGCTTAAGGTTCTAAGTTGATTGGGAAAATTTGACAGTTTCGGGTAGCTTGATGTGCTGGCGTCTGTACAAAGTCACAAGCTAGATAATGGTAGATTATTATTTTTATTTGCGACAAAGAGTACATATAATTATTAATTACTAGCAGCGCCCCGCGGTTTCACCCGCATAAGTGTCGATCCCATGAGAATATCGGGATAAAAAGTATCCTATGTATAATATTAGGTCATCCCACTTCCAGTGTCATATTTTTTATTTCCAATATTTATGTATTGCGCAATGGTATGCAATAGTTAATACATGTGTTGTCTTGTACAATCATGTTAGTTTAATTTGGTGTGTTGTATTGTCAAGACGTGCATTGATTTAAAATGGAAGATTTTAAAAAATCTATTAATGTAGTGGAGCAACGTATATTTCTAAAGTTTTGTGCTTTACTCAACTACTCTGGAGGAGTTGCGCACGACTTACTGGTAAAGTGTTGGTCGTAAAGCCTTAAATAAAAGAACCGTACAGCGATGGCTTGAAATGTACAAACAAGGAAGAACCACAGCTGAAGATGAGCCGCGAGTACCTCGATCATTACCATCGACTAGATTAGACAAGGGACAAAATCAAGGAAGCACTTCGTCAGTCACGTAGGGTCAGTGTCAGTGATCTCTCCACTCAACTTAACATTCCTCATTCCACTATACATAGAGTACTCACGGAGGATTTATGTCTGGTCAATAAAAGTGCAGTGTGGGTGCCCCACACTCTGAACACGTATCAGAAGGAGTTTCGTTATAAAACTGCGCGTAGCCATTTATCGTGGTATCGCCGTAAGAAAAATATACTTAATAGATTCATATGCCTTGATGAAACTTGGGTCGAATTTTATACTCCTCGTCAAAGACATCAGTCACGATGTTGGGTGGAACCGGGCACTTCCGCTGAACATTTGCACATTTGCACGTGCAGAGCTACATGAACGAAAAATACTACTAATAGTAGCTATGGATGTCAGAGGCATTGCTTTTTGGAGAACTTATGATGAAAATACAACTATGACTGGAGAGCGATATAAGTCATTTTTAGAAGAAAATATTCCTATTTGGGCAGACGAACATCATATAACGAGTCCTGTAATCTTACCTGATAACGCCAGACCGCACAAATCAAAAATAGTTCAGAATTTAATTGAAGATAAAGGATGGATTGAAATTATTCAGCCGCCATATTCCCCGGATATGAATCCTTGTGATTTCAATTGTTTTGGCCATATGAAGAGGAAATTGTCGGGTACTCGATACAATAGCAAAAAGGAGTTAGATATTAAACTAAAGAGCATTATTGATGAATTAAATGAAAGTGGTACTTTAAATGGTGTTCAAGATTTGCCAGCAGTCTGGGAGCGAGTGATTAATAGTGGTGGAGATTATTGATTAGTGTCACAAGGATATAGTATAGTAGTCAGTTTTTGTAAAATAATAATAATAAAAAAATATGACACTGGAAGTGGGATAGCCTAATATGTGTAAATCCTGGTTATAAACTAAATAGGTATGTTGCTTAAATAATGTGATAAATGTAATTGGTTTAAGTATTTATTATATGTATAGAAAGATAGATTAGGTAGGCTTAATACATTCGTGTCTGTGAAACCATGGAAATACACATACAAAATTTCAACCCAATCGGTCAAGCCGTTTAGTAGTTGATATACCGACAGCAGCGCCACCTACCGGGTCCAATTGTATTTTTAAAATAATCCAGGAAATCATCGAAATACACGTATAAAATTTCAACCCAATCGGTTCAGCCGTTTAGAAGATATGTGAAAAAGATAAGTACGGAAGGATAATTCATACTACCCGTTGTCCTATTACCCGTTTTCCCGTAGGAATGAAGCATTTTCCCGCGGTAAAAAGTAGCCTATGCTCATCAGGGATAATGTCGGCTTCTAATGGTAAAACAATTTTTCAAATCGGTCCAGCAGTTTCGGAGCCTATTCAATACAAACAAACAATCAAATCTTTCCTCTTTATAATATTAGTGTAGACTTACTCTTATCTGATTCCACGCCCCCTGCGCACCTCAGTTCACTTCAGTTGGCTCGCCTGGCATGGCATGGCTCGCAGGAATTCCCCCTCCTCTTCTTACCCCTCTGCTAAGCGGCGCGACTCCACGAGTATCGGATCGGATCGGAAGTATTCGGAAGTTCGGAGTTTGGAACGAACGCGAGTCACGGCTGCGCCGCTCCCCACACCGCGCCCTGTCCCCGCGGGTCTCGCGTTGTCGTCATGAATGTTGTGATAGTGCGGAATTTAGCAAATCATTACAGACTTTCGTAATAAGTGTAATAAATGGATAGTTACACTTTTTATACTCCTGAGTACCTGTAGAAGTGTCAGAAAAGTTAACATTTTGTAATGGACATGGATACGGTAGGTATTGTATTGTTAGTTTGTTAGGTATTCAGTTTTTCCATATTCATACGTTTATAGCCACAATCTTACATAAAAACTGTCAAAATATTCACAAATAATACGAAATACTTTATTAATAAATATAATAATGGGAACATTTTTAGACCTAACCTAAAAAAAATAAAAATAAAAAACAGTACAGTACGCTCAGTATCGTATAATACTTTCCTCGACAAACATTTCTCCATAAACGCGGGCAGCGCTATAATCGTGCGTTGAAAAGTTGCCAGCTTCTAACTACTAGAGTTACAAAACGTAAAAGTTAGTCTTTTTCCCCATCTTATGACTCCTTGAGGAAATTGTGTCCTCCGTGAATGGCTCCGATGAAAATTAAAATCTCGAACTTAAGAAAAATAATATAGTACCTAGTGTATGTGTGGCACGCACATATACACTAGTATATTATTTTTAGTTCAGAAAAGTAATAAGTAGTATATTCGAGATTTTTATTTCGACACTAATTTAAATTTTTGTTAAGTACTATGTGTTGTTATTGAAACGAAGTTCTTTATCGCGACTTGCGGTAGGAGTAAACTGGTAGAAACCGTCACGTAACGAAAAACGTTATTTCCCCTGCATGCTTTCTCTCTCTTTGTCTCTCTAGTATAATAGAAAGAGACAGAGAGATCCCTGGCTTAGCTACTGCGACCAATTCGGCTCGCGCGTGGTTGTTCACAATTCCAGCCTATCCTAGGCCAGACTATTTATCTTACTGCCCACTCATTTATATACTTGAGTATTTTTAGTTACTAACATTGGCGCCGATTCTCTTGTTCACAAACTAAACTAAATTTTATGTTCAGTGCATCTTTTTTTTTTTCTATTTCATTAAGAAAAGGACAGAAGATAAATATTAGTTTAGTCCTGTCAAATTAGTCAGCGCCTGACATAAATTGACGTATTTTTAGTAGCCAAATTTTTAATGACGTCTAAACTTGTCTATCGAGTATCTTAATTTGACAGGACTAAACTAATATTTATCTTCTGTCCTTTTCTGAATGAAATAGAAAGAAAAAGATGCACTGAACTTAAATTTAGTTTAGTTTGTGAATTACAGAATCGGCACCATTGTACTATGAAATAACCTACCAATTCTCTTCTTTTTTAGGGTTCCGTACTTCAAAAGGAAAAACGGAACCCTTATATTTTTTCTGTCACATTAATTCAACAACCGCCGAAAAAAATTGACTGCCCGTTAGTTTTTTTCAAGTGATCATAATAACGTCCCAAATATTTAAATAACAGCCATGCGATTCTGTAACCATCTCACCGTGACAGCTTGGGTGAAGTGAGCGTGGAGTGAGCTATCAGTCGCTAGGGATTAACACTATTAAGTGCTCACTTCACTTATTTCACGGTGAGATTATTACAGAATTTTGTCTTATGTCTTAAAAATTATGTCTTCCACAAACAATATAATTTCCTGCGGTGAATGATCCTCAATCAAGTCACTAAATAACTTGTAGGATGTCCATTATAATATTTAACTACCTATACAATAGGTACTTAGAAGTTTTCTGTTTTAGGTAATGATGGACTTCAATGATGGGGATACAGGAACCTTCGACGAAGAGAATACTGAAATAAAGTTTCACCATGAAATGATCCGTACTCCGATTGTGTATACGACAAAATTAGATCAAATGAATATGTTCAGGGACGATACAACCGACATGAGCGTAGACACCATCATCAATTCAATAATCAAAGAGAGTAAACCAAAATTAAACTGCAAAAGAAAACGTACTCACACAAGCCATTCTCATTTTTCATACGAAGATTTATCTTGTTATATAAATACTTTCAATATAAAAGTTGCCCGAACAGCTAAACATAACAAGAATCTGCTGTCTATGTGCAAACCCGTGAAAGTTGTGCTTGAAGACATTAAATATACTTTACTACGCACACAAAGTACCGACAACAGGATTTCTAAAATTGTGAAAAAAAAATGTACCTTCGTCATTGAGAGACTATCACCAGCATACAACCCCCCACGTAGGCTTCATAGTAGAATAATATATGATCTGCAACATAAAGAAGCCGACTTGTATGCTCTAGATAAATCCTATTTCATTAAGGAATATACCAAGTATCGTATTGATAATAGTACTTCTAAAATTTTCCGAGTACTGAAAATGGATAAAAATGTTTCGCACATTTCCTGCTGTTGCTGGTATGATAGAGAAAAGAGTTTAGCGATGTTACCGCTCGCTCCACATGAAACCCTGAGGTTCATGAGAAAACCACATAGATGTGCAATTAATCTTTGCCGGTGCTGTTGTAGAAACAAAACTATGACATATTCAGTAAGGCCAAGTACACTGGAGCCTTTGGAATCTCACAGCACTTGGTTAAACAGAATGATAGAAGTGCAAACATCACTACCACTGTCAGATAGATCAAGAAAGACACTACTTTCGAAGAGTCTATCGATAGTCTATCCTAAACTCGAAAAAAATAACAGTTCTGTGAACCCTGAGTTAAAGATCAAAGACACACCATTTTTGCATTCAACAAATATTGATTTTGGAGAAGAATATTATTTAATCGGGGCAGATGGCCAGATTAAATTATATTTAAAAAACACTGGAAACTACCGACGAAAATTGTCAAATGTAAGATTGAAAACCGGAAACAATATCATGGGTAATATTTGTTGTTGGTATAAACGCGAAGAATTTGCTGGACGTTTGCTAGCACTTGGCGCTTTACCCAACACTGTAAACTATATAAGGAGTGCCCACCCATGTCCTCCGACAAATTGCAGTTGCTGTTGCAAGCGTTCAAATACTGGGAAACACGAACTTACAGTCTTAAATAAATCTGCAAGGCACACTAATGATTTAGTCACCAAAAAATATAATATCAAAGTAAGATTTTCAGGAGAGGCAGAGACACCTGTTATTCCCAGAAATCGAAATAATTTCGTTTCATTTAATGTTTCCCTTTCAGCATTAGAAACGATATCAAAGAGTAGAACTGAACCCTATAATATATATGTTCTTGATTTACTAATACCAGAAAGCGCTACACTTGACAAAAACAATAGTTCTGTACGGGTGCTTGTAAATAAAACACATAAAACCAAAATTCATATTGAATGTACCCAACTAAAAAAATTTACCACAAAGGAACTGAAAATGTTGGATATCATTTTTTGTGCAGTAAATAAAGCCACAATAAAACAACAGGAAGAGAAAAAAACAAAAACTAAATATAATCTAGTGCGGAAATATCATACGACCAGTTTTTCTAACACAGTATATCCATTATTATTAAATACACAGTTAAGTGTTACAACAGATTTAAGGAGTAGACGTTTCTTGCCTTCTTTAAGAGCCCATCTTGACCAACCTCATATTTTGCCGTTCCCCCAAATGAGAAATATAAGTGGGTGGTTAGATGGGGGTTCGCTACCTGCAATCGAATGACGTGAGATCGAATACCACTTGCTCGAAAACGTTAACTCGATAGTAAATTATCCCGAAGAATTAATGAGCACGACAGCTCACTACTTCGATGCATCAAAATCTCGAATAAGCTCGAATCATCGGCAGCGCGACGGCCCATTATCTTGAACCATCATCATCGAACGACCATCTAATCGATTTACAGAATAGTTTTAAGGATTTTTATTTGGTCTCAGGTGGTATGTTGAACAAAATGTGATCGCCGACCGTAACAAGTGTGTATTTACAGAATTATAATCATTAAAATCATCAATACAACCCTCTAAGTTCATATAATCCTGACCCGCAAATTGCAAAAAAACATAAGAACATTTTAATTTCACGAGATACTTTTGCGCTCCGTCCTTAACACATTGAGCGCCAAGCCCATAAACTGTGTTTTTCATTTTCTGGAAATTGGATTTTATCTGCCTAATTCATATTCTCATGCTATTTTAATAACATAGGTATGAAATAAATGCGTGATTTTCCAAAATTTTCCAGAAACAACCGTGAAGGCCAGTGGTATTAGAATTCGTAGTAAAATGTATTACAATGTGTTTCCTGACGGGCACACTGGCCTCCGAATGAAGGACTCACTGTGCTTCTCGAAGGAAACACGCGGGCTCTGAAGGTGGTACTTAGTGTTTCCGGAAGGATACACATGGCGCTCAACGTGTTAATTAATTCATTTACGACAGGAGCATGTACGAGTAACGCATGTGACCAAACTAGAATAGCTTTATGTATTGAAAATGTAGACTGCAGCATTGCGTCAGTCTGCTCCGGCGCCTCCGCAATTATGATGATGTCGTCAGTAAAGAAAAGATGTGCGATGCTCGCCGTTGTCCTCGTCGGCTTTGATTGAGACTTGAGTTAACTTATTGGATAGTTAATCCGTACACTTGGTCGTCAAGTCATCGGCTGTCGTTAGTCAGACAGAGAGTAAGGGATTACATGCCGAAGATGCCTCACTGCGACTGCGATACTTCGCGATCGCAGTTTAGCTCGCTACCTCGATGTCATTTCCATGTAAAACAAATGCATGATGATAGACACGCACACACATACCGAAGGCTACCTTATTACGAAATATCGCGGGCTACTTGGGGTTTACCTCGATGCCTGGTATCTGACCCTAAAGCGCATGCAGATGTGGTGGATTACGGGAGCCAGGTTGCCGAAATCCCAGATTACCTTTCGGAATTCAGAACATACGTAACGTGAACCTCATCTTAATCTTCGTAATATATAAGGTTCCATTAAAATAGATGGACAAACTTTTAAAAATCATTCAGACCACCAAAATAAGTACAATGGTAAAAAAAAATATATATAAGAAAAACCGAAAAACGCATTAGAAACTTACAAGAAAAATAATCAGCTGACGAAAATACACTAATACTGCCGGCAATTTATTATTATAGGTCAAAATAAGATCACTTTAATCTGTGTTTTTTTTTTTTTGCTTGGATAGAGTATCTTGTACTGAGCGTTGTGTTAAAATTTGTCCATCTATTTTAATGGGACCCTGTTTAATTTAATTTGTTTTATCTGCGCTAAACTTAAATCACATTGCAAATGTGATGACTAGTTCATGTTATTCTTGTTTTTTATTTAGATACTTTAGATCTTAGACGACGCTCACTTTGATATACATATCTCAGATTATTGTGTTGGTGTTAGAACTGTATCTACTCATCAGCTTACTCCTTATATTATACTTGTGATCATCATTATCGTATCTGCCGTGCGATTCTGTAACCATCTCTCCGTGAAAGCTTGGGTGAAGTGAGCGTGGAGTAAGCTGTCATTCGCTAGGGATTAACTCTATTAATTGCTCACTTCACTTATGATTTCACGGTGAGATTTTTACAGAATCGACCGGCCGTTTTAAGAGGTCCTCGGTTTGACCGGAGGCTCTAGCCAATAATTTCTACAGCGACTGGTCTTGTGGTTCTCGCATCCAATGCCTTAAACAGTGTTGTCGGTCCATGTTCTGCGTTTTCTACAACAACGGTCACGTCTAGATTTTTCTGATAAATTTCTTAAATTAAGTTACGAAAACTAAAGCCTAGGGCCCAAAGCTTTTGGCTGAACAGATAAGTAAGGAGAGCATATGTTATTAAGGTATTCATTAAGTAGGTACCTAATCACTTAACACTTTTAAGTGCAGACTTAACAATTGGAACTTGTTTTTTTTTTTTTTTTTAAATAAAGTTCTGTAAATCCATGTGTTTATTATTTCATAATTGAATACCTCCTTCCTCTGTTTAGCTCTACCTGCTTCGTACCTTCCTAGAACACGTACCTAGTCGTAGGTATGTACAGACGCCAGCACATCAAGCTACTACAATCTGTCAGATTTCTTTAATAGATTTTCAACTTTATGGCTAAAGCATAAGGTTCAAAGTTGATTGGGAAAATCTGACAGTTTCGGGTAGCTTGATGTGCTGGCGTCTGTACATACAGATACCAAAGAGAATAAAATTATAAGAGGCTGGCAACTGTCGCGGCGCGCCTATAGCGCCGCGCCGCGTACAGCGTGTACAGCCTGATTCAAACTTTATGGTGGCTCTGAGCGAGTGTCTGCGCAGTACCAAATTCACGTGTCAGCGGGGGTGAGGGGTGGGGTACTGCGCAGCGAGAAGCGCACTTCAGAGCCGCCATCAAGTTTGACGCGAACTATACACAATGCCCGCACTAGTGTTGCGTAACTATTGATAGTTGATCTTTTGGTAGTTAACCTTGAAAACTAGTACCTAACAATACCTATCGATAGCATTGAGTTGTGATACTATTGATGCTACAACTATAAATATGTGTTTTACAACAACTACTGGCGATACTATCGATAGTATTAGAACTATCGATATTTTTATCCCCTCGATATTTAACTTATATGGACGATGGGGTAAAAATATGGATAGTTCTAATAATATCCATAGTACCGCCAGTAATTGTTGTAAAACAAGCTTATAGCGATGGTATCGATATTCCATCACAACATAGATATCACAACTCAAAACTATCGATACTATTGGTACTCATCAATACTGTCGATTGATACTATCGATAGTATCGACATAATTGTTAAATTTCAATACTATCGATATCCTTATCGATATTGTTACTAGTTTTCGAGGTCACGATAGTATTGAAATACTATCGAGAGTCTGAGCAACACTAGCTTACACTATTATTCCCATCATCACTATGACTATAAAAGCTCAAAGTCAACTGAAGACAAGATTGTCCCGATAAAATTCTAGGTATCCTACATAGTAAATTAAGACAAAAAAAATATATAGACCAGACATAATATATTATTGGAAACATTCAGTCGGTAACATCGGTACCTATTTATCAATTTCAAATGGCAACTTTGTTTTATTTGCTCGCAAATCCTTTGAGTATGACGTATTGCAGAAACAGACCATTCAAGCTACCTATTTTATGTTTGTTGGTTTTGGTTCTAAGCTCACAACAGTACTAAAATGAAACAGCTCTGAGCTGACCGAAATGAAAAATAAAGAAAAAATTGTATTCAAGAATCTTTCCAACTAATAATATGTTTCGGAAGAACTCTATTTACTGGTTCCTCAGCTCCCCTGGAGTAAATATTATGTTCCTTGCTTCCTTGTTCCTCAGAGAGCAAACCAGAAAATCAATACATATTCGAAACTTCTGGCAACACTGGAATCGATAAATGTCAATTTTCCATTCCCATTGTTTGCGATTTCTCTACGCCGCAGCAGTATTATAAAAGTGCTCTGCCGCCGTAGTCAGTCGAGTTACTTCTGTGCAATTTCATCTTTCTGTGACGAATTTGATATCGTTTTTCAACGAAAATGACTGTGAAGGAAGGAGAACGTCCAAATAAATACATCGGACCGTACCCGATGACCAAGCTGAGCCCAGTCTTGGCAACCAATTATTACGAGCATCTTATTCACGACAGTAAGCTTATTCACACTATTATTTAGCTGTGCGTTGTTATCACCTTATCATTAGCTGTTGCTTGCGGTTTTACTCACATCGAAAACTACTCCATGTACCAGGATAAAAAAAATCTGTTTCAATGTTAATGTCTTTCGTATGGTATGCTAGTCAGCCTGTATCGTCGGCAATAGTCCCACTTTCCGTTTTCTACTCGGCAAATCGAAAGGGTCTAGGATACGCTATTATCAGGAGTCACCAAATGGCGGTCCGCGGTCAGGATCCGGACAGCAGACCTATTTTGTACGGGCCATGTAAACAGTATTATTTATAACTAAAGCATTTAAAAAACAAATGTTGAGCAAGTCATTTAACCCGGCGTCATTGTGGTAGGAAATAGTTACGTGGACGTTGAGGTGGGTCAATATTACCCATATATTTAATACATGATGGTATTTCCATAATTTTTAAGTAAATTCGTAAACTATGTCATTATTTCAGTATAAAGGTATTCTGGTTTTGATAATAAAACAGAAAAATAATAATTCAGAAACGTTTAATTGAGTTTAATCAACTTTTAAAATAACTCAAAAATTACAAATAAAAAAGTACAATATTGGCTCCAGCTACTGCACAGAACGGCAACGTCACGCGCGTAGTTTCAAAAATATTGGAAATTTTAAACCAGCCGGGTAATTTTGACCCAACCTCAATGACGCCGGGTTAATTTAGCCTGCGCTTTGTCTTTTCTGCCGTCGACACTCCAGACTCCAGACAGATAAAGTAATAAATTAAAAATTTCAAATTAATATTAATTACTTACTTTGTTATTTTCGTTCATTAAGTACATAAAATTTGTTTAATATGTAAAAAAAAAAATATACAACGTGTAATGTTAAATGCGCAAAACCTCACACCCCAACTGATTTTTAATTCAATTGATCTATTTCAGAGAGAAAATAAGTTATTAAAAAAATTGTCAAGGTTTTATGTGCTGTTTTAGTTTTACTGGCCATTCTGATCGTTTCTTGCGTCTGCGACGACGCTTATCGAGGGAGGAGTCGTCTCCGGTCCGCTACGTCGCGCTGACATTGGCTTGCTTGACCTGTTAATAAACAGACACAGCAACGTTTTTAATGAAGATTTTTTGAAAAATGTGACCTATATTAAAAAGTGGTTCAATTAATTCTGCTCATTATTCTGATCAAACTATTTTCAGGTTTTGCGCATTTAACATTACACTTTTGTTGTATTTGAAAGGGATGCCCCAATGAAACTAATTGGTAATGCCTGTGCTATACTTTTATCCTTGTTGTAGTAGGAGGCTTACTATTAGGCTGCCCGCTCACGTCCGATAAACGGTAACAAATTTTTTGTAGGAGAAAAATAGAACACACTGATAGCAATAGTGCAACGCACACGTCCTACAAAAAGTTGGTCAGAAATAGACCACAAAATCGGTCCTAAAAAAATGGCCCGATTATCTGTCCTACAAAAAGTCTGATGTGGGCGGGCAGCGTAAAAGGCATAAAGGTGTATTATATGCCCTATTGCAAGTCCAGTTAAGCAGATGATAACCTCCTAAATAGGTTGAAGTGCGAGATGCCAATCATAAAAAAAAAAGAAAAACTATATGTCCTACAGATTTTCATACCTTCAAACTATTTGTTTTCTTTCTAGAGTGTGACAGCAGCTATGTGGACGCATGGGACCTCATGTTGGGCGTTCATGACTTGTCTGCCACCATTGCCAAGCTGAAGAAGGCATTGGACAAGAAGAATGGTATAGAGGAGAAAGGTAATTTATTTTTATAATTACTTTTCATCATCATCCACATCAATCATCCACAACCTGACTACCCACTGCTAAAAATAGCCTCTCTTTTTATGTGCCAATCCCCACGCTCTTGTGCCAGCCACTAACAGAACAACAACAATAACAACATCAACAACAACAATATCTATTGCATTATTTAAGTTGTTGAGCAGACAAGTTTTTGCAACCTATGAAGCAACCAGCTGCGCCCTGCGGTTTCACCCGCATAAGTCTCAATCCTGTAGGAATATCGGGATAAAAAATGTCATCAAAATTGGTCCAACTGTTTGAGCGTGAAGGAGTAACACACACACACACACACGAAACAAACACGCACACGCACACACACTTTCTATCTTAAAATACACCCAGAATCCCGGTAAAGTGATATTTGTCAGAATTTTAGGATAGTACTTATTGAAGAATTAACAGTGAATCCATTGACTCTTGTAATTCAAAACAAGAGTGAACAGGCATCTTCTAGCCACACTTGTTCCACCATAGATCTTATCCATCGCTTCCCATCAGGCGTGATTGGGGACAAGTGCAGGCCCATTCAGCTATAAAAAAAAAATAGGTTGTCTGTAAAGTCGGTTTACTGACGATAGTTGAACGTGACAACGTCATAAGAATTGACACCACATTCACTTTTCACTGCACTTCATACTTGACGAAAACATGTAAAATGTAAATGTATTATTGTATAGCAGCTGTCCACGCGGACGCATCGCTCACTCAAGTAGGAGAGGAGAGAGACAGATGTCGAACGCTGCCGAACGCGGAGGCCGATTGTGCCTCTTTGTCGCTCGTTCCGCGCTCTCGCTTGCACTTCAAGCCTTAAATGGAACGCCTCAGAGCGAGGTAACGCCGCATGAGTCATGTTTTTTCGTGCGTGCAGCCAGCTTCATCGAATTATAAGACGTTGTCACGTCAATAAAAATCTTTGTGGAAATTATTGTAACTGGCCAGTTTTCTTCTTTAACCATAGGTATTCCCTTTTCAGCTACCATTTCCTTTTGATTCTGATTGTACTAATACATAATTCTTTATTGTTTCAGAATATGATACCAAGGAAATGTACCACATGCAAATTGATGCCTAAAAAATTCAATTTCAAGCCATTAATCAGTATTATTTAACCAAAATAATGATTTAATGTCAATATTATTTATCAACTAAATGCTAGCTTTACAACTGTCGAAACAGTTACCTTCTGTAGTGCCACTTTGTAATCTCAACAAAGTCTGATTATTTTTTTTATGCTGACTGTATTAATGTATTTTTATAAGTAATAATATATATTTGAAAGTTAAATGGGTAGGGTGGTATGGTTAGACAATGGAATGGCAGCTATGCTGTTGAAGATGTTTGTTAAAGTCCTATCATCGACGGAATCGCAGGTTCTTTCCATTTCTTGCCTCAGTATTGCAGAAGAGTGTCTCATTAACATCTCAAGCCTGGATCTCTAAAAGAAATGTCTAAGTGATAACAACAAGAATACAGGGAACATGAATAGACTGGGGGCTTTTACAGTGGTATCGTATATTATATTAAAACATTCCCAAAACGTTTAGTTTCTTAAGTTTATCATAAGATATGTGTTGTATTGTTTCTAGTCATTATCAAAAACAGTATGATTAAGTTGCTGCAGTAGAATAGAAATGATGTATCTTCGGAATACACTTGAACGCTGAATTTGTGTTTTATTTATTAGATTTTTAAACCAGTCTCCTGCCCGTTTTTTCGAAACATAAGGGCTCTTTCCCACGGCAAGATTCCGTTTTTTGCAGGTTCAGTTATTTGTAGGATCCCGTTTAGTAGTGTACGTGTTTAAATATACATATTCACACAAGCATCCTGTTTTCCGGATAATGCAAACGGAATGCTTTTGTGAATATGTATAATTAAACATGTACACTATTAAACGGGATACACCAAAAAACGGGATGCAACGGGTGCAAGATCCCGTTTTTTGCAGGTACGGTTTTTTGCAGGATCCCGTTTAGTAGTGTACGTGTTTAAATATACATACTCACACAAGCATCCTGTTTGCCAGATACTGCAAACGGGATGCTTGTGTGAATACGTACATTTAAATATGTACACCACTAAACGGGATCCTGCAGAAAACGTGATTTTGTCGTGGGAAAGAGCCCTAATAATGACACATTATTCCTACATATAACCACACATTTATTGATAAATGTTGGTAAATATCTTATTGGCTAGCAGCGAACTTGAAAGAGACTGAACCCTTTATTCCCAGTAGTTGCAAGTAGCTAGTTCCACATGGAACTACTGCAACTCACTAGTTCCATGTGTGGAACTAGTGGAAGTATTCATAATATTAGGCCATTATTCCCAGTATTTGCAAGTAGCTAGTTCCACATGGAACTACTGCAACTCACTAGTTCAATGCGTGGAACTAGTGGGAGTACCTATTCATAAAATTAGGCCATTATTCCCAGTATTTGCAAGTAGCTAGTTCCACATGGAACTACTGCAACTCACTAGTTCAATGCGTGGAACTAGTGGGAGTACCTATTCATAAAATTAGGCCTTTATTCCCAGTATTTGCAAGTAGCTAGTTCCACATGGAACTACTGCAACTCACTAGTTCAATTCGTGGAACTAGTGGGAGTACCTATTCATAAAATTAGGCCTTTATTCCCAGTATTTGCAAGTAGCTAGTTCCACATGGAACTACTGCAACTCACTAGTTCAATGCGTGGAACTAGTGGGAGTACCTATTCATAAAATTAGGCCTTTATTCCCAGTATTTGCAAGTAGCTAGTTCCACATGGAACTACTGCAACTCACTAGTTCAATGCGTGGAACTAGTGGGAGTACCTATTCATAAAATTAGGCCTTTATTCCCAGTATTTGCAAGTAGCTAGTTCCACATGGAACTACTGCAACTCACTAGTGGACAACTAGTGGGAGTATTCAGTAGTTCCACAAAAAGGAAAAATAAGAATAAATACACTTTTCATGAAACCTTTTCCTTATTTGCCGTTAATAAGAAGTAAAAAAAAAGTGTCACTTATGAATCGCGTGTCATTAAATGTTCATTCCTTTTAAAATTGTTATAAAAGTGCTTTAATCAATTTTAAACCTTATAAAGTTGAAAATCTATTAAAGAAATTTGACAGATTGTAGTAGCTTGATGTGCTGGCGTCTGTACCTATCCCGTCTGTTCAATATGGAACTCAACTATAGTCGCATGGAACTAAAGAGTGGCAACAGTTCCATATGCAAGAAATGTCGGGTTATAAAACTAGTTTAAAATTACATGGAACTAATGGTATGTACAGACGCCAGCACATCAAGCTACTACAATCTGTCCAATTTCTTTATTCGATTTTCAACTTTATCGCTAAAGCATATGGCTCAAAGTTGATTGGGAAAACTTGAAAGTTTCGGGTAGCTTGACGTGCTAGCGTCTGTACAAAATATTCATTTTTTGGGTTGCAATAGTTCCATGTGGAACTAGCTACATGGAACTACTGGGAATAAAGGGACTGAAGGAGTTTGTTTCGCCATTTCTTGTCAGGGGTAGTCAGACCGCAAATGTGGACTCTCTCTGTCGTGATTCCGATATCCTATTTACAGAATAAACAATTTATTTTTATTTAGCGGTCGGCGCCCGTGCGATTCTGTAACCATCTCACCGTGTAAGCTTGGGTGAAGTGAGCGTGGAGTGAGCTGTCATGCGCTAGGGACTAACACTATTAAGTGCTCACTTCACTTATGATTTCACGGTGAGATTTTTACAGAATCGACCGGCTTGTCTTCTTTTAGTCTCTCTGAAGAATACTACTATTCCGTTCCGTACGCAAAATACCTACGCGCATTGACGTGGAGTTGCGGACACCAGCCCGTATTACCTATTAAGTACCTACCTATTCCGTTTAGTGCGTTAGGTTTCTTTCAATATTATCATTTTAATGATACTTACTTGATTCAATATCTAGCTATGAATATTATGTCTATAACAACCTATATTGTTTGCCATCAATTTAGAACCCTACCACGTAAAATGAAAATGTTGTCAAGTATCTAGTTCTTTTAATACCTTTGTGCAAGCCTATAGGGCGTAAACAAACTCATTATAACTCTGTGCAGACTAAAAACTGCTGTGCGGCCGTTTCCGATCCGCGGCGCAGTTTCATTTTATTGATTACTTAGAGCGAGACAGCAACAAAACGTTACCATGGCGACCTTCGAGTTACCTGCATATCTATAAAAATAATAATACCTACACATCTGGGTTGATAACACAGCTGGGTTTGTATCAGTCGCGGGGCAAGACCGATATACATTTTGCGAGGCCCTCTGGTAACGCAAAAAAATGGATTAGAACAACAATTATTAGAAACTAATAATTTCTATTTATTATGGACAATCAAAAAGCTACAAAAAGACTATACATAAATTATTATAGGTAGGAAACAATGAAAGTGTTTATAGTTTTAGTGATGCTTTAATTGGACCTAGTTATGCAGAAAGCAGCCATATGGCACTTTTTCCAAAAATGAGTTATAAACACAGCCATACAAATTACGACATACCAGATTTTTTGCAAAGACAGCCATGTCGTTATCTCTGTTTATCACGGAGATATGAGCCGTCAAATGCAGCCATGTCTACAGATGTTTATTGTAAAAAACAGTCATCTTCATGTAAAATGCAGCCAATTTTGACAAAAATAAAAATACCTATTTTGCAGAAGTCAGCCTAACTATATGGCTGTTTTTTACAAATTTCAAAATGTTAGGAGGTATCGGTGTTCGAGTTACGTAACAGGCAGCCACTCTGAGATGGCTGTTTACTGTAAATTATTTATTTGTTGTTAATGGCAGTTGGCTTTTTTCAACTCCATCCAGGGTGTTTTCCTGATTGAAGATGTAAACAACCAAGAGACTTCATAGATTTTACCTGCGATCTGTGCGATCTGTGCAAAACGGCTGTACCTTTGCAAACACGCAAACATTTTTATGAATAGTTTTGGAGTCTTGGTTCATATAATTCGCAGACAACTTTTCTGGGCGTTTAGGTCAAGGAGATGAGAAGCGAAAAAGCCATAAAAAAGAAAACGGTTTTTGCGAAAATATAAAATAGAAACATGATGTTTGCCGAGGTATGTTCTGCAAAATTCTGAATATATGCTCAACTAGAGTCTCAACAGCCATGGACAAAATAAATTCGCGGATACCGTTGCTAGAACAATGAGGTTTAAAAAAGGGGAGGAGAAAATAGGGTACCTGATGTGCGTAAAGAAGTAATAAATGAGTTTATTAATTCACTCTCACTATATACGTCTCTTTATAGCAGGTCAAAAACATCGGCAAAGTTTTTTAAGCCTGGAGTGACTTTGTATGTAGGTAGTTTATGATGAATATAGCGCTAAAAATCAAGAAGACATCGAATGTCTTACGTTTGATATGCAAAAGACAAATATAATCTACACTAATATTATAAAGAGGAAAGATTTGATTGTTTGTTTGTATTGAATAGGCTCCGAAACTACTGGACCGATTTGAAAATTTGTTTTGCCATTAGTAGCCGACATTATCCTTGATGAACACAGGCTACTTTTTACCGCGGAAAAATGCTTTATTCCTACGGGAAAACGGGTAAATCCGAATTCTACGCAAACGAAGTTGCAGGCGGATGCTTTTTTTTTATAAAAGATTTAATTCTTTGGTCAGATTCTTGCGGCGGTCAAAACCGGAATATAAAAATTACTCTCATGATGAAAGCAGTGCAGATGAAACCAAAACTAGAATCATACATTTAAGTATGGCGGCATTTAAGTATTTGATGCCAGGCCATAATTACTTACCCCATGATAAAGATTTCGGTGATTTGAGAGAGCTTTGAAGTATAATACAATCAAAGGATTTATACGCCTGACGACTACGTTCAAATTATGGCTATATGCAAAAATCAAAAACCTCTGATAATTTGCCAAATAGAAGTTGATGTTTTCTACTCGACTGCGACTCTAGAAAAGTTCATAGTATCGCAGAAAACAACAAATGATGACAAAGTTAATTGGCTAAAAACAAGAGAATTAAAAATAACAAAGCCAGATCAATATCATATTAACACTCTCAGCGCCATGTGGTCCGCCGGCCGCCCACAAAGCCCGCTTCTAAAAAAAATCATGGCGCTGAGAGTGTTAATGACTTTGACCAAGAAGATTACGACTGATTGGATATTACTCGTTAAATATCTTATAGACGTCGTCACGGCTCTGACAATCTAGAAAGAGAAGGTGTTTTTAAGAGTCAGTTAACTAAATTATGGCCAAATGGAAAACCTAGGTATAGCAGAGCCCAAGCTACTTGATATAA
Source organism: Eremobia ochroleuca (assembly GCA_949629135.1). NCBI lineage: Eukaryota > Metazoa > Arthropoda > Insecta > Lepidoptera > Noctuidae > Eremobia > Eremobia ochroleuca. The sequence goes on along the minus strand of OX451407.1, from coordinate 9,088,097 downwards.
TATCAATAATACATGTAATACCAGAAGATGCTCGACACTTTTATGACAATTTGACATGTACACCTGAAATTATTGAAGATTATGACGTTGATGGATTTAATGCTGAGTTATATTTTAATTTGGATGATGAATAAGTGCGAAAATTTGTATTTTACTGATAATAGTTTGTGAAGTCTTAATATATTTTTTTAATAATTACTTCTAATTCTATTGCCAAGTTTTTACTCAAATCAAAATAATGTTATTTATTTGATTTTTTATAAAATCGAAAGGAAGTATACTGTTTTTTACTTTAACTAGGTAAAGTAAAAAACAGTATGAATACATTATACAACAGTCGGATTATTTTAGTGAACGTAGTAAACATTTTAGTCAATAGCTGCTACACATAATATTTTCTTGTCTGTTTTTTATTTTTTAAATAGTTACAGATCACATTTTAAAACACAGCCAACTTAAATGGCTGGTTTATGCTTTATTGTGATTTCTACAAAATATGACATTTTGTATAAAACAGCCACGTTTAAAATCGCAATTATTAATATTAATAGCTACGTTTCGAAATTCTGGATATGATACAAAAAATTACAATACTTATACCAATATGTCTCATATATAAAATAATCAGAAAATTAATATACAACCGAAGTGCAAGCATCGACAGAAAAATGCTCATAACTCTGTTTGTACTTTTCCCGACATGGCTGCCTTCTGCATAACACGGTCCAATTAGAGGTTGGCACGGTATGCAAAAAAATCTAAAAACAGAAATGAGCGTGGACATTGGAAGAATTTGGTAAGTGTAGGTAAGGGTTATTGTTATATGTCGAATAATATTTTTCATCAGCTAAACGCGACAAAAAATTTTATTCGTCCTGCCTTCGAGGAGCGAGGCCCCTAGGAGTGCGAGGCCGTAGGCGATGGCCCACGTCGCCCACGCCTTACGCCGCCTCTGGTTTGTATTTTCGTATTTTCAATGTTCGTGGTGGTAAGTCTTCCTACTTTTTGAGGTAGGTACCTAACCTATCTAAGAGTTTACAAGTAGCGCCACAAAAACGAAAAAAAAAAAATACTGAGGCCTAAGTGGGCTTTAGCAACTCCGTTGTTTGTCTGTCCACCAACCTCAGATCTGCCCGATGCGCTAAAAGAATATCTAAGTGTTTTAGAAATTTCTAATCCATTGCTTCATATGTTTGAAAAATTCGTCTGCTAGCCAACGTAAATAACGCAATGAATGTTGTCTAATTGTCAAAATAAAATTCGGTTCCTCGTTTGTCTAGTGGTCGCAAGCGTGACTCGCGATTGCTGAGTATGAGGTCTTGGGTTCGATGCGCGGGTCGGGCAGTGTTAGGTATTAGGTTTCCATCTCGAGTTTCTCAGTAGCAAAATTGTTCGGTTGATGCCAAGCTGATCAGCTTAACCCTTTATGGGGCTCTGTCCATTTATTGGACACCATACATTTTGAATCTTCGCGGCTAAACTAAACGTTAGACAAGTGCAGCATTAAAGCTCTTGGAAAAAAGAACAAAATAGTGTGTCAAATGCAAAGTACTATTATGCATTGCACCATGTTTTGCACAATTTCATACATGAGAAGGGGCAGTTTTCAAAATCACCAAAAATATGTTTAAGTAAAAAAAAAAGAAAAAAAGTTTATCAAAAAAAACTTCTATAAATATTAGTTTTAATATCCCAGTGTTTTATCACTACATAGTATAAAACAAAGTCGCTTCCCGCTGTCTGTCCCTATGTATGCTTAGATCTTTAAAACTTCGCAACGGATTTTGATGCGGTTTTTTTTAATAGATACAGTAATTCAAGAGGAAGGTTTATATGTATAATAAATGCATAATATAGTAGATAAACACTGATCATTTTAGAGGTTTCTAATGTGATGTCGTAAATAAACACATTTTTTGCGCTTACATTGCAAACGCTGGCTTAACCCTACGAGATAGATCAAAATAATGTACTACAGTATTGTACACCTTAAAAAGGTCTACAAAAAAGTCCGCGATGGCATATGTCTATCTCTTAGGGATAACTCACAATAACCATTTTTTATCCTATACTTTTTAAGAGAAATAATGGCTCTAAAATTATCAGTGTTTCTGTACTATATTATGCATGTATTATACACATATAAACCTTCCTCTTGAATCACTCTATCTATTAAAAAAAAACCCATCAAAATTCGTTGCGTAGTTTTAAAGTTCTAAGCATACATAGAGACAGACAGACAGCGGGAAGCGACTTTGTTTTATACTATGTAGTGATAGCAGACTATTATAACCACTTGACTGCGTATACAGTGCCCCGACGCACGAAAACTATTAGTATTTTGTCGCCTATGTATAGGCTACGGTACTAGTAGCAATTTTAGTTGTGTCCAAGTGTTAGACCTGCGTGCACGGTAAATTAATATAATTTTTTTATAACGTTTATGCAATTATAACGCATCAAAATGCCTTCATGCGCGGTGAAGTGGTGTGGGAAACATTCTTAGACATCTAGTTACAAAAAGGATGACATAACTTTTCATCGGTACATAAACATTACGAAAAATTATTTTTGATTTAATCAGATTATAAGCCACTGCAGGGGTCTATTTAAAATGGTGGCTGGGTAAACGAGCACACTTTTTGAGTCGCGCGTTGATGTCTTTTGGAAAAGTCTCGTTCTTGTATTAGACAATTCTAATGCTTCTATCCCTTTCTTTCCTTTTGTATGTTTATCGTAAAAAATAGTGCTGTTATCTTTAATAGCTGAAAGTTGATATCGAGAAAAATAAAATGAATACATTTTTTATTCAATTCACATACTTTAATAAAATAACTATCTACTATTAACCGACTTCAAAAAAGAAATACCGACGAACTGAGAACCTCCTCGGTTTTCAGTTCGTCGGTTTTTTTTTTTTTTTTGTATTTTCCGGGATTTTTTAGTTCTTTCTGTCCCCGACCGGGGCCGATCAGTCCATTTCCGGGATTTTTTTTTGTAATTGATGGATTTTGATTAAATATTATTTCTATGATTTTGATTTAGTATTTATTATAATGTTAAAATCCATTTTATCGATATCAACTATTTTCTCTTAATGAAGTAAAGCAGCCCTAACGATGCAACTTGACCTTGAACTGACCAATTGCAGCCGCGCGTTATTCCTCATCCCCCGGCCCGCAGTAGTGAGTCGTGTGCTTCGAAGAAATCGGCCCATACGCTCTCTATTGGTTATATTCTCTATGAGTGATAGTGATCAGGATTGCACCCGTGCGAAGCCGGGGCGGGTCGCTAGTTTTTAATAAACAAGCCAGGATCTTCTGCCCTATAAAGGGTTAAAGCCCTTACACAACGTGTCTTTTCCGTCGCTCGTCTTAATAGCGCATTAAAAAAAAAAAGTGTCTGTGTGTCACAGGTACCTACGCTTTAGAATGGGCAACTAGCTTTATCTTTCTGACTGACCGACCCCTTGATAATTCAAAAATGCCTGTAATTAGTGTAATTGGTTTATCACACTAATATTGTGAAGGCGAAATTTTGGCGAGTGTGCGTGTGCGTGTACCTATGTGTATGTTTGTTACTTGGTCACGCTCAAACGGCCGGACCAATTTTGATGAAAAGCACGCAGATAGTTTATAACCACTATTAAAACATATAATACTTTTTATCCCGATATTCCCACGGGATCGAGACTTATGCGGGTGAAACCGCGAGGCGCAGCTAGTTTGAAATAAATGCTTTTAGTTTGAGTTGAGTTTAAACTGCACATGCAAGGAGGACGGTGTCTGTAGGTTCTAGAGCCGCAGAGGATAGTAATAATAGAGGGTTGCGCGAGCTACCGTGTCCACATGAGAGCTAGACTATGCTGACTACATAACACGTAAGTATTGAATATCACACCTTGTTTCCCCGAAGGGGTTGTGCACAGATGTACAGACGCCTGGGTCCGTACTATGACGTGATAATGCCATCGTTGGTCCGTTGTGAAAAAGAGATAGCGCTATTCATCCTGTATAGCTGTATCTCTGTCTGACACTGGAACAACGATGGCATTAACACGTCATAGTACGGACCCACAGCACATCAAGCTACCCGAAATTGCCAAATTTTCCCAATCGACTTTGAACCTTATGCCTTAGCGATAAAGTTGAAAATCTATTAAAGAAATTTGAGTACACCCACACATTACAACAGCTATGTTTAAGCCTCATGTACTAAGGGGCGAGCCTGTTGTTATCAACCGGGCACAAATCCAGACTCCGCGATGCTACTTAAAAAAAAAATATGTATGAAAAAAATAAATATATAATATAATATATAATAATAAATATACTATGCCCAAGGTCGTGGGTTCGATTCCCACCTAGGACAAATATTTGTGTGATGAGCACGATCATTTGTTCTTTGTCTGAGTGTAATTTATCTATAACTAGCGACCCGCCCCGGCTTCGCACGGGTGCAATGCTGATCACTATCACTACATAGTATAAAACAAAGTCGCTTCCCGCTGTCTGTCTGTCTCTATGTATACTTAGAACTTTAAAAATAAGCAACGGATTTTGATGCGGTTTTTTTTTAATAGATAGAGTGATTCAAGAGGAAGGTTTATATGCATATAATACATGCATAATATAGTAGAGAAACACTGATAATTTTAGAGCTATTATTTCTCTTAAAAAGTATAGGATAAAAAATCGTTATTGTAGGTTATCCCTAAGACATATGCCATCGCGGACTTTTTTGTAGGCCTTTTTAAGGTGTACAATACTGTAGTACATTATTTTGATCTATCTCGTAGGGTTAAGCCAGCGTTTGCAATGTAAGCGCAATAAAATGTGTTTATTTACGACATCACATTAGAAACCCCTAAAATAATCAGTATTTCTCTACTATATTATGCACGTATTATACATATAAACCTTCCTCTTGAATTACTCTATCTATTAAAAAAAACCGCATCAAAATCCGTTGCGTAGTTTTAAAGATTTAATAAATAGGGACAGACAGCGGGAAGCGACTTTGTTTTATACTATGTAGTGATATGTATGTATTTAGAAATATATATGTATGTTTATCAGTTGTCTAGTACTCATAGCACAAGCTCTGCTTAGTTTGGGACTTGATGGCGTTGTGTGAAAGTTGTGGAATATTATTATTATTATTATTATTACTCAGAGTCTGAGAAATTCCTGATAGAAAAACCCCAATAACACTGCCCGACTCGGGAATCGAACCCAGAACCTCATGCTCAGCAGTAGCGGTTAGTAGTAGCAGTAGTTATAATTATAATTTGAAAGCTAGTATTTTAATCGTCAAAATATTACTATTGTGTGGCGTTTTACCTAACCAGGGACAAAAAAAAAATCATATTCTGATTGAAGTTTCTGTTTCACGATTTTATTTTAAAACCCCACAAAATAGTAATGTTTTGACAACTAAAATACTAGTTTTGAAGTTATATAAAATTATCAATAAAACTAGCATAAAAAATATTATTGAAACCTCGATTAAGATTGTAAATGTTTGCTTAGTCAATCCCCGCATCAGTGGGATGACACTGACAGCTCACTCCACGCAAGTTTTCACGGTGAGATTTCTACAGAATCGACATGCTGTAAGAGCACTTAGCACTTACAGTAGGTACCTACCTACTCACAATATTATCGAATTTGTTGACTGGAAGAGGTTTATTTAAGCACTAGCATCTGCAAGCGACTTCGTCTGCGTGGCACTTGCCCCGAGCCACCGCGTCGCGTCCTATCGCCCGCCCGCGCTTTTACCTACTTCGTATTCGTTTAGCGTTCTTGCTGATTTTTTTTTTCATTTTGCTCGGCTTCTAAAGGTCTTAGCATGATGTTAAACAGCCTTCCTCAAGAATTGAGCTATCAAATGTAAAAATATTTTTTCAAATCTGATTGTTAGTTCTCGATATTAGCGTGCTCAAAAAAAAAACAAACGCTTCAGCTTTATTATCATGTTGCCACAAAAGTAATGAGACACTTGGTTTACGTTTTATATTTTTTACTATTATTACAATATAAAAAGCTTAGTCAATGATGTAATCAACATCTAAGACTTCTTGCCAATGATCCGGCAAAGATTGGATACCTTTCGCCCAGAACTCTGATGGCTGTGCCTCGAAAAAGTTTTTCAACTTCGCCTCTACATCAGAGAAATCATTAAATGGTTTACGGCGCAAATGTTGTTTCACGGCTCTAAACAAATGATAGTCTGATGGGGCGAGGTCTGTGGAATAAGGTGGGTGGGGTAGGTATCGTCTCCCAGCCCAAGTTCTCCAACTGTTGGCGAACGGCAGATGCGACGTGAGATCGAGCGTTATCGTGTAGTCAAACTACATTGGCTCGTCTTCGTCGTTTTATATTGATAGCAGCAGATAGTTTGGTGAGCTGGGTTGAATATTTATCAGAGTTTATAGTTTCATTGTGTAATAGTTCATAAAACAGCATGCCTCGCGCGTCCCAGAAATAGTAAAGCAGAACTTTTAACCGGTTCTTTTGACTCAGCTTCGGTTGAGTTTCTGGCGTTTCTTCTCGAGGCAGCTAAAAAGCACGACGTGTATCGTTCTCGTAATGAATCCATGATTAATCTCCAGTAACCAGGATCAGACAAAAACTCTTTACGTCGGGGTCGCAGCAAAAGTAATTGACAGATAGCGACACGGACTGCACGACTGGCGTCTGTAAGGATGTGCGGTACCCACCGAGCCAAAACTTTTCGATACCTAATCTCATGCAGGTAGTATTCCACAGCGTGGTGACTGCAGTTAAGTGCTTCCGCTAATTCACAAGTGGTAGCATCCGGATTCGACTGCAATTCGCAGCGTAAATCGTCATCATTCACTGCTGGTGGTCGTTCTGAGCGTGGCTGACATTCAAAGCTCCTGTCTCCTGATTTAAAACGGTCAAACCATCGGGACACCGTCGCCTGGCTTGTACATACAGACGCCAGCACATCAAGCTACCCGAAACTGTAAAATATTCCCAATCAACCTTGAACCTTATGTTTTAGCGATAAAGTTGAAAATCTATTAAATAAATTTGACAGTTTGTAGTAGTTTCATGTGCTGGTAGTAGGTACAGACGGTACCTACTTCCAGCGCCCAATACAGTACAGCCGCAGGCCGCACACTGTGGCCAGAGTGGGGCAAAAACTAATTGTGAAAGCAATTAACAACTAACAATTAAATTGCCAAATTTAGTTGCAACTAACAACTAAAATAATTAATTGTAATTGTAACGTATCGCAATTAACAATTAATTAATTGTGCTTGTAAAACTTTGCAATTACAATTAAATTATTTGTGCTTGTAAAAATTTGCAATTACAATTGATTAATTGTTAATTGTTTGATACACGTTTACAATTACAGTTAACAATTAATAAATGTCATTAACTGAAAAACATAATGTTAATATTTTCAAAGGTATGTAAAGCCTGGATTTAAGCCAGAACATTACGTAAAAGTGTAGCACAGGTACCTAACTAGAATAATTCAGGATTGATGATTGATGACGATGACAATGACGATGATGATGATGACGATGACGGTGAAGATGAAGATGAAGATGAAGATGACGATGATGACGATGACGATGACGACGATGACGATGATGATGATGATGACGATGACGATGACGATGAGGATGACGATGACGATGACGATGAAGATAACGATGACGATGACGATCACGATGACGATGACGATGACGATGACGATGACGATGAAGATGAAGATGACGATGATGACGATGACGATGACGACGATGACGTTGACGATGACGATGACGATGACGATGACGATGACGATGGCGATGACGATCACGATGACGATGACGATGACGATGAAGATAACGATGACGATGACGATGACGATGACGATGAAGATGAAGATGACGATGATGACGATGACGATGACGACGATGACGATGACGATGACGATGACGATGACGATGACGATGACGATGACGATGACGATGACGATCACGATGACGATGACGATCACGATGACGATGACGATGACGATGACGATGACGATAACGATGACGATGAAGATGACTATGATGACGATGACGATGATGACGATGACGATCACGATGACGATGGCGATCACGATCACGATGATGATGATGATGATGATGAAAATAGACGGAAATATAATACTGTAATAATATGTGTGAAGTTTAATTACTAAGTAAAGAAATAATAACAAAATATCTATGTATCTCTTACCCATGTTTGCAAATAAATAAATAAATGAAAGTAATCATTAAATTAAAATTAGTCATTCTAAAATATAGAATACAATCGACAGTTAAAATATATTTTATTTATTAAACTACAACTCTTCGTAATAATGCAGGATCTTAAAAACGAATCAAAATATAAAATACATAAAATACCAATAATACCGTAAGTTATGGTAAAATACCTGTTTAATACATAGCCTTTTGGTATTATACGGTATTTTTACAACACTACTTCTGCCATATTTACATTAATCAAATACGTAGTTAAATTAAATATTAATTGTTTAAAACAACTAATTTAATTGTAAATAAAATTTTAATTGCAATTGAATTAATTGTAAACCACAATTAACAGATTTAATTGCAATTGATTTTAATTGTATTTCACAATTAAAAAATAATTGAATTAATTTAATTGCAATTATTTTAGTTGAAATAAAAATTGTAATTGTTGGCCTCTACAATTAAAAAATTAATTTAATTGTGCCCAACACTGACTGTGGCCAAGTACTCGTACACCCCCGCATCACAAGTACCTAAAATGTTCTACAACATTCTAAAATATAATCCTTGAAAAAGCAAATGTAGGTATAGATAGAGTTTTGTAGTGTCTCATTATATTTGTGCCAACACAATATTAGTACCTATATGTAGATACAGATTGATATAGATCACGAAACCAACAGCCTTAGTAATATCGCACCTCTTATAAAGACCGATTTCCTATACTTAAACTAAAAAAAAAAGGTTGAGGTTTAGTAGGTAGCCAATTCCGTTGAAGATGAATAACTAGGAGCTGCGCAGACTACAAATTTTAAGCGCGAACGAGTCAGGGCAAAATATCTGTGAGCCCTGTGAGGGCCATTTTGTTGTGGTCAGGTAGTGAATAGACCTGACCACAACAAAATGGCCCTCACAGGGCTCACATATTGTGTATTGTGTATTGCAGTCATCAGTACTATTAATACATAGATCCTTATTTTATATATCGTAAATAGTATTCGCAGCGCACGCAAAATAATGACTTTTATAGGTACCATTTTGATACCATGGGTTACATTGTTCCGTTTTAGGTAGGGATCTCTAATTTTTTGAAAATACAAATATAGCCTAGGTATGTTACTTGTTAAAAATGTAGCTTTCTAATGGTGAAGGAATTTTTAAAATCGGTTCAGCAGTTTTTGCGTTAAATCGTAACAAACAAATATTTTAGATTTGGATTAGATAGTTTAGATATTTTATATTTAGATAGTCTAGATTTAGATTCCTTTTGTCCGTAACAAATTGATTATAACTGACGAACTGTGGGTGTTACTATAGGTACGCGACGTACGTAACGAAATCGACGTAGCAAGCCTCACATTTCCACGATTTTTTTATTAACGAAGTGTTTATTTTTTTTATTTTCATTGGCCAAAAGCCTATACAATACGAAGTCAACTAAAACTGGAAATTAATAACGTGATATGTCGTCGTGTGTACATCTCTGCCGAATCTTTCGGGCATTAAAGGCGTGATGTTATGTCAAATTGATTGTTTGGCCGTCTCAAATTTTATGCCCTACAAGACTGTCTGCTTTGCCCCTAAAGATCCTAAATTGATTCGTCTGGGTAGGTAGGTACTTCTTCTATATAAAAATGAAAGCGCCGTGCGATTCTGTAACCGTCTCACCGTGAAAGCTTGGGTGAAGTGAGCGTGGAGTGAGCTGTCATTCGCTAGGGATTAACACTATTAAGTGCTCACTTCACTTATGATTTCTCGGTGAGATTTTTACAGAATCGACCGGCTGTAAGTACCTATATTTTTTTTACAGAGTTCATCGCACTCAAAACTCATAGCATTTATTTCTTTCTCCAACGCCAGATAATTTTATCCGGGGAACAATTTTGAATTTTTGACAATTCTTCCATACAAAAACTGTCAGACGTCATTTTTATTCCACGAATAAAAAAACATCTGTTGATTGAAAAATCAGCCCTAATTGATTTACGAACGAAAGAGAGCAGTGGGGTGGTGGCTAGTACTGGCAAAGGCCACGAATTACGAGTAGTAAGGTCGTGGGTTCGAACCTAAGCAGACAATTCACTTTGTAGGCAATTATTTCATTACCTTCACCACTGCTCCTCAAAACGGTGAAGGAAAACATTGTGAGGAAACTGGCATGTCGAACCAAAAATACTAAGGCATGTGACATTACCAATCCGCACTGGGCCCGCATCTCTTACTGAGAGAACGTGTGGCCCAACAGTGGGAACATCATAGGCTACATGTTGCTATGGTATGCTGTTTCAAATCAAAAGTTACAAAAATTCTAATCTCAGTATTTTGGTTTGATGGCATAAAGCCGCGTCTCCAGCGCGTTTTTTCGAAACATTACAAAAAAAACCTTACAAATAAACATTTGTTTTCATACACAAGCTGTCTCCTGCGTATTAAAACATTTTTAGATTAGTGTCAACTATTTACAAGACAATAAATACTTAACCTCAAAACCTGTGTCAGTTGGAATTTAGCTTTCAAAATGCTATTGTGCTAAATAAATGCTAGATGACAGATGTGCGCGGTGCGCATGGCGGTTTAAATTTTTCAGTCTATTAAATAGTACTCTGTGTTGAAAATGAAACAAACCCTTCCCCTCTTCACCCGCGCGGGGAATGTTTTCCATGCAGCTCGGAAAACGAAAACATCATGTGTTCATACACAAATGTGTATGGCTTGGCCACGCCTCTTTGTTTTGACGTTATTGTGTAATGTAGGCACGGTTTTAGTAATTAAATAAAAAAACCCATAAATTTACAAAAACATTTCATTCGAAAATTGCCCATAATGCCACGGGCTAGCTAACAACTCGGATTTTTTGGGAGGTTAGGTTGCCTAGGCAAGTCATCATCATCTGCCTAGCCTTTTCCCAACTATGTTGGGGTCGGCTTCCAGTCTAACCGGATGTAGCTGAATAGGTACCAGTATTTTACATGGAGTGACTGCCTATCTGCCCTCCACAACCCAGTTACTGGGTAATACGATACCCCCCTTGGTAAGACTGGTTGTCAGACTTTCGGGCTTCTGACTACCCGTAACGACTGTCAAAGATCCACGAATGACAGCCGGGATCAACGGCTTAACGTGCTCTCCGAGGCACGGCCCCTCCGTGTCTCGGAAATACTGCTCCGTGCTCTCGGTATGTGAAGATGGTCACCCATCCACAGGCCAACCGCGGCAAGCGTAGCTTAACCTGATCGATCGACCTGTGCGGCTGTTATTATTTAGCCACGGACCCCTCTTGCCTAGGCAAGTCAACCGATGATAAAAACGTAGATACCTACAGTAGAAATTTCGTCAGACCAACTTATGAATAACCGTTGGATATTATATTATGCACGAAGGTCAAAGAATACAAATACAAAAGCGTTCGTACACCTAAAAGTAAACTTTATCGTAAAAAATACAAAGCTTATAATCGTGTGAACAGACACACTATCGCCCCTACAAACAAGTTACAGCTGGCGAGTACGGTTTCATTGTCAAGGCTCATGCGATACGATAATCCTATTAAAATTAAAATAAACATTGCTTGGAAAGTGGGTGTACAATTTATTGTTACCTATTATATAATAATAAATAATACACCCATTTTTGTGAATCCAATAATTGTTGGTATAAATGTTTTCAGATTTCTACCTATTTCCTAGTTTTTTTTGTTTTTTTCTATTATTTGGTGGTACACCTTGTGTTGTCATCTGACACTATGCTGAGCGGAGGCCCTTTTGGCATTTTAATCTTTGTTTTCTGTTTTTTTTAATACTTTTAATATGTATTTTATGCTATAATTCCAATAAACGCATTTTTCTTTCTTTAAATTTATTTGTGCACGATTTACGCATTGAAATTTTCGAAAATATGAAAGAAAGTAGATACCCTTATAACTGGCAAAATGTGGTGTTACTTTCAAAAATGTCCTGCATCGTCCTATTTCACAGCCACTCGATACGCTACCGTACCTTATCGAACATCAACCAATGTTATCGTAGGAGTTCTTTAAACGCTGTCCGCAAGTCTAAACCCAAAAATATTGACAGTTTAAATCAAATAGACGATCGCTATTCTTCTGACAGTAGTATGCTGTCGGGGGCAAGGCAAATCAAGTTATCGTGTCATTTCGGTACGATAGCCTCTCGGATCGTTGGGAATAGCTAATGCAGGTCCTTATTTGTGTTTGTATTTATTTATATAGTTAGTTAAGTAGTTAGGCATTTAATTTAGTACTTATTGTAAATAATTTATAGTTGTGTAATTATTACCTATTAATTGGTGACCTATTGGTTATTAATTATTAATTATTACCTATTATACCTATTTCTAAAAAATTTGGCCCTCCCATAGTAAATCAATCAGCTGGTAGTCAGTTTTGTAAGGGAGGGCCAAATTTTTTTTTCATATTTCGACCTATGTTCTTTGGGGAAAGTTGTTGAGTTTCATGAGCACATTCACCTCCTTCAGGGTTGATACCCCCCTTCCGTTACACGCTGTATAGGTCAAACATTTAATTTTAATTAATAATAAGTAAGTATATGCTTTCAAATGTAAATAAGTATATTAACGTTTTAATGTATTTTTGTTACATATGTATTTTGTAGTGTACAATAAAGTACTTATATAAATAAATAAATAACTGGAAGGCTTGACATTATGGTCACGAGTGACAATGGAAACAAGCTACCTTCGCGCTATGCGCTCGATTTTTTCTTGTCAGCCCCTACTATGTGAGCAAAATACTCAATCGAGTTTTGATCGAAAACCAGCCGTTTTATTATCGAAGTTGTACATGAACATTTGGCACTTTAATGTCGAATAATTATTACGATTTATTATATTCCCTACATTCTTCGTCAGAAAATTTATTTTCCTGCCCTATCTCATCAAAAACTATCACTTCATAATCTATCTCTCTACCAACCGACTTATTAATCTTCTGGAACTTTGAATCCAGTTCAGCACCCTAATTGCAATCAATTAAATATATAATCAATTAATTACTATCAATCGCAATCTGAATAATTTTGAAGGATATTGCTAATACATTGCTTCGTATGTTCGAAAAATGCATCTGCTCAACAAGGTGAATAACGCAATGAATGTTGTTGAACTGTCAAAATAAAACCCATTGCTGCTGATAGTGTGTTACGCAATTTCCCTGCAGTACTCACTACTCACTACAAATAAAGGCACATGGTAGGGGTTCCTATCTATTATATTTAGGATTAAAAAACCCTTTGAAACGAAAAAAAGTATACACGTCCGCCTGGGGAAATTCAGGTTTACCTGTTTTCTGTGGTCTAATTAGGATCAATACTCTCACTTGATAAATTAACTAAACATTCTCTAAACAGACATTTCACTTTGCAAATCGTTTTCTATTGGTTTGATGACATAACGTCGGTAACCTACTTTCTTGGTAAGTTCTTCACGCTTAAATTATTTTACTAACGGAGTAAGCAGACAAACAATACCTACTTCCAAGATCTGTTAGAATTAAAAACACAATGCTTTAATAAAACAATAAATAGTATCGCTTGCTTTAAACTAACGCGGGTCTCTATAGAATTTTCCGTCACTTCGCAGCCATACATACGTCCGACTCGTTTGAAGTCTACGTTCAAAGTGGCTCGTGATTTCGAAATGTTGTTATCTCGCTCACGCAACTCTTGTCTCAAAATCCCGCTATGATGCGCGACAAGGATAGTAAGAGAATCTATTTGTGTCGCACATGTTGAACAATCTCGCCGTGGATTCGGCGCAGTCGGTCTTTATTGAACGATGCACGTTTTCGCCATTTTGTTTTGAAACGTTGACGTGTTCGCAAGTGTAAAAAAATGTGTACTGTGAAAGAAAACTCTAGCTTGTTATTATATTTGTGAATGTGTTTAGTTGATTTTAATGTGATTAATAACTTGTGTTGCGGGTTTCCTGTACTCAATGGGTAATTTATATTTTGTTGTTTCTTCCGTCTAGTTTGCTCCGGTATGTTCATTGGTGAGGTTGCATTAGAACTATGCAGACGTGTCTACGGCTGATATTAAAAATTCGATTTATTGGATTGCTTCTGGCACTCTCTATGATATTCAATTACGTTTTATTGCGCTGGTGATATTTATTTTTATTAAAAAAAACAAAAATAATTAAAAAAAAAAAGTTATACACACCAAAAAAATAGCCATGAAATAAAAATATAAATTCGATTGTTGATCATCGTAAAGAAAATTTAAATTTATTAAATAAAAAAAAGAGGGCAATAAAACGGACCAAATAAAATCACTAAGTATCTACAGAAAAATTAAAAAAAAAAAACATTATTACGTTTTTGGGGCTGAAAGTTGTATGATAGTTTTTTATTAAAAAAATATCTTGGCTACCCACCGAATTATTACAATTATCAAGTTACGAATCTGATAAATTAATTATAAGTAGAATAAACTCTGATTTTTAATTTTAATTTGTTAGTTCTAAAATGAAAGCTGCGATCCACCTTTTTGTCAACATGAAATTATTTGTGTATCTCGATATTATTTAAAATGTAATTATGATGTTTTGTGTTTGTTATTTCAGTAGTATGTATTTTTTGTACTTTTGTGCTGTCATTTTGGTCTAGCAAATTTAAAATCAGAGTTTAATTGCAGAAATTATTATTTGAGAATTTCTAATTCAGTAAAAAAGTTTTTTTTTAAATAATTTTTATTCATGACCATAGATACAAGTCTTTCAGTCGAATACATAGATGGAACAATACAGTAAAAAAGTGGCACGGCCGTGTTGCCAGTTGAAGAATTTAATTTCGGATGACTTTGTTTTTAATGTTTGGAATGAGGAGCGTTCTGTTAGTCATTCATTTAACGATCACAAATCAGACGTTCAGGCGATACTCGCGCATGTATACAGCGGATCGGGCTGCCGGACCAATTTCATTTGCATAGGGACGAACCATTAAAAAACCTCAAATGAATGTGTTTCAAAAAATGCAGGAAACGCGGTATGTACTTGAACTTCGATTTTTAATTTATTAGTCCAAAATGACAGCTAATATAATTAAATACTAAATAATGTCGAAAAAAAGAAAAAAAAAGTCATTTTGCCAAAGTAAAAATACTTGATAAAAAATGCAAAGATGAAATTAAATGAAATTCATGAAGATTCCGTATTGAATATAATTTAAAATTAAATAGGTACGTCGAATTTTTAACCGACTTCAAAAAAAGGAGGAGGTTATCAATTCGACTGTATTTTTTTTTTTTTTTTTTTTTTTTTTTTTTTTTTTTTTTATGTTTGTTACCTCATAATAACCGACTGGGTGAACCGATTTTCATGATTCTTTTTTTATTTGAAAGCTGGTGCTTCCCGTGTGGTCCCATTGTCACCATTTCAATATCTGATGATGGGATCTTGTAGAAATCGGGGGAACTCTTCAATAAATAACAGCAGATTAACCGCGATTGTTGCTATAGCATATCTAAGCATTGTTTACACCACCACACAACATAATATCACGCCTGTACTCACTACAAAGGTTATAATTTTTTTTTTATGATAATAATAATTACGCAATCGCACAACATAACATCACGTCTGTACCCTATAAACGCAGATGCAGCTTCCTGTCACTGATATTTACATAGCAAGTAGTGTTTATATGAATTTGATTGGGGTAGATATAACTAAAAAGTGAAAAATAAAAAATTTTATATAAAAAAAAACAACCGACTTCCAAAAAAACACTACAAAGTGAAAAATAATTTTAATTTCGGAAGTCGGTGTCAAAAAACCAAAATGCGGAACCAACGACACCGACTTCCGAAATTAAAATTATTTTTCACTTTGTAGTGTTTTTTTGGAAGTCGGTTGTTTTTTTTTATATAAATTTTTTTATGTAGTCTGATATACTCGTAATAGATGGCGCTGTCCTTAATATTGAAACCATGCCAAGCGTGTTTGACTCCGAGTGCTCAGTCCAATACAAGCAGAACCGCTATTTGTTAATGATTAAAAATAATCGGTCACGCTCACGACCTGTTTTTTAAATTCATGGATATTTTTCAAGCATTTGTAGTGTGCAATAAAACATTATTGAATCTTGAAACAGGAAAATATAATAAATTATAAGTATTTACGTAGGTATATAGTTTTGTGGCACATAATAGTTATACTTCTACATAATAGGGAATAATATAAAAAGAAAACATAAATCAAATAATACAAATATTGCCGTATTCTTTTACCAAAATTCGTCATTTAATGTTATGTCAAAATTATTCTATGCTTTAGGTTTCTCGGTGAGGTCGAACGTGTGTGTAGGAGACACACACACAATATTATTACAGTGCTTGCAAAAATTGTTTTCACGGCCTTATATAATCGGTGAATTTATTCAAGTTCATCACAAGGGTTCTGTAGCCAAATGTAAAAAAAAAATCCTTATAATTGCATCATTTATTTATTTTATTTTACTTTAACATAAAACGGCTGTTACCTTAGTTACTGTTACATTTTTTAAAGAAAATTAAATGTCATGTCCGTGGGTCCGACCGATCGGCAGGGTAATTGCATAACACACTATAAGTAGCAATGGGTTTCATTTTGACAGTTCAACAACATTCATTGCGTTATTTACGTTGTTGAGATTTTATTTTACCACATTGTCGGCGTGATTAATATGTATGTCCATGCCAAGTTATAGCTTTCTAGTACTAAGAGTCTCTAGAGCTAAGCTGCGGACGGAGACGGACGGACAGACGGACATGACGAAACCATAAGGGTTCCTTCTTGACTATGGAACCCTAAAAATGTGCATTATGTTTTTTGCTTAGTTCATTTTTTTTATATTTGCCTACCTTGCAATCAGTTTTTAAAAGAATGAGCAGATGAGTTGTAGGAATGTCTATCTGGCAGGGAAGAATTACTCATCAGGAGCAACTCTCTTATTAGTAATGAGTTGCATTACATCTACAAGACGTTATCTAATTGTAGGATGTAGCGTCTTTTGAGTGCTGACACAATCAGCAGGATAATTGTACTATCAGCACTATCAGTAGCAATGGGTTTCATTTTGACAGTTGAACAACATTCATTGCATTATTTACGTTGTTCAACAAAGATATTTTTCGAATATATGGAGCAATAGATTAGCAATATCTATGCTTCAAAATGAGTCAAATTGATAGTAGTGTGTTACGCAAGTGCTGCCGTGCGATTCTGTAACCGTCTCACCGTGAAAGCTTGGGTGAAGTGAGCGTGGAGTGAGCTGTCATTCGCTAGGGATTAACACTATTAAGTGCTCACTTCACTCATGATTTCACGGTGAGATTTTTACAGAATCGACCGGCTGGTATTGTGATTGAGCGGTCAATTGGTTGGGGCGTCTCTCCACTCTAGACTTGTACTTTTGCGAGCATGAACTTATTTCTTCTTTGACCGTTTTCATGCTCAGGCGTTCGTTGACTTCAGCGTTCCTAATCAAATCAAATCAAATCAAAAGTCATTTATTCAAACTAGGCTGAGAATCAGCACTTTTCGAACGTCACAATTACAAAAGACAGTCCCCTAAAACGCGTGCCCTTCACCACTTCCTAGTGCTTTTGCTGGGAAGAAGAAGTGGCGCAACAAACTCCCCAGCAGCACAGCTATCTGTTCAGTTAGAAAATACTTGACTGAATACAATACAAGGTATGCAAAGTAATTACAACAAATTACAACATTAAAAGACACAGAACACTAAATTAAATTATTTGCCATATGTCAGCTAGCAACGCCAATATACCAAGAAATACAATAAAAAACTACGTACTCAAGCAAAAATTAATAAATGAAAATTAAATAAAAGCCTCCAGGTATAAAGGGCGTGACCGCTAACATATTTATGCAATGCTGGGTTCTGTTTACATAGCTGTCGCTTGAAGTCACAAATAATAAACCACGACGAATTCGATATCTGTTTTAAGATGCTGTTCTCTGAATCATGATATTTGAGCCACACGCGGAGCCACACAGTTTATTTATTTATTTAAACGTTTCGCACACAAAAAGGTATTAAGGCGGACTTAATGCCTTAGGCATTCTCTAACAGTCAACCAAGGGTCTTATAGATCAAAATCTTATTGTCTACAGACAGCTTGGAATTCCTACCCAGGAACCAGTACATACAGGGCCTTTGTATCTAATTCGAACTCTTTTCGTTTGGTTGCGATGTGTTTCCTCCACGTCGGTCGCTGTTCCAGATGCATACCAAGGTATTTGACGCAGTCGCTTTGTGGGAGTTGTCTATGGCCACGTTTCAGGGCCCTTTCCCACCGCAAGATCCCGTTTTTTGCAGGTACGGTTTTTTGCAGGATCCCGTCTAGTAGGGTAGGTACGTGTTTAAATATACAACGTGTAACGTTAAATGCGCAAAACCTCAGACACCCCAACTGACTTTTAATTCAATTGACCTATTTCATAGAGAAAATAATCATTAAAAAAATTGTTACGGTATTATGTGCTGTTTTAGTTTTACTGGCCATTCTGATCGTTTCTTGCGTCTGCGACGACGCTTTACCGAGGGAGGAGTAGTCGCCGGGACGCTGCGCCGCGCGGATATTTAACATTACAAGTTGTATACAACGTGTAACGTTAAATGCGCCAAAACCTGAAAATAGTTTGATCAGAATAACGAGCAGAATTAATTGAACCACTTTTTAATATAGGTCACATTTTTCAAAAAGTCTTCGTTAAAAACGTTGCCGTGTCTATTTATTAATAGGTCAAGCAAGCCAATGTCAGCGCGGCGCAGCGGCCCGGTGACGACTCCTCCCTCGATAAAGCGTCGTCGCAGACGCAAGAAACGATCAGAATGGCCAGTAAAACTAAAACAGCACATAAAACCTTTACAATTTTTTAATGACTTATTTTCTCTGTGAAATAGGTCAATTGAATTAAAATCAGTTGGGGTGTCTAAGGTTTTGCGCATTTAACGTTACACGTTGTATATTCACACAAGCATCCCGTTTGCAGTATCCGGAGAACAGGATGCTTGTGTGAATATGTATATTTAAACACGTACACTACTAAACGGGATCCTGCAAAAAACCGTACCTGCAAAAAACGGGATCTTGCCGTGGGAAAGAGCCCTCACCGGTAGACATTGCTGGTGTCTTAGTGTAAACATGACCAGCCGTGCGATTCTGTAACCATCTCTCTGTGATAACTTGGGTGAAGTGAGCGTGGAGTGAGTCGCCAATAGTGTCAATCCCTAGAATCAGCATGACTTACAGCTCACTCTAAGCTCACTTCACCTTAGTTATCACGTCACTGTGAAATTTTTCCAGAATCGGCCGGCTGGACCGATTTCATCTATGTCTGCTGCCTTTTCCGTCCAATCAGTCAAGAACGAGTCTAGGTCGTTGCGCCAACGTTTATTTAAATTGAACATTAAGAACGTAACTCAAATACTATGAAAACTATCTCACCCGTCCAACCCTTGAACCCCACCCACCTGATCGACCCTTGTACAAAGATGCATAGATAAGGGTGAAAAACATAACCCCGTCTTTGCTGTTATAAATGAACAATGATTTGACATGAACTTTTGTGCTGTCGATGTCAAATCTTTACTTCTATTAGAAACTAGGTGTGACCGCGGCTTCTTTCTCGTGACTATGTATTCTACTGGCATCTTCAATCAACAATAGTACTAGATTTCCGACGAGCGCATCAAAAACGGCCGGAAAAATAAGACCACAGATAATTTTGTGGTCTTATTTTGCAACATATTTTTATCAACCTCATTGCTTATAAATTATGTTTTATTTTTCCATAAATATGTTTGTTCTTATTTTAAAAATACGTTTAGTTTTGAATCAAAGTAGTATTGTATTGCAAAAGATAGTAACTTTATATTTGAAAGTTAAGGTTTATAACTTATATGAAATCGCGGCCACTTGAACGATGTGTTTTTGTTCCTAATCCTTTATCTAGTGATGCTATTGTTGATCAAAGACTGGCATTTTAAGTTAACCAAAACGTGAAGTATATTCGTAACAACCTCTACAAGACCACATCAGTTATTGATGGACTGTGTTCGATATGAGTCTCATAGAATTAATGATATTTGGGGTCTTGAGGTTGAACTGACTTGATATGGGCACATTCCATAAAATTCTGTCTCAACCAAATGGTGATGATGCGTAGTCTGTTCAGGTTCATGGCCCAAATGTAACATTTAGCAGTGTGAATTTAGGTACAGACGCCAGCACATCAAGCTACCCGAAATTGTCAAATATTCCCAATCAACTTTGAACTAAACTACTAACTACTTTAGCGATAAAGTTGAAAATCTACTAAAGAATATTGACAGATTGTAATAGCTTGATGTGTTGGCGTCTGTACTTACGATGTTACCGTCATACGCATTGCGGTCATAAGATGTTTTTGTTCACTTGAACTAAATCTTGTTTAACTAATATTTGATTCTTTGCCAAGACAACACTACTTAAAAGAACAAATGCCCCTTTTCTTTACAGAGACACCTGTACCTACGAAGGCTGGTTTAGAATTAGATAAGTTTAAGAGACGTTTGATCCGAGCCGTCGCACGTCTGCTGCTACAAGAGAAGAAGCCAGAGGAAGAAATATGGAAAGAGTTGAAGAAGGAGACTGGTTGCGACTGCGAATTACTATGGTTAGTTTTGATTAGCCAGCACACACTAATAGATGGTCTTGATGGAATAAAAATTAAACCATACACTTACTTATTTTTAATTTTAGAGGAGCCCGTGGCTAAATAATAACTGCCGCACAGGTCGATCGATCAGGTTGAGCTACGCTTGCCGCGGTTGGCCTGTGGATGGATGACCATCTTTACATACCGAGACCCCTCCGTGTCTCGGAAAGCACGTTAAGCCGTTTGTCCCGGCTGTCATTTGTAGATTTTTGACAGTCGTTACGGGTAGTCAGAAGCCCGAAAGTCTGACAACCAGTTTTACCTATAGGGGTATCGTATTACCCAGTAACTGGTGTGTGTGGAGGTCAGATAGGCAGTCGCTCCATGTAAAATACTGGTATTCAGCTGCATCCGGTTAGACTGGAAGCCGACCGCAACATAGTTGAGAAAAGGCTAGGCAGATGATGACACTTACTTATTTTGTATTCAGGACGCGAATGCGAGCCCTAACATTAAAGAAGCTGGACCGTCTCTTAGCAGCCGACGACTGCATGGATGCCGTACCCAGTGCAGCCCGGATGTCGCTGACAGACTGGCTGCTATTCGACCTGGTGCTTGTTCACCAGAAAATAGACCTTATCGGCCAGGTAATTATGCTCATTGTTGTATGAAAACAAGGAGACAATTTTTTAGTCTCCAGACAGTCAACAACATACACACAACTATAATGTTCCCACTGCTGGGACACAGGCCTCCTCTCGGTGAGAGGGAGTGGGCCATAATCTACCACGCGGGCCCAGTCCCGGTTGGTAGATGTCACATGCCCTCGAATTTTTGGCTCTAGGACATGCCTAGTTTAACGATGTTTTCCATTACCGTTTCGAGAGTATTGGTGTTGAAATAATTTACGCAAAGTAAAGGTCCTGCTGGGGTTCGAACCTACAACTCGTAAGTCGCGGCCGGAACCATTGGGGCACCACTGCTATATACAACATTATTTTTAGTATATGGAAAACCCGAAACACGTGTCTAGTATTTTAATGTAAAGAATCTATGTACAGACGCCAGCACATCAAGCTACTACAATCTGTCAGATTTCTTTAATAGATTTTCAACTTTATCGCTAAAGCATAAGGTTCAAAGTTGATTGGGAAAATCTGACAGTTTCGGGTAGCTTGATGTGCTGGCGTCTGTACAACATTTCAAAACTGTAAAAAAACAAAAAAAAAGTAACGAAAAAAAAACACGAAGGAAAAATCACGAAGTTATAACCTTGTTATGTTACCTGATTGTCCGTACAAAAAGTTGGTTACCACTTAACACGCGCCGCCGCCTGATCGGCTGTGACCTGTGTTGTGCGCATACGATTGCGGATATGTACTTAGTGTCGTTCGGTATCCAACTTGTTAGCTTGTTTATTGGAATCGATTCAGTTACTTATTCTGAACAAACTATATTCAGGTTTGCAGTATACTAAAAATAATGTTGTATATCTGCTCAGCTGAGCATCCTATAAATTGCGTAACACTATCAACCACAATCTGAATTATTTTCAAGGATATTGCTAATCCATTGCATCGTATGTTCGAAAATGTGTCTGCTCGACAACTTAAATAACGCAATGAATGTTGTTGAACTGTCAAAATGACAGCCATTCCTAATGTTAGTGTGTTACGCAATTATTGGGGGTTACTGGATGTTGTATTTACCTTTCCTAGCCAACGAAAATGGAAGCTTTGTCACTTTTAACCGACTTCAAAAAGGAGGAGGTTATCAATTCGGATGTTTATATTTTTTATTATGTATGTTTAGGCATAACTCCGTCATATATGGACGGATTTGCAACGTAACATTTAATTGTACTCCTGCCTTTATCCCGAAATAAAAATAAATTTTAATTAACGATGTCTTGTGTAATTTCAGAAAAATGCAAAAGAAAAGGAAGATCGTCTGGTGCTGGTGCAGCTGTACGATCTGGTGATGAAGTTCAACCTCGAGTCTTTGAGCGGTGATAAGCTAGCTGAAGCCTGGTCATTGGCTACCTTGTATTATAACAAGAAGTAAGTTTTATACAAAACTAGTTTTTGCCCGCGCGGATGTCGGAAAATATCCCACGGGAACGTATAGTTCGCGTCATAGTCATAGTCATTTATTCATGAACAAGTAACTTGTATCTGAATTTGCACACAAAATTACATAATTGTAGCATACACTAAACTAAATTACATTTCAATTTCATAAATTACATCAACAATTTACCTGTACCTAAACAATATGACGAACACCTTGAAATTTAAAATAATAACAATAAGTACAATAATTATTTAAAGAAAAATTAGCATTGATTGATCAAAAAAAAAAAAACTAATAATATTCAATTTATAGTTAACCCTTAATTGCATGATTTTTACTTTTTAAGCAAATGAAATTTATTTGGACGTAACATTAGCTCTATAGTAAGGAAAAAATATATTCATAAAAATACTTTTTTATTTTTGAAATGGCCTGGTGGAAATTTACATCTTTATGTAATCAGAACGAACGAATCTACTGGGAACAAAATGAGTTGAATATCTCTAACAATTGGGGAATCCCCGTGCTCTGTGGTAACGAAAATATGGCATTGGATTGGTTGATGGAAATTTCCATCACGGTGCATTTAAGGGTTAAATCAATAAATTATAATTAACGTCAAACTATGACGGCTCCGAAGTTCGCTACTCGCTGCGCAATACCTCACCTCTCACCCCCGCGAGAATTTGTTACTGCGCAGCCACTCGCCTCATGTTCCGAGAAAGATGAAAGCGCGAAAATAATAAAAAAAAAAACAGCTGTTCCCTACATTTTGACGAGTTCTGCGAACATAAGTGTAGAGAACAGCTGATTTATTTTTCGCGATTTCATATTTGGTCCCATACTAAAAGTTGTTCATAATGATGAGTACAATGACCCCTTAAGAGGTTGTGCGTTAATTCTGGGACATGTTGTAGGTATATACACTTCATTTACTGTTATTTAACTTCTGATTTTGCATCCATGTCAATTTTTTTTTTGCCAGAAAGGTATCCTACAACTGTTAAGTTACTGAATGCGAATAAGGCATCTCGCGCACTAGACGGCCACGACCACGACCAGTCGTGCCGGCCCGGTGTGCGGACAGTTGGCCGTTGCGGCCAAGTGCGCGACGTTCATATGGTTTCTTTAGTTCATCTGGTCGTTGCGGCCACTAATCGTGGTCGTGGCCGTCTAGTGCGCGAGGTGCCTAAAAGTCGCAAGTATAGGATCCCACGCTCAGCTGTCGCGCTTGCGACCACGAGACCAACGGGGCTTAGAAATAAAACAGCGAAAACTATCGCCATATACAACGTGTAACGTTAAATGCGCAAAACCTCAGACACCCCAACTGATTTTTAATTCAGTTGACCCATTTCAGAGAGAAAATAAGTCATTAAAAAAATTGTAAAGGTTTTATGTGCTGTTTTAGTTTTACTGGCCATTCTGATCGCTTCTTGCGTCTGCGACGACGCTTTATCGAGGGAGGAGTCGTCACCGGGCCGCTGCGCCGCGCTGACATAGCCTTGCTTGACCTATTCATAAATAGACACGGCAACGTTTTTAATGAAGATTTTTTGAAAAATGTGACCTATATTAAAAAGTGGTTCAATTGATTTTGCTCGTTATTCTGATCAAACTATTTTCAGGCGCATTTAACGTTACACGTTGTATATATAAATTTTTTTTTTGGTAATGGGTTGGAAAATCCTCATGGAGTCCCTCCGCCCTTGGGGAAGGGCCAAGGGGACTGTCAGACTCTTACTGACTAAAAACCAACCCGTGTTCCTCATGTACCCGTGTGTCGGAGGGGCGGGTATCGCCGAAGCATTCGTCGCTACCCCCCCACGGGTATTGGCCCGCCAGATGGTCAGGCGGGCACCGTCACCCACTGCGGCCGTCACCCCGGCCGCAGGACTCCACTATGAGGCGCGCGCGGAACACGACGCCGCCGCCTCGAGGCCTGCTGCTGGTCGGACGACAAGACGCCCCAAGTCTGCCGTCCCCAGGCCGCGCCCTACGGTGGCCGGAAGTCGGCCACCCTACGACGCCCAGTGCGTCTGCTGCGGGAGGGGAGAGAGGAGGCAGCCTCTCTCTCCCTTTCCGCCGCCTCCTTTGCGAGCATCACGGCCTCGCAAAAGGTGGCGACGGCACTCCACCCTGACTCGCTTCCGACCATGGTAGACACAACAGCCGGAAGCGAGAGGTTTCCCGCAGCACCTACGGCCGCGACCAAGTGACGGCGCTGCTCGGCCCAGGCTGGGCACTCCGCCAACGTATGCAGCGCCGTATCGTCGCGGAGTGTTTCTTGCTCCCCCAAGCTCCCGCGTCGCATCGTATCGCCTGCCCGCGCTGTTACTTACTTTTTTTGCTTAGTTTCTGACTTTTTTTTCCTTTTTGCTCGGTTCCTAAGGGTCCTAGCGTCATGTAAAATAAACTATAAACTTTCCTACAGAATTGAGCTGTCAAATGCAATTAATTGTTTTTAACCCTACTGACCTATTGGAGGCCCTGGGCACATAAGGATCACGGGGCCCTGTGCAAATAAGAGTAGATTAGCGAAATTCTAAAATTATTCAATAATTATTTTTATTTCTTTACAATCACAATAAATTAATAGATGAATGTATTACATTCATCTATTAATTTATTGCATCTATTAATTTATTCCAAATCATATTACATTCAATGTAATATGATTTGGAACAATAACTCTTAGCATTCACAGGTTGATGCTTAAAATTCGCACTGCAAATCAATTATTTTGTCATTGGTCCTAATAATGCGTAGAATGAAACGGCGGCTGCAAATAATGATTTTTATTAGGGCAGGCCGGGGACCCCGTCGATCGCGGGGCCCTGGGCACTTGCCCAGAGTGCCCAATGGGAAAGAAGGGCCTGCCTAATGGTAGCTCCAGCGATTAGCGCGTTCAAACTTCATAAAATAAATAGTCTTCAGTTTTATTATTAGTATAAATATTTTCTATTTCCTTTGCAGAGGTCACCACTGCTCGCCGATGCTACTGCAGCGCCGTTGGTACCAGCTGAAGGAGGTCACCAGATACAAGTTCTACGACTTCTGGTACGCGTACCGAGGGAACCTCACCAGGATCAACTTTGCTGAGCCCTTTAGGCCGTCAGC
Organism: Eremobia ochroleuca; assembly: GCA_949629135.1. Lineage (NCBI taxonomy): Eukaryota > Metazoa > Arthropoda > Insecta > Lepidoptera > Noctuidae > Eremobia > Eremobia ochroleuca. The sequence goes on along the minus strand of OX451407.1, from coordinate 9,061,957 downwards.
CCTGCAAACTGAGATTGCTAAAACGTATGTATATTCTCAAGCTTACCTTCAACTATCTTACTTAGGGCTGATTTTACCAAAGTCCGTCCGTTTATCTTTTATCCGTGGAATATAAAACTGGCGTCGTTGTTGTAAATGTTGTGTTTACCTGTAATTGGCATATACAACGTGTAACGTTAAATGCGCAAAACCTCAGACACCCCAACTGATTTTTAATTCAATTGACCTATTTCAGAGAGAAAATAAGTCATTAAAAAAATTGTAAAGGTTTTATGTGCTGTTTTAGTTTTACTGGCCATTCTGATCGTTTCTTGCGTCTGCGACGACGGTTTACCGAGGGAGGAGTCGTCACCGGGCCGCTGCGCCGCGCTGACATTGGCTTGCCTACCTGGCACCGTTTTTAATGAAGATTTTTTGAAAAATGTGACCTATATTAAAAAGTGGTTCAATTAATTCTGCTCGTTATTCTGATCAAACTATTTTCAGGTTTTGCGCATTTAACTATATGTATTTCTTTCCTTTTCTTGCACAATAAATCTTTTGAATGCGGAAGTGATTACGAACTATTGTTACTTAAACTTACTTTGTTTAGACGAAAAAGTCGAACTGGCAACGTTGCTTTCTTAGTTTACTAAACGAATTGCGCCTCGGCAATCTTTGTTTGCTTATGATAATAGGAATTTTATTGTCATGGTTATTAGGTCTAAATTCAATCAGCAATACAATACAATATTGTATTATTTCTGAATAGCTAGCCGCACCATTGAATTTGGTTTTGTTTTACGCAAGTAGTAAATGAAATTGTTTTGAAGTGAATGACCCAAAATGCGTGGTATTTACATCATGTGTTAAAATCGTCAAAGCAAAACAAAATTCCTGCAGCTATACCCTTGGTTATAGTTTGATAAGTTTTGGTATACGTACTACTAACGCGATACCCAGTACGTGGTTTCAGTTAATGTGATAAGATAACCTAATCGCTACACGGTATCCAAAACTAGCTTCTGCCTCTGGGTTCGCGCACATAAGGACAAAAAGTAGCCCATGTTACTCCTTATTACATCTGCAAGTGAAAGTCGCTTCAAAATCGGTCCACCCGTTTCAGAAGCGGGAACAGACAGGCACCAAAATTTTAAAAATTGTTGCTGTTATTTTGACATGAACGCTCTAACATAAATATCAATTTAAAACTAAAAAATTTAAACATTACTTTTCAGTTTCAAGCTACTAGTAACTGAGCCGTTCCCCGAGTGGGAAGAATTAATAAAACAAAGACTGGTCACACTGCCCCACGAATTTGTGAGTAAAAATCAAATAAATTGTTTATTTTATTTTAATTGGTTCTGATATGTGGCTGGGCTATGGGTAATGCCCTGCCCAACACCCTAATTGCGTAACACACTGACATCAAAATCTGAATCATTTTGAAGGATATCGCTAATCCATTACTTCTTATGCTCGAAAAATTTACCTGCTCTACAGCGTAAATAACGCAATGAATGTTGTTGAGCTGTCATAATGAGAACCATTGCTACTGTTAGTGTGTTACGCCATTACCCCTATGGTTTTATTTCGAGAAAATATGAGTCTTTAAAATAAATGTAGTAAAACCAGCGTATTAAAATCAGTTTCTAGTTGATTTTACTACTCTGTACTAGAGTCAGTACAAAGTAGTAACATCAGTTTTCTAGATCGAAAAAAGTGTAACATTTTGTCCGTCAAGACGTTTTTGCAATAGTATGTGTTTTCAGGGTTCCGTACCTCAAAAGAAAAAAACGGAACCCTTATAGGATCACTTTGTTGCCCGTACGTCTGTAAGACTCTTTATCTCGGGAACGCGTGGTGGTCTCGAGTTGAAATTAAAACCATATACTCAGGCCTACAGTCCCATGAAGCTGTGAAAAAATCAATCTTCTAAGTTAACGTAAAAAAAGACACGGCCGCTTATGCCACAAAAAACTTATATTTCGACACTCTCAAGGGATCAAAATTTATATGGTACTTCCCGTTGACCTAGAATCATGAAATTTGGCAAGAAGCAATGTCGTGTAGCAGATATCATCTGCCTAGCCTTTTCCCAACTATGTTGGGGTCGGCTTCCAGTCTAACCGGATGCAGCTGAATACCAGTATTTTACATGGAGCGACTGCCTGTCTGACCTCCACAACCCAGTTACTGCGTAATACGATGGTAAGACTGGTTGTCAGACATTCGGGCTTCTGACTACCCGTGACGACTGTCAAAGATCCACGAATGAAAGCCGGGACCAACGGCTTAGCGTGCTTTCCGAGGCACGCAGGGGTCTCAGTATGTAAAGATGGTCAAGTTGGTCCACGGACCAACCGTGACAAGCGTCGCTTAACTTTACCGATCGAACCGTGCGGCTGTTATAACTTACCCATAAGCCCCCCAATGTCATGTAGCATAACTAAAGGAAAAAATCCGAAGACCGTAAAATAGTTACATTATAAAAAAAAAAACCCGTGATAAACTATTTACACACCTACAAATTTGCACGGATCCCTCGGAGCGCGAGTCCGACTCGCACTTGACCGGTTTTTTATACAAAGGAGGAAAAGCTTGTGCTACATGACATTGCTTCTTGCCAAATTTCATGATTCTAGGTCAAGGCGAAGTACGCTACAGGATTTTACTCCCTTGCGAGTGTCAAAATATGCGGCGTAAACGGAACATAAACGCCCGTATCTTTTGATTGCGTTGTCTAAGAAGTTTAATTTTTTTCACTGCTTCAAGGATTACAGCCCTGAGTATTTGATATTAATTTCAACTTGATAACTCCACGCGTTCCTGAGAAAAAGGGTCTTGATAGATGGACAGACAGACGGACAACTAAGTGATCTTATAAGGTTTCAATTGTTACTTTTGAGGTACGGAACCCTAAAAATGGATATAGTACAGGATCCGTATAAGAACGACCTTCTCCGATCGAGTAACCGGACGAAATGTGTTTTTAATGTAATAAAATATGTTAACGAAAGTAACGGTGATGGGTTGCCTAATGAAATCCTGTCAATGATATTTTTAGTTAATAATGTAACAGGTAAATTTTCTCCGATACCTTCACCGATGGAGTAACCAAAAAAATTTAACCGAATAAAATAATCTTCATTTTGATATACAACGTGTAACGTTAAATGCGCAAAACCTCAGACACCCCAACTGATTTTTCATTCAATTGACCTATTTCAGAGAGAAAACAAGTAGAAAAAAAAAATTGTAAAGGTTTTATGTGCTGTTTTAGTTTTACTGGCCATTCTGATCGTTTCTTGCGTCTGCGACGACGCTTTATCGAGGGAGGAGTCGTCACCGGACCGCTGCGCCGCGCTGACATTGGCTTGCTTGACCTATTAATAAATAGAAACAGCAAGGTTTTTAATGAAGATTTTTTGAAAAATGTGACCTATATTAAAAAGTGGTTCAATTAATTCTGCTCGTTATTCTGATCAAACTATTTTCAGGTTTTGCGCATTTAACCTTACACGTTGTATAATTTATTTGGTTACTCGATCGGTGAAGGTAACATTTTCGATTCACCTGTTTAATTTTTTGGTTACTCCAGCGGTGAAGGTATCGAAAAAAACTTCCTGTTACATTATTAATTAAAAATATCCTTGACAGGATTTCACTAGGCAACCCATCGTCGTTACTTTCATGAGCATATTTTATTACATAAAAAAACACATTTCGTCCGGTTACTCGATCGGTGAAGTTCGTTCCTCTACGTATCTTAGACTAATACTAATGAGGTTTGCTCATTACAAAGATTGTTCTGCAGTTTAAACCATTGTTAATATATTTCAGGAAAATAATATGAAAAAAAGGGCTTATTTAAGGAAACCCGTACGGAAACCAATTGAAGGTGAGTTGAATCGAATCATTATGACGAAGCGATCGAAATTAAAACACACTGAAACTGTAATTACAAAATTTTAAAAGAGTATGCTTAGCAGTGTTCATAATCTCAGATAATTTACATTTCAACACCACGTAATCAGTACCTAATCTACTTTACTGAAATGTATTCTAAGTTGTTTTGAGTGACCATTTGTAACAAAAGGTCCGATAAGTTTTTGGTTGCAATGGAATTTGAACTTAGTTAAGTATGACATTCAGTTTGTTGTTCCATAACTTGAAAATTATCTCAAATTTTTGGCTCTGATATAGACTGTGGTCATGTTGAGAGGATGAATGAAAGGAGACTAACAAAAGGTATTTAGAAGGCAGATGTGAGTGGAAACGCCGGGAAAGGACACCCTCGTAGGATGCCTACTAGGGTGGTCCTTATTCCTAAGAAAAAAAAAAATTTTCTTTAATTTCGCGGGGCACCACGTAATTTGATTATATACCATAAGAAAGTATTTCAGTATTTTTTTTGAATTTTTTAAATGACATTTAGAGGTCGCTACCAAGGTTTGAATTTTAAATAAAAACTCGAATTTTTTCTTGTTTTCTTTATTTTTTTTTTTAGATTCTGCCATTCTTTGAATAGTTTTTCAATTTTACTGATGACATGTTTTTTTAATTGAATTGGTATACTTACTAGCTTTTTCCCACAAATTTATAACTCCGCAAGCCGTCAAAGTCGCAGTTTGACGTATGCATTTCTGTTCTTAATTTTTGTAGTAAAAAAAAAAAGCAAAACTTCACCGATGGATGGCAACGTTGATTGGTTTAATTCGGATAATAATTGTCCAATAAGGCAAACTTTACTTTGATTTCTAGTAGCTTTACTGAGTCCGCTACTTGTAGACGCCATTGCAAGTTGAAACACGTTAATATGATTTTTACAAATAAAACACGTACCTTCTCGTTAATGACGTATTAGATCTGAAGTGTAGTAAGAAGTGAAGTAAGACGTACAATTTGAAACATACACAATTACGCATGCGCACAAACCAATTTTTAACGTATTATGATGTTAGTGCGCACGCGTACGTCTTATCTTTTTGATTGTGTGAACGGTCTAAATCTCGACGCGTCGGTACAGAAGAGAGGTCGAGAGGAGGAAGGGATAAAAAGCGATTGTCTATGCGAGTTTTACTTGCACGGAAAATATGATATAAACACCTAAATGAAACATTAATGAAACCATCATTTAATATGTTTATCAATGCTTTTTGTAAAAATTTTGACAGCTGGTAGCGACCTCTAAATCTTAACAAAAAAAAAAAACAAAAAAAACTTATTTCATATTTAGAAGTATATAATCAAATGAGAAAGTGCCCCGGGGATAATTTAAGAGTCGAAAAATAAGGACCACCCTAATGCCTACACAGACAGGGTCAAATTAAATTGAGCAGCATTGATACTCTCTCGCTCTCGGACGTGGTCCAGTCCATAGTCGGAAGTGAGAGCGCTTGGGACGCCGTCGCCTCCTGCGAGGAAGTGATGGTCGCGAAGGAGGCGGCGGAAAGGGTGAGGGAGGATGCAACCTCCTTTCTAATCCGTGGCAGACGCACCGGGCGCCGGAGGACGCGGATCGATCTCCGGCCGCCTTAGGACTGCAGGCAACAGACTTGGAGAGTTTGTTGCCTGAACAGTGAAAGGCCCGAGACGGCGGCGAGCCGTGTTCTGCGCGCGCCTCTCTAGAGGAATGGTGGCTGTATGAGGCCGCTGAGGGTGACGGGGTCCGCATGGATTCATGCGGGCCAACACCTGGCCAGGGGAGCATGACGATATACGCAAGCACTCCAGCACCCCGGCAGAATACCGTGTGGTTTTATTCAGTAAGAGTCTGACAGACCCCTCCACGAATCCTAGGGTGGTGGAGATCCATGAGGATTTTCACACGAAAAAATGGGTCAAATTAAATTAGCTAGCGCAACTCCGCAGGCATGATGGGTATCGATACCGGGTAGATGCGTGTTTTAATGATTAAGAAGTCACGTGACTATCTGCGCCAGTTCAAACACCTTCATACAAGTTAGTTAACACAATCGGCGCGGGCTAATTTCGTCCCGCATCCTGCGCATTTTTCGCTTCAGTTTCTCTTTGTTATATTTTTTTTTATATTGTTCATTCACTCTTTTGTCTCTGAATTTGGATACCACCTAACTTCCTATTTTTAATCTTCAGATGTACCAGATTTAGTGATGATCGAACCAAGAATAGAAACAATAGATCTCCGACTAGAGCCGGACGATAACGCGGCAGAAGATAATAAGGAAGAAGAAGTTATACTACCACCCCTAGTAAAGATCAAACAGGAACCTCAAGATGACATAGATGTTGACGAAACACAGTTACAACCCCCAAAGAAATCTTTGTATGAAGTGGTTTTAGAAACAACTGATTTGGAAAACGAACAATTGGACAACATCGATGCCACAAATGTTGACCCTGAAAATGATGACGTTGATATTGAAACTGAAGAAACAGTGGGAGAAGAGGAAGAATCAGTGTTGCCACAAATAGCTAGTGTGTTCGGTAATGTCAGTGATACCAGCGTACTCGCTAACATAGAAGAGGATAGAATCTACGGTAGCGCTGAAAATACAGTCAGTAGTAATGTTGACGATACTTATGAAGGTAGTCTCTGCGGTAACGATAAAGACACAGGTGATTGCGATATTGTTGAAGATGACTTTGCGTGCGGTAGCGAACACGAAAGAATGGCTAGCGATAATATTGACGCAAATAGTTCCCGAAATAACGATGCAGTTATCGAAGTCAGTAGTGACGATAAAGAAGCCGATGTTTGTGATAATGTTGAAAATGTCAGCGAGAATGTTGGTGAAACAAGTCCCGGTGGTACTGTATCCGATGATATCAATGAAATCAGTGATGATGACGATATCTCTGGTTATTTTGATGCTAATAATGATACCGGTAGTGCTAAAGAAACCAGTGCAAGCGATAACGTTCAAGAAACCAACATAACCGGTAACGTTGACGAAACTAATGTTTTCGGTAATGTTATTTGTAACGTTATTGAGAACAGTGTAACTCGTTCCGTCGAAGTTAGTGGTGACGTAGTTAAAACTAATGTAACCAGTGACGCTGGAGTTGTTGGTACTGAAGTTGAAACTAGCTTAAGTGGTATTGTCGAAGTTATCGGTAACGTTAACGAAACAAGCTCAACCGCTACCGTCGAAGACACAACTGAACTCGTAGCGAAAGAAAATGTATCCGTTTTAAATGTTGAAACCGCTTATCCTACAATCGTAGCCGCTTTACATGCTAAAGTACCTAATCCTACAGTTACCAATACAGCAGAAGTAATTAAAGACATAGAAATAATAGAAACTACTGCAGATCCAATTGTGATTACTGATTCAGATTCAGATGATCATAACGTAGATGACCTCGTCATTTATAAAACCGTACCTAAAAGTACTAACGAAGAAATCGTACCTAAAGATAACAAAGTTCAACCAATGGAGGTTGATTCAACACCTGAAGATTTAGACATTTCTGTTACTGAGCCTTCAAAACCCAAAAACGTAATTGAAGATACTCTAAGCGCTGAAGATACTGCTGTGAAAAAAGTGGAGATAGATATTAAACCGGATGTAAACAGTTTCAACTTCGGGGACCTGTCCAATAATATTAGTTTCGCGGACGAAGGGATTGAGTTCGTTGATGACGGCATTGCTTATGTTGATGAAGATGGTCATACTGGTGAGTGGCTTTTTATTATTTAGGGTATAGGATATACACCCACCAAAATCAAAAGTCATTTATCTAACCTAGGCTGAGTATCAGCACTTTTTGAAGGACAAAATTCCATGAGACAGTCCCCCAAAACGCCCTTCATCCTTCTTAGTGCTTTAGCTGGGAAGAAGAAATGGTACAACAAATTCCCCAGCGGCACAGCTGTTTGTTCAGTTAGAAAAACGTAGTAATTAACATTACGAAAACATTAAATAACATCATTGTGTGGGTTTGTGGCTAAATAATAACAGCCGCACGGGTCGATCGAAGGTTAAGCTACGCTTTCCGCGGTCAGTTCTTGGATGGGCGACCCTCTCTTATATATCGAGACCTCTCTGTGCCTCGGAAAGCACGCTAAGCCGTTGGTACCTGCTGTCATTCATAGATTGTTTGACAGTCGTTACGGGTAGTTAGAAGCCCAATAGAAGAGGTATCGTGTTAACCAGTGACTGGGTAGTGAAGGTCAGATAGGCAGTCTAACTGGGGGGTGGAGGTCAGATAGGCAGTCGCTCCATGTAAAATACATGGTATTCAGCTGCATCCGGTTAGACTGGAAGCCGACCACAACATAGTTGGGAAAAGGCTAGGCAGATGATGATGATGGATGATTCTAGAAGCTTCTATAACGCTCTAGAAATCGATCGAAAAAAGTGGCGGTTTATAAGTTGCCAACCCAATAGTTGCGAACCATTGCTATAGAATGAATTATGAACTGTATTTAACTAATTTCCTTATTATTCACTTACGTCACGACAGGGTTTCTAAATGGTACTTTGAAGCATAATATTTATTTCAATCAAATACTTACTATCGTTGTTACAGAAACAAAAATCAAATGTGAAGATGAAGATGAAGAAGAAGACGAGGACACCCCAAAAATAGATGCAAAGCTTTTGATGTGCCCCGTCGTATACACAACCAGGTTAGATGACATGGGCCTGTTCTACACACAGGTTAATCACATGTACATTAATGATAAAACATTATTAGACGCCATTACTAAGAAAAGCAAACCAATTAAAAAGGAACCAGAAAATGATGGCAAGGATAGACTTGAAAATGTAACGGTAAAGTATTGTGGTGAAAACATTGAAAGTGTAACAGTAAATGATAGGAAAAAAACAATTGAATATGTCCAAAAAAGTGTCGATGAAAATTTTTTAGTCGAAGATAGTATTATAATAAAAAAAGAACCGGATAATGTTCAAAGTGAAATAATTGAAGATGTCCCAAAAAATAGTATTGTACCAATTGAAGATGTACAAAAACAGAACATTGTAAACGTAGAATGTAAACCAGAAAATGATAATAATGTAACATCGGATGACGATGAGGAAAATGTAATAGATGAAAGCCAAAAAGTCAAACCAACCAGTTACTTATTACAAAAACCGCGAAGTCGCAAATACCATCCTATACAGTTGTGTAAAAACCCTGACTTTAACACGAGACTTAGGAGGTTAAGCGTAGGATTCTTCGGCTCACCGCGAAACCGCCTACTGATCAAATCTTGCAAGCCTTTGACTATTGACCTAAGTAAAGCTTTCGAGTCTAAACTTGTCTCAGGAACGCTATATCTTAAACCCGTTGATCACAACGTAGTAACGGAAACAAGAGATGATACAGAAAGCCACAACGTTTCTGTAGTCCCCTCAGCCATGCCGGCTCAAAGCCTTATAGATAACTCGAAAGTCACAGATATTCTTCCTATATTACAACAATGTTTGGAAGCCTCAAAACAGCCTGAAAATGTAGTTGCAACGAGTGAGAGAAATAAAGTAATAAACCTACCAGATATTACAGAGATACGTCGGATCAACCAACGACTTCTTACTGCGGAAGTAACGCCTATCCAAGTTCAAAATAATCAGCCGCAAGTACCAGTTACTATCGTCACAACATCTTCTAACACTTCTACATACCCTGCTCATAAAACCAGAACGATCGCGGAACCTGACACAGATTTACGATCGATTGTACCAGAAGCGACCGATGCTAGAGGTCCTCCTAAATTACTTGACATTACAGATGACCCGCCTGCTAAAAATACTTCTTCTGAATATTATACTGGAAAATATGATAGCTTGAGACGTCGGTTCCCAATACGTGGACGACCACCGAGAATGATGAATGGGAAAAGACTTATTCTGCCAAAACTAGCGGTATGGAAACCGAGGCAATTCAGACCTGAAATACCATGGCTCCATAAAAATTACGATGCAAATATTAATTCCAAAAAGATGGAGGAGACACTTTTAACTTTAGATGCTCTAAACAAAATGTTATTTCTATTAACTGATAAACTAGAACCGGAAGAATTTGCTGCGAAAAAGCCGAAGCCTAAACAGAAGCGCAAGAGTAGCGGTCAGCCGTCGAAACAACTAGAACAGCTGAAATTAACTGAAAATGATAGCCGTTGCATGGTACTCCATAGGAAAGCAATTGGAGAAGATGAAGAGCAAACTAGCACTTCGGAAGAATCATCGAAGTGCCAGAAGCCCAAAATCAATATAAAAGCAGCGACTAACTATCCACCTGATAGAGATAAAACTGGTATTGCAAGAACTGAAAAGCCTAGGAAGAAGATTAAATATTGTTGTTGGGCTCGACAAAGAATGCTACAGTTGTTATTCCGCAGAAACACTATACCGCCGCATGGTTGTCAGAACATATGTGTGTGTTGCTGTAGCAATTTGTTAAGAGATTATATTTTAAATGAACAGAAAATAAATGACAGAGAATTGGCAGAAGCAGCATCAAGTCTAGATGAAGTAAGTGTGGTAAGTGAACGGACTCTTAGCTCTGAATCTGTTAAAGCTGGCGTAGAAAATCCTGTCCAAACTTCAGTTGAAATTTCAGTACAGGTCCCTGATTTAGAAACAGTCCACGTTCCTGATGTAGAAACAGTTCAAGGTTCTAGTGCGGGAATGGTCCCAGTTCCTGAAGATACACCAATTATAGACGTAGATGCCACTTTTACTGAATCGACTACCAATACTACTACTCAAAATGAACCTATAGATATTGAGGCTATGGATATAGAAGGCGATGTTCCTGTACCGGTTTGTGAAGTATCTGTTACAACTACTAATAAAGTGGAGAAACTGGCGGCACGCGGACTAGAGGCTCCCGTCAACGTGACTGCTAACCGTAGATTTGTGGCTGTTCCAATTGTAAAAAATCACAACTTTATATCATTATCACATGGTATTAGTTCTGACGATCGATCTGGAGGTGTTATACTTAATGCGATGAAGACTCCCAATGCAGCGATTACCCAGACCATCAGTTCTCCGCCTACTTTAGAAAAGATATTGGCAGTTAAAAAGTCTAAGGCGCCCAGTAGATTTAAAACAATCGCGCCTCTGCCGCAAATCAAGAATAAACCCTTCGTGCCACCAAAACATTTCAAAGAAAAGATGATATTCTTGAACAGCAAACAAATTTCCGAGAAGCCGACAAAAAGTCCAGTATTTTTGGGGAAGAACAAAATATTGTTGACCACGGTAAAGTTTCCGCCTAATTTGAAGTTATTCGAGGAGGCGAAAAAAGCTTTGCGTCCGAAGCATAAATTACCGGACGGTGTGCGTTTAGTATTGTTGCCTGATGGCACAATTGTCTACAAAATTGACCAAAACGTGGCGGTGAACGCAACGCAGGTGATGAAGGTGCCAGCGATCATTGCAACGGTACAAGCATACATGGACACACAAGCCGCACAGGAGGAAGCATTGAAAAATCAAAAAGGTGTCAAGGAAAGCGAAGTTGTTGATCTTATTGACGATGACGATGACGAAGATTCTGCACCTAACGATAATGAGAATAACGAAACCACACTAGGCACCGAAGTTCAAACTACTGACGAAACTGGAGCAATAAATAATCGTGACTTCCCTAATGTTAGTCATAATTCACAAATGAATACGTCAAATGAAACAGAAGAAAATTGCACTGATTCAAATATCAACAGTGATGTCACAGAGACAGAAAGTGATAAAAACGAGACTGCCGACCAATATACCGTTACTGAGATTCAAAAGGATATCCAAGAGTCAAGTCAAAATGAAACTCTTTCAGCATCAACAGAACAATTACAAGATCAGTCTGACCCAATAAGTCAGACAGTGAGTGCTGAAAATGATGATCAGCCTAAACCTTTAAGCCAGACTGAACGTGCTGATTTACACGAAGTATTGTCAGAACAAGTACAACATCAGTCTGGCCCAACCAGTCAGACAGTAAGCGCCGAAAATGATGATCAGTCTAAACCGTCAAGCCAGACTGAACGTACTGCTGTACACGAAGTATTAGCAAAACAAGCACAAGATCAGTCTGACCCAATAAGTCAGACAGTGACTGCTGAAAATGATGATCAGCCTAAACCTTTAAGCCAGACTGAACGTACTGATTTACACGAAGTATTGTCAGAACAAGTACAACATCAGTCTGGCCCAACCAGTCAGACAGTAAGCGCCGAAAAAGATGATCAGTCTAAACCGTCAAGCCAGACTGGACGTACTTATGTACACGAAGTATTAGCAAAACAAGCACAAGATCAGTCTGAGCCATTAAGTCAGAACGTTAGTGTCGAAGTACTAGATACCCTTGAAACAGCAGCACCCGAAGAAAGCGTAAGTGAGCCCAGTAGACCTAAAACTAAAAATATACTATCGGACTTGATGGAAATGTCCGGTATATTCGATGAAGATATGACATCTGAACTAGAAGAAACACAACCGGTAGATACAAATGCTGCACAAGCGACTGAACAGATTGTATTGACACCGGCCTCGTTGGTGGCACCTCTACCTACACCCGAGGTTGAGGAACCAGTTGCACCCGTCTCCACAGGAACATCTCTAGTGCACCCAATTTTGGTACCAGCAAACTTTAATAGAGACAATCCTTTAGCTCCGAAATTACGATCACCTCTTGGCGAGCTATCACCAATCACTTCGTTGTACGAACTCAAATACGCGTGCGCTAATGAAGGAGTATTCTTTAAATTAGATTTCGACACTGGATACCTTGTACCCATAAACGTTTGCATGAAACCTACAGTACTGAAACCGGTGCAACCACCAGCTGGTAAGACACCACAGGCAATAGCCCCGAAAACAGTGATCGATTTAACTGAGGACGATGATATACCAGAGCAGAAAGATACAGAACCAGATACTTCACCCAGCAAGAGGTCGCTTTTACTCGTCAATAATTTACCTACCGGCCCTTTTAGCGGCCCAGTTAAACCGGTGAAAATGTTCAAAGCTTTGAAACCAAGCATTTTACAACGATTGAACCAAAATAAAATTCATTTAAAAATTAAGAATCCGTCGAATAAGGGTTCTTTAGACAATAAAATAAAACGGAAGCAGTTTTTGAGGAATATTAATTTGAACGCTACTTCAGATGCTGTTCTTGTCGACGCACAACCCAACAGCCCGGTGCCTGTGCGGCGATACCTTAAGAGAATGAAAGTGAAGCGAAATTCTGTCGATACGCATAAAGTTGCAGATGAAGAAGGCGAGCCGACTCCAACGACATCACGCGCAGAACCTTACAAAGAATTTACTACTACTATTTTGTCCAATGACGATTCTTCTGATGATGAACCGTTAGCTAAGATAGCGAAACGGAAACATGAAAACGTAAACGCGCCCGAAGAAAACAAGAATGCGCCGAAATCGGGAACAAAGTGCATTGAACTAGAATTATCAGCGGCTGACGTGCAACCAGAAGAGTCTGTTGAAAAGCAAAATGAATCAGGATTATCAGCGCCTGGCGTAGAACAAGTTTTTATGAGTGTCGATGACAGTCATGTAGTAGAACGGGAAGAGCCTGTTGAAAAGCAAACTGAATCGGAATTAACAGCGGCTGAAACTGAAACTAATTATATGAGTGACGATTACAATGATTCAATAGAGCTACAAGCGCCATTTGGGTTTGAGAGTAATGAAGAGGATGAGGATCATTGTATATTAGGTGTGTGATAGTTAGTCTTGTACCCTAAATTGGGCGAAGGATTTCTTAACCCACAGCTTGCCTATGGGTATCCTCCTACAAATATTCTAAATATGAAAGTGTTTGGTTATTTGTTACACAATCACTCAAAAACGGCTGAACGAATCTGGATGAAATTTTTTTGAGGGCGTAAAGTTCGTTCTCCTCCATAGGAATGGGAGGATCTTCCGACCAGATGGGTCGTCTTGTCTTGTGGACAACTGCCCGACGATTGATGTCGGGACGTTGTATAATAGCAGGATTTTGAGTGATGTCAGTGTAATGCGTAGTTCGCATGTGGCGATGTAGATGCCGCCACAAGTTTATAACCTGGATTAACACATAGGATACTTTTTGTCCCGGTAGTTGGTAGTCCGTCCCCGTGGGATTATTTCCGACCCCACGTGGGCGTAGTCGCGGGCGAAAGCTAGTGACTCAATAAAACATGACAGGATAACAGCATGTCGATTCTGTAAAAATCTTGCGTGGAGTGAGCCGCAGTCGAAGTTTATCTCGCTACCATGATGTAACAAATGCATGATGATAGACACGCACGCACATGCCGAAGGGAACGTCACTGCGATACTACGCGGGCTGTTTGGGAGTTTACCTCGATGCCTGGCATGTGAGTGCGATTCTATTAGCATTCATTTGTTTTACATGGAGGTGCCATCGAGTTAGCGAGCTAAATTGCGGCCGCGAGGTATCGCAGAGAGGCATCTTCAGCATGGAATTGCCTACCCTTACAACAGCCGTGCGATTCTGTAACCATCTCACCGTGAAAATTTGGGTGAAGGGAGCGTGGAGTGAGTCGTCAATGGTGTCAATCCCTAGCATCAGCATGAGTCACAGCTCACTCTAAGCTCACTTCACCTTAGTTATCACGGTGAGATTTTTCCAGAATCGACCGGCAGTTGTGTGTATTTAAAAATCACAATTAGATGTAAGTTGACTAGAAGTTGTTAGTTAAGTTAAAAAGCTGTACTTTTAATATTTTAGACCTATACAATGAGGTGTATTTTTTTTAATTATATTCATGTGTAATGTTAATAATAATAAAATAGTATTGTACATAGTTTTCTGAATATCAATTTTTCTAGATGTATGCCTGATGCTGTGCTGTGCGATGTAAAACATGGATTTTCTGTGATATTATTTTAGGATAGGCATACCTACTAATGTAATATTATAAGTGATTTGAACCTCGACTTTGAATAAATATTTTTGTTGATTGCTCAGTGGGAATTAAGTTTACGGTGCGCTTACAAGGGCACCTTAAATTGCTCAAATCTGGGCAATGATGGTCAACATGACGAATCGACTTTTGCCGGGTAATAATTGCTGAAAACACTTCTCAAGTAAGCGTAGCTTTATGGTAGGTTAGAAACTAAGGTCATTATTGCACAGCAGTTGACACAAGGGAAAAAGTGATTGAAAAAAAAAAATCAGGCCAAGGAATTTCATGCCGGAATTACGTGAGCTGATACTGCGTATCGTCTGCAACGCACATTAGCAATATCTACGGGTTTTGCAGTAAAATGGGATAGTTAATAAACTCGACATGGGACTTGAACATAACTGTAGCTATAGTAATGGTCACAGACAGAGGTGTACAGACGCCAGCACAACAAGCTACTACATATAATCTGTCAAAGGGGGTAGCGGGTTAAGGGGGGTCTGGCGGCCCCCACCGAATCTGGTAAAATCGTTCCAAAAATCTTGAAGAGGGTCGAAAAACAAGCAGTATAAGCTTTTTACCGACATTACAACCCCAAACGAAAACACAGTAATGGCGAAAAATATGATTTTTTGTGATTTTTATTTTTTTCAACCAGTTTAATTTATTTTTAAATGGTTTAAACGCAATTAAAAATTTGTTTTGGATGTGTGGAAGTCCCCTGAATTTTTTTAGATTTTTTGGTCAAGTAAAAACATGTGTATTTTAGGTTTCAATGCGAAAAAATCGTGAAAAACGCGACATTTTCAAGATTCAACCCTCTTATTTTTAGGGTTGTTTTCATTTTCCCGAGGGGTGCTGTATAGTATAGATAGCGGCAATCGTCCTCTTTCGAATGCAGGCAATTGGACTCAATTTGGTCAATTCTGGTGAGCGGGGCGATTTTTTGAAAAAAACTCGAAATTTCAACTTTCGGTAAATTACGGCGCGTACTTGGTATAATGCGTCTTTGCTATAAAAAATACATCTCTATAGGGGTTTTTGAGGTCGTTGATCACGAATTTGATGTCAAAAAAATTTTTTGACAACAAATTCACCCATACATATTTATTAACACAGGTTTGATAATGTAAAAAATATCATTGAATCACAGCATTTATACAATTTTAATATCGTGTTTAACTAATATAATCAATGAAACTAAATTTTCTGGTATAAATCATATTTTATTCAAGCTTACGTAATAGTCACACAGTAATATAAAATAGCATAATACTTTTTTACAGAGCTAAGTTAACAATTTTACAGTTTTAATCCTCGTAATGTAAAAGAAATAACAATTCATTACCTTTTATCAAATTCGTGATCAGCGATCTCAAAAACCCCTATAGAGATGTATTTTTTATAGCAAAGACGCATTATACCAAGTACCTACGCGCCGTAATTTACCAAAAGTTGAAAATTCGAGTTTTTTTCAAAAAATCGCCCCGCTCACCAGTATTGACCAAATTGAGTCTAATTGCCTGCATTCGAAAGAGGACGATTGCCGCTATCTATACTATACAGCACCCCTCGGGAAAATGAAAACAACCCTAAAAATAAGAGGGTTGAATCTTGAAAATGTCGCGTTTTTCACGATTTTTTCGCATTGAAACCTAAAATACACATGTTTTTACTTGACCAAAAAATCTGAAAAAATTCAGGGGACTTCCACACATCCAAAACAAATTTTTAATTGCGTTTAAACCATTTAAAAATAAATTAAACTGGTTGAAAAAAATAAAAATCACAAAAAATCATATTTTTCGCCATTACTGTGTTTTCGTTTTGGGTTGTAATGTTGGTAAAAAGCTTATACTGCTTGTTTTTCGACCCTCTTCAAGATTTTTGGAACGATTTTACCAGATTCGGTGGGGGCCGCCAGACCCCCCTTAACCCGCTACCCCCTTTCTTTGATAGATTTTCAACTTTATCGCAAAAGCATACGGTTCAAAGTTGATTGGGAAAATTTTACAGTTTCCGGTAGCTTGATGTGCTGGCGTCTGTACCTCTGTCTTACCCTTAACACAACACAAAAATACATAATATTACTGGCGTAATGTTATGTATTGTTGTTGTAATAAATAAATACTCTTGTATTTTGTTGCTAAAGAAATAGTATGTATGTGGTGCGGGGTAATTGCGTAACACTCTTTATCATTAATTCATTTTGACAGTTCAACATCATTCATTGCGTTATTTAGGTACAGACGCCAGCACATCAAGCTACTACAATCCGTCAAATTTCTTTAATACATTTTCAACTTTATCGCTAAAGCATATGGTTCAAAGTTGATTGAGAAATTTTGACAGTTTCGGGTAGCTTGATGTGCTGGCGTCCGTACATTATTGAGCAGACAAATTTTTCGAACATATTAGCAATATCCTTCAAAAGGATTCAGATTTAAATTCATATTTCATATTGTGTTACGCAATTAGGTTGCTGACCTGACATCCTAATGCGATATTGTGGGAACATGATATTTTATGGCAAATCTGTGTTAATTTGATTCCAGGATTCTGTAAAAATCTCACCATGAAATCATAAGTGAAGTGAGTTTGAAGTGAGCAGTGTCAATAGTGTTAATCCCTAATGACAGCTCACTCCACGCTCACTTCACCCAAGTTTTCACGGTGAGATGGTTACACAATCGCACGGCTGGTGTTTTAGTGTATAGCTAGTAAATAGTCTGCACTGTAGTGATTTATAAATGTAATAATTGTACTACGATACTCACCTTAGATCCGCCAACCTGACCATTCAAGGATTTAAGATACTACGTGAGTTCAAAGTTATTTTACAAGCTTTTATTTCTATTTAAGAGGGATGCGCTAAGGTAGTCCGCAAATATCAAATTTTCTTAAATTGTTTTTTTGTAATTTGCAGTGCAATGTCAGGTTGCTAGTTAATTAAAATATGATCCGTAACAAATATGGCATTACAGAATTTTAATCATTAGAATCAGCAATAGAAATCCTTGAGTTAGAACTGGCCTCGAATGTCATGATTTCATGAAATAGTCATTCAATAAGATAATATGAACTTGAGAGCTGTATTGATTGGGCACGCCACAAATTGTGGCGATAAGTCCCCTCTTTGAGGAGTGGCTAGAGAGGTGCCACGGCGCCTTCCGTACATGGAAGGCCGTCACTTCCTACTGCGAAGCAGTAATGCTTGCGAAGGAGGAGGCGTAACGCTTGAGGGAGAGGCAATCTTTGCGCCCTCACGCCCCTAGTCGCCTCAGGGCGCTGGGCGTTGGGAGTCAAAAGCCGAGCAATGGACAGTTCGCTGTCCGGTAAGGACTAGGCCCGGGTCGACGCCGACGGCACGTTGTGTTCCACGCGCCCCTCAACGAGATGTCAGCAGTAACTGACGGGGTCCGCTGGGGCCGATGCCTGCCAGGGTCGCGGGTTGTTAGAAAGAGTTACCGTGACCATTGGCACAGGCAACTGAAGGAACACGGGTGGGCTTTAGTCAGTAAAAGTCTGACACATCCCGGTCCGCCCAGAGCGGGAGAAGTTATTTCATAATTTCCCCACATAAAAAAAAAGTAAGAAGAAGAAATTGAATTTCGCGGACTGCCCTGGCGCTTTCGGCCTAGGCCCGGCGCACACTGGCGGCACGGCACGGCAAGGGATCCTTCGGCATCCCTACATGTAAGCGCACACTAGGTAACTATGCCGCGACGTCCTGAAGTATACCGAAGCGTCCTTGGGCATGCCAAGGCGTCCTTAGGCATGCCGAGGCGTCCTTGCTAATGAAGCTACGCGCGGGGCCGCGGGGTTCGTGCGAGCGCTGTCTGTCCGTGGTATCCCAAAGTCTGCCAAAGCGTTCCGAGGGATGCCGATGCGTTCTGAAGGCTGCTGACACGGCATACCGCGGTATTGTTTGTGTGCTTACGACCGTTAACATTGAAATGTCAACTTTATTTCCATAATATTTTTATTCGTCGCCTAAAAATATCTTGCCATGCCGTGCCGCCAGTGGACGCCGGGCCTTATTTATTTAGTGTAGTTACCATACCGGAAAGTAGCATGTTTATACTGGGTATTTTTTTTACTTTCAGGATACATAATTAGATTGTAAGAATTGATAGTTAGAACGGGCAGGATCTTTACTGCACATCACAATTAAATCTTAAGAATGATTAAATGTCTTTAAAGTGGTGTTTATTTTATGTGTAAATAAATTATGGAAGTAACTAATATCTGTTTTTTAGTCAATTTCCTTTAATTCTATACAGAGTAGCACACTAGCCATAAATTCAACACATGATTCTAGAACCGCGTACAAAATATACCTACACAGTTCTTTAACAAAAAAAAAAAAAACAAAAAAAAAAAAATTGCTGTTTCATACAAAAGTACGATACCTACGCAGCAAATGTACTGAACAGCTAATTTCTTTTTTAATAACCGGCGGAAAATGTCATCGCAGGGTTCAATCATGATCTGAATTCATGGTAAAAGGTTGCGCGTCGACGTCCTTGCCACCCACACCCTAATTGTGTAACACACTATTACTCTCAATTTTTATCATTTTGAAGCATATTGCTAATCCATTGCTCCATATGTTCGAAAAAATGCGTCTGCTCAACAACATAAATAACGCATTGAATGTTGTTGAACTGTTAAAATGTAACCCATTGCCACTTATAGTGTGTTACACAATTACCCTGCCGGTATTATATAGGATGGTTTATTCCCGGTCGTCCCCACTGGGTACGAATGGGAAATAAAAAGTTCCAATCGTCACCACTGGGGACGAACGAAACTTTTTTTTTCCCACTCGTTCCCAGTGAGGACTACCGGGAATAAACCCAGGAAGTTTGGTAGAAGGATCGACACAATTTTCTTACGGATAGGAAGTGTCATATTATCCTAGTTTTCACCCGTATTTTAAGTGTAACGGTAATTACTTGAGCAAATAATAATAATGTTTTTTTAATCACTCGAAATATCGTCACACCTTTTTTGTTTGTGGTTGTAATAGAGCGCTATAATTTTTGGTGTCATCAGCAAAGTACAATTTTATTGGTCCCAGAAAATGACGGGTGTTTCCAAAGTCGTAAAATTGGTGTGCGTTACTCCAGCGGAATGTTGTCGCTTTTCAGGATTTCGGCTTGACAGAAAATTAGTACCCCATCTCGTGTAATTGTGCCCGAAATTAATAATTTGTGCGTCCAGCCGATCCAAAGATATTCACGAAAAACAGATTTCGCTGGAGTAACGTTACTGCAGCGACATGTTTTTTTACCCGTGGTCGTAGCTGAATACAAACTAGCTACTTAGATAGATATAATTTGTGCCTAATTGTGCCCAAAAAATATAATTTGTGCGTCTTGAGGTTTCGGAGTTATTCAAGATTCCGCTGGGGTAACGTTTAGCAAATTGCTGTATCTCTTAAACGGCATGACATACAACTACGATTTTTTTTACTACGGTGGGTCTTAATTTGTGCTTAATTTGTGCAATTTTATTTTTTCTATAATTGACACCTTTGGATAATTAGATTTTTTTTTTCAAAAACACTAAAATCGATCCTCGCGCTTCAATGAGAAACCCTAGAAACTTACCAATTATGGTGATTTGTACCTTTCATGAATTCAAAGCATCATGTGAAATTCGATGTTTATATTCCAACTCCTTAGAGAGTTATTCCATTTTAATTAAAATCTGGCCACGATATAATGTAACGCTCCAATACATGAGTTATTATTAAGTGACTGATATTATGATTATACTAATAATTAGTACCCTTATTCAATTGTTTATCCTTAAAGTTTCAGCTGAAAAAACCTTCTAACTACTTAGATATAAGAAAAAAACGATAGGAAAAGAAATCACACGATTAACCGAACAAATTCGAATTACTACATCAAAGCGGGCTTACAGTACATTGTGCCAACCTTCTTAAATATGTAGTACAACATTTCGTTTTTTGAAACAGTCTCTCACAAAAGTGTTACTTATAATTTATTGTTTTGTAAAACACGTAGGTATTACGTACACACAGTGTGTAAGCCATAAATGATATTATGGATTTGCAAACCTTTTAACTCTCAGTCAAATGTTAGTAAGTACAGCAATCTAATAAAGACCAAAGGTTTATTTGACGAGAAAGTGTATTTTTATTGCCAAAAAAATACCTTTATAGATTTAGTTTTTAATTGAAATAAAATAGCATGATTGATACCTCTGTAAAATTTTGTTTTATTATTTAGGTACCTACTTAATAGAAATATTCACAAATTGATCAAATTGAGGAAAGTGGATGTCTATGTTGTCTGTCTCAGCCAATTCTAAAATACATCTACCCTATGCTATGCCGTCAGAACGACCGGGATAATAAAATATTACTTGGCGGGAATCCCCAGAGTTTGTCGTTGCTTCATTCGAAGTTGCCGTATGGAATGTTTTTTTGTAAACATTCTTCAATGAAAAACAATGGTACCAACTTTCGTAAAACGCACTTTTAGTTCGGTTCGGTGTTAATTTTATTTGACACGAGTAATTGGCCGCCAATTTCGTGTGTGGAGAGCGTGTGCGCATTATCTTTTTCCCAGTAATTCAAGGAATTGTGTGTATAATTACAACGCGTGTAATTTCGGCTGGACAATACGCATTGGTTTTGTGGTACATTGTGCTTATGGTCACGTAATGGCGACTGTTCGGCACACTATGACGTAAATGTGTGCGTGAGGCGAGTTTGTACAGACCCCAGCATATCAAGCTACCCGAAACTGTCAGATTTTCCCAATCAACTTTGAACCTTATGCTTTAGCGATAAAGTTGAAAATCTATTAAAGAAATCTGACAGATTGTAGTAGCTAGATGTACTGGCGTCTGTACAAATGGTCCAGCATACTTACTGTGCTTCACTTTCGATATGCGTGGCGCGGAGTCCTCCTTTTTTTATAAGTCTATGGTGGTAGAAGTGCATATTCGTACATAATAATTTAAGGCAAGTGACGTCATCAGGCCATACGAACCAATATCTATCGGTATGGAGTTATTAATATTTTTTAAATCTACTAAGTATCAAACTTTCGAAACATTATATCTGTAATAAACTCGACAATAAGCGGGCGCACTGCGGTGCGTTTACGTTAGTTCTGCCGCACTGGGCGGGGCCTACAGTAACAAAACGCATGACCGAAGTGCGCGCACTTCAGACATTCCATACTTCACAGATTATGCGTTAGAAAAACGCACCGCAGTGCGCGCTCGCCCTTAGGTCACTTCCTACTCTCTGATAACTCTCTATGTCACATCGAACTAATATTATAAATGTGAAAGTTTGTATGTTTGTATGTTTGGATGTTTGTTACTCAATCACGCAAAAACGACTGAACGGATTTGGATGAAATTTGGCATGCATGTAGCCTGTGACATGGAAAAGAACATAGGCTACCTTTTATCCCGATTCCTTAAGTAGTGCCCGAGGGAAAATTAAAAATTGTTTACCAGCGAAGCCACGGGGAGAAAACTTTGAAATTTGGAATGCATGTCACCTATGGCATGGAAAAGGACATAGGATACTTTCTATCCCGATTTCTCAAATAGTTCCCGTGGGAAAATCATATATATCATAATAATTGGTGATAATGTAGGTACTGTTCTTTTATAACATAATAATAATAGCTTTTCGCCGGCTTCGCTCACAAACAATTTTTGGATTCCCACGGGAACTGTTTCAGGGATCTGGATAAAAAGTCTTAGGTAAAAACGTCTTATACCCACGGGAAAACACGTTTAACATTTCCAAATGACCACGCGGGCGAAGCTGCGGGCAACAGCTAGTGTTTATATAAAAGTAAATAAATAGTTACCTAATTAAACGTTTTGTACGCACCTGTACCCATAAAAATTCAATTATAATACTACCAATTTAAGAAGGTGGGCATAATGTACTGCGAGCCCGCTTTTATGTAGTAATTCGAAATTGTTCGGTTAATCGTGTGATTTCTTTTCCTATCGTTTTTTTCTTATATCTAAGTAGTTAGAAGGTTTTTTCAGCTGAAACTTTAAGGATAAACAATTGAATAAGGGTACTAATTATTAGTATAATCATAATATCAGTCACTTAATAATAACTCATGTATTGGAGCGTTACATTATATCGTGGCCAGATTTTAATTAAAATGGAATAACTCTCTAAGGAGTTGGAATATAAACATCGAATTTCACATGATGCTTTGAGTTCATGAAAGGTACAAATCACCATAATTGGTAAGTTTCTAGGGTTTCTCATTGAAGCGCGAGGATCGATTTTAGTGTTTTTGAAAAAAAAAATCTAATTATCCAAAGGTGTCAATTATAGAAAAAATAAAATTGCACAAATTAAGACCCACCGTAGTAAAAAAAATCGTAGTTGTATGTCATGCCGTTTAAGAGATACAGCAATTTGCTAAACGTTACCCCAGCGGAATCTTGAATAACTCCGAAACCTCAAGACGCACAAATTATATTTTTTGGGCACAATTAGGCACAAATTATATCTATCTAAGTAGCTAGTTTGTATTCAGCTACGACCACGGGTAAAAAAACATGTGGCTGCAGTAACGTTACTCCAGCGAAATCTGTTTTTCGTGAATATCTTTGGATCGGCTGGACGCACAAATTATTAATTTCGGGCACAATTACACGAGATGGGGTACTAATTTTCTGTCAATCCGAAATCCTGAAAAGCGACAACATTCCGCTGGAGTAACGCACACGTAAAATTGTGTTATGGAAAGAAAAAAATCAATTAAAAAATTCATAATAAAAATGACAAATAAAACAACTTTGTGCTAGCAAGTGACATCCCCAATCCCATAAAAGTTGTGTCGGTCCTTCTACCAAACACACCCTGTATAGCCCAATATCAGGTCCAAGAGGCGTCGCAGGTGCCCGTAGTTATACTGGACTTTCAAACCGCAAGACAGCAACTCCGACGACGACCGACGTCGGCATTTCCTAGCTGACTGATCCTTTAGAAGAAATGCCGAAACAAACTCAAGAGGTCATTCATGGTCTCAAAGTCCAAACATTATTCCCCTTATTTATTACAACGTGTTTTTTTTATTACAACGTGTAACGTTAAATGCGCAAAACCTCAGACACTCCAACTGATTTTTAATTCAATTGACCTATTTCAGAGAGAAACAAAGTCAATAAAAAAATTGTAAATGTTTTATGTGCTGTTTAAGTTTTACTGGCCATTCTGATCGTTTTTTGCGTCTGTGACGACGCTTTATCGAGGGAGGAGTCGTCACCGGGCCGCTGCGCCGCGCTGACATTGGTTTGTTTGACCTATTAATAAAAATAAACATGGCAACGTTTTTAATGAAGATTTTTTGAAAAATGTGACCTATATTAAAAAGTGGTTCAATTAATTCTGCTCGTTATTCTGATCAAACTATTTTCAGGTTTTGCGCATTTAACGTTACACGTTGTATATGATATATGTAGTTGCTAAAAGTTAAATAGTTTTTCTATAGGTCAAGGACAAGGACAAGATTTTCCATACTAGGTCTATATACTAGTAGTCAGACGTCAATTTTATTCTCCGAGCAAAAGACGTCTGACTGTTAAAATCATCCCTAAGGAAAATACTCAAAACCGCCAGACGGTTCTTAAGGCGGATCTCACCACTACACTAAATTTGTGAAAAACTACGTTTTATACGCCGTGTGTATGCACGGTCGTCAGTGTTGTATAATAATAATAATAATATAATAATATTCCACAACTTTCACACAACGCCATCTAGTCCCAAACTAAGCAGAGCTTGTGCTATGAGTACTACAACTGATAAACATACAAATATATTTCTAAATACATACATATTATAGATAAATTACACCCAGACAAAGAACAAATGATCGTGCTCATCACACAAACATTTGTCCAGTGTGGGAATCGAACCCACGACCTTGCGTATAGTAGTCAGGGCCACTGACGACTAGACCAACAGGCCTGCCTGTATGGATCAGTATGGAAGCTTGCTGACGGACACGTTTTTTCTACAACGCGGTTTATACCGTAATGAAACCGTCCCGTGCACAAAAATCCCTAGGGCAGTGGTTCCTACCCTTTTCGATCTTGTCACCCCTATGAGTTTTCGTTAGCCAGGGAAATTGATTTTTGAAAATTCAACATACTATATTTAATAATTAAATAAATATTTTATCTCATGGCTACACCAAAGGCGTCGACCACAGCCTTCTCAATCTCCTTGTGAACTTGATTGACCTCTGACTGTGTGAGGGTTCGCTCTAAATGCCTGTATACTATGCTGTAACACAGACTATGCTTCTTTGACTTGGGGTGAATGAACTTGTCCTTGAGTCTCACCTGAAAATTAAATAGAAACTTTTTAAAGGCTTTGCCATATTTAATTTTAGATTATTTTATGAATTCATCAGGACTGTTCTTCTGAGTGCAGTCCTTTTTTTCTATGTTTAAACAATCTCTACTGCAAACCGTACGCTAATTCAATCAAGGCGGTAACTATAGGTCTTTCATTGGGAGACCTATGTTTAGCATGCTTAATATAGTCAACAAGAGACAAGTGAATTGCCAAGAATAAATCTATGTACTATTTTTTTTTTTTAAATAATACTTTTTTAATCTCCTTGTTATAGCCTCTCTTAAATTTTATTGTTTGCTCTTTTAATTTTTATTGTTTCCTGTTCCAAATAAAATCTTTTTCTTTTCCTTCTTTTTCTGTACTTATTATTTAGAAATTATCGATGTAATGCCACCAAATATAATTTATCAGATTTTAACTTTTTTAATGTCTATTTCAAGGTAAAAAAAATAACAAACCTGTTCAATAATATCGCCTCCAATATCTCTGACTAGATCATAGAAATCATTGCTCATAAATGTATCTATTGTCAAGTTCTCGGGCAACCAAAATGACATGTCATTTGTACACTGAGGATAGGAAGAAACAGGTTTATATGCAATCCTTGCGTTTAAGCCAATATTCTCAAACTGCGTCAAAAACCCTGAGTCTGTACTCCACATTAAACGAATATCAGGGATTTTGTATAATGCCATTGCCAGTCTCTCCAAGCCAAGACCGAATGCATACGCTATGGTGTTCGAGGGTCCCGCATTGACTAGAATCTCATTCCGAACTATACCGCAGCCTAAAACTTCCATCCACTTGTTTTCATAGAAGATTTCAAGCTCCCATGACGGATGAGTGAAAGGGAAGTATTCTTCCACCCATCGGTATTTAATGCTGTCACCAAATAACACTTTTGTTAGACCAATGAGGTGTGTTTTCAATTGTGTCTCCATTAATTTCGTAGCTTCTAAAGTATGGCAGCTCTGTTTCATGGGATCATCAATGGAGTTGGTGAAGGCATGTGGATTGTTCTTATCATAT
This sequence comes from Eremobia ochroleuca, assembly GCA_949629135.1. Taxonomy (NCBI): domain Eukaryota; kingdom Metazoa; phylum Arthropoda; class Insecta; order Lepidoptera; family Noctuidae; genus Eremobia; species Eremobia ochroleuca. Next base: position 9,035,681 of record OX451407.1, on the reverse strand, counting down.
TTTGGCTCAAATATTTCTAAATCTGGTTGGCCCGGGAACAGCTCTTCTTTTCGCTGTGATCGTACTGCATCTACCTGAAATAGAAAACATCATCATTTAACAAACAGCTGTTGTTAGTGAAACAGTTATCTAGGCTGCTCTATGTGGGAAAAAAAAGAAGTCATTTATTCCTCCTAATGAAGAAAACTAATCAAAAGCATTTTTTTTTTATTACGTATTATAATATGGCTAAGGAAAGGGAGGCCTATAATACAGGATGGAAAAAAATCAATGGGCCCTATTCACAGTTTTCTCGACAAACTTATCTAAGCCGGGAATTGGTCTTAGAAATAAAAAAGATGTTAAAATCTAACATTAATTTTATTTTATCATTATTTCTGATATGAAGGACACGTAAACATGAAAGAAAATTATTACCTAGCAAGAGATTGATAATTGAACTATTTAAAATTACAATTTTGTTACACTTTAATAATTTAACTGATTTTCTGAGTTGTTCGAAATGAGACTCTTTGTTACGGGTATACATAATTTAGTCTTAAAATTCACTTTGTGGATCCTTCTGCAAAGTGTTGTAGTGTATGTGCTCCTAATAACAATTTCTACCTCAACCCTTAGCTCTCTCTTCTACAGGCTTATAAGACTTTTTGTAAATAATATTTTTACAGGGCCCAATATAAAATAGTCCAGAGGGGTCAGGTCTGCACTTTTTGCAGGCCATCAAATTGTCGCCTGTTTTTACCTATCCAGATATTCAAATTTTCATTAATGTAAGCTGTGAATACAGTTTTTATCATGTTTTCCTTAAGTAAAATAATCTATCTTAAGGATTTAAAGTGGTTTCCCTTCAGGACACTTTGATTTTTTCCACCCTGTATAAAGCAGTGGGTGATTCTGGGCTGAAATGATGATAATGATGATGAATTATTATATACTGCAATCTATTTAATTGATATTCATCATGAAAAAACAGCATATTGCATAACTTACTTGGTGGAACACAGGAAAATGTGTAGAATCAATTTCATCCCTCCTATAAACATCTCCAATCATCAGGAAATTGTCCAGACCAGACCGTAATAGTTCACTCTGGTGTGCAGTCATGTGAGCCCTAAGAAGGTTGCCTCTATTGATGTAGTAGCAATCAGACTTCGCTCTACTCGGGTGATCAGAGGGAATCAACAAATCATCAAAGTTTTGCTTCGTTGTGACGATAGGAGACAAGTTGTCGTAAATGCTGAACGCTGGGTGCCCTCTATGAGTAAACGAGGAGTAAAAATAATTCACAATTCTTTGCCTTACGATTGACAGTGGGTTACTTTTTTGCAAGTGCAGATTCTTACCCAAATATGACAACATTTTAGGTGTAACATTAGTGTAATCGTCTGTTATGAATTCTTTGTTTTTTATTTGCACTGAAGCAACAGACTTTGCGGCTGTACTGTATTTGTATTTCGATAAAACCGCTGAAAGTGTGCGGTTTGTTTTTATAAATAATTTCGTCATGATTCTTGTGTTATTTTCCAAGAACATTACTTAAACTATAGAAATCGTGTTAACGATTTCATTCGTCAATCGTCACTATTCTGGAGTGAATGCAAATATTTTATCGAAGTATAAAAATAAAAGACATTAGAAGAGAATTTTTGGAATCCACGATCTCCGATCATAGTTCCACTTTCCAGGTTAGGTTGATGATTTCAATTTTATATTGCGCATCTGCTCTATTACAAGTAATTAAAAGGAGATACCGATACAAATATGACTAAAATATAACAAGTAAACGGGCTTGGAATGTGATTGTACCTACTTATTTTGACAGCTGACATTAAAAAAATAAGATTTGATTCACGGACTAGAAAAAATCTTTTTTTTCTAGTCCGTGATTTGATTAATAATTTAATGTTTATTATTTATTTCACTAAATCAAGATAATATTTACATAACATAAGTTAACATTAATTAAAAAGCTAACAGACTTAAAATAAAAATAATAATATGTACAGACGCCAGCACATCAAGCTACTACAAACTGTCAGATTTCTTTAATAGATTTTCAACTTTATCGCTGAAGCATAAGGTTCAAAGTTGATTGGGAAAATCTGACAGTTTCGGGTAGCTTGATGTGCTGGCGTCTGTACAAGTATATAAAAAGGAGGGCAAATGATCAAAGGGCATCAAAAAATTCGTCCGTATCGCTGTCAATAGGAAACGTGCCCAAAAGGTTGGCAGCATTACCACGTTGTATGGCAATGCTGATTCTTTGGCCAAAAAATAGGCCAGCCCTCTGGTCACGTGAGGAGTCGACCATCCGCTTGGCGATGTCCCGAAATAATAGGTGGGCACTCGGACCCCATGGCCCTAGTGTTTCAACCCCAAACGGCTCGAACAAATAAGTTCCAAAGAGGTTGGAGTATTTGCGCCGTTTGAGGTTTTCCGCACCTGCAGCAGCCGCACCAGCACAGCCCACCGTGCTTGGAAGATGGGATGGCGCAAGGGTGTCGACACACGTTGCATCCCACACCAAAGGCCTACCTACCTTCCAAGGCATTATGGTCATTCCGTCTGGTCTCTTCCCATCGTCGGGCGCCAAGCCATTGGGTTCTAAAACAGCTGGCACCCCGGCGGTGACAAGAGCACGACGGATGATATCATTGATGCTGGCGTGCCGTGCTATCCGGCCTGCGCTTTTACTGCAGGATAAGCCATGGTGTCCGAGGCAGTCGACACCTTCACCGCATTGGCAGCGATGCGGACCTACGCAAGGGAAGGAATAAATAAATAAATTAATTATTTTTAATTTTTTCAATAATTTAATTATTTTTAATTCAGGCAATTTTCATTAATTGCATTTTGCCCAGGCTCCAATTTTTTTATGAAACAAAGAGATCAATTCATAAGGAAAACATATATTTGATAAAATTGTAAATCCAAACTTACAGGCAGTTTGTTTGAGACAACTGGGAATTAAAAAAAAATTCACTCGTACAGTGTATCTATAATTGACTCGTGCCTATCAGACCACAAGCAGATATTCCTGGAGATAGGCAGCTTGACAAGTTGACACCAAAGATAAACAAAAGGATCCACTACAAAGCGCTTAACTATGAAAAAAGCACAAAACAGCTACTACATAGAAACCAGTACTTAACAATAAGTCTAAAGCTACCTGGAAAATAATAAACAATTTGAAAAGTAAAGTGCCGAAAACACATATTAGCGCTATTGAGGTAAACAACAAATGCATTACAAACCCTCAAATGATTGCGCAAAACAATGATTATTTCATAGACCTAGTTCAATCCAATGTAAATTGTCAAACTTATAATAACACAAATGTTTTAAAATCTCACAAATCTATGTTCATGGAACCAGTAGTCCCAAAAGAAATAATAACTATAATAAACAACCTCAAAAACACAAACAGTACAGGGTATGATGATATCAAGACCAGTGTGATCAAATCAGTAGGGCCTATTGTCGCGCCAGTGTTATGTGACATAATAAATGCTTGTATACACAATGGAGTTTTTCCAGAAACTCTAAAAATATCAATTATCAAGCCACTATACAAGAAAGATGATAAGACAAAAATGTGCAATTATAGACCTGTAGCGTTAATTCCTATATATTCAAAAATTATTGAGAAAGTAATTTATATTAGACTCAACAATTATTTTGAAAAAAAACAAAATTTTTTGTAAGGAACAAATGGGATTCAGGCAAAATAAAACTATTACAATGGCAGTGTAAAATTTCCTTAAAAAGATACACCACAACATGGACAATAGAAAACCGGTTGTAGCAATGTACAGACGCCAGCACATCAAGCTACCCGAAACTGTCAGATTTTCCCAATCAACTTTGAACCTTATACTTTAGTACTAAAGTTGAAAATCTATTAAAGAAATCTGACAGATTGTAGTAGCTTGATGTGCTGGCGTCTGTACATGGACATGACGCGCGCTTTCGATTATGTCGACCATAAAATACTATTAAAAAAGCTCTATAGCTACGGCATTAGAGGTAATGTGCTGGACCTCATACAATCGTATTTAGAAGGTAGAAAACAGTGTACTCAGATTAGCCAAGTCAACATTAAGTCAAAATCTGAAACAATATACTCCTCAAGTACGAGAACAGTTTTGTATGGTGTTCCACAGGGGACTGTGTTAGGTCCATTATTTTTTATCTGCTATATAAATGATTTCCCCAATGTAACTACTCATCAGATGTGCTTATTTGCAGACGATAGCACTATTATTTTCGACAAGGGTAACATTAAAGACATTGAATTAGACATAAACACCGACTTGGTGTCAATCATAAAATGGTTAAAACCTTAAAATTAATCTAACTAAAACTAAAATAATGGACTTTAAACTTCGACAGAGGAAATCAACACAATACCAAATCGGGTACAAAGGAGACACAGTACTAGAAACGAACACTACAAAGTTTTTAGGATTGCACATTGACAATGATATGACATGGAAAACTCAAATTGATAGTGTTTCTCTGAGACTTTACCGGTTTTCTTATGCCCTTTATATGTTAGGTAAAGTTGCAAACAAAATTGCCCTCCTAACGGCATACCACGGGTATGTAGCCTCCACATTAAGGTATGGACTCATATTTTGGGGTAATGCCACAAATGTATCTTCCGTACTTTTGGCACAAAAAAGATACATCCGAGCCATCTGCAAATTAAGAACAACAGATACATGTAAGCCACACTTTATGGATTTAAATATTCTGACAGTACCGTCGCTGTATATCTATGAGGTTTTAATGTTTGCAAAAACCAATATACACTTGTTTAATCATGTAGAAAGTCAACGTCGCTCAGATAAGCTAAAAACAATAATCACCAGAACTGCTTTTGCTTATAAAAGTGTCTATGCAATGGCACCAAAATTATATAACAAACTACCGTGTAATATTAGAAATAGTAAGAATTATAATGAATTCAAAAGTAATCTTTTTAAGCTACTAAATCACAAGGTGTATTATTCAGTCAAGGAGTATATAGATGACAAATTTTGATCAATTGTTATACATATTTTGAACCGTAATTTTATATTTGTATTTTTGCAATATTTTGGCATTATGTATCTTTATCTTTTCCTATTTTCATGACATTCTCCCTATTTTATTATGACTATTATATTTTTTGACATCCTTGTGTAACTTTGACATTGTCCTTAAGCTGATTTTGTATGCCTATCGGCGGGACATGGTTTGTACAATAGACATTTATATTGAAAAACACCTGTAATCACCCATGTTTCACAAAATAAAATAAATGAAATGAAATGAAATGAAATGAAATGAAATGAAAAACTATACAATAATACCCTAATAGCAAACTACAATAATAACGAAAACGACTAATACTATTTAGAAATATATATCTCAGAACAAATAATGAAAAATAAAGAAGATAAGACGAAAATCCTAAACCTACCTCAAGAAGACTGGATAAACCGAAATATTATAGACTCAATCAACCTACGAAATCACTTATGGCAACAAACAAAATCTCACCCAAAAGACGACGACCTATGGTAGAATTTTAATGAAGAACAGGACAGGGTATAAAACCTAATCAAGACAAAGAAGAAAACCTACTACCACAACTTATTTCATAACAGCTACAAACAACCTAAAAAAATGTGGGAAATAATTAATAACTTAGCATCTAATAAAATTAGAGATAGCAGCGCTCCCCCCAAACTAATGTGGAACTCGGAAAGTATAACAAACGGTAATGACATTTGTAACGTATTTAACTCATTCTTTGCATCAACAGGCACGGACTTAGCTAATAAAATACCAAAAAAGTACCACATAAACACAGGTAATATTCTCATGTACGACAGTAATTACACACATGATATGACCTTGAACGAACTTTCCCCCTGTAACACTGACGAAATATCACAAATTATTGATCATCTTGACACCAACACTAGTACAGGCTTGGACGGTATCACCACAAAAGCTATTAAATGCCTTATTAAGAACATAATTGCATTTTCCCCGACTCACTTAAAGTCGCAAGGGTCAGTCCAATTCACAAATCTGGAAGTAAAACTGACCCCGGCAACTATCGACCAGTATCGGTCTTACCCGTTATTTCAAAAATCTTTGAACGAGTGTTATACAACCGTCTAAACACATATTTAACAGAGAAGAAATTCCTAATTGATAAACAATATGGTTTCCGTCCTAAATCAAGCACTCTCACAGCCACAGTAGATTTATAACAAAAATAAAAAGTAATATAGATCGAAAAAACGTCGTTGTAGGTATTTTCATTGACCTAAAAAAAGCGTACGATACAGTAAGCCATCAAAAGTTACTACAAAAATTAGGTAATATAGGTATTTCAGGCAGCGCCCTCAATATGTTCACTTCATATTTACAAAATAGACAACAAGTCGTAAAGATAGATAACTTCACCAGCGCGAAACAAAACATAACATACGGCTGTCCACAAGGCTCAATTATTAGCTCATTACTATTTCTAATTTACATAAATAACATTGATAAAATAGGGCTGACCGGACACCTAACGTTATACGCGGATGACACTTGCCTTTTTTACTTTGATAAATCGTTACAAAACATTATAACAGATGCCCAAAAGGACCTTGACCTACTCAACGAATGGTTAAAATATAACTTACTAACTATTAACACGTCAAAAACATCATTTATGATTTTCTCCGCCAAAAATAAACCTTTACCGGAGTTTTCACCTCTTAAGATTAATGGAGAAATAGTCAAACGGTCTAATCACGAAAAATACCTCGGTCTGTGGGTAGATGACAAACTTTCTTAGAAACTGCACATCGATCACGTCAAAATAAAATTAGTATCACTATTAGGAGCGTTACGAAAAATTACAAAATGTATCCCGAAAAAAGTTCGTCTAATTTATTATATACTCTCTAGTAAAATCAAACCTTGAATACCTAATCGAAGTGTGGGGATCAGCCACTAAATCTAATCTAAACTCACTACAGCGAATACAAAACAAAATTATCAAAGTACTATTTCACTATCACTATCATTCTATACCCAACAAAAAAATTATACCAAAAAACTAAACTACTAAATCTCACACAATTATACACATATTACACCTGCATTCTCATAAAAAAAAATCACCACGAATTCCGTACAATCAAACATACAACTACATAAAAAAGCAATAATATACAACACAAGAAGCAAAAACAAATTTCAACTAATGACTGCACGTGCACGTACTAATTACGGAAAAAAAACAATATTGGTTGAAGGGGCAAAACATTGAGATGGGATATGCAAAACTGCTTAATGATTTACCGGAGGATTTAAAGAGGTGTGACAGTATAAACATATTTAAGGCAAAACTTAAGAAACATGTATGTACCCTATAAAGTCGACAACGCCCCAGAGGCAAATATGATATTATTGTTTATCACTTAGATATAAGCACTATGTATCTCATTTTAAGTGAACTATGTTATTTACGTTCTTATGAGAAATAAATATCTTTAATAGCCTAAGATCCGACCCTAAAACGACCTTCACCGAGCTGATAATAGAATGAAACATATTTTATAACAAATTTAGTATATTAGAAAATATGTCAAGAATGGGTTGCCTAAAAAAACTAGACTATCATTACATAGTATAAAACAAAGTCGCTTCCCGCTGTCTGTCCCTGTTCGGGATCGCTCAGGAGCTTTGTTATTAACGCGAAGTATTGCCGGAGGTTGAAGCGGCGGCGTGGAAGTTTTTAGTGCGGGCTGGGGTCAGCTTCGGAAGTGGTTTATGCAGAGACTGACGCGCTGATTTCTTGCACTTGATAATAAAACGCTCGGTGTATTGTTCTCTTCTTATTTATTTTCTTGTTGTACTACTGGATTTGAAGTGTTCTCTTCAGGATTGCTTGCTGTTGACTGAATATCGAATGACAAAATGTCCCTATTTTTATACTGCTCAACCTAACGGTACATAACGGTACTTTACCCGGCCAACTAATCACAGCTTGCCATAACGGCACTTTAACTGGTCAGCCAATCACAAAGGATCTCGATTAGCCAATCAGAGCGAGGCAGGATACCGGGTAACTTTCTTAAGTACCTCGAAACTTTACCGTGATGAGAGCCGCGTGACAATATTTACGTTTTTCGTTAATTTTTATGAAGTATACATAGGTAACTTATACATTATTAGCTTCTATGTACTACGAACTATCTGATAAATTATAATTATAATGAAAACATGACATAAACACTAACTATTGCTTAAGTCTAACACTAAGTCTACTACAAGTATGAAGGATTACAATATGGCATTATTAACTTACATACGGTTATATTAATGTCTATGTATCACTTAGGTTCTGTATACACATTATAGGTTACACATTATGTGGTCGTGCACATTCTCCCGCCGTCGCGACGCCGCGACTCTGTTGGTAGCACGACGATCTTTCTGGTGGGACGACGTAGAACGTGGCCGCTGCTGGTGGTGACGTCCACCACTCGTACCTCTCCGTCGGCTCCTGGGTATAGTTGGCTAATGCGTCCTCGTGGCCAGACGTTGCGTGGCAGGTTACTATCGCAGACGATGACTAGGTCATCCACTTTAGGTTGTGTACCTGTATTGTTGGGCTCCCGCCGGTGCTGTAGTAACGGTAAGTACTCCTTGACCCATCTTTTCCAGAACACATCTGCTAGTACCTGGGCTCGCTTCCATTGCTGGCGAGCTGTCATGTCCTTTTCTTCGAAGTGGCCGGGTACCGGAACATGGGGATTCGGCCCAATGAGTATATGGTTCGGCGTCAGAGCTTCTGGTTCTAGGGGGTCGACAGAGACGTGAGTCAAGGGTCGTGAGTTCACTGTGTTTTCGACCTCGATCAATAGTGTTGTCAGTGTCTCGTCGCTCGGGCATCGCTCGTTCAGCGTGATGCGTAATGCTTCTTTCACTGATCGTACCATTCTTTCCCATGTTCCCCCCATAAATGGTGCTGAGGGTGGGATGTACTTCCACTTGATGTGGTGACACGTGGTCTCGTGGTGCATGGCTTCGAGTGCGGCCTGGCCGAGTTCCTTCTCTGCGGCTTTAAAGCAGGTGGCGTTGTCGCTCCATATCTCCTTGGGGCAACCTCTTCTGGCCATGAACCTTCTTAAGGCTGATATCGCCGAGTCAGCGGTCAGCGAGTGGGCGACTTCTATGTGGATCGCTCTGGAGGTCATACATGTGAAAAGCGCACCGTACCTCTTCTCTCGGTGGCGTGCGACTGTGACCTCGATCGGTCCGAAATAGTCGAGTCCGGTAAAGGTAAATGGCCGCGCGTGATGCGCCAGGCGTGCTGCCGGTAGGTCACCGGTGAGGGGGATTGTTGGTTTCGCTTTTCTTATGCGACACTGTAGGCAACTTTTCACTGTGTTTCTTACTGCTGGGCGTATTTTTAAGATCCATAGTCGTTGTCTTAATTCATTTACGACCATTTCTACACCGCCGTGATGTAGCTTTTCATGTACATGTGCTATGTACAGGCGTGTGTAGGTTTGTTTACCTTCCAGTATTGGTGGATTGGAGGTGTCTTCTTGTATGTCTCGGGCTGCGGCCACTCTTCCTTTCAGGCGCACGATACCCTGTTCGTCCATGTACACACTGAGCTGGCGCAGTCGATCGTTGTTGCTGGGTGAGTCCCCTTTTGTTATGCGGTCAATCTCGGCCGCGAAGCTTTCCTTTTGGCTCGCTTTTATCCATAGTTGCTCCGCCTTTATTAGACATGAAGCGGGCAGCTCGTGATAGCGATTTGTGTGTCGAGGCGAGTCTCTTGTTGCTTGCGTCGGGGGTGGCGCCTTTTTTGCAATTCGCCAGTCGGGGTCGTTGACCCTTGCTTTTATGGTCCGTTTTCGGGTGGCTGCGACTGTACTTCTGTTGGGCCGGCACAGTTCGATGAACTGTAGCACTCTTGCTGTTGCCCTTATGAGTCGGGTCCACTTTGAGAATTTTTCTATGTGTGGGAGTGGACTTTGACTGGGGTCGCTCTCCAACTGATGTAGGTTACATCTCTCTTTCTCTTCTCCTGTATCGTATTTCACAGCTTTCTCTTCTTTTGGCCATTGAGACTCCGGCTTTTTCAGGAAGGGAGGCCCTTGAAACCATCTGTGAGTGGCAGTGAAATCGTCTGGCGTATCTCGTGTGGCGTCGTCTGCCACATTGTCTTTTGAAGAGAGCCACCTCCACTCGTTTTTCTTAGTGGTTTCTTCGATTTCCGCGAGGCGATGAGCTACGAATGACTTGTAGGTGCGTGGCTCTGACCGGATCCACACTAATACTGTGCGTGAATCACTCCAGTAAGTCTGGCTCGCTACCTCGTACTCGTGCTCCCTTTTTACTGTTTGTGCGAGGCGCGCACCCAGTAAGGCGGCCTGTAGTTCGAGCCTGGGCATCGATACAGGTTTCAGTGGTGTCACCCGGTTCTTGGCGGCCGCTAGGGCTACGTGTACACTGCCGTCGGCTCGTTCTGTTCTCCAGTATATTGCCGCGGCGTAAGCTTGCTCGCTGGCGTCGACGAAGGTGTGCAGCTGTCGTGAGGTGCTTGGTTCGATGTCGTAGCATCGCGGTATTCTCAGCTGTTTGATTCCGCTGAGTGACGTCATCCATTTCTTCCACCTGTCTTCTAATTCCGTTGGTATTGTGTCGTCCCAATCGGTTTTGTAGCTCCAGGTGTCTTGAAATATTCTCTTGGCTGGGGTGGTGATTGGCGATATTAACCCCAGTGGGTCGAAGAGTGCCATTATGATGCTCAGGGCTTCTCGTTTTGTTGGAGGACGATTGTTTTCTTTTACTTCTGCTGGTATCTTCATCGTGTTTGTGTTGAACCCGATGTGATCTTCTTTCACGTACCAGAGTAGTCCGAGCGTCCTTTCTGTTTCTATGCCACCTAGGCTTACTGTGGCTGATTTGTTTTGTTCTGGTGGGTTGAACTCCTCGATGGTTCTTTGGTTGTTCGATGTCCACCCGTCTAGTATGAACCCTGCCTTCTTGTGGATGAGGTCGACTGCTTTTATTGTTTCTCGTGCTTCCATAATGGTGGGGAAGCTTTGCAGGTAGTCATCCATGTAGTGGTTCTTATGTATCGCTGCTGCCGCTTCTGGGTAGGTGGTTGCAAACTCGCTCGCGTTTTTATTCTTAATATAGAGAGCGGTGCACGGTGATGAAGTGGATCCAAATATGACTGAGGTCATGCGATATTCTTCCGGTTTGCCCTCCCGCCGTTTGCCTCTCCACAGGAATCTGAGGGCATCTCTGTCTTCTTGTCTGATTTTCACCTGCATGAACATTTCTTTTATGTCTCCGCTGACAGCGTATGCGTGTTGTCTGAATCGCATAATCACTCCAGGGAGAGACTGTAGCAGGTCTGGTCCCGAATGCAGCATGTCGTTTAGGCACATGCCGGCGGCTTTTGCTGATGCGTCATGAACCAGCCGAGGCGGTTTGTGTGGCTTCGCTGGGTTGATGACCGGGAAGTGAGGCAGGTACCAGGTCTTTCCTTTTGGAGCTGGTACGGGCGCTTGTTCTGCATAACCGGATTTAAACAGGTTGTCCATTCGTTCTTCGTATTTTGATTTCAGATCTTCATCTTTATCTAGTTTCTTTTCTAGCGAACGCAGGCGTCGCTCTGCTTCGTTGTAGTTGTTTGGTATCTGGAAGTCCTTTTCTTTCCATAGCAGGCCGGTTTCGAATCTGCCGTCCGGCAGTCTTTTGCTGGTTTCTTCTAGTATCTGTATGGCTTTCTGTTCTGGATCTTCTTTTGGTTTCTTTGGCTCGATGCACAAGGATTCGAGTTTGAAGTAGTCCTTGATTGTTTCTTCCATTGATGGTTCATCTTCTTTTTCTCTGAGTTTTCCACAGAACGCTACCTTGGCTGTGAGTGAGCTGTGACAGCCATGGAGGACCCAGCCGAGTTGTGTGAGGGAGGCAACTGGCTGGTTACGGCGTCCGGTGCGTAGTTTCCTTGACACTATGAGGTGCCAATTATCTTGACCAATCAACAACTTAGGTGAAGCACGTTCGTATGCGATCTGATCCTTGATGTCGATCAGGTGTTCGCAATCTTCCAGGTGGCGGTCGTATATCGTCTCTGGTGTGAAATTCAGTCTTTCCACTGTACGTGCGGCTTCTATTTTGTATTCTTCCTCTGCGTACTTTCCTCTTATGCTGAGGTTAATGATTTTGCTGCTGTCGTGTTTAATTTCGTTGCCGATTCCTTGGATCCACATAGTGTTTGTGGGTCCGTCGGCTCCTATGACGTCAGCTATCGATGCGTCCACCAGTGTGACTGTGCTTCCTTCATCTAGTAGTGCATATGTTTCGATGCTTGTGTGCGGTCCCTTTAGTATGACGGGAGCGATCTTCAGGTATGCACGTCGACGGTCACATGGTTTCACTGTTGATGTGACTTCTAGTGCTGGTGCTGCTGTTTCTTTCCTGGCGGAGTCGCTTGACGTATCTTGATTCTTCTCATGGTGCAGCAACTTATGATGTCTCATGGGGCATCCCTGTTTCCCACACGGTGGGGCTTTGCATTGAAGTCGGCGATGTTTGCTTCGCAGACAGCGGTAGCACATGTTATTTTTCTTTGCTACTTCCCATCTGGAGTTTGTATCGAGTGCGACGAACTGCTGGCAGTCAGGTAGTTTATGGTTTTGTTTGCACTGCGGGCAGTGTTCATCCGATGTCGTTCTTCTTTCTGTAGCGAAGATGCGTTCTGTCTTTCTATTCTTTCGATCTCTTCCCATGTAGTCGTCATTGGTCATCTCTGGTAGAGCGTAGGCGCCGCACTTGTCTGCTTCTTCGTTTAAAAACATGGAGATCTTCTTTAATTCAGGTGTATCTTCTTTCTTTTTCGCGGCGTAGTCGTACCATTTGCTTTTCAGTATGGGAGTGAGCTTTTCGTTTATTATTCGCGCCATCTCAGGACTGTGTAGGTATTGTGTCCTTCTCAGTGCTTCGATGGTGCCCACTATATTTGTTACTCGGCCGGCGAAGATACATAGTTCTCTGGGGTTGTCTGTGACCCGGTTCAGTGACTTGAGCTTCTCCATTTCAACGTGGATGAGTGCTTCTGGTCTTCCGAACCTTCTTTGCAGGGCGTCCATGACAATTTCTGGGTCTGGTTGGCTTACTATTAGGCAGCCGACCGCTTCTTTTGCTGTTCCTCGTAAGCTACGACGTATGCGCGCCACGTTTTCTGTTCTTGTGAAGTACTTCAATGTCTCTTCATAAGCCGCCTTGAAACCGAGCCAGTCTGCACAGTTTCCATTAAATAGCGGTAGTTCTTGAATGTACTTCGGAGGTTCCCTTGTGCTTCTTACCGCTTGAGAGAGAGCGGCGGCGAGGGTGCTCACGTCTATTAGAGGCTGACGTGTATCTTCTTGCCTTGGTGTTACTTCAACGGGGTCTTCTTGCTTCTTCTTGGCCTCTTGCGATGGTTGTGGTTGACTTGCTTCAGGTTCTTTTAACCATGTACTTATTCGGACTGAAGCTAGGTCATCTTCTAATTCTTCTTCATCTTCTGAGGTGTCTTCTTCTGCTTGAAGACGCTGGACCCGCACTTGTTGTAACTCTATTTCGGCTCTTGTTTGCTCGAGCTTCAGTTCGGCCAACCTTTCTTTCGCCTTCAAATCCGCTAGTTGCTTTTTACGAGAAACTGCCGAGCAGCGTGACCGAGCGTTCGTGGGTTTCAACGTGCGCTGCGATACTTTGTCCTTTTCTTTGCGGGACGCGGCGCTGGTGTCTTCTGTTCCAGATGTAGTGGTAGTTTCCTCCGTGGCGGTCGAACCACTGGTTCCGCTGCTGTTGCCCGACGTGTCGGTAGCGGTGTTCGATGTGCCACTGGTGCGGGCATTTCCTGGCGCGGTCTCTTCTACGGCCGTAGGTGTCCTCAGCTCTTCCTGCCGGCGCTTTGTTCGTTCCCCGTCTTGACTTCGTGTTAAAACCATTTTCTTGATGCTGGCTGATGATCCGGCTGCGAAGGACCAATAATGTTCGGGATCGCTCAGGAGCTTTGTTATTAACGCGAAGTATTGCCGGAGGTTGAAGCGGCGGCGTGGAAGTTTTTAGTGCGGGCTGGGGTCAGCTTCGGAAGTGGTTTATGCAGAGACTGACGCGCTGATTTCTTGCACTTGATAATAAAACGCTCGGTGTATTGTTCTCTTCTTATTTATTTTCTTGTTGTACTACTGGATTTGAAGTGTTCTCTTCAGGATTGCTTGCTGTTGACTGAATATCGAATGACAAAATGTCCCTATTTTTATACTGCTCAACCTAACGGTACATAACGGTACTTTACCCGGCCAACTAATCACAGCTTGCCATAACGGCACTTTAACTGGTCAGCCAATCACAAAGGATCTCGATTAGCCAATCAGAGCGAGGCAGGATACCGGGTAACTTTCTTAAGTACCTCGAAACTTTACCGTGATGAGAGCCGCGTGACAATATTTACGTTTTTCGTTAATTTTTATGAAGTATACATAGGTAACTTATACATTATTAGCTTCTATGTACTACGAACTATCTGATAAATTATAATTATAATGAAAACATGACATAAACACTAACTATTGCTTAAGTCTAACACTAAGTCTACTACAAGTATGAAGGATTACAATATGGCATTATTAACTTACATACGGTTATATTAATGTCTATGTATCACTTAGGTTCTGTATACACATTATAGGTTACACATTATGTGGTCGTGCACAGTCCCTATGTATGCTTAAGTCTTTAAAACTGCGCAACGGATTTTGATGCGGTTTCTTTTAATAGATAGAGTAATTCAATAGAAAGGTTTATATGTATAATACATGCATAATATAGTAGAGAAACACTGATAATTTTAGGGGTTTCTAATGTGATGTCGTAAATAAACACATTTTTTTGCGCTTACATTGCAAACGCTGGCTTAACCCTACGAGATAGATCAAAATAATGTACCACAGTATTGTACACCTTAAAAAGGTCTACAAAAAAGTCCGCGATGGTATATGTCTATCTCTTAGGGATAACCCACAATAACCATTTTTTATCCTATACTTTTTACGAGAAACAATGACTCTAAAATTATCAGTGTTTCTCTACTATATTATGCATGTATTATACATATAAACCTTTCTCTTGAGTCACTCTATCTATTAAAAAAAAAACCGCATCGAAATCCGTTGCGCAGTTTTAAAGATCTAAGCATACATAGGGACAGAAAAACAGCGGCAAGCGACTGTGTTTTACACTATGTAGTGATCAGCATTGCACCCGTGCGAAGCCGGGGCGGGTCGCTAGTTTTTAATAATTAAAAAAAATATGTAGTGACACAGTACCTGTCACACATACCTTGAACCAGTTACCTTTACCTCATACCACCAAACCAATTACCATTACCAGATACCACCGAGCCAGTTACCACATACCACCGAACCAGTTACCTTACCACGTTTTTAACACTCTGCACAAGAAACAGTGAAGCAAGGCATCTTGAAAAAGACGAGTACGTAATAACACACTTCGTGATAAAGAAACAAGATCGCAAACACGACGCGGCACGAGCGTCATCACAACGCCGCGCCACACACGTTCGCGGGTCGCTTCGAAAGAAGCGGTTTTGTAAGCGCATGCAGAGCAAGCAGAAGCACCAGCACCCTCCGTGTCGTCACTGCACACTCCGGGACCTCGCAGATGGACACACGACGCTGACGACACACGCGTCCCGCGGATCGGCAGACAGTCTTCACTCGACGACGGCACCTGGGGGAAAAGGACCGCGCTAGGCGCGCGACTCATATTTATACCTTCGCGGCGAATAGTCCCGCGTGCAAAACAACGCCCCGAGCCCCGCGCGCGGCTCGCCCTACGGCGCGTCGCTATTGGTCAAGATAAATGTAAACAATAAGATGCTAGGACTAAGGTACTATTGTTAGTGTATATATAAGTAGGTTGTTTTAGAAAATAAATCAGTTGTTAAATTCCCGCCTGAGAAGTTATTACTTTCACCACGTCGCGTCACGGTGCCCAACACTAAATTGGTGACCCCTCGAACACGACCCTGAAGCCGAGTTCCCGCAACATCGAACTCCTGCAAGATCCCAGTAGAATCTCTGAAGAATCATCACCATGAATGCCGAAGAGTTCAGCGATGCTCAGGGCACCACATCAGTAAAGAGCGACGTGGCAACAATCTCACTTCCGGCACGGCTACCACCGTTTTGGCGCCAAAACCCGCGCCTGTGGTTCGCGCAGTTTGAAGCCGCCGTTGCTGCCAGCAAGATAAGTGAGGAGCAGAAGTTCAACCTCGTCGTCCCACTACTCGGCAACAGCGACCTGGAACAAATCGGAGACATCATTCTACATCCTCCGACCACCGGCAAGTACAGCACGCTCAAAGACAGACTCATCTCAACGTACCAAGAGTCAGACCACCGGCAGTTACAGAAGCTACTCAGCGGCCTCGAACTCGGCGATAACAGGCCGAGCCAGCTGCTGCGTAAAATGCGAGACCTCAGTGGCAAGCTACTTTCGGATGAAGCGCTGAAAGTTATGTGGCTCAACCAGCTGCCCGCTCAAGTTCGCGCCGTGCTCTCCGTCAACACCAAGTCATCGCTCGAAGTGCTAGCTGCGATGGCAGACAAAATGATGGAGCATTTTGAACCCGCTACAGTCGCCGTAGTCTCCACAGCAAACCCTTCGTCAACAAGTCCAGCAGTCAATGAGGTACCGATAAACACAATTACAAGCCTACAAATCAACATGCTTACGAAACAAATAGAGAAATTGTCACTCGAAGTCGCCGAACTCCGCAACCATCAATTATTCGTCGTATCGCCGTTCCCGCCAAAACTCCGCACATCGTGGCCGCTCACGCTCACATTCAAGACAGCGTACTGATAACGCCCGCAAGCCCGGCGATCCCGACTGGTTGTGCCGGTACCACTACCGATTCGGCAACGCGGCACGAAAATGTGAATTGCCGTGTTCCTCAGCAAAGCGGGAAAACTAGAACGTACATCGACAGTGGCGGGCGTCGATGTAAACCAAACAAGCCGCCGCCTATGTGTGATCGACATCAACAATAGAGAAAAATTTCTTGTCGACACGGGAGCCGACATATCGGTATTAGCCGCTCGAAACCAGAAATATTCAAAACCGACGGAGAATGCAGGCTACAAACTTTTCGCGGCAAACGGAACAGAGATTCGTACCTACGGAGAGCGCACACTCGAGCTCAACCTAGGCTTACGAAGAAGTTTCAAGTGGACTTTCGTCGTCGCCAATGTGAAAACTTCATTACTGGGTGCCGACTTCCTAGTGCATCATAAACTGTTAGTCGACTTGCACCAAAGAAAACTCATCGACCGTGTAACCGAGCTCAGTGTAAACGCAATCAAAATAAACAGCAAAGAAGAATCGATTTACATCATCAATCGCGACCACACTCATCACGACCTGCTGAAGAAATATCCAGATGTGCTTCGACCAATGTCACTCAAAACTCCAGCCAAGCATGACGTCACACATCACATCGAGACAACTGGGCCGCCGATCTACGCACGGCCGCGCCCTCTACCGCCCGACAAATATAAGGCGGCAAAACTCGAATTCGAGCGCATGATCGAGATGGGAATATGCAAGCCGTCAAACAGTCCGTGGGCGAGTCCACTTCACATTGTTAAAAAGAAAGACGGTTCACTTCGAGTATGCGGCGATTACAGAAGACTCAACGCCGTCACCGTTCCCGACCGATACCCTATTCCACGAATCCAAGATTTTACATACCAACTTCACGGCAAGAAAATATTCTCAAAACTCGACTTAAAAATGGCATACTTCTGGATACCTATCGCAAAACAAGATGCTCAAAAAACAGCAATAATAACACCGTTCGGACTTTTCGAATTCACCTGCATGACGTTTGGCTTAAGAAACGCTGGTCAAACCTTTCAACGTTTCATGCACGAGGTTCTACGAGGACTAGATGAAAACGTATTCTGTTTCGTCGACGATCTGCTCGTACACTCGAGAAATAAGGAAGAACACCGTCGCCATTTAGAAATAGTACTCGAACGCCTAAATACCTACGGCGTCAGTCTTAACATCGACAAGTGCGAGTTTGACAAGGAAAACATCGAGTTCCTCGGATACCAAGTGACATCAGAAGGAATCAAACCCACTCAGGAACGAATACAAGCCATAGTGAACTATCCGAAACCACAAACAGTTCAAGAACTAAGAAGATTCTTAGGAATGATGAACTTCTACCGTAGTTGTTTACCACATCAAGCAGAGTACCAACATGAATTAAATAAATATCTACACAACAGCAAAAAGAAAGACAAAACTCCGATACAATGGTCTCAAGAAGCAGAACAAGCCTTTGAGAAATGCCGACAAAGCATACTCGAGGCAACGACACTGACTCACCCGATACCTAACGCGCCGCTATGTTTATTTACCGACGCATCGAATACTAGCATCGGCGCCGTTCTACAACAAAAAGTGGACAACTTGTGGAAACCACTGGCATTCTATTCAAAAACTATGAGTGAGACGCAGCGACGCTACAGCGTGTACGATCGCGAATTATTAGCAATGTACACCGCAGTGCAACACCTACGACGACTGATAGAGGGCAGTGACCTAACAATATTCACCGATCACAAACCATTAACTTACGCGCTGACAAGAACACCGAGTAGTAGCGATACACCACGAAGAGAACGCCAGCTACACTACATCAGTCAGTTCTGTTCAAAGATCCAATACATTCACGGTGATAAGAACGAAGCAGCGGACGCCTTATCACGCATTGAAGAAATCGACTTGTCACACTGTACGATCGACTACAACCAACTTGCTCAAGATCAACAAAATGATGAAGAACTGAAGAGCTGCATGTCCAACCCGAATCTAAAGTTTGTGCCTATCACGTTGCCCGGAGGTCAACGACCCATCATATGTGAAACGTCAACTGGCAACGTTCGTCCATACCTACCAGCGACTTATCGTTTATCAGCATTTAAAGCGCAACACGAACTAAGTCACCCTGGTGTGCGAACAACAAGGAAGATAATGTCTACAAAGTTTTTTTGGCCAAGTATGAACAGAGAAGTTGGTTTATGGGCGAAATCATGCATCGGTTGCCAGCGCGGGAAAGTTCAACGACACGTTATCAGTCCACTCGGCGAGTTCCAAAAATCATCGCGTTTCGAACACATTCACGTCGACATCGTAGGACCACTGCCGCCATCTAACGACTACAGATATCTAGTAACAATGATCGACCGCTGCACTAAATGGCCGGAGGCAATACCTATTCGTGACGTCACCGCCGACACTGTTGCTAAGGCGATTTACGAGGGATGGATAACGCGATTTGGCTGTCCGTTACGTGTAACAACGGATCAAGGAAGACAATTCGAATCTTCGTTATTCAACGCTCTGATGAAGAAATTTGGCATCACCAGGATTCGAACTACAGCATACCACCCGCAAGCAAATGGTCAAGTAGAACGCTGGCATCGCACGTTGAAGGCCGCGCTCATGGCGAGAGGTGCCGGCATACACTGGAGCGATGAATTACCGACCGTGCTGCTTGGGCTACGTACAGCGCTTCGTGAAGACACAGAAGTCAGCCCGGCTCTGATGACCTACGGATCGACACTGAGAATACCGTCAGATTTCTTCGCGCCTACACAGCCGAAAAATGAAGACGCAGAATTCGTCCGCCAGCTGACCGAAACAATGGCATCACTCGCGCCAAGCAGTAAGTCACGTAACAACAACAGGAGCACGTTTGTATACAAGGACTTAGCGACATGTACTCATGTTTTCGTGCGCAATGATACCGTGCGAAGTCCATTGACCCCTCCTTACGACGGCCCGTTCAAGGTGATTCAACGTGAAAGCAAACATTTCACCATACAGATGCCACTTCGAACTACAGTTGTCTCAATAGACAGACTTAAGCCAGCGCACCTGCTCAACGATGAAGAGTCTACCACTTCTCAACAAGCACCGCGCACTAAAAGCTCAGCAGACTCAACTACGAGCGTTGAGCCGCGGTCATGGACCCCCAGCGCACCGCGCGACACATACGTCACTCGGTCCGGCCGCGCGGTGAAACACAACGTACGCTTCGCTTAGGGGGGAGTGATGTAGTGACACAGTACCTGTCACACATACCTTGAACCAGTTACCTTTACCTCATACCACCAAACCAATTACCATTACCAGATACCACCGAGCCAGTTACCACATACCACCGAACCAGTTACCTTACCACGTTTTTAACACTCTGCACAAGAAACAGTGAAGCAAGGCATCTTGAAAAAGACGAGTACGTAATAACACACTTCGTGATAAAGAAACAAGATCGCAAACACGACGCGGCACGAGCGTCATCACAACGCCGCGCCACACACGTTCGCGGGTCGCTTCGAAAGAAGCGGTTTTGTAAGCGCATGCAGAGCAAGCAGAAGCACCAGCACCCTCCGTGTCGTCACTGCACACTCCGGGACCTCGCAGATGGACACACGACGCTGACGACACACGCGTCCCGCGGATCGGCAGACAGTCTTCACTCGACGACGGCACCTGGGGGAAAAGGACCGCGCTAGGCGCGCGACTCATATTTATACCTTCGCGGCGAATAGTCCCGCGTGCAAAACAACGCCCCGAGCCCCGCGCGCGGCTCGCCCTACGGCGCGTCGCTATTGGTCAAGATAAATGTAAACAATAAGATGCTAGGACTAAGGTACTATTGTTAGTGTATATATAAGTAGGTTGTTTTAGAAAATAAATCAGTTGTTAAATTCCCGCCTGAGAAGTTATTACTTTCACCACGTCGCGTCACGGTGCCCAACACTAAAAATATATATTTTTAATTAAATGTTGCAACATAAAGATAATAAAAAAAAAATTACCCTGACTTAGAGTATCAAACGTATAGAATGTGCAGCCGTTGGGTTGCCTATTCTTTGCCTGGACAAACTACTCGGTTGTCAGGTATAACTGGGTATGTTGATGCCAGTTACCTTCACTTGCTTGATAATAGAAAAAAAAATATATCAATATAAGCGTTGTTTTATTGCGAACACATTGATATAGGGTTGCCTGTAAAAAACTTGGTCCTAATCGGGGTTTGCGAATTTTAAAGATTAAATTTTAACGCGAGTGGAAATGTGTGTTATTTTGGAGCAACTGACATTTGAGTTGCAAAAATAATAATAATCAATTAAATACATAAAAATCAAATATTTTCTCTTTTTGGAAAAAATAATGAGAAATAAAGAGGTAAACCGAAAATTCAAATACAAAAATAAAAGAAAAGATAGACTAAATATCTTTTATTAAGTTTGAAAATTTTATTACAAAACAGCATAAATACTAAAATAATTTTAATGAAAATAAATTCTAATAAATATTCTCTATTCAATATCTGATTCATCAGAAGTATAATTTTGACTCTCGAACTCATCTGATTCATTATTAGTTTCTTCCATTTCGACAATGTCCTGGATTTTCAAAGGAGATCTCCGATAAAACCTGTTGGTTTTAAAAAATCATCTAAATGCCAACCGCAGTTTTCATTGTTTAATTTCGCACATACAGAATCAGTTCCATTAAGCCACATAGAATTTACATATATAGTTCTTAATTTTTTTTGTAATAGGGAAATCTAACATGGCGGTATACAGTTGGAATCAAAACTTTTTATCCTCTTTAAAAAATGTTCGCTGTCTTCTTGTACTTGTTCATAAAAATACGAACTCTTGCATCATTAACTGTCTGGCAGTGATTCACGTCATACATTTTTGCTGTAAACTCTTGAACAGCTTTCATTTTTTCATTAACGAAAACATCAGCTTCATCAGTTAATTAAGCAAAAATAGTTTGATATATCTCATTTTTAGAAAATATTTTAAATGGTCTAATTTTTCCTTTATTATAAAATGCCGCAGTGTAGTCACAACCTGTGAATGCGTGAAAAGCAGGTAAAATTTTACATAATTTGGGTCCCAACTTCAATGCTAAATCGATGCAGTTAATACAATCGAGGTGGTTCGACTGCTTCTTAGTCGCTGAAGTAGCTAGAAAAATTGTAGATTCTGACAGTTTGTGCATATTTCCGAGTAAAATTACAAGAACATCAGTATCACAAGCTTTTATTAGAATTCTGGAGACTGGTGTTACTTTATGAGCGTGAAAAACAATTCTCGTGTCTGCCTCTTCATGGTAGCATGTATAATCAACTTCTTCGACTGTTTTAATACAATTTTCCTGAGCTTGGTACGAGTAGAGTCATTCGGGGTAAGAGCTCGCGGCGGGTAAAAGTTCGCACTAGCCCGATCTCCGACAGAGGTGGGGGGACTGAGGTCTGTGTTCGCGGAACTTAGTGACGCACGGCTCGCCGTTTCGGAGCCACGTGTCGCGCCGGCGCAAAATTTGTACTTGTCGCCACAGGTCGGCGAATACGTTAATCTGCAAAAAATTCTTTAATATTTGTGCCGGGGAAAAGTGTGTTGAAGTTACATGCATTGATTTAAGACAGTAAGTTTATTACATTTCTATTGTTCGATTATCGTAGTATTTATGTAAGTGTATCATTTTCTCTAAAATTCATTGACCTGTGTATTGTGACCGATAATTTTATATTTATGCTGATTGGGGTAAGAGTGCGAGGTCAAAAGTACGCACGCGTATTTTTACCCATGTTGCGTACTTATACCCCAATGTAAATAAAAATATCCAAAGTTATTTAAAAGTGGTTTATTCTTTCAGAACACATTAAAATGCCGAGGAACTATGTAAGGAAAGCACCACATCGAGCCCTGATCTCAGATGAACAAATAAATAGAGCTAAAAAACTAATCCAAGAAGGAAAAAGTCAGCGACGTGCTGCATTAGAAGTTGGTATCAGTGAAGGTGCTTTGCGAAAGAGGCTGAAGTCTACCCACGTGCCAACCTCTTTGGGTCGTTTTAAACCTACATTTACCAAAGACCAAGAAGCTGAATTTGCAGTTCATTGCCAAGATATGGACGATAGATTTTTTGGTATTACTATTAATGATTTACGACGATTGGCATATGAGTTTGCAACGGCCAATAACATAGAACACCGTTTCGATAAATCATGCAAGATGGCTGGTCGAGATTGGGTGGAAGGGTTTATTAAAAGAAATATTCGTCTAAGTTTGCGACAGTCAGCGCCCATCAGCTTAGCCAGAGCAATTGGTTTTAATAAAACTCAAGTTCAACGATTTTACACTATGCTCAAAGAAGTCTACGACAATCATAACTTTCGGCCAAATAGAATTTATAATATGGACGAAACTGGAATGAGTACAGTTCCAAAAAAAACACCTAAGGTCGTATCTGTCAAAGGCAAAAAAGTAGTCGGTAAAGTTGTGTCTGCTGAGCGAGGTACTACTATCACTGCCATAATGTGCATGAGTGCTACAGGACATTATGTACCACCAGCGTTTATATATCCACGTAAAAGAATACGGTATGAATTACTAGATGGTGGTCCAACACAGAGTGTATGTATGGTGTCGGATAGTGGTTATATAAACACAAGCCTGTTTGTCGAATGGTTACGTCACTTCAAGGACTTCGTCCACCCATCAAAAGAAGATCCAGTATTATTAATTATGGATAACCACTCTTCACATATCAGTTTGGAAGGAACTAACTACGCACGAGAACATCACATCGTATTGTTAACTCTTCCACCACATGGTAGTCATAAGTTACAACCACTGGATGTGGCTCTTCATGGCCCCTTGAAGACCAAGTATGCTATTGAATGTGAGAAGTGGATGAATCAACACCCTGGTAGAGGCATAACTCAGTTTCAGGTGGCTAGCCTCTTTAATGCTGCCTTCAAACATGCTGCCACAATAGGAAATGCTGAGTCTGGTTTCAGAGCAACGGGAATATTTCCTTTTGCAGATGATCTATTTGATGAGACCGAATTTGCTCCCTCGTCAGTAACGGACCAATATTTGAATGAGCTCTCCACATCAAATAATAATGACGTTACTTTAAGAGACCAATTTATAAGAGGCGGAAGCCAATTTAGAGGAGACGTTTCATCATCTGTAAGTCCAACTATATTTACTATCTGTAGTGGATTCACAGATCGAGCGGCTGACTCGGATGCTACTACCTTAGGAAGTGACATTGAAGATAACTCTGGGTTCAACAAGGAAAACATATGTGTTGCTTATGATTTTAATGAAAAACTGACCTCTGATAAACAAGTTATCTCTTCAAAACGTTATTCTAATGCCGTAGTTTCTCAAAATATACCCTCTGATGACTCTGCGTCTAACAAGGAAAGCATAATTATTAGTCAAGGTTCTGAAAAGACAAAGATTGAAGAAAAACGAGTGGATTCTTTAAATAGCAAGGCTATTGCCTCAACATCACAAACTGTAACAGTAGCTCAGTTAAGCCCACTTCCAAAAACGACTGATAAAAAAAAAAGAACTAGAGTTTGCTTGAGATCCGAAATTATAACTTCAAGCCCTTACAAGGCACAGTTGGAAGAAAAGCAGAAATTAGAAGAAGATAAGCGATTGAAAAAGAGTAAGAATGTTATTAAGAGGGTGGCTTTCGAACCTCAAGCTGGACCATCGGGAATAAACAATAAATCTAAAAAGAAATCAACACAGATGTTAAAAAGAAAGCGAAATGAAGAATCTGTTTACTGTCCGATTTGTGGCGAGAAATACGAAGTGCCACCGACAGAAGATTGGATCCAATGCATAATTTGTAATGATTGGTTTCATGAGAACTGTACTGCGTATGAAAACGGAATATTTCGATGCGACTTTTGTAATGAGTAAAATTAATTATGTGATGATAAACCTATACGTAACTTTGATCTCTGTCTACCTCTAGTCTAGATTTAAGACTAAACTTCACGTAATAATTAATGTCCAAAGTTCCTATTTTTTTTTAATTACAGATAAGTTCTAAAGTTACTATTATAATCTTCTTAAAGTTTAATAAACGTTGATTATTGGCAATCTTTTTTTTATTTTAGCATCCATTTAGATATCTTTAAATGCGTACCTTTACCCGGTACGCGTATTTTTACCCTATGGCTTGCGTAATTTTACCCACGTGACGGGGCAAGAGTACGCGTTCGGAACATGTTACTTTAAACATATGTAGAAAAAAATCTAATTAATCTTGAACGTAAATTTACTTAAGTAATGAAAATATATTAAAATCTCGGCCAACTCTATATTCAATCAACTCAGTTAACTCATTTTTTATAGTTCGATGAGACCATAGAAAATAAAGTGCGTGCTCTTGACCCGAATGACTCTAACACAGATTTTCAACAGTTAAAAATATTTTTTTTACTCCAAAATAACGCTCACTGTTTTTTTTAACCCATAATAGACAGGCAAGACTATCGCTGTCATTCTCTGTCTTATGAATACTGAGCATGCGCACTTTCTTATATTCACTTTCCTTTATTATCACACGCTATACTCAACTCGGATCTTTGTCACACATTTCCACTCGCGTTAAAATTTAATCTTTAAAATTCGCAAACCCCGATTAGGACCAAGTTTTTTGCAGGCAACCATATATCAATATGTTCGCAATAAAACAACGCTTATATTGATATATTTTTTTTTTCTATTATCAAGCAAGTGAAGGTAACTGGCATCGACATACCCAGTTATACTTGACAACCGAGTAGTTTGTCCAGGCAAAGAATAGGCAACCCAACGGCTGCACATTCTATACGTTTGATACTCTAAGTCAGGGTAATTTTTTTTTTATTATCTTGATGTTGCAACATTTAATTAAAAATATATATATTTTTTAATTATTAAAAATAGTCTGTCCAGGTTTTTTTTAGGCAACCCATTCTTGACATATTTTCTAATATACTAAATTTGTTATAAAATATGTTTCATTCTATTATCAGCTCGGTGAAGGTCGTTTTAGGGACGGATCTTCTACTATAAACACAAAAAAAAATTGCAGCTGATAATGTCAAACTGACAGTGTCATTTTACATAACCTAAATCTAGGCTTGTTACGTGCTTTGAAACACAGTAATTTTATGAATATTGACATAAATACGTATTTTTAAAGCACAGAATCTCGTTTCCTATTTATTACCAACTTTAATACAAAATGTTTCGAAAGCGGCTCTTGCATATCGCTCAGTTGAGTGCTATCGGTCTGACCGGATTTTATGTGGGACAAAATATAGAAAAATTTAATAATTTTCTTTTTGATGACTCAATTATTGTTGATGGTAAACGCCTGAAGAACATGCCAGGCCTGCCGGTCTTCGGTACAGTCTCGGCTGCTACTCCATACATGGAAACCGGTGGCGCTAAAGATCGGGTAAGATTCGTATTGGAAAAGCTTTGTATGTTATTTTATCACTCAAACGTACGAAAAATCATATCAAAATCTGGCAAGGCTGTTACGTTGCCAGTTTTTTTTTTTGAGCAAAAGATCCAACGCAAAATTTCAACACAGTGCGGTTCTGAATCATGTATGGAATCCATAGTAACATGCATCAATGTCCTGCCACCCTGTATGTATTGAGCCATAGATAGCCAGTTATTCCTCAGAAAAGGCTTGCTAAGCTAGCAAGCACATATTTTCAACAACAAAAAAAAAAAAAGAAAAATCGGCATTGACATTGTGACTTAATATTTTCTAGGTATCACAAATAATGAAATATGGCTTTCCTAGTCTGGACAATGTTCGTTCCTACGATGACTTCATACTATCTTACGACCGCCGCAACAGAGTTCCAAACTGGGTGTTCGAACATATCACTCAAGAACACATTGCTAAGAACGACAAGGTGGACCGGAGTAAATGTGATTTCAAACCTGATGAGAGTATACATCCATTTTTTAGGTAAGAAACTCACATGCTATCTACTCTTAATTGCTATTGTGATTGTCAATATTTACAAACTGTGAAATAATTTTGCCTGAGTGTAGCAGTTTTTTTTATTTATAGCCTTTTTATCAGAGGGGCCCGTGGCTAAATAATAACAGCCGCACAGGTCGATCGATCAGGATAAGCTACGCTTGCCGCGGTTGGTCTGTGGATGGGTGACCATCTTCACATACCGAGACCCCTCCGTGCCTTGGAAAGCATGTTAAGCCGTTGGTCCCGGCTGTCATTCGTGGATCTTTGACAGTCATTACGGAAATTCTGACAACCAGTCTTACCAAGGGGTATTTTATTACCCAGTAGCTGGGTTGTGGAGGTCAGATAGGCAGTTGCTCCATGTAAAGTACTGGTACTATTCAGCTGCATCCGGTTAGACTGGAAGCCGACCCCAACATAGTTGGGAAAAGGCTAGGCAGATGATGATGATAGCCTTTTTATCAGAGTGATAGATGTAGTACAAAACATTAAAATATAAGTTCTGAGTCTCTGTGTGCCCCTTGTCAAAGACCTCCCACCCGCCTGCATGTCTATTTCATGTCTTTCTAGCCATCCTCACCAAAACACCTTGCCATCTTTTCAAGGGTTTTCCTTTCTTTCTCTTCCCCTCCCTAGGGTAGGGACACTTTTGTTCCATTTACCTTGCCCCCTGAGAGTATTGCCGTCCCATCTCCATTTTAATCTTCTTAGTTTTAATACTCAATTTCATGCTATGCTGAAACATTTGAAGTTTTTTCTGGTTTTGGTCAAGGTCTATGTTTTATCCATAAGTTATTATAGGAAGGAGGCTGGTGTTGGAAGTTTTCCTTTAAAATGATTTGTTAGTTCAGCAATAATCCAGTAGTTTTTTAGTTATAGAAGGCTCCTATACACTATGCTACATGCTGCCGGTATGTCTGTTGTGTTTTTTTTTACAACATTTCAAAAGATGCTCCACAGCTTCTACATAATGTGCCGACGGCCCGTTTATGACGGCGCGGTATAAGTGTGGTCAAGGCCATGCCGGAGGCATAGTGTGTTTCTTACCTTTAGATTGTGCATTTTTTTGTTGTCTCAACATTGGTTTTGAATGTATTCCAGATCACAGAACACAGATTACAAAGGCTCAGGATTCGACCGGGGCCACCTGGCGGCCGCTGGTAACCACCGCCTCTCTCAGAAACACGTTGATCAAACATTCTTTCTCACCAACATGGCTCCTCAGGTAAATTATTGAATAAAATCATGGTAAATTTAACATCATAGTTTTCAACCTATATACAGCATGTATCAGAAAGCTGTAGTCATATTTAAGGTTGTGGTAGAGACCATCAAACTAAACGACTTTCTCCATGCGACCAACATAGTTACTGTGGCGACATCTGCATCGCCACATGCGAACTACGCATCACACTGATGTCACGGCAATATCCTGAATCGTGCAAGCAGAGTTTACCGCGCGACTAGGATATATACAACGTCCCGAAATCAATTGTCGGGCAGTTGCCCATCTGGGGCCTAAGGCCTCATTTACGGAGACGCGGGGCGTCTCGCGTCGCGTGTGGCGTGGCGTCTCGCGGCGCGTCGGACGTTTTTTCTGTTTACGGTGGGGCGGCGCGTGAAGCGGCACGCATCATCGCACGCGTAAACACAAACTTATAGCAATATACGACCATGTTCATAGAGAAGCGAGACGGGAAGCGTGGCGGTGCCCGCCGCGGCGCCCGCGGCGAATCCTCTAGCGTGTAGCGAAGCACGCCTCGGACATAGCTTCATCGAGAATTGCCGCTGCGTGCGCCGCCGCGATAAACGCCGCGTGGGACGCGTCGGTGCCATCCGCGGGCTCGGCCGCAAAAAACGCCCTAATTCAAACAAACGCGTCTAAAATCGCTTCTCCGTAAACGCACTCATACAAAGCCATATATTTGAATTCAGTGCGGGCCGCGCCGCTCAACGCAACGCGCGACGCCCCGCGTCTCCGTAAATGAGGCCTTATTCTCTATGACACAATGAACGAAACTGCGCGAAATGAACGCGAGATTGGCGGGATTAGCAAAGGAATTGACGTGGTTTCGGTCCCAGACACGACACCCGTGTTGTCGGAGTGTTTCCTCCCTTTTCTATAGAGGATTAATGGACTTTGCAGCCAGTTCGTCATTCCTAAATATTACAAATCACCTTGTTATTGTTGACAGGTAGGAGAAGGCTTCAACAGAAATGCGTGGAATGACTTGGAGAGGCATGTGCGCAAACTTACCAAGGTTTATACCAATGTGTACTGCTGCACTGGACCACTGTACTTGCCGAGGTAATATCATCATCTGCCTGCCTTTTCCCAACTATTTTTGGGGTCGGGTTCCAGTCTAATCGAATGCAGCTGAATATCAGTATTTTACATGGAGCAACTGTCTATCTAACTTCCACTTGGGAAGGTTTTTACCTAGTTTAGAGGTCAGGGTCTTTTTTACTGTGAATCACTTAGATTAAGCCATTTTTTGTTTCTGGTTCAATGTAGGTAATGTTCCTGCATTTTTGGGAGTAATAATAAAGAATAATAAAGACACAATACAGTTACTGGGTAACACGATACCCTTTGGTAAGACTGGTTGTCAGACTTTCAATAGGTTATTGTAAAGTCTAGCAGACCATTAGAATAATTTTAATGACTTATTTGAAACATAAATCTTGCCCCATGTCAGGAAGTTCTACTTTGTGCGGCTAAAAATGTGTCAAACACCCAATTTTGAACAGCTAGGGCATCATACTAATTCTGTATCTGTGGCGCCTGGCGCACCAATCGCAGCCCACTGCAAAAATGGAGGTCACAAAATCAAAATGGATAATTGAATTCTGGAATAGGGTTTTTTCTTTTAATAAAAGTGAAGAATGGAAGAAAAACTGGATTTGTTGAACCCGGTTGATAGCAATAGCTGGCCTCCCATTACATGGGACTTCAAAATAACCCTTCAAGGGATACAGGCGTGTCGTTACGTTATGGAAGGAAAAAGCCTATCCCAAGTATGCATATTTTGCCTCGGAGAACACATTCAGCCGTTGATCCTGCGCCTAATCTCTGTCCGGTCGTGTCGGATTGCCGTCCCATCGGACTATAAGAGTGCCAGGAGCACTTTATGCACACACTTGTACACTATAATATCTCCTGCGCCGATGGCTAGTCTCCGTTGAGGCTGGCCGAAATACGGTCTGGAGGACTTTTATATTTTGAAACATTCTATTTTTTCCAGGAAAGAATCCGACGGCAAAAGTTACGTCCGCTACCAAGTGATCGGCGCCAACACAGTGGCGGTCCCCACACACTTCTACAAAGTCGTGGTGGGGGAAGCGAAAGATGGGTCCCTTGATATGGAGGCCTACGTCATGCCCAACCAGAAGATACCTGACGGGACGCCTGTGTCTGCTTTTATGGTATGTTACCGGCTACGTGACATTGTTTGAAGTTTCTTGCCGGCTCTTCTTCATAGGAACCGACCAATTGGAACCTAGCTTCTGACGTTTCATAAGTGCCCATGGGTTTATGTGAAATAAAATAAATGTTGATTTTGATTTTCTTGCGTAGATGTGATTCGAATTTCAAAGAAAAGTGCATAGGTACAGACGCCAGCACATCAAGCTACCCGAAACTGTCAGATTTTCCCAATGAACTTTGAACCTTATGCTTTAGCGCTAAAGTTGAAAATCTATTAAAGAAATCTGACAGATTACAGTAGCTTGATGTGCTGGCGTCTGTACCTATGCTGTCAAAATACAACAGGAACAGCTAATTTATTTTTAATTAACGGACAATAGCGCCGATTCCCTTGTTCACAAGCTAAACTAAATTTAAGTTCAGTGCATCTTTTTCTTTCTATTTCAGTAAGAAAAGGACAGAAGATAAATATTAGTTTAGTCCAGTCAAATTAAGATACTCCATAGACAAGTTTAGATGTGATGAAAAATAGGTTACTAAAAATACGTTAATTTACGTCAGGCGCTGACTAATTTGACAGGACTTAACTAATATTCGTCATCTGTCCTTTTCTTAATCAAATAGAAAGAAAAAGATGCACTAAACTTAAATTTAGTTTAGCTTGTGAACAAGGGAATGTAAATCTAAATGATATATGAAGGAAATAAAAACGTAGCAGACGTGGCTTACACAATTAAAACACTGAAGTGAAAGTGGCCAGCACCCTAATTGCGTAACACACTATTAATCTCAATTTGAATAATTTTGAAGCATATTGGTAATCCATTGCTCCATATGTTCGATAAATATGTCTGCTCAACAACGTAAATAACACAATGAATGTTTTTGAACTGTCAAAATGAAACCCATTGCTACTAATAGTGTGTTACGCAATTACCCTGCTGGTCATGTCATCAGGGGTAAAAAAGAAAGATGGGCCATAGAATTGACCTAGTTACATACCTCTTCTTATTTCTGTTACAGGTACCACCAGAGTCAATAGAAAAGGCAGCAGGTCTGTTATTCTTCGACAAGCTACATAGAAGTAAACTGAATAGAATAAATGGTAAAAAAACGTAAACATTTATCTTAAAACTATCTGACCCGACAGACGTCGTCCTGTCGAAATTTTAACAATTCACACAAATAAGGACGTTCAGTTTCGCATTTGAAGATATTCCGGAAAACATTTGCAATTTTTATTTCCATAAAAAAAGCAGGGTAATTGCGTAACACACTATCAGTAGCAATGGATTTCATTTTGACAGTTCAACAACATTCATTGCGTTATTTACGTTTTTGAGCAGACACATTTTTCGAACATATGGAGGCAATGTATTAGCAATATGCTTCAAAATGATTCAAATGAGAGGAATAGTGTGTTACGCGACGCTGCGACTTTGTCCGCGTGAAATTTCTTATTCCCCGACTCACGCCGTCGAATCGCATCACATGCCCGCGCTATCACTTCGATTACGCTTAACATTCTTTCTCACTTTTTTTCTTTTTGCTCGGCTGCTAAGGGTCATACCGTGATGTTAAATAATATATTATAATAATAATAATAGTTTATTTCCAAAAACTTAGTACTACTTTACAATGGCAATGTGGCAACAATTACAATGAAGGTACATACTTAAAGAGATTAGCGTCTGTAGCCGAACTAGGCAAAGCCTGTATTTCGGCTATCAGCACCATTCCCCTCGAGTATGGTCAGTAATACAAGAATGGGTGCCAAGCAAAAAGGCATATACAACGTGTAACGTTAAATGCGCAAAACCTGAAAATAGTTTGATCAGAATAACGAGCAGAATTCATTGAACCACTTCTTAATATAGGTCACATTTTTCAAAAAATCTTCATTAAATACGTTGCCGTGTCTATTTATTAATAGGTCAAGCAAGCCAATGTCAGCGCGGCGCAGCGGCCTGGTGACGACTCCTCCCTCGATAAAGCGTCGTCGCAGACGCAAGAAACGATCAGAATGGCCAGTAAAACTAAAAAAGCACAAAAACCTTTACAATTTTTTTAATGATTTATTTTCTCTCTGAAATAGGTTAATTGAATTAAAAATCAGTCGGGGTGTCTGAGGTTTTGCGCATTTAACGTTACATGTTGTATAATTAAATCAGTACTACGGAAATACAGAAAAAATAGCCTTTAACCTTCCTCAAGAATTAGCCTATCAAAATGCAATAATATTTTTTCAAATCCGACTGGTAGTTTCAGAGATTACCCCCTACATACAAACAAAACCTCTTTATGATACTAATATCATACCCCCTACATACAAACAAGGGGACAAGGGGGTAGGGGGTAATCTCTGAAACTACCAGTCAGATTTGAAAAAAATATTTCTATACTAATATAGACGTACCTATGTTATTTTATTGTAGAATATTATATTTTATGAATTTGTTTCGAATGTGATTTTAGATCTTTTACGTTAATTAAGATGAACTTGTAAATAGTTGTTATTGTAAATATATGATATAATTATGTATATTATAGAATAGAATAATTTTTATTATGTTCAACATATACAGCGTGTAACGGAAGGGGGGTATCAACCCTGAAGGAGGTGAATGTGCTCATGAAACTCAACAACTTTCCCCAAAGAACATAGGTCGAAATATGAAAAAAAAATTTGGCCCTCCCTTACAAAACTGACTACCAGCTGATTGATTTACTATGGGAGGGCCCAATTTTTTTTTCATATTTCGACCTATGTTCTTTGGGGAAAGTTGTTGAGTTTCATGAGCACATTCACCTCCTTCAGGGTTGATACCCCCTTTCCGTTACACGTTGCATATTACAGACATAAATATAGAAATTTTACAAAGTTTTTTTTCTTTGTTTTATTTTTTGGTGTTGTAATAAATATAAACCCTGCAATTTAAATAGCAGATTTTTATACAAGGGTCGAAAGGAACCACTTCCCATACAAGGTATTTAGACGGACGGCTATTGTCCGAGTAGGAATTGATGACTTTCACCCGTGTTAAACACTACTTTTCATTTCGAACCTAAGTAAAGTAAAAAATAGTAGTTTTCCTAAAATATTTATTGAAAATAATAACATGAATAGTACCTATTTAATAGTCTTTTTGAAATTTTAAATATAGAACACACCGCGTCACTGCCGCGGGCCATCCCGGTTGTTGGGTATTTTTTTAATTCACACTGGCTGCTTATACACTCACAAGACCGCAGCATTTTTCTTAATTATGTAAAATAATCGTAGCTGACTATCTAACCAAATATAGTTCTATTTTTAAAATTCATTCCCGCCCTAGAGAGGGAAGCAATTACTATGAGTCTTTCCCGCCCAAAAGTGGGAAGCGTCTTCCACCCGCTATTCAGATCAAACAAACACTACTTTCCGAGTATGAGAAATAAAAAATATTTATCACTGTTATACACGTTACAAAACATCATGCCAGTACCCTAAGTACAGACACCAGCACATCAAGCTCCCCAAAACTGTCAAATTTTCCCAATCAACTTTGAACCTAATACTTTAGCGATAAAATTGAAAATCCATTAAAGAAATTTGACTGATTGTAGTAGCTTGATGTGCTAGCGTATGTACATAGTACCCGAAGGGTTAGCCACAGGTGTAACGATAGTGCACCCACATTTCGCTAGTCATGTGACTCGTACAACCGACTTGTCACCTTTGAATAGACGCTACTATAAAACTATTCGACCGATCAAAAAACATTCTTTTGTTTTCGAATTCTAAATTCAAAAAGATGAAAAAGCCATATGTTTTTTTTTTAACCCTTAAATGCATGAAGAATTTGTTTCTCTCGGGAAAAATAGTATATGTGCTAGGAAAAAAAAAACTACATGTATCGTTTTCGATGCAATATGCATTAGTGGTACAAATTATACGTCTAATTCCTTACTAAATATTGACTGTGTTGTGGAATACTGTGAAGCAGTCTTTGGACTCTCTTGCGACAAGAGACAATGAAATTGACAAAATTCCATGATGTCAGAACTGCCATGTGGCAAACCTCACTTTTTCGGTACATAAATAAGTAACGATATGAATGATCATTCACCGGGCTTTACAATTAAAAAAGAAAAATAATAAAAGCAGGAAGCGGTTGAGAACGCATTGTATCGTTTTCGAAACTCTATGCATTTAAGAGTTAAATAATTGCGGGAGGTTTGCAAACGACACGACTTAAAAGGCAGCCCTCGTAATGTCCTATGTAATGGGGGCGAGCTTATTGCCATGAAACGGGCACAGAAACAGACTGGGCTGCTACTGAGAAATTCCAGATGGAAAAAATACAGGGAATCGGACCGAGGAACTCATGCTTAGCATCTGAGGCCGTTGGTGTAGTTTTCGAGAAAACGGATTTCCAAATACGATTTCATGCAAAGATTAGGAAAGTACAGCATGATTTTTTTTACCGTCTCCATGTTTTTACAAGGTGTTCTTCTACCCATGAATATGAACAACTTTCACTATGGAACCATCTCTGAGATCACGAAAAAAAATTTTAGCTGTTTCATATATTTTGGTCAAGTAAGTATTGAACTTTTGTATTAAACAGCTGATTTTTTAGGGTTCCGTACCCAAAGGGAAAAACGGAACACTATTACTCCCGCTCCGCTGTCCGTCCGTCCGTCCGAACGTCTGTCACCAGGCTGTATCTCATGAACCGTGATATTTAGACAGTTGAAATTTTCACGGATGATGTAGGTATTTCTGTGGTCGCTATAACAACAAATACTAAAAAATAGAATAAAATAAATACTTAAGGGGGCTCCCATACAACAGACATGATTTTTTGCCATTTTTATAGATAATGGCACGGAACCCTTCATGCGCGAATCCGACTCGCGCTTGGCCGGGGTTTTTTTCGTGTATTCAGAGTTGGTCCCATAGTGAAACTTGTTTATATTCATGAGTAGAACACCCTGTAAAAATGTTGAGCCTGTAAAAAAAAATCATCCAATAATACTATCTGCAAGTGTCGCAAGAATAGACAGATATACGAGAGGATGGGAAGTAATATCTTCCTGCAGTGCTATTCTGTAAAAATCTCACCGTGAGAACTTAGATGAAGTGAGCGGGAAGTGTGCTGTCATTAGGGATTAACACTATTGACACTGCTCACTTCACTTATGATTTCACAGTGAGATTTTTACAGAATCGACCGGCTGTACCCTAATTGCGTAACACACTCAGTCTCTATCTGAATCATTTGAAGGATATTGGCGCGCATTCCCTTGTTCACATTATTTTTATTAAACTAAATTTAAGTTCAGTGCATCTTTTTCTTTCTATTTCATATTAAAAGATAAATATTAGTTTAGTCCTAAATGATAGTGATAAATGATTTATTTTCTGTAAGTAGGTTGGTACAAACACTTTTACATGTCAATCATATTTTTTTAAACTAGATGAGGTCGGCGTTTCCTGTCTGACTACTCTGAGAAGAAAGTCCGAAACAAACTCAGAGGCCACAGTCTCTTTTAAAGTCCAGACAGGACTAAACTAATATTTATCTTCTGTCCTTTTCTTAACGAAATAGAAAGAAAAAGATGCACTGAACTTAAATTTAGTTTAGTTTATGAACAAGGGAATCTGCGCCATTAGGTTGTAACAAAAATGAAAGTCGTTTGTGTATAAAACGTGTGTATATTAGGTAGTAACATGACGGTACTATCATAGTAATGTATAGAGGGATATTATCTTCGAGGTTAGTCTTCTTCTTCGTCCGACGCGCCGTTCTGTTGAGGTTCCTCATCCATGCGCACGTCGCCCATACCTGGGAAAGTAATCACATTAATTATCATTCGTGACTGAATGAGGGGCTTGTGGTTATATGATAACAACTGCACGGGTCGATCGAAAGTTATGCTACGCTTCCCGCGGTCGGTTTCATTACATATCGAGACCCCTCTGTTTCTCGGAAAGCATGATAAGCCGTTGGTCCTGGCCAACCAAAAGCCCAAAAGCCTGACAGTCAAGGAGTATTGTGTTACCCAGTAACTGGGTTGTGGAGGTCAGGTAGGCAGTTGCTCTATGTAAAATAATGATTCAGCTGCATCTGGTTAGACTGGAAGCCGACCCCAACATCGTTGAGAAAAGGCTACAGTGCGGCCGACAAGAGAATGCGTTCTTGACACGTGTCAGTTTCATACAAACGAATACGTGTTTTGCAAATTTGATCTTTATAAGTTTAGCCGGAACAAACCGACAGACAGACAAAAATGATAAAAATAGTTTTTTTGTTATATATTATTATTATTATTATAACAACTTTTTACTATATTGGTATACTTATGGAAGTATACGGTACTGCGTATACAACGTGTAACGTTATATTTGCGTATAAAATGTGCAAAACCTGAAAATAGTTTGATCAGAATTAATTGAACCACTTTTTAATATAGGTCACATTTTTCAAAAAATGTTCATTAATAACGTTGCCGTGTCTATTTATTAATAGGTCAAGCAAGCTAATGTCAGCGCGGCGCAGCGGCCCGGTGACGACTCCTCCCGACAAAGCGTCGTCGCAGACGCAAGAAACGATCAGAATGGTCAGTAAAACTAAAACAGCACATAAAACCTTTACAATTTTTTTAATGACTTATTTTCTCTCTGAAATAGGTCAATTAAATTAAAAATCAGTTGGGGTGTCTGAGGTTTTGCGCATTTAACGTTACACGTTGTATACTTTCATATGCATTTAGTAAAAAGCTGTTATTTTGTTATTAAAACCAGACAATTCAATTTTATTTATTTCTATTTATATATGTTCATGGTGATGAGTACAGTGACCCCCTTGTGCGTCATTTAAGTTACACCTTGTATATCTTTGTATCTAAGTATTATAGTATACCTATTATTTTGCACCAATGACAACCCCATTTTTTATATCCACGCAATCACTGTCCATTCCAAGGTTGTCTGGAAGAGATCGCAGAAAGCGATAAGACCGCCCGTTGTAACAATTGTATTTTTTTTTGTTATGTATTTTCTGGTGTACAATAAAGTATATATAAATAAATAAATATGTCCATTAATAAGTCTCAAATCGCCAATCCGTCTTGAGCAAGCGTGGTGATCAATGTTCTTACCATCTCTGTGCGAGAAAAGGCCTTTGCCTTAAAGTGGGGCAATCATAAGCTGGTATTTGGAAATTCCAGTGGGCTCTATTATCAGGTACGTACCCTGGTCCTCGTCCTCCTCGGCGGAGTCGCCGGCCACCTCTGCGTTCTCGGCCTCCGCGCGCTCCATCTGCCGCGCAAGCTCGGCCTCGTCAGTCGCCGTCACTACCTTAGGCTGTAATACACAACGAAGACTACAATATCATAACTATTAGTAGAAATGGATTTTAGAAACGTAGTGAATTGTTGCTAAAAAAATACTACTATAAAAATACTGGTATTCAGCTGCATCCAGTTAGACTGGAAACGGACCTCAATTGTTGCTGGGAAGATAATTCCCAAGATAAGAACCAATCTATGATCAATCAAGAGCGAATTCTGGGCGTGAAGTAATGGTTCTGGGTTACCCCAGAATCAATAAGCCACGCCCGTTCATTTTCTCTGGTTCGTCAATCTAGGACCTAGGTCTAGTAAAGTAATTTTGGGTTTTTCTAATGCATAATCAGCCTATTTTCTTCCCACTGCTGGGACACAGGCCTCCTCTCTTCGAGAGGGAGTGGGCTGCAATCTAGCACGTGGGCCCAGTGCGGGTTGGTTGAATTTTTGGTTCTAGGACAAGTCATAGTAACTGGGTTGTGGAGGTCAGATAGGCACTCGCTCCATGAAAAATACTGGTATTCAGCCGCATCTGGTTAGAATGGAAGCCGACTCCAGCATAGTTGGGAAAAGGCTAGGCCGATGATGATGATTCATGTGGATAATAACGTTATATTATTATGCATCACACTTACCGCCATCTGCACATTGAATACTCCTCCTGCGGTGTCTATGGTCTCCTTAATTTTGTCAATGGCATCTTGTAGTGCTTTAAGACCGTCTGTTTTCTCAGGCGTTGATGTGGTCATTACTGAAAACATAACGCAAATAATTAATGAAAGTGAAAAGCAAGAAAACAATGACTTTTTACTTTACACCAATAATATACATATCATCACCAGCTCAACACATAAATACCATCTTTTGGAATATTAGACATACATTGGAATGTTCTTGTGTATGTCTAAAGCAGCAGGTAAAGTGCTGCTGCAGCCTGGAATGTATGGCATTATTTTCTGATAAGTCAAGTCTGTTATTTCAACAAAGAGATTTTTAGGGCCCATTTTACCAAAGTCTTTTATCAATGGAATAAAATTGACATCTGACAGTTCTTTATGGAAAACCTGTCAAAAATTAAAAATTTTATTCATAGGATAGAACTTATTCTAAGTATAAAGGTTTGGTGAAATTCATGAAATTCATCCAAAGGGGTTTATTTATAAACATTGCTTAAAGTTACGAGATACTTAAATGTCAAAAAGAAAAAATATTGTTCAGTAGATGTTGAACATTACTTAATTTTAAGCAACCTTTATAAATATTGGGGTTAGTGTTTGACTAACATTAGTTATACAAAAACCGTTACTGTTTACTCAAGTAAGGTATTGGTGCTGAAAAACTAAGTTTCTCTCAGACTCACCATACAAAGGTGGCGCAATAAGATTAATCTTAATAGGCAGGTCCACCGTGGACAGCGCAAGCCCAGCCTTCAAGGCAGCACGTACAGCGTCTATGCCTTCATAGCCGTAACACGCGCACTCTATGTCCGCGCGGATCTTCACCGCTTGTGACGTCAGCTTCCGCTTGATGTTCGCTAGGAGGACCTCCTTTGTGTTATCGTCGAGACCACACTCGTTTAGCACTGAGGGGTCGCTGGAAGATTTATTGAGAAATATTTATTTTATTTGCATTTCTAGGACCACAATATGCCAGGGACATGGACACACAAACTGTAACAATGAATTCAGCTCATGATTCAAAATGTAGAATAGAAATGTTTCGTCAGTAATAAAAAAAAAAAACTTAACTCAGGAGTGTTCAGTATCATGATACTGAATACCTGAGTTAAATTTTCTTGTTTTGTACTTGTAATTTGTATTTTCTTGTAACTTGTGAAACATGATACTGTATACCAGAGTTAAATTTTCTTGTTGCAGGTGCAGGTAGATTGACATGCAACATTTTACGGTGTATTCAGTACATGTACTATCCTCCATGTACTACCTGCCACCCTGTATATCTAAAGGCGTTCCCAGTCTACATACGAAATAATTCAATCAAATATAACCAATAGTTTAGCCACTATAGCTAGTTGACTAACCAGAAAGCCAATTCCCGTAATTAAAAACCTTCAAAATCTAGGTAAGTAATACGGGCTGGTGTCTGCAACTCCACGTCAATGCGCGTATTTTGCGTACGAAACCTTCAAAATCTAGTAGCAATATCATCTCAGTGACAATCAATGTCAAAAACTTGTCAAAATTGTTAGGAAAATAGAGGTGTTTTTGACAGATTGAAATCAGACTGTGAATGTTCTTAAAATTACGAGAATTGCCCCTCAGTTCCAAGCTCTGCGCACAAAAAGTAAATCAGAATTTATGTAGAAACTGAAAATAGCATTCATTTAATATTCTCAATGAGGAAACCTGTTACAGAAAGCAAGATTTTCTATAATATACTCACACTGCAGCCTGTTTAAAGAAGTCATATGCTGAAGCCTTCTTCTTGTATTTCTCCTCAAACAGCCATGCAGTCCTCTTGTAAAGCTCCTCCAACTGTTCCGAGCTCTCATAGTGCAGGAGTTCGGCCACGTGACGCAGGATAGAGTTCACTGCCTTTGCTTTAGCATACCTCTCAGTACATTTGTCTATGTCCTCTGCGGATACACGACGTTTTGACAAGTCTATGTAACCTGGAAAATGGGAATATAAATTTTTTGTAAAGAATTTTATTTTCCAATACTTTAAGAAGAAGCATGACTTAAACTAAACTGAACTAAGAAGCATTTGGTTAGATCATAGGTTTTCAACCTTATTTTGCCCAGGGCCCAATTAGAGAATAGTTTTATTTCTAGAGCCCCCCCCCATTTTTTTTATTTATCATCATCTCTGAAACAAGTATTGCCACAATTATACTAAAATATGTAGTATTATTATAATAAAATCGTTTATTTACAATTAATACCTTATAAATTGCAATAGAGCACAGTTGCTACTTTGTAATTTTTTTCAATATTATTATATAGTCATAAGATAGGATATACAGTACAATCTCACTAATCTGGCACTATTAAAAACTAGAGGGTGCCAGATTATTGGATGTATCAGTCTACTGAAATGCTGGATTAGTGACATTCAACTGTATAATTTTTTCTGGGTCTTCTACTGCCCCCTGAAAGTCTTAAATGCTAACAAGGGGGCGTTATCACCCATGATATAGGATGACCTAAGCCAATAAATGAAATTTACAGCAAGAATTGTATGTATTATATTGAAATAAATTATTTATAAATATAACAACAATGATAAGAAGTTTCAGTTACTGAACTTGTAAAAGTAAGTTTGCAATGACTCTGTAATGTGTGTAAACTGCTTCAAAATCGATTAGACGATAAAGTTCATATTCTTGACGTTTACAGGATAAATTGCTGTGTAAATGGTAACCTAACTTTGAAAGTTTGCCTGCTAATAAATTAGCATTAAGACTATTAATTAATGTATAAACATAGCGGTACCTTTTTCTTTGTCCACTCTGATGACGACGACGGGCTCAGTCTTGCCTACTCTGATCAATTTATTGATGGATCTGATACGACGTCTGGACAATTCGGACAGTAAGATCATGCCCTCAATGTTGTTGTACTCCAGTAGGTGGACGTACGCGCCCATCTCCGCGATGGACCTCACGTTCACCATCACCACATCTTCCACTTCTGGATACTTTTCTTGATAAAACCGACACGAAAGAGGCATCTGAAACAATTTTTTTATTCATAACCTATACATTCTATTTTTTTAAGGATTCTTAAACATCAAAGCCTCAGACGGATTATTTTAATACCTTGTTTGTGTTTTATTAGTTATTTTGCTAATAATTTTGGGAAATAACTAAAATAATGATGAAATACAGCACTTGTTCACGTTGACGACTGAAGACAACTTTAACGTTTCATTTTGACATGCAAGACTGAGACTCGGTTCTCTATGATGACAATGATAAAACTTTAAATTACAACTTTATTTAGAAATAGCGCTTTCTATAAATCTCGTAAATCGATTAAAAACCAAAGTTATTTCATAAGTGTCTAGTAATAAAACTATGATAAAAATAGTAAAAGCTATATCAATTCATTCTGAAAAGAATAAATACATATTTATGCGTAATGGAATGTAGTGAATGTTGCCTGTATTGAAATAGGTCGAAAACAGAGAATATACCATGAAGACTATAGATAAGGAGTCCAAACTCTGTACATTAGAGTTGTGCCCGAAATTTGAAAAAATAACGTTGGCGGGCAGAGTGCGCTGAGGTCGCTAAGTTACCAAGGTAGAGGGGGAAATTCCCGGTATATTTAAATGCATAATTGCTAACTAACTTCACGCGTCTTACATGACGCTAAATTCACTCGGTACACTACGTAATGCAGCGCGGCTGGTGGCTGGTTTTAGAACTATTGCTCTAAGAATTTTTCGGGACAAATTTTCCGTATGCGATGCCCTAGAGTTTGGACTCCTTTTCTCTAGTCTTCATGGAATATACGTTGATAATTATTTGAAATAAGACAAATACACACGCAGTGATTTGAATCCCCAGCGCCTAGCTGACGACTTCAAAATCTCACGTCCATACATCGCCAATCTGCGGTCTGCTTATCACGTCCATACATATATTGAAAAATCTATATGTGTGGACGTGAGATAAGTTCGAGATAGTATTGCTTCTAACATTAAATATATTGAATGAATAAAAGGTTACAAACTATATAATAATATAACGCGGAGCATTATTTACTTTGAGAAAAACCAAAACCAGTTGTGTGAAAAAGAGCTAATAGTGTATCTGGATTTAACTAGCCATAATAACCAACAGATGGCGGGGTATGTAGTGTTTTGTAGCCGAGGACTTAGACTGGAGGAGCTAGACTGCTAATAAGCGGGTAAATTTAAAATTATCCGTTCCGCGATGTCTTCTAATAATTATACATACGCAAAAAAAAAAATACGCAGGATGATGGGCGTCACGCTATTATGTTTAACAAACTGAATGGCTTTACATTACATAGGTGAACACACGTTTATCTATACGTAACAAGTACCATGTATTTGATAATATATTAGTAACATCATACATTCGAGGGTTTGGTTACTGTTGACATTAAAATAGTTAAACTAGGTCGGTCCAGTAATCAACCATAAGGAGGGCGGACATTAAAATGATCAATGCTGACCGTGGCCTATAACTTAGCCCCGTAAAATTTATTGGTTTGGGTCTCATATCAGATAGATACTATTCTAAACTTTAAGGTAACTGTATTATTATAGCTAATTAACTTGCAACAATCAAAAGCACAGCTTGATTGAATCAGCCACTGCAATCAGGCACAATAGAGTATATTTTGACGTTCAAAAAGTTCAAAGGAAGCATTTTTTATGCGGCATCATACCTTCTTTCTCGACTGTTTAAAAAAAAACTACAAGATCCAAAACTTATGGAACACCATTAGCGTTTATTTTCTTGAAAATTAAATGGCATTGTTCATATTTTTTCGAGGATATCAGCATCATTGAGATGGGATATTTAATTTAATTTATAAGGTAAAGGAAACTTCTGACGTTTCATAAGTGCCCATGTACAGACGCCAGCACATCGAACTACTACAATCTGTCAAATTTCTTTACTTAATAGATTTTTGACTTTATCGCTAAGACATGAGGTTCAAGGTTGATTGGGAAAATTTGAAAGATTCGGGTAGCTTGATGTGCTGGCGTTTGTAAAAAGGCTTATGTGAAATAAAATATTTTGATCTGATTTTGATTAAACAAAATAAAATCCACAATAAATTATATCATTCGTCCATGCAGTTCCTAGTGCTAATGATTTGTAACCAACTTATTTAATCGTTAATTAAAGACGTGTTGCGTGCGTTTATCTTTCTGCCCATTAAAACCTATTAACGAATGAAATCTATCGCATTCCTTGTTGTCATGCACTGGTTCCAGGAAGATGGCCTCTTTAAAGCTTCACAGAGCCTTGACAGTGTAATTTAATTGAAATCATTAATATATTAAGTATTGTGTCATCGCTTTGTCACAGACGGGTTTTTCATTATTGGTTTCTGCTTGTGAGTACCAATATTCATATGCACGCAATGTTTATGGATATGACAAAAGCGTTCGATTATGTACACCATGGAACACTTTTAAATAAATTATATAGTTATGGAATAAGGGGTAACGTCCACAAACTTCTGGAATCTTATCTAAATGAAAGATATCAGGTAGTTGAAATAAATAATATAAATATTTCAAATAATACCGAACAAAAACATAGATCCATGCCCAAAAAAGTAATACATGGAGTGCCTCAAGGTAGCGTGTTAGGTCCCCTGTTATTTTTGACCTACATAAATGATCTGCCTAAAGTCTCAGAGCATCCAATGATCCTTTTCGCTGATGATAGCACAGCTATATTTACTGGTCAAAATATTAATACTTTTCAAAACGAGATAAATTCCACTCTTTGTAATATAATTAACTGGCTGACAAATAATAATTTAATTATCAATTTAGAAAAAACTAAATTAGTGAATTTTGGGCGTAATTCTAAAAATAACAACATTAATATTAATCATAATGGGACGAAAATTGAACATGTCAACTGCGTTAAATTTCTAGGGCTTTCGATTGATAAACATCTGTCTTGGCAAACGCA
The DNA here is from genome assembly GCA_949629135.1 of Eremobia ochroleuca. Classification (NCBI taxonomy): domain Eukaryota; kingdom Metazoa; phylum Arthropoda; class Insecta; order Lepidoptera; family Noctuidae; genus Eremobia; species Eremobia ochroleuca. The sequence goes on along the minus strand of OX451407.1, from coordinate 8,991,268 downwards.
CATAGACACAATATGCAATAAAGTTAATCAGTACTCATATGCTTTATATAAATTATCAAAAATAGTTGATCAATCAGTTCTTTTGACCGCATACCATGCTTATGTCTCGGCGACACTGAGATATGCAGTCATTTATTGGGGCAATGCAACTAACAGGGATTTAGTGTTCAAAGCGCAAAAAAGATGTGTACGTGCGATGGTTGGTATCCGTGTTCCAGATTCATGTAAACCATATTTCAAAGAATTAAAAATATTGACTTTCCCTGCAATTTACATTTATGAAGTAGCAGTATTCATAAAAACAAATGAAAATCTATTTTGTAAACTTAAATCGAAAAGGCATATGTTAAAAAATTCTAATGAGCCACATAAAACGGCTCTATTTAACAAAAGCTTCTTTGGCATTGCATCAAAAATATACAACAAAATACCTAATGGCATTCTAGAAACTAAGGAACTTCCAGTATTTAAAAATAAATTACGAACATTTTTAATTGATAAAGCGTACTACACGATCCAAGATTTCCTGAATTCTTGACCTTCTATTAGTTCCACTGTATTTTGACATGTATTAGTATTGACCATGTATTAGTTTCACTGTATTTGACATGCATTAGTACTGAGCATGTGATAGTTTCACTGTAATTTTATAATAACTTACCATTTATAATAATTCTAAATTTTAATGCCAATACCTACCTACATAATTATTGTATGCCTATAAGGCAGGACATATTGTTACTTTAATATATTGTTAAGACCTGTAATTTACATATGCCCACAATAAAGATACTTTGACTTTGACTTTGACGCTGCACCCTGAATGCGTCACACACTATCAATCGCAATTCGTAGGGATTTGAAGGAAACAGCACCCTAATTGCGTAACACTCTCAATTTGAATCATTTTGAGGCATATTGCTAATGCATTGCTCCATATGTTCGAAAAATGTGTCTGCTCTACAACGTAAATAACGCAATGAATGTGGTTGAACTGTTCAAATTAAACCCATTGCTATCTACTAATACCTAGTGTGTTACGCGATTAGCCTGCTGAAGCTAATGTAGCGAGGCCCAGCGTATCCGTTTTTGGATTTTACTGTGATTGGACTGACATAATTATAATCTATAGAATCTACGGTTACGGAACGGTTTTATTTTTTTTATACATAAGTAGGTACCCATTGTGGTTAGAATGGAAAAAAAAACTGATAATAATAAAAAATATAAATATAAGACTCTGTGCATCAATGATTTATTATTTAGGACTCTCAAAAGAGCCCAGAACCAATTAATCTGTGTTAGCTAGAGTCTAGATTCTAGACGCATTCATTCGGCGGTATTGCTTTGAAATGTTTGTTCCTATTTAGAATTCGTTGCCCTGACTGCACTGATTCAAACAAACAGCAGCTCATTAGTTTAATAAAGTTACGAGCTCTTAAAATCGCGTGGAAACGAAGAAAGGATTGAATATCAGGCGCCATGTGTATACAAAGTCTTCATTATAAATCTGACCGTTGCGGTCGCAGGGACGTTTTGTTTGACCTATTGATGCTTTTTTATTTATAAACTGATTTGGAATTAATTAAGTAATGCAATGTACAATCACAGTGATCTTTATTGTTATTCTAATAAGGTTGTTGCCACTGACAAGTCTGTTAGAGAGGCTTGTGGCTAATTAATAACAGCCGCTCGGGTCGATCGATCAGGTTAAGTTACGCTTGCCGCGGTTGGTCAGTGGATGGGTGATCATCTTTACATACCAAGACCCCTCTGTGCCTCGGAAAGCACGTTAAGCTGTTGGCCCCGGCTATCATTCTTAGATCTTTGACAGTCGTTACGGGTCGTCAGAAGCCCGAAAGTCCGACAACCAGTCTTACCAAGGGGTATCATATTACCCAGTACCTGGGTTGTGGAGGTCAGATAGGCAGTCGCTCCATGTAAAATACTGGTATTCAGCTGCATCCGGTTAGACTGGAAGCCGACCCCAACATAGCTGGGAAAAGGCTAGGCAGATGATGATGAATATATAATGCAGATTGATTGGGCCAAGAAGACATGTTAACTTATTATACAAAAGTGCAATCAAATAAAAATACGATATATGGGTTCCATATTTAATATTCGTAGGTCGGTTCCATCAATTCTTTTCAACGCTAGACTCAGATGTTTATAGAAGGCCTGCCTGCACGATAACAGCTGGGAATATGGCCATCTGAGTTTCTATATGTTCGGTAACTTTTCTGCTCCTTCGCTATTGTTAGCACTGGCAGTCGAGAAAAAAGTTTATTTTTTTAAATGGACGGATTTTGACGGCTTAAAAAAATTGGCGGGATGTCAGTTCCGAGTTTACTACATTATATTTTTTTTTGGATTTTATGGTGGTGTAATCAAGTTATCACAGTGACAAACATTTATGAGGACTTTGAACCAATTTTGGCCATACACTGTAGAATCATGAAGTTATATGCATTAATACTCAATTGCGGTTTCATACTGTCAGGCGAATTAATTGATATATATCAGCGTGCGTTGCTTCAAATCTCAGCCGTGCTCAGCAGTTCAGTCAGTAGGAGCTAGATAAGACGCAGCGGTTGGGTCGCGCGGATCGGCGCGCGCAGTCGGAATGCGCGAGAGTTCGTTGTTTTAAGTAATATGGCGGTTTTAAGGTAAGGTTTTCTTATTTTTTGCTTAAAGATACTTATTACCTATTTATGAATTAAATACTTTATTGTATTTTATTACCACTAGTTATTTAACTTGAACAATGGGTGAACTCTCTTAATTAACGCACATTCATAAGATTTGACGGGTAGCATAATTAATATTTACATAATCAATGTAGGGTGTCGTATGCCGTCATTCTTGGGTCCTATGGGACCCAGTACCGAGCCGGCGAAGGTTCGTATTTTCGTGTCCAATCGGGGGCGCTTCCGAATTATACCTACCGTTAGTTTAGCGGATTAGGACTTGTGATTCAGAACGTTGACTGCAAAAGCTCGTGCCTTTTTCTTAATCTTCCAATAATTTGGAATAAATCCTTTTAAACTGTGGCAGAATAATTAATCTTTAGAAACCGCCACAACATTCTTTTTTGCAAGAATCGTTTCTTCTAAAATAAAACTGCATTTCATCCAGCCAAACTTATGTACCTATACATACATATAAATAAAATTTAAGTGTTTGTTCGTAAAAATACTGGTATTCAGCTGCATCCGGTTAGACTGGAAGCCGACCCCAACGTAGTTGGGAAAAGTCTAGGCAGATGATGAAGTGTTTGTTAGTAATCTCAAAAAATAACAGCATTTTGCTGAATGTATGTGAAGATAAATATACGGTACTTATAACAAAAAAAATATTTTTAAAGGTTTTGTCCGTCTGTCTGTCTGTTTGTTCCGGCTAATCTCCGTAACGGCTGGACCAATTTTGACGGGACTTTCGCTGGCAGATAGCTGATGCTATAAGGAGTAATTAAGGTTTTTTTTTTGAGATAATGGATTCGTCGCAAAAAAGCATATGATCCATGAAAACCATTTTTTTCCTGACATGCACGAGAAAAGTATGTGGGTACAGCTAGTTTGTAATGTTGTATATAAATTGTATGACTAAGCCTCCTTTAGACAAACATACAGGGGACATAATAAAGGATGACGAATGTCGTTAGCGGCACACTCCGCTAAATGAAACGAATGAATTAAATGATCGTATCACATCGCCGAATCAAGTGGTCGTAAAAATACATTGTACATACAATTATAGTAACGTTTGCATTTCATCATGTTTATGAGTAATTCGTCTTTGACAGACGTAAGTTCAAGATTAATCAAGATGGCTTCTGATTGTCATCATGATTCTTGTTTTTGGGCAGTTCTCACACACTTACTGGTTTAACCGGTTAATGTCAATAGTTCTTAGTTCCTATTAATAGGGGGAGCTACGGGGGGAGGGGGACCCTGCATGCACTTTTATTGAATTAAACTTTTGCAGAAGTTTCCCCCACTAGCCAAGTAGGTACACACATTTGCTAATATTTTTCGCGAGATGGTTGAAGATTTATCGAATAAAGTCTCGTGACGTTAGTGCGATTAAAGCATTTCTTACACTGGCAAAAAATGTGCACAAAATTATGAAGTCGTTTTTTTGTGCAAATATATTGAAAGCGTGAGAAGAAATATTGAGTAAAACTATTCAAAATTTTGTGGGACGCTAACAGGTTTTCTGAAAATTTAGAATTTTTTGTGGATCCGTAAATATTTTCTCATATACCTCTTCATTCATCCTCAGGGAATTTGTTCCCTCTTAGTTCCCGAAGTACGTTACGATAACCATGCGTCGGTCGATTCTTAAACCAATTCCTGACCCACACTCTTTTCTTCTACTTCTTTTTATTGATTGTCTCCATCAACACAATGCAACTATGAAACTTACTACCGGGTCAGCCCTAGATAGGCAGCATATGGCTGGGTACAACGCGAGGCACCGTCCTTCCCTCCTTCTTGTTCCTTCTTGTTCCACCTACTGAAATTTTGTGCAATATTTGTGTGTAGTGTGAGGTGACCATTCAATATTTTCCACAAAAATTAAGCCCAATATTTTTGCACAAAATTTTGAGCAACATTTTTGCCAGCGTGAGGAACGCTTAGGGCCTCCTGCTAGAGTAGGTCACTATTGAGCTTTTCATATTGACATTCTTGATATATTAAAGGCCTCATCACGAATGTACCTTCTGTAGGCACCTACTATGTATGATTATAGCTTAATTGCATGTACAGCAGCCAGGACATCAAGCTACTCGAAACTGTCAAATTTTCCCAATCAACCTTGAACCTAATGCCAATAGCGATAAAGTTGAAAATCTATGAAAGAAATTTGTGAGATTGTAATAGCTTGATGTGTTGGCGTCTGTACTTACGATGTTACCGTCATACGCATTGCGGTCATAAGATGTTTTTGTTCACTTAAACTAAATCTTGTTTAACTAGCTGTACCCCACATTAAATAACAAAATCAGTCAGCTCAGCAGGAGTACAGAAAATCCGGACGAACGTTAAGTAACTTTAATGTTCCGGGTTCACACTGTTACTATGTCAATAAATCTCTGACTAAGCTTCAGCTATTCGGTGCAGTCGTTAATTCATTAATTTTACTGTTTCAATCACTACAATGTTGGTTATGTTTGGCCATCTTTATTTTATACCCTGTTACGATAGCGACACACCCCAGCGGTGTAGGTAATCGCGTAACACACTAACAGTAGCAATGGGTTTTATTTTGACAGCTCAACAACATTCATTGCGTTATTTACGTTGTTAAGCAGACATTTTTTTGAACATATGAAGCAATGGATTAGCAATATCCTTTACAATGATGCAGGTTAGTGCGTTTCACTCGAGTGCACTGGCGACATGTCAAATCATCGAGACTTCTGCGCTTTACCCCGGTCACTCATGGTCACGCATGTGAAGGGCCGTCAGACATTCATTCGCAAACTTAGCGGTTATGCAAATGGGTTCGCATACTCAAATTGCGAACCCGTTTGCGCTTCCTCCTACACTTGTTTACGAATGTCTCAGTCTTGCTTGCGATTTTGTGAATCATGGACAACGAAGATGATTTTATTAGTGCAGTTGGACTGTTTTATCTATGTTCATATACTTACATATATCATATGCTGCATGAAGTGGACCGGCGCAATCGCCAGCCGCGGGCGCGTGTGCGCAACTGATCACACGAATGTGTGGGAGATTACGCGAAGGTTCGAGGTTCGCGCGCTTTGATGTCCGTTAAAAAACCGACACGGCTCGGAAAAGCGCGAATGCAGCGAAAACTTCGCTTAATCATTTGCAAATGTCGTCCTACACTTGTGGGTTTGCGTATTCGTGCGAATGTGAGTGACCGGCATTTAGATACAGCGCAACCATGACGTAGTACTTAAACATAATTGGGAAAATGTAGGTACACTTCTGCTCAACCTTTTGGGGAAACATGACCTTGTTGTTATGTTATCCTAACTAATATTATAAATGCGAAAGTAAGTTTGTTTGTTACCTTTTCACGAATAAAGTACTGAACCGATCATCCTGAAATTTTGCAATACGTGGTCAGGTGTACAGAAACGGACATAGGGTATAACCTACCTTTCATCCCGAAAAAAAGTGCTGTTCCCGAGGAAAACAACAATAACATTATTATGATAGTAGATGGCGCCACGTGTCTTTCGAATCATGATTGAATTGTATTAGAAAGTTTTTTTATTTTTATTTAAGCATAATACATTTTGTGAGTCTAGAGTGTCCATAGACCGGTTTTTCATCCTACTAACTATAATATCATAGACAAGGAAAAGCTATGTTTTCCCATGGCCAAATATATGTAGCATGTTCGCGTGTGTCCAATGCCCAGAATTTGTACGTATTAGCGCTAAATAGAAGGACATACAACATTGTGTATAAGAGCGTCCTAGAATAATGTTCCGTTCTGAGCCCATGAGTGCAACGGCCAAACAAGCAGAGTGCAACCCGAATTGATTGTCAAATTCTAAATGAACGCGAGCGAAGCCGCGGGCAAAGGCTAGTCTAAACTAAGATATAATATATATAAAGAGAAAAATTTTGATTTTTTGTGTGTTTCTTTGTTACGCTTTCACGTTAAAACTGCTGAGCGGATTTTCATGATATATGGCACGTATGGATAGACCATGAACTGGGTTAGGACATAGGATACATTTTATCCCAGTATTCCTACGGGATCGAGACTTATGCGGGTGAATAGTTGACGAAGCCTAATACATAGCTACACCTCTGCCAACATTTTCGGGAAAAAGGCACTATCATTATTTTGTACCAATCTTAATTAATGGACTAGTTGAACCTATATTTTCTTGTCTTTTTTACACCGCCTGTTTCTAGGGTAACTACCAAGATTCAATTAACGAGAAATGGAGAAACGCGAGCTTTCATTGGTTCATTTGTTTTCATTAGGACTTCAGGTCAACGACCAGCAGCTTTTTATTGCTGTGAGTTGCAATTTTACCAAGATTCTTTTATAATTTTTGTAGCTACGTAAGTATAGAATTAAGATCAGACCTTAGAGCGAAAGCGTCGACTAATTTTGCGGCAAGCATGGTATAGGTGAGAGCAGTGATGGCCCAGTGGTAACGGCACCGACTTACGAGTTGTAGGTCGTGAGTTCGAACCCAGACAGGCGCATTACTCTGTGTAAATAATTTCTTCACCACTGCTTTCAAAACGGCTAAGGAAAACATCGTGAGGAAATCGGCACCCCTAGGACCAAACACACCGAAGACATGTGGCATTCACCAACCCGCACTGGGCCCGCGTGGTTCTTGAAGAGAGGAACCCTGTGTCCCAACAGTGGGAACATTATAGACTGATTATGATGAAGATGATGATCATGCTGTAGGTATTTTACACTTTAAGGAATGATTGTATGAAACCGAATTTAACGTAAACGTATTTTATAGTGACTTGCAATAATACCCGTAGACTATACATGTTTACAACATTATTTTTAGTATATTGCAAACCTGAATATAGTTTGTTCAGAATAAGTAACTGAATCGATTCCAATAATTTTTACTCCATGTTATATTTTGTACCAAAAATATTTATAAAAGGTTACAAGCTGGACACCGAGCGATATTAAATACATATCCGCAATCATATGCGCACAACACAGGCCACGGTCGGTAGGCCGGCAGCGCGGGGGCACCGCGTGGTAAGTGGCAACCATCTTTTTGTACGGACGCATAACAAGCTTAAAACTTTGTGATTTTTCATGATCCGGTTTTGAAATTTTGTGCGTAGATTCTTTACATAAAAATACTAGACACGTGTTTCGGGTTTCACTTATACTAAAACTAATTTTGTGTACATATTATAATATTTGCCCGTATACTTAGTAGGTAGTTACGTACAATCCATCGCCACTGTTATCTCTGCTGACTTTGTTATGTGCTTCTTCGACTTCGTAGGCCGATAATAAAGTGCCGGACACTTTCATTATCCATGTAGGTACTCATGTCCTACATTCTTCGTAGAATCAGTGCTTTATATATATTTATTTGTAAACATTAATTGCAAGTTTAAAACCTCCAAGTACCTATTCCTATATATGATTCACTAAAGTTTGACAAAAAACGAATGACAAATGATCATATTAAAAATAAAATTATAAAAACTAATCATGTGTAATATGTTTGCGAAATGAGATGTTTGTCAAAAACATCTCATTTCGCAAACATTGCTTTATTTGACAAAATACAAGCGATATCTGTGAAATGGCTAGGCAGTCACGAATCCCGTCCTTTCTCCGCGCGGTTTTAAGTCTTGACAAAACATATAGGTTTATGTGCTTTTTCTAAGGGCTTATTATTCAATAAAAATTATCTGACTATTGAAAAATCAGACCTTAGTTAAATACTTATGTAATATGTATACACACACACCTTTCGGAGTAAATTATCTAAATGATAATGAAAACCGTATCAAAATCCGTTGCGTAGCTTAGAAGAACAACGCGGCAAACATACAGACACGAAAAACGACTTTTTAATTTACAATATGTAGGTAGAGAGCAGTGGTGGCCTAGTGGAAACGATCGCGACTTACAAGTTGTAAGTCGTAGGCTCAAACCCAGGCAGGGACTTTAGTTTGTGTAAATTATTTGCGCTGGTTTTGAGAGCAGTGGTAATGCTCTCAAAACGGTAAGAGCCAGCGCAGACGATGGACATTTGTCCGCGGACTTTTTCGTCCGCCAAAATACAGCGCTTACAACTGCATCAACTAACGCACACCAGGGACTAAAAATACCACGGACAAAAAGTCCGCCGAACAACCGCGGACATCGACAGACCGGACCGGACAAAAGTACTATTATTGATATTGTTTTAACTGAGCATGCTTAACATGAAAATATCCATTCATTAATCGATCCGATATGTAGGGATGGACCCAGTATTTTCTTTTAGAATGTCGCCTTTTATTCTCAAACTTCATGTTAATTAAAACAAAGTAATCTCAGAAAATTTGCTTCCATTGCGTGCGCTTCCCTTTTCCGGGCGACAAATGACCGCGCACCGTGTGCGTTGAGTCCGCCGATTGTCCGAAGATTGCCGGACTTTTGTCCTCGGCGGACTAATGTCCGTCGTCTGCGCTGGCCCTAAAGGAAAACATCGTGAGGAAACCGGTATGTCCTAGAACCAAAAGTTCACAGACATGTTACATCTACCAACTCGCATAGGGCCCGTGTAGTGGCTTACGGCCCACTCCCTGAGGAGGCCTGTGTCGCAGCAGTGGGAAGATAGGCTAGTTATGCCAATATTTGCACATTTTTACACGAGTCAATAAAGTTTTGTTTCCATGACCCACTCAGCGTCTTGACGTCACAATACCGTTAAAGAACCCATCAAATTGGCTTGCTGACCACTTATTGACTGTTGAAGGTCAACTCAAGTGGCTGTGGACGCAGTTCAATTATTTGTTGACCTGAGTGTATCGAGATTCGATGCCCAAAGTAGGACACGACTGATGGTCTAATTTATTTGATGCATCGACACTGGCGACAGGGTGGAGGGTCAATGTTAGGTCGGGAAGACGGTAGAAGCTGATTATTCCTGAGATGATTCATTTTTAGAAAAATAATAATTACGCCAATAACAAAACCTTTGCCATCTCCCTATTTGTTTATGCTCTATATACACTATAATGTAAAAAATATTTAGACTAGTATCGACCACGATCACGTGACCGCGTTTCCTCTTAAAGGAATGAAGTGCTTTTTAATGTCATGTGTATGTTGGGTCATTTAGCTCCATTCAAAATGGTCGAGCTGAATGGTGCTAATCCATGCGTCATGTTACAACGGGCGCCGTCAGTAGGGACTGGTCATCTCTTAGCTGCCACGGCTTATTTTGATTGAATATAATTATGATATTTTTTTTTAATCTTCTCAGCACGGTCGCTTTTAACGTTCTGCATCGTTCTCACATGCATAATTTCAACATAAATGATTTAACCAACATTTTGTGACCATATTATTTTGATTTAAAAGAGCGTCCGTGGTATTTCTAGCCCGTTCTTCTCCAGGCACCTACTACGCTTTGGAATGGGTAACTAGCTTCATCTTTTTCACTGATCGATCACTTGACAATTCAATATTTGTTTATTTGAAATAAATACTTTGAGTTTGTCGTTTGTAGAAATATCAAAATACTTAGGTTTAAGTCTGGATATGAAGAAATCTCATTTAATGTACTTAATGTAAACTGAATAAACGAGTCTTTTTTTGCACAGCTTCATGATAAATTATCATTTCTCAATTTCTCACGAGTGTTAAGCTCAAATTGAGAGTTAAATAGTCATAAAAGATCATTTTTGGAGGTTGAGAATCTTGTCCAAAACATACTTACCTCGTTTGAGTAAAAAAAACCTTATTCTATCGCAATTTCTGTTAGCTATTTAATAAACACATAAGTAAATTTCTTTAATGCCCTAAAACAGGTTACAGAAAAACGTGAAACCCTGACTCTAGAGATAGGTTAGAGTACTGTATTTCAGGAGCCAGGGACTTCTTCCATCCTATTGAATGTTACTTTATTTCGTTTCAGATTAGCTGTTTTCATAATCGTGATATCATCATACCCGACGAGCAATGGACAAACAGGTGAGACAAAATGTTAATGTAAAAATAACATTAAAATGAGGTAAGTCAATGATGTTTGACGTTCATTTTTAGGGGTTTGTACTCAAAGGGTGTGAACGGGACCCTATTACTATTACTAAGGCTCCGCCGTCGGTCCATCTGTTCGCCTGTCCGTAAAATCGTCTATCACAATTCACAGGGCTCTATCTTATAAACCGTATTAGGTTAGACATTGAAAGTCTTCTCACCGTTCTGGCTTCATTCATTCTTCCTTCTTTGTCCAGGCAGTCTTTCTTTGGAATGCGCTCCCTCTGAACATCAGGACGGCAACCAGTCGGTTATCTTTTAAAGTGAAGGCACGTGAACATATCCGTCAGAAGTTGGCCGTAACATCCCAACGCTGATATGCTGGATTCGTTTTCCCCTCTACCGATAATTTTTCTCCAGACAGTTCATTTTGTTTATATGTATGTATATATGTATCTATCTATGTATTGTTATTAATTCTTGTATTGTATAGTCATTTCCTAGCTATCTATCCCGTATGTTGCACCTACCATATTTTGTCTCTGCATCACCCTAAGGTTGACTGGTAGAAAATGCCTCAGGCATTAAGTCCGCCTTTGTACAGTACTTTTTTTACTTGTGCATAAAGTTTTAATAATAATAAAAAAAAGTCACAGAGTGTGTACAAGCAATAATATTGTTTTGTTTGTTTGTTTTTTTTTAAAAAACGTTGTTCCACACTAGGAATTTCTCCTGTATTGTGGGTGCGTTTACAAACATTTAAACTCACATACACAAACAGCCATATCCGGAACAACTACTTGTAGGTCATACAAATATTTGTTCCCTGCGGGAATCGAACCCGCGACACGCAGCGCACCAGTTAATCGCTTTACAAATTAAAGGGTTGTTAATCAATCTTAAGACGGTACCCTTTCGAGTCCGACTCGCACCTGGCCACTTTTTTTAAAGGAAAGGAAACAATAATTAATTTAGCAATAAAATTTATTTTCGTCTCCCAAAACGTCATTGATAGTTTATGTCTCACAAGCTAACATTAAAGAACATTTTACATTGACAGAATTGACGAAATTGATCTGAACCAATTCTGTCAATACCAAGTGGGGTTCCAATTCACATTTTGATGTACTGGTTTAAGATAATTTATGGCACCTAGCCATAAATTATCCTCTCTACGTATAAAATGTTCATACAAATATTAATGAGAAAGCATATCAATTTCAGTCATCAAACAGTATTTCTTTGATCTGATTTAAACGGGTTAGATTACTAAATAGAACGTACGGGGACTCCCCGGTTGACCTGCTTTTGTAATTGGAAAAATGAAAAAGCGGCCAAGTGCGAGTCGGATTCGCTCAAGAACGGTTCCGTACTATTATCTATAAAAACGGCAATTTAATTTCCAAGATTCCATTACATACAAGTGAAGCTAATAGAAGCGTTGTAAAAAATCATGTCTGTTGGATGGGAGGCCCCTTAAATATTTATTTTATTCTTTTTTTTTAGTATTTGTTGTTATAGTGGCACCAGAAATAGATCATCTATGAAAATTTAAACTGTCTGACTATCACGGTTCATGAGATACAGCCTGGTGACAGACAGACGGACGGACGGACGGTCGGACGGACTGACGGACTGACAGCGGAGTCTTAGTAATAGGGTCCCGTTTTACCCTTTGGGTAAATCCCTAAAAATGGCTTATTATTTTAACAAGTAAATATCTTAACAACTAGTGATTGGAGCCTCTTTTTAAGCAAATAAGCCTATATTAGGAGATTCAAAGCTTTTGCTTACTTACTACTACCGACAAGCAACATAGTTGTTTTGGTACATTATTATGCTGGATACAGATGTAGTTTCTGACACAAGATACTTTTCAACGGGTCGCTAGATTATACAAGATTATTTTTAAAACACTAATCACCTCGCAGGACTATATTAGTAGATATCATCATAAACAACAACTTTTGCTCTATGACTTTTTACTAATCTGAATACAAAAAATATTGTCAAGTTTTTTCATAATAACACTTTTTAGATCTGCCGTGCGATTCTGTAACCATCTCACCGTGAAAGCTTGGGTGAAGTGAGCGTGGAGTGAGCATTCGCTAGGGATTAACAGTATTAAGTGCTCACTGAAGTGGTGGTGGGGGGGTGGGAGGTGGTGGTGGGGTGGTGGTGGTGTGGGGTGGAGTGGTGGTAGGGTGGTGGTGGTGGTGGGTGGTGGTGGTGTGGTGGTGGTGGTGGTGGTGGTAGGGTGGTGGTGGTGGTGGTGGTGGTGGTGGTGGTGGTGGTGGTGGTGGTGGTGGTGGTGGTTGTGGTGTGGTGGTGTAGTGTGCTATAAAATACAGCCGGTCGATTTTGCAAAAATCTCAACGTGAAATCATAAGTGAAGTTATGATTTCACGTTGAGATTTTTGCAAAATCGACCGGCTGTATTTTATAGTAAGTACCGCCCTTGCATTCGCAACGCACTGTTAGTTTACTTATCTAGTACTATAATTTGGTACCACGAGTTTAAGTTGTTCGCATTTAGAACGATCAAGTAAAATATAAACCTTACCTAATATGATTCTAAAGAAGGTAGCTGGGGTAGACTGGACGCGGAAGGCGGAGGACAGGGTGTTGTGGCGCAGTCTGGGAGAGGCCTATGTCCAGCAGTGGACTGCGATAGGCTGAGTTGATTGGTTGATTGATTGAATTAAAACATATTGTATTATGAAAAAAAAAGATGAATTATTAAAAGTCATAAAACGTAGAATCACCCCCTGGACGAAGACAGTTGATTAAATTGCCACCGTGCACACAATTTCAGATACCACGACAACAGAGCTTCCCCTGGCGGACATGGCAGCCCCTTGTTCCCCCCACCGGCCAGGGGACGTGGACTTCCAGACAGTGGATCTGATAGCCGTGTACAAGATGGACCAGCCTGGCACCAAGGGCATTACCCTGGTGCAGGGGTCGCAGGATCTGCAGAGAGCTTATAGGATTGGGATCGATGTTAATTTGACTCTGCCGTTGCAGTAAGTATAACAAGGAAGAAGCGAGAATCATAATTATCTAATGCGTTAAAAATATTTGTTTTTAAAAGAAAGAATTAACACGCAGTGGTTTCCTATTGTACCTTAAGCATAATTTTCATGAAACAACCTTGGAAGACTTTTTACTTATAAAATCATTGTTTGGAAGGAACTTGAAAGTCACAGAAAACATACTAGAGTTCTTTTTGGCTACAAACTATATTATTTCAACTACTAAGTAAGCTTTTTATATTTAACTTTCTTTAATTATTTAAATTGTCATAGTTTGAAGCCTACTTTCCCTGAATTCCGACAGTTTCGTTTAAAAGACAACATCACATTTTTTAGAAAATCGTAATAAGTCTACGTTTACATTTTGTTTTAAATTATAAAGTCACCACCTCACTCACATAGTCGTTGCCTTTCGGAATGACTTGGAAGTCAGGTGGTGACTTTTGTTTAAATGTTCAATGTGTTCCCTCCGCGTATCGGCAAGCGTAGTGTGGGACGCCCCCCAGCTAGATGGACGGACGACCTAAAGAAGGTGGCTGGGGTAGACTGGATGCGGAAGGCAGAGGACAGGGTGTTGTGGCGCAGTCTGGGAGAGGCCTATGTCCAGCAGTGGACTGCGATAGGCTGAGTTGATTTGATTTTCTTTGTGTTCCCTTCTTCACCTCTAGCGACGTATTCCCTACGGGCCTACCCCCCCACTTCACGGTAGTGGGCACATTCAACGCCCGGGGTCAGCGACGGCCGTGGAGCCTGGTCCGCGCGCGCTCCCCCTCCAGCCTGCAGTTCTCCCTCACCATGTTGCCCGTCAGCAAGAAGATCGCTGTCTTCATCGGAGGGTCAAAGGTTATGTTTACTAGCTGGGAGGTAAGTGAAGCTGATTATTTTTTTTCTAATCGAGCTTGAATGAGATTTCTCCCTATTACCTAATTATTTGATTGAATGTCTTTCGGGTGGTGCCGTACTATAGCGAAGATCAGTTTTTTTTGCAGTGACAATCTCACCATTATTACCGTTGCAGATATTCTCTCCGGGTTGGCATAAGATACACGCATCGATATCCAACAACACGGTGCATATTGCTGTCGACTGTGTTGAGGTAAGGAAGTGTACTACAAAACATTGAAGACCATCAATCCATCATCGTTGATCATCATCTCAGCCAAATACAATAAAAAGATTAAAAAAAACCCGACTTCTGAAAAATCACGCTCTAAAAAGTATGTAACAAGAAAATATTCGCATCTGAAATTGTTATGTATGTACAAAGTATTCAATATCAGTTATACCGGGTCAAATTAAATTAGCTAGCCAAACACCACAGACGTGGTGGGTATCGATATCTAAACATTAAAAACAAAAAAATATTTGATGATTTTCTTTTTTGGGGTTGTCCTAAGCTAATTGTTGTCATAATTTATTAAAAAAAAAATGTTAATTGGATTTCAGTTGATGCCGGAGAAGATCAGTCCGGTCCGTGACTTAACCAATGCTACCACAGTCACCATCGTGTCGAATGACGATGGGTCCTCTGCACCTGTAAGTTAATTTTCTATTTATGTATTTAACGTTAACATAATTATATAAAACGACAATTGGCCTATCTATATTTTTTTACTAGCCATTAATCTCCCCCACAAAGGCCTCCTACTCTCTTTCCACCTCTCTCTGTCCAGAGCTGCCAAGTACCTACTAATCTGTATTAAAAGAGTCCAGCCGGTCGATTCTGTAAAAATCTCACCGTGACCTATCTATATATATAAAATAAAATATTATAGTAACTTAGAATTTTTATCCGTTTTGTCCGGATTGGCGCAAAAACGGCTGAACTGATTGGGATTAAATTTGGCAAACACATAGTTTATAAACCATTTTTTTCCCGCTTTTGACAATCACGTGGATCGCCTGCCTATTAGCTTTAAGTGCGTCTGTACAACATAATATGTATATGATTTTATTGTGTGACTACTAATTATTTAATAGATACATACTGGATGTTTTTTTTTAAGGGTTCTTTTTTTTTTAGGGTGTTCTACTCAAGACTATGAACAACTTTCACTATGAGACTAACTCTTAAATCACGAAAACAAAATCAGCTGTTTAATACAAAAGTTCAATACCTACTTGACCAAAATGTATGAATCAGCTGATTTTATTTTCGTGATCACAGAGTTGGTTCTATAGTGACAGTTGTCCATATTCAGGGGTAGAATACACCTGTAAAATTTGGCGACGGTAAAAAAAAAACATGCTGTATAAGACCTTTAATTAAATTGGGGAGCTAATGGTATGGCGGTGGTATTAATTGTGGTTATGGTGAGAGAGGGGCCCGTGGCCAAATAATAACAGCTGCACAGGTCGATCGATCAGGTTAAGCTATGTTTGCCGCGGTTGGCCTGTGGATGGGTGGCCATCTTTACATACCGAGACCCCTACGTGCCTCGGAAAGCACGTTAAGCCGTTGGTCCCGGCTGTCATTCGTAGATCTTTGACAGTCGTTACGGTTAGTCAGAAGCCCGAAAGTCTGACAACCAGTCTTACCTAAGGGTATCACTACCCAGTAACTGGGTTGTGGAGGTCAGATAGGCAGTCGCTCCATGTAAAATACTGGTATTCAGCTGGAAGCCGACCTCAACATAGTTGGGAAAAGGCTAGGCAGATGATGGTGGTGTTGGCTATTATTATTAATGGTATTAGCTCCATTTTTCCTTTTTCGGTAACGTAAAAATTTATGATGAACTGCAAACCTACAACGACAACACCAACAGTTTTCTAAAATATTCCCGAATCGTTGTCCGAAATCCCTGTCTGAAATCCCCGATCTTGTGAATTGCTCTGTTTCATTTGCAGGGATTTCCGTAAATCCGGATAATATTATGTCATATCCGGGGCATCGGCCGGATGTGGCTACCCGAGTACCTGCTTTCGTTGACGGCTGACGATTTGTCACCGATATTTGATGCGTTTTTTATTTTAAAATGATATTGTTTCTTTTTGTGGGTTTCCTGTATTTAACCGGTTTCAGTTTAATTTTCTGGGTGGAAATTAGTATCGTTCTCAACAATTATTATTAAAGCATTTTTGTAACGACTGTTCGCCTTTCTGTGCGCATTTTGAGAAGAAAACATTATTAATTATATTACAAGCTTTCTGTAATCAAATCTTACAAGTTAAAGGCCCACCTTCCGGTTTGTCGATTGAGCCGAAATTTTACATACAAAATGTTTGTTTCTCTTTTGTTTTTTATAAATCGGATGACAATGTAATATTATTATGACATGAAGCTCATCTGATGATGAAGCCGGAAGGTGGCCTTGAGAACTGTGTAATAAAACGACGCCACCCCATCGAATTTGTACTCGTTTGATACGTCTTGACAAGCGCTCTGGTTCCAACTAATAATAAAAAATAAGATATGTAAATTAGATAGAAATAACTGAACTAGTTATTTAACATCAAAAATACTAAAAAGAAAAAAATAAATAAGCTATTTTTTTATACAAGCTTTTTTATTTGTTAATAAAAAAGAACTAAAAAGTTAAAACATAATTTTATTTCGATTGGAATTTAGTTTTCAAATAAAAGCGACACACATATATATTTGCATATTAACAGACAGAGAGAAAAAAATAGGCTGGAAAGAGGGGGATTTTATTGTTCTTTTTTTTTTTTAAGTATTTGGAAAAAGGAATTGTGCTATATTATTTACAGATAGATCTCCAATGGCTGTCGTTGAGCTGCGACCGGTACAACTTGAGTCGGGATAGCTGTGAAGAAATCGTAAGCTTCATAAGTATATAACATCTATCACGCTATCTAAAGCGTTGCAGTATTTCCTTTGCTTTTTTTTTTTTCAAATATCGCAGCGTCATGCTGAGATAGGAGCCTTTTGGCCTCGCTCAGGTCTCCCATTTTTTTGATGTTTTGACATTTGGTTAGTTTTTCATCTTCTATCGTATAGTATCGTCTATCGTATCGTGTATCGTATCGTTATTCATATTCTTTTTTATTTTGATTGTGTCCATGATTTTGTCACATTTCATGTTCTTTTTTATTGTTTGTATTTCCTGTGCGTGTCCCAAATAAAATATTTTTCTTTCTTTCTAAATAGGACATTCTGTTTTTTCTTGTCAAAATTGAAGCAAAACAATCTAAAATTGTAATTTTATTAATTTTTCAGAATATACCTCAATTTTTAGTGTCATCGCCACCACCAACGGTAAGTGAACCTGAACATAATTATTAAGTACCTACACAAGGTGTAACACAATAAATGCAAGTCCTGAAGGTAGTTTGTTCATAATTGACTACTGCAGTTCGATTCCGTAACCATCTCACCGTGAAAACTTAAGTGAAGTGAGCGTGGAGTGAGCCGTCAGTGTCATCCCACCTGATACTAGGGATTGACCAAGCACACATTTACATAATCGAGATTTTAATAATATTTTTTATGCTAATTCTATTGATCAAACCTAGTATTTTAACTGTGAAAACATTACTATTTTGTGGGGTTTTAATCTAGGAAAAAAGAGTAGTCCTTAAAGGACTAGTCTTTATATAAGGACTTTTACTAGTCTAGGAATAAAAATAAAAAAAAATCAAAATTGATATTCTGACTTCGTTTCTGTTTTGCTATTTTATTTTAAACCGCCACAAAATAGTGTTTTGACAACTAAAATACTAGTTTACTGCTCTCGCGCAGTTACCTCCGCCCGCGCGAATTCCAAAAACAAGTGATTAAATTCTACATTAGGATTTCGTAGTTCCAATATTGGATAAACCAAAATCCATGTTGCTACTGATTTGAAATTGTGACGTCGAGTAGTTGATACCGCTGCAGCAGCAAGCAGGCAGGTATCAATAACAGCTTCATGCGGTTGAATTTGGCTGCACGAGCAGTTGGTGTATGTTGATCACTGGCATACTGCTAGAGCAGTCCGTGTATGACCAGCCTTTACAGTGGAAACTACCGTAAACAGCAACTTTTCACACCAAAAATAAAAGTCGTTTCTCAGCAATTATTTTTGTGCAATGCTACTTAGTTTGATGTGCAGAACGCGTAGTTGACGGCTACGTGATAGGACTTTTTTCACCTTGTATAATGAGTGAATAAATAAGTGTGTGACGTGTGGTTTGTCTTTTTGTTTGCAGTACGAAGTGGACCCGTCGTTATTAGCCGAACCATTGGTGGGTGTCTGCAACACCACATGTCCAGCAGTGAGTTCATACACAAAATCATATAGTACCTACTATTATTTTAGCTAGATAATCATAACTTATGTATACAGGGTGGCGGGACATTGACGCGCAACCTGTCACAATGGATTCAGTTCACGATTCTAAAAACCCCCTGTGTCAAAGTTTTTCGTCGGCAATTAAAAAAAAAAAAAATTGCTGGTCCATACATTTTGACCGCGCAGGATTACAATTTTATATGAAACAGCTTTCTTTTTTTTTATAAACGACGAAAAATTTCTACGCTATGGAGTGTAGAATTATATGCTGAATTCATGGTTTCAGTTTGCGCGTCGAAGTCCCTGCCAGCCTGTATAAATAAAAATGATACGCTGTTCTTTGGTGAGCGCATCACTTGAGAACGGCTGGGCCGATTTGGCAATTGTTTGTTTTAAAATGTCTGACTTAAATTTTTATGGAAAGAAAAATAGAAAACGTTTCCCGGAAAATGATCAACTTTGGGAAAAACTTAACTTTGTTTCTATGGGATTTTTAAATTTGCACACGACATCGTCTGTCGTTTGAGCTAGTAATATATATATATTTTTTTACAATAAAATAAGCAAAACAATTCGCCAAGAGTTATTTGCATAATATTTTTTGTTAATGTTTCAGGGCCCCGAAGGACCACGAGGGCCTAAAGGAGACCAAGGACTGAGGGGATTTACTGGATTACCGGTAAGAAATATATATCTATACGTAAAAATGCATAAAATTGAAGTGTCTGTTTGTAATGTCAATATAATAACAGCATTTCACTAAGAATATGAAAATGTCTGCCTGTCTATTGTTCCGGGCTAATTAATCTCCGAAATGGCTGGACCGATTTTGACGGGACTTTCACTGATTGATAGTCTGTTGTTGTTATAAAGAGTAACTAAAGCAATCCAATTTGTTTTTCGACATGAACGCGAACGAAGTCGCGGGCACAGCTAGCATATAAATAACACTGTTATTAGCTCTACCTTGTTGAAGACAACATTTTATTACCACTGTCTTCAAATGTCCAATTTCCAATTGTTTGATTTTTTGACCTTAATGACCGATTCTTTTAGGGTGTACGAGGTATGAAGGGTAGTGTGGGTATACCAGGGCCCCCTGGCTTCACAGGGGACAAGGGAGAACCGGGACCCCCGGGGGCTATCGTCAATGTATGTATTCACTTAATGTGGAAGCGAACGTGAAGTGTGTGGGTAGCCCGCACAAATCAAATTTTCTTACGTTTTTTGTAATTTTTAATGATTAAAATATAATAATAATAATAATAATAATATTCCACAACTTTCACACAACGCCATCTAGTCCCAAACTAAGCAGAGCTTGTGCTATGAGTACTAGACAACTGATAAACATGCATATATATTTCTAAATACATACATATTATAGATAAATTACACCCAGACAAAGAACAAATGATCGTGCTCATCACACAAACATTTGTTCTGGGTGGGAATCGAACCCACGACCTTGCGTATAGTAGTCAGGGCCACTAACCACTAGACCAACAGGCCTGCCAATATGATTCGAGAGCGCAAAAAAAAAAAGTTTATTGCACAACATTTACAGTAAATTGTATAACTTTTACAATAAATCTTACATAGGGACCTCCTTTTAAGTAAAGATATACCTGTGCTAGGAGGCCCCGCTCTTCAATGACAAATGATAATATGTAACAAATATGACTTTATAGAATTATAATCAATGCAACCTTCAAGTTCATTATAATCCTACTGAATGACTATTTCATGAAATATCAATCAATAGGATTATATGCACTTTGAAGGTTGACATCATCTGCCTAGCCCTTTCCCAACTGTTATATGTTGGGGTCGGCTAGTCTAATCTAATCTAGTCTAACCGGATGCAGCTGAATACTAGTATTTTACCTGGAGCGACTACCTATCTGCCCTTCACAACCCAGTTACTGGGTAATACGATACCCCTTGGTAAGACTGGTTGTCATACTTTCGGCCTACTGACGACCCCTAACGACCGTCAAAGATCTACGAATGACAGCCGGGACCAACGGCTTAACGTGCTTTCCGAGGCACGGAGGGGTCTTGATATGTGAAGATGGTCAACCATCCACGGACCAACCACGGCAAGCGTAGCTTAACCTGATCGATCTACCCGTGCGGCTGTTATTACAAGCCCCCCAAGGTTATTATATAGATGATTTTAATGATTATATTGAATGAGATTGCAAAAAACGTAAGAAAATTTGATATCGCGTGCTACCTAACGCGCCCCTGTATTTTCTTTTAATAACTTTATTTTTATTTTAGAATTTTTGAAAATTGTTGATACATATTGAGTTAGTATACTTTTTATAAAAGTTGAATAAAATATAAATTAAAAGTTATTTTCTGATTTTTAGTTCGATTTCTATTAAAGCGTGTTTTTTTAGTTTTTTTTTAAACTATGTATTATTTGACATTCAGTCTTTTAAATGAAGCAAGCCGATGGCTTTAACTAAAGGATTGAATGTCACTACAAATTCATTGATAATTTCCCCGTGTAGATTAGGGTACCTATAAGTTTAATTTTTATATTATTTGTAAATTTATTTGTTTTTTGTTTGTTTTAATATGAAAAGTTGACTTCAAATAAGTAATAGTATTTATTGATAGGATTTCATTTTATGTTTTTGAAAAACATAAAAGAGATTTCTATTTCTTTTTTCTATCTGGCTTCTGCTCCGTTCACTTTTTAAACCGTTTTTCTCCAGACGGTAAAAAAAGTCAGCATGTATAAATGCACCTTGCATTACGAGTGCTTTTTATTTTATTCAATTATAAATTATTTGAATAATTCTTATTATATTTAAAGGCATCTGGTCCAGGGTATGTTGGACCCCCAGGAGAACCGGGGCGACGGGGACAGAGGGGAGAGAAGGGTGATGTAGGGCAAAAAGGTAACTGCATCAATTAAAAAATTAAAGCCATATATAACCCCTTCGTAACGTGGATCCACGCGAGACACAATGGCTTTTTATTTTGTTTCTGTAATTACGGCATTCAACCGGTTAATAGTCAAACTTTTTAAAAGTATCTTTTTTTTTGTATTTTTGCTTTTAGGTGATAAAGGAGAAGCCGGATTGATTGGTTTCGCAGGAGCTCCAGGATTTAATGGATCAGATGTGAGTTGTGAGGAAATATTTAAATGGTCCTCTAAAAACTTATTGACCATCTAATGATGAACACTTTTTATAATGAATATACCTCTAAAAACTTTTTGCGCTTCTAATCATGCACATTTTTTAAAATAATTGACCCTTTTTAACTCTCTGGCTTTTTCTTCACAGATGGTCGCAGTAACTAAACTAAACCACCCCGACACTGGGTTAAGTTAGAACTGTGACCAATCGCTACATCCAAGTTGGTCGCTTGGCTACTTGACTATTTAGTATTTTAGGGACCCAAAATAGGATTTATTTGAGGTTCACAAAAAGAGGCGCAATCATTATATTAGAGTGTCCAATAATATTTTTAGGTGCGCAAAATGAGAATTATTTGAGGTTCGATTAAACAAATGCCATAAAAATCCCTTAGTAAACTCCTTCTTACTTTTTTTACAAAAGCAGCAGGGTAATTGCGTAACACACTATCAGTAGCAATGGGTTTCATTTTGACAGTTCAACAACATTCATTGCGTTATTTACGTTGTTGAGCAGACACATTTTTCGAACATATGGAGCAATGGATTAGCAATATGCTTCAAAATGATTCAAATTGAGAGTAATAGTGTGTTACGCAATTAGGGAGCTGATTCCCAAATCGATTATTTAAAAAAAGTGATTCTATCCTCAGGGATTTCCTGGAGCACCAGGGCCTGCGGGACCCCGCGGCGAACGTGGTTTTCCTGGTCCTCCGGGACCCGCCAGCAATATCAATGCCTCGCTCATACATGGTAAATTTATTTCGGTTTATAATTTATATTAAGAAATTGTATTGATTTATTGTACCCGCGTGCGTGTAGAGGGGCCCTTAGCTAAATAATAACAGCCGCACAGGTCGATCGATCAGGTTAAGCTACGCTTGCCGCGGTTGGCCTATAGATGGGTGACCATCTTTACATACCGAGACCGCTCCGTGCCTCGGAAAGCACGTTAAGCCGTTGGTCCCGGCTGGCATTCGTGGATCGTTGACAGTCGTTACGGGTAGTCAGAAGCCCGAAAGTCTGACAACCAGTCTTACCAAGGGGTATCGTATTACCCAGTAACTGGGTTGTGGAGGTCAGATAAGCAGTCGCTCCATGTAAAATACTGGTATTCCGCTGCATCCGGTTAGACTGGAAGCCACCCCAACGTAGTTGGGAAAAGGCTAGGCAGTTGACTCCCGTGCGTGTATGACGAATTGACCGGATGTATGAACATGAGCAAGGCAGAAGGAGTATGTAAGGATCGTAGCAGGTCACGTTCTGACGTTTCTGCCTACCCGCATGGGAAGAAGGCGTGAGTTTATGCATGTATTTATCTACGTCTAGGCAAAAGTTCGAAAGTATTAGGTTGTCTCATAAATTATTGCCACTTAAAAGAGAAATTATTATTAATATTTTTTTATTAATAAAAATACATTTAATCAATTATATAGTCTCCCTCGTTATTAACAACAGTCAGCCATCTACTGGGCAAAATTTGAATACCCTTCTCCCAAAATGAGGCAGGCTGGGACTCGAAAAAATTTTCAAGTTCAATTTTAATACTTCCAGATTTTTCGATTTTTTTTCCTAGTAAATTAAATTTAAGAGCTCGAAATAAATGAAAGTCTGAAGGCGCAAGATCCGGGCTATACGGTGGATGTGGAACAGTCAGCCATCCTAGCTCCTCCAGCTGTTTATGTGTTAACTTGGCGCAATAAGGTCGTGCATTGTCATGCAAAAGTTTTACTCCAAGTCGTTTTGGCCGCTTAATTTTTAACATCTCCTCTAGTTTGCGGAGCTGCTGCGTATACAGATTGGCATTAATAGTCTGATGAGATTCGAGGAGTTCCCAGAAAATCATTCCTTGCCAATCCCAGAAAACAGACAACATAATCTTACGACCGTGTTAATTAAGTTTAGGCTGGGCTGGTGGGTTTTTCCCGCGAGGAATCCAATTGGCATGACGCGTGTTAGTTTCACAATGTGTCCAGCTCTCGTCACATGTAATAATGTCCTTGAGAAAGTCTAGTCTGTGCAGACGAAGTAACAAACTTTGACAAATGGCCACACGAACGGCCCGGTCATGGTCCGTTAACGCATGAGGTGTCCAATGTGACATCACTTTGCGATATCCCATCGATTTGAGATAACGATCTATAGTCGCGTGGGATTGTCCAAGCGCCTTCTCTAAATCGCACGTATAGTCTGGATGTAGCTCAAGTTCGTGACGCAAAACATCTTCATCGAAGCTGGTTGGTCGGCCTGGGCGAGGTCGATCTTCGCAACTTATATCACCGGTGTCAAAACGCTTGTACCAGAAACGAACAGTCTGATCGCTAGTAGTACCCGGTCCAAATGCAGTGTTAATCTTTTTAGCCGTTTGTGTTGAAGAGACTTTAAGTCGATGCTCATATAGCATAATAGCTCGCAGTTGACGCTGATCCATTTTCACTAAAGACTAATTATTGCGTTGCGTCCGCGCCTATTTATACCCTCACCATAAAAGATACTCATCCTTACTAGAAAGATCTAAAAGTTTCTTGAATTCGTTTTAGTTTAAATACGAGAAAATTCGAGTAAACACTAAAATACTAACAAAACTATGGATACTATAGTCCGAAATAAAGTTTTATTATTATTATTATTATTAAAATAAAATATGGCAAGAACTTATGAGACAACCTAATATAACAGCAAGACTTACAAATGGTTACTCAGTAGAAGAGAGGTTGTTAATCGATGGGTCCTAGTCCTAGGTATAAGGGCCAATGCAGCATTTTGAGCATTTTCACTTTTTTGTATTAAATGCTTCCTTTTACTGTATTTGATAACGTGCACTAAAAAAAAATACACATTTATAGGTGAAAATACTATTTTTTTAGGGTACGTTAACAAATACAGTAAAAGGAAGCATTTAATACAAAAAAGTGAAAATGCTCAAAATGCTGCATTGGCCCTTATAAGTAGGACCCATCGTAATGTCAGACAGTCATTCGCCTTCCTTCGGTCGTATAAGATAATATTCCCAAAATATGTTATTCCAAAAATATTCTATTCCTAAAATATACTATTCCCAATGGATGCTATTCCTAAAATATTTTTAAAACAGGTAAAGGTTAAGCGTTAAGGTATGTATTACGTATTTACATTGCCCCTCGGGTAAAAGTTTTTTTTTTACGAGAGTTTTTTTTTAAATTTAGTTAATCTCAAACTTTGTTATTTTTTTAATTTTGCCTGTAATACATAATACAGAGTGACAGGGACATTGACGCGCAGCCACTTACCATGGATCCAATACATGATTTTCAACGCCCCCCTGCATTAAAATTTTTCGTCGGTTATTATAAATGCTGTTCCATACATTTTGACCGCGTAGGTATTACACTTTTCTATGAAACAGAAGATTTTGTTCTGATGGCCGACGATAATTTTCTTCGCTAGGTGGTCTCTGGAATCATGTTCTGAATTCATGGTTACATTTTGCGGGTCGATGTGTTAGAGTTAATGCATGCAGCCTATATTAAAGTCTGGGTATGCAAACTTCTTTGAGTGCAATGTGTGTCACCATAGAAACCTTGACATGTTTATAATGTCTTGATGTTTTCTTGTTAAATAAAAAAAGACACTGAATTTGAGAACGCGTATTTATTTTACTGATAATGTTTAAATCGAGACTAAACAACTCGTAATAGGTTATGGGCCCAGATATATTCAATTAAATATTTGTTGGAAACTAAGCATGGAGCTAAGTAAAATACAAATAAGTAAGCTTGATGGAAATAACTGGATACAATGGAAGTACCGCATGTCTGCTCTGTTACGGGGCATGGACGGACTTTTGGACATTATTCAGGGAAAATTTCAAAAACCGAAAAAGCCTGTAGCTGAGGTCGGTGATGCTGATGCTGCGTCCGCAGTGGCTTTGACGGAGTATAACAAAAAGTTATCGGATTATGTTAGGCTGGAAAGTACCGCGTTACTGCTGGTTACGAACAACATATCAGATGAAATCTTAGACAAGGTAATCAGATTCTCTCATCCTAAGGACGTATGGGATGAACTACATAGACTCTATGACGGTGTCAATGAAGACAAGTTATATGAAGTATGTATGGAGTTCTTTAAATTTCAAAAGGATACTGCTGATGACATGGCAACTCATGTATCGAAATTGAAAAATATGTGGCACAAACTGAATCAGGAATTATTAAAAGCTGAAGAAAGTAAGCAATTACCAGAACTACTTTTAATTTGTAAGATTTTAGATGCACTGCCAGAAAGCTATTTTTCATTTAAATCGAGTTGGATGTTGCTGTCCAAGAAAGAAAGAACTATTGAGAATATTACCAGCCAACTTTGTGCGCATGAAAAAGTGCTGATAGGAAGCAAGGAAGGCACGTCTAGTGAAGCGCTTCTCACAAAAACAAGTAGGAAAGGTGTCGAGAAACAGAGGGAACAGGCATCAGGGAAGAAAAAAGTTACCAAGTTCAGATGTCATATCTGTAAAGAGGTTGGTCACTTTAGGAAAGATTGTCCAAATAAAACTAGTAAGGAAGAAAGAAGGAATAGTAGTGACAGCCCCAATATGATGGTACTACTAAATCTGACTGAATGCATCGATCGTGAAGGATGGTTTGTTGATAACGGAGCTACACACCATGTTACGATGAGAAGAGATTTATTTGAAAATTTCGAGCACTTCAGTAAGCCTCACACAGTTACTACGGCTGATGGAAATGTAATAGAAGCCTTAGGAAAAGGGACAATTAGAATTAGCCCAAATGTCGGAAAAGAGTTTTTCCTCAATGATGTATGGCTTGTTCCTTGTATTAGCAAGAATCTGTTTTCTGTGCTAGCGACACAGGACAAGAATACAAACAGTTTATTTGAGTCACGAGTAACTACATGCTCTATTAAGGTGAATGGAATGGTCGCCGTGACGGGAACTAGAAAAAGATATGGTGGGTTATATAAGCTGAATTGTAAAGCAATTAAACCGAAGGTAGCCGTATCGATTAATGCGGTAGATGCCTTGCAGCTGTACCATGAACGCATGGGCCACCAAGATAAAAGGCATGTGAAAAGTCTTATAGAACGAGAGTTGAACATAAAGACAAAGGATAATGGCATATTGTGCGAAGGCTGTATTTTCGGAAAAGCTCACAGACAGAAGTTTGGTGTTAGAGAAAAAGCTAAAATGCCTGGAGAACGCATACATTCGGATGTTTGCGGTCCTTTCCCGTATTCAATCTCGAAGTTCCGGTATTTCGTCCTTTTTAAAGATGAACACACTCGATTTCGCTACGTCTACTTCATGAAGACAAAATCGGAAGTACCTGAAAAGCTGAAGCAAATGCTGGCAGAAGCTAGAGTAGCAGGACATACGATCAAAGAATTCCTTAGCGATAACGGTGGAGAGTTCGACAATGAACTAGTTCGGAAAGAATTATTGAAATACGGAATACACCAAAGACTAATAATGCCGTATACGCCTGAACAGAACGGGTGTAGTGAAAGAGAGAACCGTACGATCGTAGAGTCAGCTAGAAGTATGATGCATGCACATGAAGAGTTGCCTCAACAGTTGTGGGCGGAGTTGGTAAAGACAGCTGTTTATATTTTAAATAGAACAGGACCAACTTCCGTGGAACACAAGACTCCGTTTGAGCTTTGGTTTGGGAAGAAACCACGGATAAAGCACTTGAGAATTATTGGCTCGGTTTGCTATGCACATATTCCTAAGCAAAAAAGGAAAAAATTGCATAAGAAAGCTACGAGATGCGTACTGGTTGGATACGATAATGATGACGGTTATAGACTATGGAACAAGGAATCCAAATACATAGTCAAGTCGAGAGATATCATTTTTGATGAAAAGCCACTGGAAAAGAAATTCCATGAGCCAGATGAGGATGTCACAGAAGTGGAAATTCCCGTTCAGGTACGAAGGGAGTATGACGAAGTATTGACAATCAATAATCAAGTCGTAACGATCGATAACGAAATGAATAGTCAATTGGATAGTCATATACCTGTTATCGAAGAAGACAATTTCGATGATGCTGTATCGATTCATGAAGAATCAATTGAACCAAGGGGAGAAAATGACGATGTTGATAATGATGATCTGGAGCAGATGGTTGGAAATGATGACGTTAATGAAGATGAAGATAATCTTGAGGAACTTATTAACGCACAGAGTGATCGAGTACTGCGAGATCGATCATTGATCAGACGTCCTGCTAGGTTCAATGATTATGTCATGGTTGCAAATGGATTTTTCGAACCAACATGTTATAAAGACGCTGTATCCTGTAACGAAAGTGAACTTTGGAAGAAAGCAATGGAAAGCGAGATAAATTCTCTCAACGAGAATGAAACATGGGTTCTAGAAAAGTTACCAAAAAACAGAAAAGCAATACCATGTAAATGGATTTTTCGCGTGAAGCTGAATGCTGATGGATCAGTCGACAAATACAAAGCAAGACTAGTTGCTAAGGGTTTTCGCCAGAAGAAAGGAGAGGACTATGATCAGACTTTCAGTCCTGTTGCGAAAATGACCACTGTCCGGACTGTAATTAGCATCGCAGCAAGCGAAGGTATGAAGATGTGTCAATTTGATGTGTCGACGGCATTTTTGTATGGAACACTCTCGGAAGAAGAAATTTACGTTAAGCAACCCGAAGGCTATGATGATGGTTCTGGAAGGGTATGCTTACTGAAGAAAAGTCTCTATGGGTTAAAACAAGCCCCGAGATGTTGGAATCAGAAAATTCTTAATTACTTCAAGGAAGTGGGCTTTAAAATCAGTGAAGCCGATACCTGTTTATTTGTAAGACAGAAAGACCACCGGAAATTGATTGTGGTTCTCTATGTTGATGATGGGCTAGTAGCTGGAACAGATCAAGAATTAATTAATGAATTTATTGAAGAGCTGAAAGAAAGGTTCAAGATTACAACCAAACCAGCAACCTATTTTCTAGGAATAGAGATTTCAACCAGAGAAGGTCTTGGAGTAGTAATAAATCAAACATCTTACGTTAAGAAAGTTTTGAATAGGTTTGGAATGCAGGACTGCAAACCTGTGACTACACCAATAACCAAGGAGAATATAGTCTCACAAAACGAGAACGATGAGTACGTTCTGAAAAACTACAGGCAAGTAGTTGGAGCACTTGCATATGTAATGGTCGGAACAAGGCCTGATATTGCATACGCAGTCAGTGTAGTGTCAAGGAGTCTGGAGAAACCGACCCAATCTGATTGTGTCAGAGTAAAACGTATCATGAGATACCTACAGTACACACAAGATCTCGGCATTATGTATAAAAAGAACTATAAAATTGGAATTATAGAGTCATACAGCGATGCCGACCACGCAGGCGATATTGGAACTGGAAGATCGACTTCTGGAGTACTTTGCCTGTATGCCGGAGGACCAGTCTCCTGGATGAGTCAGAGACAGCAAAGTGTTGCTATTTCGACTACGGAAGCTGAAGTGATCGCTGCCAGTGAAGCTGCGAGAGAATGTGTATGGTTGACTCGACTCATAGGAAGTCTCGTACAACTTAAGGGTCTTCCTACGTTACTAGTGGATAACGAAGCAGCAATAAAGTTAGCTGAGAATCCAGAGTTCCACCGACGCACCAAACACATCCGTACACGTCACTTCTTCGTAAGAGAGCTTGTGACTAATGGAGAGCTGCTAATAAAGAAGGTAACAAGCGAGCTTCAATTAGCGGATCTTCTCACCCAGCCGTTGCCCAGACCTAGGTTTCGCAAGCTTGTGGATATTATGGGACTACATTGAGAGAAGGTGTTAGAGTTAATGCATGCAGCCTATATTAAAGTCTGGGTATGCAAACTTCTTTGAGTGCAATGTGTGTCACCATAGAAACCTTGACATGTTTATAATGTCTTGATGTTTTCTTGTTAAATAAAAAAAGACACTGAATTTGAGAACGCGTATTTATTTTACTGATAATGTTTAAATCGAGACTAAACAACTCGTAATACGATGTACTTGTAACCCTGTATACAGCTAAAGGAATTTCGTTCCAGCCGGGTGTTCCACGTCACCTTTCGACTTTCTATTATGCTATTGATAGTGATGTGACACTTATTTATAATATACTAGCGACCCGCCCCGGCTTCGCACGGGTGCAATGGAGAAACACTGATAATTTTAGAGCCATTATTTCTCGTAAAAAGTATAGGATAAAAAATGGTTATTGTGGGTTATCCCTAAGAGATAGACATACCTATACCATCGCGGACTTTTTTGTACACCTTTTTAAGGTGTACAATACTGTAGTACATTATTTTGATATATCTCGACGGGTTCAGCCAGCGTTTACAATGTAAGCGCAAAAAAATGTGTTTATTTACGACATTACATTAGAAACCTCTAAAATTATCAGTGTTTCTCTACTATATTATGCATGTATTATACATATAAACCTTCCTCTTGAATCACTCTATCTATTAAAAAAAACCGCATCAAAATCCGTTGCGGAGTTTTAAAGATCTAAGCATATATAGGGACAGACAGACAGGGAAGCGACTTTGTTTTATACTATGTAGTGATTTCTAAATTTTATTTCTGTTCATTATGAAGGTGCTAAAGGCGAGAAAGGCGCTCCAGGCCGGGACGGTAGACCTGGTGACGTAGGCCTCCCAGGAACACCAGGACGTGACGGAGCCGTGGTAATGTAACATGTTTAATTATAATTCCCTTTGGGTCTAAATAAACGGAAAACGCAGGTAGTTTTTGAACATTGGACATCTGTTTTAATGGGTCGATAGTATTCACGAACACCAACTACGAGACGTAGTCCGAAATATTAAAAAACAAAAACAGGTTTTCCATACAAATATGGTACAACAGTGCGATTCTGTAACCATCTCACCGTGAAAACTTAGGTGAAGTGAGCGTGGAGTGAGCTGTCAGTGCCATCCCACCTAATGTTAGGGATTGACCAAGCATACATTTACAATCAAAATCGAGATTTTAATAATATTAATAATAACAAACAATGACGATGCGTATTTTCATCAGTCTAGTAGTTGTGGGTGTTTTATTGTAATTATTGTTCGTGCATGACGCGCTCGCACCTCAGGCTATATAAGGACTAGTCTAGAAAAAAAACCACATTGAGATTCTGACTGAGTTTCTGTTTGACTTTTTTATATTAAAACCCCACAAAATAGTAATGTTTTGACAGCTACAATACTAGCTTTGAAATTATATAAAACTAGCGACCCGCCCCGGCTTCGCACGGGTGCAATGCTGATCACTACATACATAGTATAAAAGAAAATCGCTTCCCGCTGTCTGTCTGTCTCTATGTATGCTTAGATCTTGAAAACTACGCTACGGATTTTGATGCGGTTTTTTTATAGATAAGAGTTATTCAAGAGGAAGGTTTATATGTATAATACATGCATAATATAGTAGAGAAACACTGATAATTTTAGAGCCATTATTTCTCGTAAAAAGTTAAGGATAAAAAATGGTTATTGTGGGTTATCTCTAAGAGATAGACATATACCATCGCGGACTTTTTTATAGAGCTTTTTAAGGTGTACAATACTGTAGTACATTATTTTGATCTATCTCGAATGGTTCAGCCAGCGTTTACAATGTAAGCGCAAAAAAATGTGTTTATTTACGACATCACATTAGAAACCTCTAAAATTATCAGTGTTTCTCTACTATATTATGCATGTATTATACATATAAACCTTTCTCTTGAATCACTCTATCTATTAAAAGAAACCGCATCAAAATCCGTTGCGGATTTTTAAAGATCTAAGCATATATACGGACAGACAGACAGGGAAGCGACTTTGTTTTATACTATGTAGTGATGATGATCAATCGAATTAGCATAAAAAATATTACCTATTAAAATCTCGACCATGATTGTAAATGTTTCCTTGGTCAAACCCTAGCATCAGTGGGAAGACGCTGACAGCTAACTCCACGCAAGTTTTCACTGTGAGATTTTTACAGAATCGACCGATTGGTCCAAGTCCACCAAGTCACAACGGTATAAAACCGATTTTTGTTTCGATATTTCTTAGATTATCCTAACTATATCAACTTGTACTATCACTGTCTACTTGTACTTAACCTAATTGGGAAACACACCATGAATCTGAATCATTTTGTAGGATATTGTTAATACATTGACATTATGCTGAGCTGAGGCCCTTTTGGCATTATAGTCTTTGTTTTATAGTTTTAATGTGTATTTATTTTGCTGTAATGCCAATAAACGCATTTTTCTTTATTTCTTTCTTTCTTTATTGCTTAATTCGTTCGAAAAAATTGTCCGCTCAAAAACGTGAATACCGCAATGAATTTTATTGAACTGTCAAAATCAAAGCTATTGCTTCTGTTGTGTTACGCAATTACCCCGCTGTACTAAGTTTGCCTACATTATTTTGCAGGGTCAACCAGGGCCACAGGGCTTTGTAGGAATACAAGGCATACCCGGCAACATGGGTCCACCTGGCCTGCCAGGTCCAGAGGGAAAGAGAGGCTTCGACGGTTTACCGGTATTTGTCTTATTCTAGCTATTGCCAAAGAACTTCGTTTGCGTGTATTTAATTAACCGACTTCAAAAAAAGGAGGAGGCTCTAATTTTTTTTTTTTTTTGTGTTTCCTCAGAACTCCGTCATTTATAAGCAGATTTGAAAACATCTTTTGTTGCAAAGGGTATACTTATAGGGTGGTCCCATATCTTGGTCAAGTTCTGATGAGTGGTTTTTGAGTTAGCTTCAATAATACGTATTTTTTTCCACTTAGTGTATGTTGATGATATTATAATAACTTCCTGTCACTGATATTTACATAGTATACAAGTAGTGTTTACGAATTTGTGTGGGATAGGTACCATACCTGAAAAGTGAAATATAAAATTTTGTTGCAAAAAATGACTTTAATTTCGGATGTCGTCGGTGGCAAAATCATCACAAAAAACAAAAAAAACATCCCGGCTGTCATTTGTGGATCTTCGACGGTCGTTACGGGTCGTCAGTAGCCCGAAAGTCTGACAAGCAGTCTTACCAAGGGGTATCGTATTACCCAGTAACTGGGTTGTGGAGGTCCGATAGGCAGTCGCTCCATGTAAAATACTGGTATTCAGCTGCATCCGGTTAGACTGGAAGCCGACCACAACATAGTTGGGAAAATGCAGGCAGATGATGATGGTGGCAAAAAACAAAAATACAAAACCAAAGACACTGACTTCCGAAAATAAAGTTTTTATTTTGTAGCGTTTATTTTGGAAGTAGGTTGTATTTTCTTGGAATAAAGTTTTTTTGTAAAAATATGTTTCATTTAAAAATTTACTTATTTTATTTATTTAAGTAAATTGTCAAACAAAATACTTCACTTCGTTTCCCCCAGGGTCCTGAAGGCCCACCAGGTCTGCCAGGCCCTCCCGGTCAGCCAGGGTCTGCAGCTTCATCATCACAGCACATCTCCATCCCAGGACCAATGGGGCCTCAGGGACCAACGGGACAGGTAATTATCAGAATACGATCTATTAATATACCAGCCAGTCGATTCTGTAAAACTCTCACCGTGAAATCATAAGTGAAGTGAGCACTTAATAGTGTTAATCCCTAGCGAATGACAGCTCACTCCACGCTCACTTCACCCAAGCTTTCACGGTGAGATGGTTACCGAACCGCACGGCAGATGAACATTTCTAACGTCAAAAGCACTAGTTTTAGACTTCACACATTCATATTTTTCACTTCTTGTTCACATTCATTTCTTTTTCACTTCTCCTTTCGCAGGTCTGCTGGAAGAATTTTATTAAGAAATAAGCAGTAACTTTGTATTCATATTTTGATTATTTCATATCCCAGTGTATTTTACTGTGTTGACATAAATAATACAATAAATAAATAAGCAAGGAAAGTGTAAAGTCGTGGAAGCAGGATAAAGGGTTCCTCTTAAATCCGCATGGGAAACTCCCAAACCACGAACCTCTGGCCGTGGAAGTAATATGCATAGACATGAATTTCAAAAAACGGTTATCATTTTACAGTGTCCTACTAGGCGTAGACAACTCATTACTAAGGCTACGTCCTAACCAAAACCGATCGTCGTGGGAGTACGCCATTTTCGCGCTCTTTTATATGAATATGACATAGGCGCGCGATCAATCGCGTTTGTACAGACGTCAGCACATCAAGCTACTATAATCTGTCAAATTTCTTCAATAGATTTTCAACTGTATCGCTTAAGCATAAGGTTCAAAGTTGATTGGAAAAATTTGACAGTCTCGGGTAGCTTGATGTGCTGGCGTCTGTACATCACAATTCATACAAAATAACGCGTCGATCGCGTACACGTGGGACGATCGCTTTTCGTTAGGACGCGGGGTAAGGATGCTTGCTCTGAAAATTACGAATAAGCCCAGGTTTGCATGGGCGGGTTTTTCACGAGGCGATTTTTTTTCGCGCACTGGATTTTCAACGCGCTGCCAAGCGCGAAGAGCAGAAAATGTAGTTCGCGATAAAATGCCGTCGCGATATTTTTACTTTCATGCGAACGTGGGCTAAGAGAATTAACGTAATATTTCTTGTATGTCATTTATTTTACAAGCCCATCTTTATGACAAATAAATACGTTTCCAGAAAGGTGAGGCAGGTTTCCCTGGACTACCTGGAATGCGCGGTATGGATGGACTTCCCGGTACCCCTGGAGAGAGAGGATTACCAGGATTGCCTGGCTTACCGGCACATCACAGCTATGTACAAGAGGTAAACAGTAACCTTAGCAATCCCGCAACCAACTTGCTAAGATTTTTAAAACGGCAGTCTTCTATCATACACAAATGCATTCCCAAATCGTTCGTTTGTAACTTTTTGTCAGTTCAATCAATCATTCAACTCATCCTATCGCAGTCCACTAGACATAGTCCTCTCCCAGGCTGCACCACAACCCCCTGTCCTCCGGACTCCACATCCAGTCTATCCCAGCCACCTTCAGGAGGCATCCCACACTACGCTTGCCGATACGGGGTCTCCTCTCCAGGACTCGTCTGCTCCACCGGCCATCGGTCCTTCGACAAACATGACCAACCCACTGCCACTTCAGCTGGCTTACTCTAGAAGCTATGTTGGCAACTCTAGTTCTTTTTTGGATAACCTAAATACTGATTTTATCCTTCAAAGAAACTCCGAGCACAACCCACTCCATAGCGCGCTGGGCGACCTTGAATTTGTGGACCAGCCCGAATATTAAACATTCGCGAATGTCAGTTATTGTATACTAAATCTTTGTTTAACTGTTTTTTTCAGGCACCTTCAATCTCTGAAGCTGAAATAAGAAACATTTGTGAAGATATAATTAAAGGTTTGTACCTATTCATTTTAAGTCATTGTAAGGGGTTTAAGGTTTGGCGGCGGAGATCTCTCGCGTCTGGCCCTGGTCCAGGCTATGGCACGGAGCGAGAGCGCATGGGAAGCCGTCACCTCCTTCTGCGAAGCAGTAATGCTTGCGAAGGAGGAGGCGGAACGCGTGAGGGAGAGGCAATCTTTGCGCCCTCACGCCCCTAGTCGCCACAGGAGATGCCCTGGGCGTCGGGAGTCAAGAGCTGACTCCCGGCCACCGTATGCGCGGGCTTGCGGACGGCGAGCAATGGGCAGTTCGCCGTCCGGTAAGGACCAGGCCCGGGTCGACGGCGCGTTGTGTTCCACGCGCGCCTCAAAGAGATGTCAGCAGTAACTGACGGGGTCCGCTGGGGCCGATGCCTGCCAGGGTCGCGGATTGTTCGAAAGAGTTACCGTGGCCCTTGGCACAGGCAACAGAAGGAACACGGCTGGGTTTTAGTCAGTAAAAGTCTGACACACCTTCCCGCTCCGCCCAGAGCGGGAGAAGTTATTTGATAATTTCCCAACCAAAAAAAAGGGGCTTAAGGTTTAAACTTCAGATTTTTTTGTTATTCGGAAGATGTGACCTAGGGGCATAAATTTAAAAGAGTAGCTAGCTTAGATGGCGTCGAACAATAGGTATTTAGAAGGCAGATGTGAGTGGAAACGCCGGGAGGGAACGCCCTAGGAGGATATATAGTGACCTTATTGGTGATGTTCTTCAGAACGGTGTCAGGTGCGTGGTATTCGCAACTGGCGCGGCGGCATGAGATGTATGACCAGCCGGTTGATTCTGTAAAAATCTCACCGCGAAATCATAAGTGAAGTGAGCACTTAATAGTGTTAATCCCTAGCGAATGACAGCTCACTCCACGCTCACTTCACCCAAGCTTTGGTGAGATGGTTACAGAATCGCACTGGTGAACGCCAATTATCGTAATTTAAAAATGTTCAAAATCTACTCGCAGTCTCATCTCGACGACAAGCAAAAGTTAAAAACTTGTAAAAATGTAGGGATATTAGAGGCATTAGACGTTTTTTTAACTTTCTTAAAATTAAGAGAATTGCCCCTCAGATGTATGACAAGGCAAAAGGAGTATGTAGGGATCGTAGCAGGTGGCGTTCTGTAGTTTCTGCATGCTCACATGGGAAGAAGGCGGGAATTTATGTATAAGTATATGTATTTCGTGTCATGCATCCGAATTCCCGATTTCATCAAAACCTTTGAAATTTTATGAAGTTATTTAAAAAAAAATTTTTTCCACAGTGCGTCTAGGGGAGCTGGCTCTAAATCACGAAGTGCAAACAAATACTATCATAGGCAAGCGAGGACATCCGGGAAGACCGGGGCCCCCTGGACCACCAGGTAACAAACATAATATAATATATGCCGATAAAAAAAAAATATTCATAAGTACAAGATTTTTAGGAGCATTGGTGGCCCAGTGCTAACGGCCGCGAATTACAATTTGTAGGTCGTAGGTCCGCACCTAGAGACGTAACTTTACTTTGTGTAAATTATTTCATCACCACTGCTCTCAAAACGGTGAAGGAAAACATTGTGAGGACCACGGCATGCACTAGAACCAAAAATTCGAAGACTTGTGACATCTACCAACCCGCACTGGCCTGCGTGGTAGATTATAGCCCACTCCCTCTCGGAGTTAATTATAGTTTAAGATTTTAGTGTAAAAGGGAGGAAGACTACACTCAGCAGTGGGTGAAATAAGGCTGTCAATGATTATTATGTTAATGATGATGATAATCAAAAATATAATAAAGAACACCTAACCTATTATATGTTTGTGTGATGAGCACGATCACTTGTTCTTTGTCTGGGTGTAATTTATCTATAATATGCAATTATTTAGAAATATATGTATGTTTATCAGTTGTCTAGTACTCATAGCACAAGCTCTGTTTAGTTTGGGACTAGATGGCGTTGTGTGAAAGTTGTAGAATATTATTATTATTATTTATGTATTTGTATAGTTTTTTTTAATCTTTATCATTGTCCTCTCAACCAAAGCACCTGCCATCTAATCTCTTCACCACCCTTGGTAGACTGGTAGAGAATGCCTAAGGCATCAAGTCCGCCTTTGTACCTTTTGTGCGAAAAGTTTAAATAAATAAATAAATAATAACCTGTACCTATAGAGATAAAGCTATTGAAATGAACTGTCCAATGTCGCCAGTTTTTTTTCAAATTATTATTAGACTGTTACTGTTTATTATTAAACTGACTATTGTTTTACTTAATCTAATACTTCAACTTCTAGGAATTCAAGGTGATTCCGGAGAGCCAGGCCCACGAGGTTACCCTGGAGAGACAGGCGATACAGGCAGACCTGGCAGCCCCGGGCCTGCGGGGCAGAAGGGGGACAAGGGCGACCGCGGGCCCGAGGGCGTCGGCGTGCAGGGGCCCGAGGGACCTAGGGGACAAATAGGTAATGTAGTCAATGAGCGGCTTCTGAAAGCCTTTTCAATTTCTTTGTCGTTCATCTATTTAATATAATAAAACAACGCACAAACCAAACCGCTGGGTCTAGAAGAAAGAAAAGAAAAAAAAAAGAAATAAAATTGTTTATTCTCACAAACAAAACGCACATTAAAAATAAGAAGAAGACCAAGCATGAAATACAGAAAAGTTCCTTAAATAACGAAAGTGAAAACAAAAGAATTCAATAGTTGGGAACTTTCGACTACAGGTTTGTAAAGCAGTTGTCGAACCGCTAAGCTAATATGCTTTGTTGAAAGTAAGAAAGGTTTTTGAAAATTCGTCCCCTTAAATAAAGGATGAAAGTTTGAAAGTTCGTAATTTTTTAACCCTTTATAGCTCAGTGTAGACTGTAGGTAACATACCGTACAAACGCTTCGAAATTTAAAATAATTGATTTCATAACGTAATCGCGCACTGTAACTCGTAGTCTACACTCCGAACTAATGAAGTAGTACCAAAAAATACGACTAGACGGCGCTTCTTGTTACAAATTGAGATTTGTGTTACGACAGTCGGTATTTAGGCACGAAACGTGGCGGTTCACTGTGATTTAAAAAATATATAAAAAATTGTTCTGCTCGTGTCTTGTGTATTATATTGATAAATTGGAGAGGTGAGTGTTTGAACTTTATTTTGTAACGTTATTTTTCAACACTTTCATATTTTATTTTGTTTTTGTTGGTAAAAGTGATTGTTGCAATTTTTGTAATTTTCTTCCCAAATAATTAAAAATAATGAAAATCCAGAAACACGTGTATTTTATTTTTTTGTAATCTTCTCTAATCCAAAAAATCAAATAAATCCC
Source organism: Eremobia ochroleuca (assembly GCA_949629135.1). Lineage (NCBI taxonomy): Eukaryota > Metazoa > Arthropoda > Insecta > Lepidoptera > Noctuidae > Eremobia > Eremobia ochroleuca. The sequence goes on along the minus strand of OX451407.1, from coordinate 8,952,471 downwards.
AGCTTATGAGTCATAGAGGGTTAAGTTAGAAAGGTGGAAGTTGGCACTTTGGCTTTTGTTTGTAAGTAAAGTTTAGTTGTACTTATCATTGTTTTTTGGTAACAACCCTAAGGCTCCTGAAGAAAAGTTGCTAATGGGAATTCCCATATGGCACACGGTTTGTGTATAAGCCCGGGTTGTATTAAGCACTGGATTTTCAACGTACTGCTAAGCGCCGAGAGTTGAAAATCCAACTGCTTTTTTGAAGCGCTGGAATGCACTCTGTTGGATTCTCAACGCTCGGCTTAAGACCGAAAGTTGAAAATCCAATGGGTGATAAAATATTTTGGTGAACAAAAGCCTACACTGACGAATGATATTTGAAAAAAGTTTTACTGATCAAGGAAGATATTGATAAATTAGACTTCAGCGGAGTCATTGCGCAATGCACTAACAGTACCAATGGCTTTCATGTTGACAGTTCAACAACATTCATTGCGTTATTTACTTTGTTGAGCAGTCACATTTTTCGAACACATGGAGCAATGTATGAGTATTATCCTCCTTCAAAATGATTCAGATTGTGATTGTGAGTGTGTTTTCAGAAATTGGGTATATACAGCATGCTTTTTTTTACCGTCTCCAAATTTTTACAGGATGTTCCACCCATGCATATGAATAACTTTCACTATGGAACCAACTCTGAGATCACGAAAAAAAAAATCAGCTGTTTCATACCTTTTGGTCAAGTAGGTATTGAATTTTTGTATTAAACAGCTGAATTTGTTTTTCGGAATTTAGAGTTGGTCCCATAGTGAAAGTTGTTGATATTCATGAGAAGAACATCCTGTAAAAATTTGGAGCCTGAAAAAAAACATCCAGTATTTCAACTCAGTAACACCTATACCATAAAGTTTGGATGTAGGAGGTGTTCTCCGAAACTCGATTCGATTACAAAAACTTTTTCAGTGACAGAAAACTACTCTATTGCCGAGTGCTATAGGATATTTTTTATGGTGTAGTTGGCTTCCATGCGGACGGAATCGCGGGCAGAAGCTAGTTCTAAATTAAAGTAAATAAATAATTACTCACAGCTTGCAGGAAAACCGACGCTGAGTCTGGATTTATTCCAGAGTCAATAAAAGCAAACATCATCTTCCTGCCCTTGTCCCATTTTATTTGGGGTCGGCGCAACACGTTTTCTTTTTCCACTCTTCCCTGTTAGACGTCATGGCATCATTTACTCCTTTGTCTTTCATATCATTCCTCACACCATCCATCCATCTTTTCTTTGGCCTTCCTCTGCCTCTCCATCCCATCACATTCATATTCATCACTCTTTTTGTTCATCCCTGCTCATTACAAGTCCATACCAAGACAAACAAAAGTAAACAATTTGTAAAAATATACAACTCATTACGACAAAAAGACATGTGACATCTACCAACCCACACCGGGCCCGCATGGTAGATCTTTAGAGAGTAGGCTATAATAGCCTACTCTCTAAAGAGATCTGTTTCCCAGCAGTGGAAATATTATAGGCTAATAATATATATGTCGTCGCAAGCGATATCAAGACGACAAAATAATCAAAATACTACTTCCGGTGGATTTCATAATATTGGTCAAACCGGAACTTAATTCATTTGTTGATCATTTTTCAATCATTGGTTGATCGGTTAGTACAGTGAACGCCGAGGTGGCGCTATAACTTCGCGCCATTTTCTACACGTGGACAGAGCCGATTGGAGAGCGGCCGGATTCGACTTGCGTAGCGCACGCCGGACGGTTGAGAGCTAGATACCATCGGAACTGTCATGTTCACCGTACAAACCTTTGTTTCTTACTGCTCATAAAGTGATTGTAAATTACCGAATAAACGTGACTGTGATTTGTGCTTCAAACTACGTTTTACTGGGTTGCCCGAGTACCCACCTTCCTCATGGAACCCGTACCAAGAAACTATGATGATGGCCCTATTATCGCTACGCCCACGCGTTCGCCGACATATATTATAGGATAATAATACAATTCATTCATCGCTGTTTTCAGGTCCGATAGGTCCATCGGGTCATCCAGGCAGAACCGGAACCAGAGGAGACCCAGGACGAGAAGGTAAAATGAATAACAACCTATCATCTACTTAGCTTTTTAACAACTATGTTGGGGTCGGCTTTCGAGACGCCCGTGGCTAAATAATAACAGCCGCACAGGTCGATCGATCAGGTTAAGCTACGCTTGCCGTGGTTGGCCTGTGGATCTTTACATACCGAGACCCCTCCGTGCCTCGGAAAGCACGTTAAGCCGTTGGTCCCGGCTGGCATTCGTGGATCTTTGACACTCGTTACGGGTAGTCAGAAGCCCGAAAGTCTGACAACCAGTCTTACCAAGGGGTATCGTATTACCCAGTAACTGGGTTGCGAAGGTCAGATAGGCAGTCGCTACATGTAAAATACTGGTATTCAGCTGCATCCGGTTAGACTGGAAGCCAACCCCAACATAGTTGGGAAAAGGCTAGGCAGATGATGATGATGATGTTGGGGTCGGCTTTCAGTCTAACCGAATGCACTGAATACCGTACTCTACATGGAGCGACTGCCTACCTGAAGCCTACAACCCAATTTCTGGGTAACTTCAGGGGTAGCGTGTTAGTTATACGATAACCTTTGATAAGACTGGTTGTAAGACTTTCGGTCGTCTGACTACCCGTAACGACAGTCAAAGATTTACAAATGACATCCGGGACTAATGGCTAAAATAAAATTACTACGCTAAGGCAATATAATCGCTCAAAATCAATGTTTCAAAATCCCATCATATAAATTGTTCTATATTTTCGTTTTCAGGACCTATGGGCCCCCGCGGCCACCCAGGACTGCGTGGGACCTGTGAATGTCCCCTGACGTACTACGCATATTCGCCACAAGTACTTAGCAAAGGGCCCTGACCTGGAAAAACTTGTGTACTTAATAAAACGTTGAAAATTACTTAAATTTTTTAAAGATTTTTTTTTTCAAAGTATAATTTTTCAGGGGAGGAAAACGATACAATTTATTAGCTAAAAAAATAATTTAATAAAAATATACCGAAAAATTATAGTCCCTAAATACAAGAAATTATCTCCATACTTTATTTTATAAAAACAATGTAGGATGGTTATGATTTCCATAGATTTGGTTAAATGTCACTCGAACTACAGCCGCCATTACTGTTGATGACGTAATTAGACGAAGTCAGTTGTTAGCGGGTTCTATTTCGCGAACAGAGTCGATGTCTGCTTTGCAGAAGAAACATTGCTTGCTGTTTAAAAGGTGTTGCATTATACAAGCTCTGGAACAAAGAAATTATTATTATTTAAGCTATATCTAAACAAACTGTGTGACACTTCCTTTCAAAAATCACAAATGAAAGCTTCATTTGTGATACATTTTGGCAGTCTTGTCAGTGGCACCAACCCAACATCGACCTTACAAGAATGAGAATAAAGATTACTGTGATTTGGACAGTGATGCAAAACCATAGGTAAAATAACTGTGAAAGGACTACAGTTGTTTTACCTCTGACAGTAGCAACCCGATAGCAACCTTATTGTAACGAAAATAAAGTTCAAAATTAGAGGCAAATAGATACAACATTTTTTTTTAAGAATATTGTATCTGAATCTCGCAACAAACCTGCACGAATGATGTCCACAAGGCATGAAGGCAGTATCCGCAGGCCTAGCGTAGCAGATGGTGCATAACAGGTCGGACTGCGCCCCGCTGGAGCCCGGGGACTTCGCCTTCACGATAGTGTCTCGAGCTTGGCGTAGTCGATCTGCTACTATCTCTAAAGCTTTTAATTCTTCCATTGTTACGTCCTCTGGATCTGTAATAGACAAAATATGAGTGCCAAATCAAATATTTGGACATTCAGCTTCGCACTGATTAAATAAATTGCTTTAATTCATTCAAAGCATCTTGTGTTTGCACCAGTTCGACGATAATAAGCCGAAAGAGCTAAGCTCTCAAAACGGTGAAGGAAAACGTGAGAAAACCGGTATGTCCTAGAAAAACCTAGTTACTGGGTAACAAGATCTTTTGATACGCCAAACCACATTCCTATAAGGTAATATAAATAAGATTAATTTGTTTTAGCAACTTACATTTGTAAAAAGAAAAGATTTTATGGTTTTTCGACTTCCCAAGCATCAGCTCGAGGCCATCCATTCTGAACAGCGGCTCCATCACTAGCGCTTTAGTCACTCGGTCTAGATGCTAAAACGAGAAAATGTTATAAGGTTTAAGGTCGCCCTTTAAACACAAGCACAGTTCCCACCATTTTTAACCCTTAATTGCATGATTTTTACTTTTTAAGCAAATTAAATTTATTTGGACATAACATTAGCTCTATAGTAAGGAAAAAATATTAAAAAAAAATATATTGATATTAATACTTTTTTTTTTCTAAATGGCCTGGTGGAAATTTACATCTTTATGTAGGTAATCAGAACGAATCTACTGTGAACAAAATGAACTGATTATCTCTAACAATTGGGGAATCCTCGTGCTCTGTGGAAACGAAAATACGGCATGGGATTGTTTGATGGAAATTTCCATCACGATGCAGTTAAGGGTTAATATGCACGAACTGCATATTAACCCTTAACTGCATCAGCTGAAAAGAATCAGCTGTTCCCTACATTTTGACGAGTTATGCGAACATAAATGTAGGGAACAGCTGGTTTTTTTTCGCGATTTCAGGTTTGGTCCCATAGTAAAAGTTGTTCATAATGATGAGTACAATGACCCCTTAAGAGGTTGTGCGTTATTTAAGTTACACCTCGTATATGTAAATGCTAGTTGCGTGGCAAACTCTGCTTGCGAGATGCAGGATTTTGCGTGACGTCGGTATGACACGTAGTTCGCATGTGGCGTTGTAGAAACTACTACATAACTATTACGCAATGAGCACAGCATATAGTGGTCAATTCTCGCACTGCAATTAAGGGAATATTATTGTAGACTACCTTCTGCCCGGAACTTCATCCGCGTGAAATTTCTTGCTCCCCCAACCCGCCCCGTCGTATCGTATCGCCTGCCCGCGCAATTTCATCGATTTGGCTAAGCGTTCTCTCTGTATTTATAGTTTTTGCTCGGCTCTTAAGGGTCTTAGCGTGATATTAAGTAACCTAAAGCCTTCCTTAAGAATTGGGTATCTAATGCAAAAGATTTTTTTGTAATCCGACTGGAATTTACAGAGATTAGTGCGTTCAAACCAACAAACTCTTCAGCTTTATTATTATTATATTATAGTCTAAAGATTACTTATTAGTATAGATTACAGTCAGCCTTTATCACGTTTCGGCTCGCTTTTGTTTATCTAAATTACAACGTGTAACGTTAAATGCGCAAAACCTCAGACACCCCAACTGATTTTTAATTCAAGTGGCCTATTTCAGAGAGAAAATAAGACATTAAAAAAATTGTAAAGGTTTTATGTGCAGTTTTAGTTTTACGGCCCGTTCTGATCGTTTCTTGCGTCTGCGACGACGCTTTATCGAGGGAGGAGTCGTCACCGGGCCGCTGCGCCGCGCTGACATTGGCTTGCTTGACCTATTAATAAATAGACACGGCAACGTTTGGAATGAAGATTTTTTGGAAAATGTGACCTATATTAAAAAGTGGTTCAATGAATTCTGCTCGTCATTCTGATCAAACTATTTTCAGGTTTTGCGCATTTAACGTTACACGTTGTATAATCTCATGACAGTTATACTTACTTCAGGAGGTAGCTTAGGCTCCAGCATTCTGATGAGGCACCCAGCCACGGGCGCCAGGGCTACGTAGTAATGCACCCGGTCTGTGTCCGGTAAACCTCGGGCGATCAGACGAGCAAAACTGGCGCCCCCACCTCCGCGGATGCAGACCCGGGATACTACTGCCATAAGAATCTAGAATGGAAGCCATGTAGGAATACTAGTAGCGAACGCATAAGTTTCGATCCCATAGGAATGTCGGGCTAAAAATCCTATGTGATGATCCTGGTTATAAACAACATGTGTGCCAAATTATATCGCAATCCGCCGACAAGCAAATCAAGCAAATCCTGCAGCGTGCAGCTGACAGGACACACAAGACATGATATAAATTTTCCTATCGTTTGTGGAATAGCACCAGATTTATGATTTGAATATATGGACAATGTAAGTCGGTAGTAAAGGGATAGAGCCTGTGGCATAGCTACCAGGGCCGTCATTATTTCTTTGTTTTTTTTTTTTTTTTTTTCAAAATCACGGCGAGATTTTAAATAGGTTTTTTATGGGTAGAGGATACTTAAATAAACAAAAAAAATGTTCTCACTTGATGACTTTACCTCCATATATACCCAGTTTCATGGTGCACCATGATTTTGAAAAAAAAAAAAGAATTCTGATTATAAATTTCTGTTTTTGGTATATTAACTTTTCCCTGAAACAGCTGGAAAAGAATAGTTATCTTTGGATGTCACGATACTTACCTGACAAGTCCTGCCAAGCAGTAGTTCGTTCTGATTGTCACAGGCCTCTGGTTTGGTCAGCAACAAGGGAGCCAGGTGTAGCGTCATCTCCAGAGCTCTCGCCAGGCCGTGGTACAGGTCGAAACACGTCGCGCACAGCTTGATCTGCCGCGATTCTAGATGGGAATCTACGCTGACACGGTCCATCTAGGTGGAAAGAATGTTTTATCTGCAAAAAGTTTTCCATGACGGCTGATTTCACTGATTGCACAGACGCCAGCACACATCAAGCTACTACAATCTGTCAAATTTCTTTAATAGATTTTCAACTTTATCGTCAAAGCATAAGGTTCAAAGATGATTGGTAAACTTTGACAGTTTCGGGTAGCTTGATGTACTGGCGTCTGTACTTACGACTCGGGAAAAAGTGTCCATACTGAGAAGAGTGAGCTCACATAACAATGATTAAATAGTTTTCATGATAATAATAATAATAATAATAATAATAAATCATTTATTATGGACCAAACATTTTATAAAGTTTCATAAACCCACCAAATTGCGTAACAGTTTGTCGGTGGGATAATCAAGTCAGGTCCCTTGTGTGTCATAGGTGTCAAAACGAAACAGAAACGAAACTATCTTTAGACGCGGTAGGACGAATCGAACGATTTCAATCTTTGTCGCTGTCATCATTTTCTTGACAGCCGTCACTAACACCGTTAGTGCAGTCATCGCTCTATTAGGAAACCATAGATTTAGCCTGCTAGTACAGGACAGCAATACTCTTATTGTAATTTAGTACCTCCTGCATCATGGTGATGAACTCCGAGAAGGCCCAGTTGAGTTGACTGAGCAAGGAGTTGAGGTAGGAGGCCGCGGTGGTCGGGTGAGCCGTGAGGTAGTCCTTTATGCGGCTCTGGATCACCTCCGAGGGGCAGGGCCCTTGAGGAAGTAAGGCTCAGATTACTTAACTCATCATAGACATACACATGCACACACTATGCGACTTGCGACTGCCACAGCTCGGCGACTAGACGCAACGACACGCTGCGCTGCGGTCGACAATTTTAATATATTTTTTTTAATGCTGTATGCGGATACTTGGCGTCGAGTTGCACAGTCGCAACGACAGTCGCACGCTTTTGCCTTGTCAAGGCAAATTGATGTAGTTTGTCAATTTGCTTAACAATCAATTTCCTTGACTGTACCTATAAACCTACAAATTCGAATACATCTCCAAATTTTACAGGCAGTGGGGTCAGTTCTTATAATAGATTAGCAAAAGTGGCTGTTTTTGAAATGATTTTATTTCTAAAAGTAGGTTTTTATAACCACTTTTACACATCAATCACATTTGTAAAATAAAACTCGATGAAAAGATAGGCTTTTTCTATCCGACTACTCTGAGAAGAAAGGCCGAAGCAAAAAATTCAGAGGTCACAGTCTCTTTTAAAGTCCAGACATAATCTTGGTCAGATCATGCTTAACCTCTGGTATGTCGGAGCGTAGACCTACGCGCCAGATTTTGTATCCGTAAACTGTCGGAACGTATATCTACGACAGACCAGAGGTTAAACCATGTAGATTAGTGTCTGAATTGGTCTTTTAGCAATAGGATTAAGAGAACAACTCACCAAAACACTGGCTCATAAGTCCCGCGTCGACTTTGGCCCCGAGGTTGTTGACTGTCGGCTCCCTGTCGCCGTACCTGCGTGATGAAACACGTCACTGTTAATATGACCTATTTGGTTTTTTTGTGGGGTTATCGATCGCAGTTTGTGGTCACTTGAAATATCAGTTTTTTTTTTTGTAAGCTTCACAGCAGACCTTTCACCATTATTTTATTGTGTTTAGATTTCGATACCCATCCCGTTTGCTGAGTTTAGCTGGCTAATTTAATTTGACCATGTAGACATCTGAACATAAACTATTCTTGGGAACAACAGATTCGATCTAGCTTTCTGCAATGTATCTATGTCGTGCAGCACAGTTAGTAGGTTCCATTTGGATATTGCGTCGATAAATCTCAATGATATATATTTGACAGCGGATCGCTCGTGAGTTATAGGTACTGGTAGAAATGTTCGTGTGGTGATTTCTGTGTAGATGAGGATTCGGTTACTTATATGAATCCTGGAAATAACGGATGTAAAAATACGCATAACGAAGCTGAGAGTCACTGGACTATACCTTGGAACCTTCTGGTTAGGGAGATATTGAAGATCAAAGTTCCAACTTTTTTTTTTTGTTACGAAAACAGCTTTTAAATGTTATAACTTAACTTTAAATAGTCCCTTGAACCTTCTACCGTATCACCTACCCTTGTTTTGAGTGCGTTACACTGCGCAATACCCTAAATATAGAATTTTCTCACTAAAAATAAAAGTTGTTTCCCAGTAATTATTTTTGCACATAGTTTTATGGGTAGATGACGCCTTGTGTCAAACTAACCCATTTTATAGAAATAAAAAAAGACTGTTTCTCCTTCCAACCTTTTTCCAACATAAATCCTGATTAACGTAACCTTCGTAAGTGAAGTTGGGAGTGTTCATTGTGTTTTTATAGAGAAACACGTTGCAGTGTAAAGGGGAGATCGTTGAAAGTGTTTTATCAAGAGTTCTAGTTAAAGTGGTATTGTGTCGGGAGCAGTTTGCCGGTTTAAAACTTTTCTAGAAATGGGGATGTGTATTTTCTTTGCCTTGAGTAGTGGTCGATTATTTTGCCAAACTTACACTTGGTTTTTGAAAGACAGATCATCACGAAAATGTTCTAAAAAGCAGTCAAATCTTATTTGAACTGCTGTGATTGGATATTGGATGACCTGAAATTATTTTGATGACTAATTTTTGGAGTCATTGACCGCAGGTGGAGTTGTCACTTGAAATATCAGCTTTCTTTGTGTGTGAACTTTAGAGATGGGATGGGTATGGGTATCTAAACACGACCAAAAAAACTGATTTACTCAACTCATAATTGAAGTTAAAACAGTCCCAGCGGTCGTTGGCCCCAAAAATCGATCATCAAAATATATTTACAACATGTAATGTTAATTGCGCAAAACCTGAAAATAGTTTGATCAGAATAACGAGCAGAATTAGTTGAACCACTTTTTAATATAGGTCACATTTTTCAAAATATTATTTTTTCTCTGAAATAAGTCAATTTAATTAAAAATCAGTTGGGGTGTCTTGAGGTTTTGCGCATTTAACGTTACACGTTGTATATATTTTTTTTTCACCAATAATTGATTACACTAAAACCATAATGCATTTTTAAAAGTAACATAACACTGCATCAATTAGTTATAGGTAAACACAACATGTGTTTTGTTTTAAATCATGTTTAGATATCGATACCCGTCATGCCACCGGGGTTGCGCTAGGTAATTTAATTTGACCCTGTATTGTAGAGTACAGCTGACAGTAGTAACATACCTACCTTATTAACACGGCGTCATTGATGTTGGGTCAAAATTACCCGCCTGGTTTAAAATTTCTAATATTTTTGAAAGTACGCGCGCGACGTTGCCATTCTGTGCAGTAGCTGGAGCCTATATTGTAGATTAAAAAAAAAAAGTAATTTTTGAGACTTATTTTAAAAGTTGATTAAACTCAATTAAACGTTTCTGAATTATTATTTTTCTGTTTTATTATCAAAACCAGAATACTTTTATAAACAATGACACAGTTTACGAATTTACTTAAAATTATGGAAATACCATGTATTAAATATATGGGTAATATTGACCCACCTCAACGTCCATGTAACTATTTCCTACCACAATGACGCCGCGTTAAACAAAGTCTCAACATTATAACAGACATTAGGAGTCCCGTACTATAAGATGTCCGTTGTGTGTGTTTATGTTCTCACCTGGCAGCTAAATGCGGCCACTGTCGGTGCCGAAAGCCGAAGCCGGAACCGTGCCAGAACCGGACGAGCACCCAGTTAGACTGCGCCCACGCACGGTTCTGATACGGACGCACCAGCTCCTCTACCATAGACATCTGTCTGGGACAAAATAATGGCCCTGGATGTTATTGTAGTGACAATAAGGATTATCGTGGTTATATTCTGTAGATAAATTCAAATTCATTTATTTGCCAGAATTTTAGGTTTACAACGGTGCTGCCATCCCCTTGTTCACAAATTAAACTAAATTTAAGTTTAGTGCACCTTTTTCTCTCTATTTTATTAATAAGAGGACAGAAGATAAATGTTAGTTTAGTCCTGTCCCACCCTAATTGCGTAACACACTATCACCCTCAATTAGAAGCATATTGCTAATCCATTGCTTCATATGTTCAAAAAATGTGTCTGCTCAACAACGTAAATAACGCAATGAATGTTGTTTAACTGTCAAAATGAAAGCCATTGCTACTGATAGTGTATTACGCAAATACCCTACTGGCCTTAGTGTCTAAACACACTATGCCAAAGTTACGCGACCGAAGTTCAGCACAATTACGCCTGCAATGCTATTTGAATTATTGACGACACACTATGCCGAAATTACGTCGCGTCATAGCGTACAGCCTAACTTCGGTCGGGCGTAAATTCGGGTTTCGCACCTCGAAAGTAATAACAAGATCACTTTGTTTTGCGTCTGTCTGTCCAACTGTGTAGATAACACGACACGACGCCAAGACAGCGCTCGAGACACTTAATAAAACACACACAAAGTTTCGGAACTGAATTTCTGCCCCGTAAGTTCGGCACTTATGGTGTGTCATATCAGCCGAATACGTCGGATCGTAAAATCAGCCGCTGAACTTCGGTCGCGTAACTTCGGCATAGTGTGTTTAGACACAAAGAGTGAGGCGAATCCGGGGATTCGCTTTAGTGTGCATACACACGAGCGACACGCGTCAACGACAGAGGCAACTGATGCCGTCGTCGAGTGTCGAAGGCAGTCGTTGTCACCCGTCGACACACGCCGCTGACGCGTCGACGGCTGCCACCGACACGCGTTGACTGCTGCAGTCGCCTGTGCCGTTATCACGTCTCGCTCGTGTGTATGAGCACTTAGTTTGGCCAGCGCCGTCTTTTCTCTTGTGCCGCTTCGAAAAAAAGGTTTCCCTGGGTTTTACTTTTCCGAGGTTTATTTATTTATTTAATACTTCAAGCACATAAATGTATAGAGGCGGACTTAATACCATAGACATTTTCTACCAGTCAACGGGGGTTTGGTAATTACTTTTGATTGTATTGTAACTATAAGTGTACTCACTGTTTGATCGGGACTCTCTCAATAGCCCTCATGGTGTTTGGCTGTGTCGCGAACGAGGCTAGCGTCTGGACCAGAGACTCTCTCGTGCTAGCCAGTACTATCCGCTGGTCTGCAAACTCCGCGCAGAGGAACGCGGCACAGGACACCAATAGTTCGTCCCAATCTGTGGTAAAATAAGAATTTATTGTGTAAGTGTTGGGCTTAATTTACGAAGTTTGTATCAAAAGGATGTTGTCGTTGCTATTTAGAAATTTCGTTCGCGTTTGGCGTCGTTTGTCTTGTCAGATAGTTTTGGTGTTCATTCTACGTCACATATTTGTGCTGCCACTTGTATATGCCTTCCTCAAATGATCATATATTAATGGCTTGATCATGAAATCAGATATTATGTTCCTAGTAATAGATTTATGCTCGTGACTGTACCCATCGTCAGGTGTTGCTAAAAAAAAGATGACCATTCGCAATTGTTGCTAGGAATAATGTTGAATGTGAATGCACAGGTACCATTGTCTTCCTGGGTGTGGTTACTAATGTGACTGCTAATATTATGTACCACCACTGCTGGGCCACGGGCCTCCTGGTGCTAGTGTTCCAGGTGCTGGGAGAGGGCCGTAATCCACCACGTGGTTTGGTGGATTACGGTCCCATGGTCACATATCTTCATATTTTTGGTTCTACACGGAGAGAAAATTCTTAGAAAAATTACTGTGCTCGTCACTGTAAAGAGAATGCAAGTGACATCTACAGGAAATTTTCTGAGTGAGATTGGGAAAAAAATCACTATTTGTCCAATAAATTTTACTGTACAGCATAAGAATTTTTACTAGCATGGTAATTTTTCCATTACCACTCAAATGCACTCAGATTATGAGACAGCACAGTAATTTTTCTAAGATTTTTCTCTCCGTGTAGGACATACCAGTTTCCTTGCGATGTCACGTCTCTTGTCTTTACGGTTTTGAGAGCAGTTGTGATGAAATAATTTACAAAAAATAAAATGCTTGTCCGAATTTTAACTTACGACCTCCAAACTCGTAAACGCGGCCACTGGGCGCTGTTCATTATAGGGGTAACGGCAGAATATGTTTTTCGAATGATAATTCTTAGAAACAGCAGAGACCCTTTGGGGAATAGAGGCGATTTGTTGTGAAAACATCGTGAGGAAACCGGCATGTCCTAGAACCAAAAATTCAAAGACATGTGATATCTACCAACCCGCACTGGGCCTGCGTGGTGGATTATGGCCCACTCTCTCTCATAGAGAGGACGCCTGTGTCCCAACAGGGAGAACATTATAGGCTGAATATCTTCGTTCATATTGCAATTTGTTCAATGTCAAAAAAAAAAAAAAAATCTGAGATATGCTTTAATTTTAATTTTGAACGCGACCGCAAAAGGTGCAATGTCATCTACCAATCAGAAATAATAAAAAAAAAAAAAATTGACATTGAACAAATTGCAATATGAACGACGATATGTATGTATACACTGATGATAGAAACAACCCCGCAGTTTAGCAACAAAAAGATAAATATAAAAATAAACACACACCAATCAATGTTTCCTTTGCCTACATCAAAGAGAGCGTTTATTATAAGTTTTCTTTAACAAAGTTGCTAGGGTACGCAATGTAATTACAGATAATGATTGGCTACCGACGATAGTGCCAGTCTAGCCAGCGTTGAAAGTCGCTCAATGTTTTGGATCAAAGAAAGTGTTTCTTGTTGTGTTCAGAATTACGACATTTTTTTTTCCCTTTGCAAAAAGGTCATAAAGAACTGGCTCCTTACACTCTCCTACGACGAAACAGAAAGGATTACCTACACATAGCTACATAACTAAAAAAAACTCCTAAACACTCCTAATCTAACTCAGGCACACACACACATACACACAAAAAAAAACACACACACACACACACACAAGCACATATGTACACACACACAATTCAGTTTAATCGGGTTTGTATGAGTATTGTCTCCGATTCACTCCATTTTACTTTAATTCATTAACCTGGTTTTTAGCTTATTTATTTTGTTAATAATCAGCTTGTACGACTTTTTTGGATTTAATAATAATGTACAACTCTGATCCTCAAGATACAGACTAACGTCTAGTTTGGGGATCACTGTTCAAATTTCCATGTATAATGTACAGACGCCAGCACATCAAGCTACCTGAAACTGTCAGATTTTCCCAATCAACTTTGAACCTTATGGTTTAGCGATAAAGTTGAAAATCTATTAAAGAAATCTGACAGATTGCAGTAGCTTGATGTGCTGGCGTCTGTACGTGATTATTAATAATAAATAAAAAAATAAATAAATAAAAATAAATATTCTTAGTTATGTGCCTAGTTTCCGATGATTTTTGAGATTTAATGGTCTCACCTGGTATCTGGTGCACGGATATGGTGGGATGCATGTACAACCTCAGTGTATTGCACAGCTCCAGCATCGCGTCCACGTGGTATTCAGGAACGAACGCGAATAGGGACTCTGCAAATTCTGTGCCACCTGCACGATCGACGGCAAATTGGCGGTAATTTTAGTAGCCACCTTGTCTCCGGCTGACGAGGATAGTTTAGCAAGGTTTTTTTTTTTAAATTCAGAGACAGAATTTCTATGATAATTTTGTCTATGACCTATCAAGAAATACATGGGATTCAGTTTTAGAAAGTCTTTTTATAATCTGATTATTTATAGGTAAATAAAAAAGAGGGAAAACATCACATGTACAAACGCCAGCACATCAAGCTACTGCAATCTGTCAAATTTCTTTAATCTAGGTATTAAAGAAATTTGACAGATTGCAGTATTTTCAACTTTATCGTTAAAGCATTAAATTCAAAGTTGATTGGGAAAATTTGACAGTTTCGAGTAGCTTGATTTGCTGGCGTCGCGTCTGTACATATTATTATTATTTTTAGTCTGTTAGCATAATATGTATAGTGTACATTATATTATATTCCGAAATAAATAATACAGGGTAGCAAGGACATCGACGCGCAAACTGAAACCATGAATAAGGCATGATTTTAGATGTAGACATTTTTAGTTGATTTAAAAAAAAAAATCTGCTGATGCATAAAATAAATGAAGTACCTGCGCGGTGTGTGTAAAGTGTATGGAACATCATTTTTTTTAATTAACTAAGTGTCATATTAACTATAAGTGTCTACGCTAGACGGTCTAAAACCGTATGCTGAATTCCTGTTTACAGTTTGCGCTTCAATGTTCTTGCCAGCCTTTGTAGATTTTACTGTAATGCTATTCTTTGCTTTGCCATTCCATGAATTGATGGCAAAGTGAGTGTTGCTATGTCACTTACGATTAAATGTTCCAATTTGTGAGTAGGATCCCGTCCGAGGTGTCGATGCTCTTGACGGTTGACTCTGAGGACTGAAACAGGTGAGAGGTTGGCAACACTGCACGAAAAACCTACACAAACGCGCTACTAACCAGCGCTGAGCCTCTGTCTTAGCACAGGGTCTTAGCATTTATGCTGAACGATGGCCGTTTTGCGTGAATGTGACGCAAATTTTCCACCAACTTGGTTTTTTTTTGTGCGGTTTCTCTGCGTCATAGTTACCGCAAACAAACGTATTTTCTTTCTTTCTTTCTAAAGTTCCGGAATACATTTTCTAAATGATGGTGAAACGAACGCGGTCACACAGACTTCCACGAACAGCGGCCTTAATTTATAATATGTATACAATAAACAAAAACAGTTAAAAACTGCTCGAGCATTTTGCTACTGCCAGTAAAACTTCTTTTCTTCCTTTAATACATAAAGAAAGTACTAGAGGGGCCCGTGGCTAAATAATAAAACCCGCACAAGTCGATCGATCAGGTTAAGCTACGCTTGCTGCGATTGGCCTGTGGATGGGTGACCATTTTTACATACCGAGACCCATCCGTGCCTCGGAAAGCACCTTAAGCCGTTGGTCCCGGCTGTCATTCGTGGATCCTTGACAGTCGTTACGGGTAGTCAGAAACCCGAAAGTCTGACAACCAGTCTTACCAAGGGGGATATCCCTTCGTAAGACTGGTCAATAATACTTATTACCGACAATAATAAGCATTACCCAGTAACTGGGTTGTGGAGGTCAGATAGGCAGTCGCTCCATGTAATATTCAGTTGCATACGGTTAGACTGGAAGCCATCCCCAACATAGTTGTGAAAAGGCTAGACAGATGATGACATAAAGAAACTACCGTGAGGACTAAATGTATCACATACCTTAGATCCGAACTGGAAGTATATTGTAATTGTAGCGAGGCATAGCTGGTACCTCCCAGTATCGAGCTCTTGTCGGGAAGGATCTCTTTGCTTGCCACCTGCGCGTACTGAACATCCATTATATTAATATTCGGTCGCATTTACATAACTAATTTAGATTCCTTCGTTTCGTTGCTGTATACCTAACGATATACAGGGTGATTTTATTTTGAGATAATGCTTTTATGAAACAAAAACCAAACCGTACGTAGTATGCTCTGGATAGAGGGTCCTGGGCTGAATTCTTGGTATTTTTTTTATACTAAGTGACCCCCTGACATAGTCAGAGACCTTTTTAAAATTTTGTGTTCATTTGTAATTGCGTTTTATATTTTGATTTTACTGACTTTTAATAAAGTTGTAGTAATTTTATTTTTTAATCTATCTTTTGTTTATTTTCATGAATTTAATTTAAATAAAATAAATAAATTAATAAAAGTTTATTGCATCAACTTAAAATAACTTATTCTAGTTACAATGGGGAGAATCCTTTTAAGCATAATAGTTTGCTTGTGTTAGGATTCTCCGCCCTTCCCAAGGTTATATAAAATAATAATAATAATAATAATAAAAATAAAAAAAAAAAAAAAACAAAAAATAAATAAATAAATAATAATAAAAAAATAATAATAATAATAAATTAATAATAATAATATTCTATTTTATTACGTAATCTACTTATATGTTCTATGCTTTGATTTTATATACATTTATATATTAAAAGCATAGCTTTATGTTTCCTTGTTTCTTTTTATAACTTTTGTGGCTATTGCGGCACAGTATTCTAATAAGATTCTTCTAGATTTTTTGTTTGTCATAATTTCGAATTCATGGTTACAGTTTCTCCGTCGAGGGTTCTGCCAGCCTGTAGAGTACACCCACATCTCCCCAGTAACGATTAAGTCCCATGCGATAGGGGGCGAGCCCGTCGAATGATTCATGAATTCATTTTGAAAGGAAATGTCATATTTATTTAAAACTACTCTGTTTTTTAGCTTAAAGTAAATAACATCACCATAGTGGGGCCCATGGCTAAATAATAACAGCCCCACAGGTCGATCGACCAGGTTAAGCTACGCTTCCCGCGGTTAGTCTGTGGATGGGTGACCATCTTTACATACCGAGACCCCTCCGTGCCTCGGAAAGCACGTTAAGCCGTTGGTCCCGGCTGTCATTCGTAGATCTTTGACAGTCGTTACGGGTAGAGTCAGAAGCCCGAAAGTCTGACAACCAGTCTTACCAAGGGGTATCGTATTACCCAGTAACTGGGTTGTGGAGATCAGATAGGCAGTCGCTCCATGTAAAATACTGGTATTCAGCTGCATCCGGTTAGACTGGAAGCCGACCCCAACATAATTGGGAAAAGGCAAGCAGATGATGATGAAATAACATCACCATAAGTTTTACAAAAAGTCAGCCATATATGTATGTCCATCACAAAGAAATAACCCTGCATAAAAGAAATAATAAACTTACTTGCACATGTGCCGCATAGTCAGGGTCTGAAGACAGCCTCAGAGAGTGCAGTGTTCCGGAGAAGTGCTTCGCAAGCTCTATCTGCCTCTGCTTCGTCCAGATAGCTCCCATTACCCACGCCATTTGCAATGCACCTGCTTCTAATTTCTCCTGGAAAATACTCACAATTTATAAGGTCAAAATTGATTTATTACCTGCTACCTAATGCGTTGCAATGCCTTTTTTTTTTTTTTTTTGGAACTCGTTCCTGTGCGAACATAACAACTTACCAAAGTTTCATCATAATCGGTCGACCCATTTTCGAGTTTTAGCGAGACTAATGCACGGCAATAGATTATATTTATACAAGACTGACATTTTTGATTAAACAGTTACAGTAAAAACAAAAAAAAAAACAAACAAATACAACCGTGAAGCCATTTTTGATTTCGAACTTTATTCCGACTTACCTACTACTTTACTAACTCTACGTTTACAAATAACTACTAATTATATATTTACAACAACCAATATCGAACACCCCACGCTTTTTTACAATGAAATTAATTTTCTTTTCATAACTTTATTTTTATTTTAGAATTTTTGAACGAATTCTAACTTAGGGTCTACTAACCTAAGTTAGAACTCGTTTTTTGTAATGAGACGGTACGTGTCTATGATTAATTAAAACAAAACTCTCGCTAATTGAATGAGTGGCCCGTGAGGTATAATCACACAAACGAACCGACAGGGCTACTACAGTACAAACGGTGACGATCAATCAACTCAGTCTATCGCAGTCCACTGCTGGACATGCCTCTCCCAGACTGCGCCACAACACCTTGTCCTCCGCCTTCCGCATCCAGTCTGTCCCAGCCACCTGCTTTAGGTCGTCCGTCCATCTAGCTGGGGGGCATCCCACACTACGCTTGCCGATACGCGGTCTCCACTCCAGGACTCGTATGCTCCACCGGCCATCGGCCTTTCGACAGACATGGCCAGCCCACTGCCACTTCAGTTTGCTTACTCTGCAGGCTATGTCGGTTACTCCGGTTCTTTTCCGGATAATTTCATTCCTGATTTTATCCTTCAAAGAAACTCCGAGCATAGCTCGCTCCATAGCGCACTGAGCGACCTTGAATTTGTGGACCAGCCCGACCGTCAGTGTCCACGTTTTAGCACCGTATGTCATGACGGGCAGGACGCACTGGTTGAAGACCTTAGTCTTCAAGCACTGATACTAACCTCATAAACACATTTGGACCTCTCCAATTCTTTGATCACGTTCCCCATAAGTTCTCTCTTAATATTATCTTGTTCTGTTCGTTTGTCGTCAGTACCTGAGGAGGAATTTTTATTTGTAGAACATTTGCATTCTAATCTTTTTACTTTACTTACTTTTTTTTTACTTTTTTTAAAAACGTTGCCCTACACTAGGAATTTCTCCTGTATTTCAAACGATTGGGTGCGTTTACAAAAATTTTAATTCACATACACAAAAAGCCAGACCCGGCACAACTACTTGTAGGTCATACAAATATTTGTTCCGTGCGGGAATCGAACCTACGACACGCTGCGCAGCAGTCAATCGCTTAACCAATGCGCCAACCGTGCAGTCAATCTCAGTCTCTATCTGCCAAAAAAAAGCTGTAATTTATGTACAGACGCCAGCTCATCAAGCTACTACAATCTGTCAGATTTCTTTAATAGATTTTCAACTTTATCGCTATAGCAGAAGGTTCAAAGTTGATTGGTAAAATCTGACAGTTTCGGGTAGCTTGATGTGCTGGCATCTGTACATCTGAGCAGATGATTTGTTCAGAAGCAATGGACTAGCAATATACTTCAAAATACTTCGGATTGTGACTGAAAGTGCGTTACGCAAATAGGGAGTAGGTCTAGATAATCATTCATTAATTATTCTAATAAATGAAAAACCAACCTTAATAAAACGAGCCACAATATAACGAATTTCTCGATTTAACCTAGAAACTTCCATAAGAGCTAATGCAAAATACCTATACCTTTACATTTACGAATATACATTTACCAAAAAAAATTTTATAACGAATTTTTAATCATTGCCGAATATAGACAAACATTTATTGACATATATTTGAGGTTTTTTTCAACCCATAACCTTTACATAACATATCCTATCAACTTTTTACCTTGTTAAAACGAATCGTAGTCCAATCTAACCTCTATACAACAAACCTCATTGTAACAAATTACGCGGTATAACGAATATTTTTGAATTCCCAATGAGTTTCGTTATATAGAGGTTGCATTGTAGTTTTAACCAACCATCTGCAGCTTGCAGCTCTGTGGTGACGGTGTATATTCTGCACTCAATGTCGTGAAGACAGTCGGCCATGTCCAGCTGATTGTCCCTCAGCTCACATAACTGAAAATAAAATAACAATCAAAGGAATAGAATAAAAACTTGCAGCTACAGTCATCTTTTTCCTCTCCTGCCGGTCGATTCTGGAAAAATCTCACCATGATAACTAAGTTGAAGTGAGCTTAGAGTGAGATGTGAGTCATGCTGATGCTAAGGATTGACACTATTGACGGCTCACTCTACGCTCACTTCACCCAAGTTTTCACGTTGAGATGGTTACAGAATCGCACGGCTGATCCCAATTTGTTTGGCGTCGGCGCAACATCTCTATTTCTTCCATACTTCTCGTCGTCATCGGCGTCAGTAGAAGCTACAATTTTAACACAAAATCATGTCAGGTGTTGTCGCGAGTCAGTAAGAGAGAATTCAAAGAGAGAAAAGATAGAGAAAAGAGAGAGAGAGAGAGAGAGAGAGAAAGAAGAGCGAAAAAAGAGAGAATAGAGAATAAAAAGACTTGCAACTGCTAATTATTGCAATTTATCTAGATTAGCGATTGCTGTTTATTTTTATTGGCAGGCCGACAGCTGCCTTGCTGCTTACAGTCATCATCATCTGCCAAGCCTTTTCCCAACTATGTTGGGATCGGCTTCCAGTCTAACCGAATGCAGCTGAACATCAGTATTTTTCATGGAGCGACTGCCTATCTGACCTCCACAACCCAGTTACTGGGTAATACGATACCCCTTGGTAAGACTGGTTGTCAGACTTTCGGGCTTCTGACTACCCGTAACGACTGTCAAAGATCCACGAATGACAGCCGGGACCAACGGCTTAACGCGCTTTCCGTGCTGTCCGGCCTGCCTGTAGTGCACGTACGGACCTAGTAGGGGTTGCTTGATGTTACATGTTTTCGAATTTTTTGGTTCTAGGATATGAAGGTTTCCACTCGATGTTTTTCTTCATCGTTTTGAGAGCAGTGGTGATGAAATCATTTAACCTTTTGAACGCCAATCACTTGTGTACAACGAACTTGTATACAAGTGATTGGCGTTCAAAAGGTTAAACGAAGTAAAACGTCTATCTGGGTTCGAATGTGATACAGGTTTAACCTAGTACAGACATCTAACATCATTATACCTTTGTAAATAATTTCTAAGACTTTATGTAATAATTTTACCAATTTTAATCAATATATATTATAAAAGAAAGTGTACAATGTGCGTGCCGCTAAAACTCAGAAATGAGTTCCGATTAAACTTTTAGTACTGATTAAAACTTAAATTATTATTTATTATAATCTACGACCCACAACTCGTAAGTCGCGGTCATTACTACTGGGCCAACAATGGTGCCTGTAGTGTGCGTTGGTCATTGAAAAGTGTACAAAAGCGATAATGGAGGACCGAAGATTTTTGCAAAGCGTCGCGGCTCGCTCCAAACTGCCAGCCTTTACGATACATCTGCGAATAGGGTAGCATATTCTTTGTAATAAAACCGGTGATTCGTGTGGAGTAATATGTATCGATGCATAAGTTACGACTCTGTATGATTTATATTGCATTTTCTGCAGTCGAGACATGAACACGAATTTTAGTAGTAACAGGCACGCTATGTTGCAAAAATACACATTCGTCAACTTAATGGAGTAGAAAGAACAGTAGTAGGGACTAGGGATTCTTTTCTTAAATAACTAAACCTTAACTTAACTAAATCTTAACATTTTGTTGACACGGCTAATTTTTCTGTATGACAAAGGAAACGCGACCTTATTAAAAAGGTAACATTGCAAAAATCATAATACGAGTAGAATATGCTTGCAAAAACTTACGATGATGCAGAAAAGTAGCATATACTATTTTGCTCAATTCAATAAAATAAATGATTTACTATTTGTAGGAATTTTAGATAATACGAGTACTTATGTATAAGCACTTGAGTGAGATACCAGCCGTGCGATTCTGTAACCATCTCACCGTGAAAGCTTGGGTGAAGTGAGCGTGGAGTGAACTGTCATTCGCTAGGGATCAACACTATTAAGTGCTCACTTCACTTATGATTTCACGGTGAGATTTTTACAGAATCGACCGGCAGTTCCTAATTCAGGTAGAATCCAATTATTTCTTACCTACCTCTAACGTAAGGCCTTATTTTGTAAATATTTATGTAAATCAATTACTTCAATAAACAATAAACTGCGTATGCTCGTGTTTGTTTGTATAGTATAAGAAAGTCGTTATTTGTGTCTGTGTTTGTCCACTTGGTTCTTTTAATCTTCCAATGGATTTTGATGTGTTTTTCACCATAGTTCCGGAAAGTTTATGTGTATAAATATAATAATCTTTAATTAAGACGAAGCACAGAAATCTCGATGTTTTGACATATCGCCACATCAGAAGATTGCACCCGTAAAAGCAGGGTTGGCTCGCTAATATAAATAAGAGAATTTGTTAAACAGTAGTCCCGTCACTAGCCAGCGGGGTAATTCCGTAAGAGACTAACAGTAAAAAAATATAAAATGGAGTCCATACAAGAAACGTTTTTTCGGCGTTTTTCTTTTCTGGGCCGGAACCCTTAGTATATGAGTCCAACTCGCACTTAGCCGTTTTTTTTTTAAAGAACCAACGCAATCTTCAGGCGGCCCAAACCGCATTTCTTTGTATGAAATTTCGTTACGCTGCGGCCCGTTGTGGCTGTGATGTGCACTTGGATTTATAATACGTTAATACCTTCTCTGCGTGTTTGATGGCAGCTCCATGGTACAACGCGAGGAGTCCGTCCATAAGCCGAAGGTAAGCAGACCTGATGTCAATGGACCCCGCGCCCGGCATCACGGACCTGGTGCTCTTGAGAGCCAGCGCAGTTTCTCCTGTAATCCTAGATGAGGAGTAAGAGATGTGAGAAAAAATAACCCAGAACAAATGTGTAGTCTGTAAACAATCATAGAAAGTTACCATACTTATCGACGCGGATTCGTAAAATGCAATAAAAGCGAAAAAGACGTCATTCACCTGTCTACGGACGACGCGACTTGACGCCGCGTCGAACTATTCGATTTTATTGCATGGACATACAGCTCTTCTGACCAACTCAAGCCGATTCGATGTGTCCTTTTTTTTTGTTTTTGATTTGGAAAGGAACTTTCAAAAGAAGATCTGCGATAAGTGTGTTCTATGATCACTACCTTTGGTCAGTGGTGCTACGCCGTAGCGAGCGTAGCGGTGGCTACGTCGTAGCCGCTGTGCGTAGCAATTTGTGTAACTGTATGCAGCTTTCATAAATGCGTGTTACTATAAATAAAAGATACTTAGATCATAAATCTCCAATAGCCCTAAGTTTCAAGTAACACAACTTTAAGACTTCCTTAAAGTGTTTGCTAAGTTAAGCTTTCAAGTAACAAACACAGTACAAGTCTTAAGCTGGCTTAAAATTAAGTTGCGTTTGTGAACTATGTCATTAGTATGAGAGTTAAATTGTTGACAAAGTGAGTTTTAACAAGACAGCTCTACATAAAGTACAAATTTCGCTTAGTGACAACAGCAAAGGTTTTAGTACGCGCGGTATTTTTTAATAAATAGGCAAATATTCACAAGTGTGATAAGCCTTGATAATAATGATGTTAAAAAAAATGAAAAATGTTTTTCTAAACTCATAATTTTACGGAACTAACTCGGACATAAACATAACTACCGAGATGTGGGTGTACTATAGTACACCCACATTTAGTACAGCCACACTTCGTCAGATGTGGGTGTGCTATAGTACACCCACAATTCGTCAGATGTGGGTGTGCTATAGTACACCCAGAATTCGTCAAATGTGGGTGTAGTATAGTACACCCATAATTCGTCAGATGTGGGTGTAGTATAGTACAGCCACAATTCGTCAGATGTGGGTGTAGTATAGTACAGCCACAATTCGTCAGATGTGGGTGTAGTATAGTACAGCCACACTTCGTCAGATGTGGGTGTAGTATAGTACAGCCACAATTCGTCAGATGTGGGTGTAGTATAGTACAGCCACAATTCGTCAGATGTGGGTGTAGTATAGTACAGCCACAATTCGTCAGATGTGGGTGTAGTATAGTACAGCCACAATTCGTCAGCTGTGGGTGTAGTATAGTACAGCCACACTTCGTCAGTTGTGGGTGTACTATAGTATAACCACATTTCGTCATGTACAATGGTACACCTCTGCCTAAACCTGCGGGGATTAGAGGTGTGTTGCTATCGTAATACGTTGACCCTGTAATCAGCAGCAGATATCGGTACTCATCAAGTTTGTGGAGTTTCACTAGCCAATTTAATTTATTATTTAATTATTAATTCACACCAATAAGCACAACATCTTGCAGTATTCCAAGACGATGATATACACACCTATTAAACTATTTATGTGTTATAAAATATACTTAAACATAAAATTTAACAACACAAATAATAAAATTACAATATTTTTTAATTTTTTACGCCTCCATCAATGCACCTTTGTGCTCCTGATACAAACAAATTTTGACAGGCTATCGAACACGCCATCTTCCGACGGCATATTATTTATAATACGTGCGGCTCTTGACAAGGGTTATCAAACTTTAGTAAATTCTTCCTAGATCATGGCACATCTAACAAAGCGGGGCGGCGCTTTGACAGTATGTAAAAGGAAACAAATCAATAAAATTACCTGTTAGGCACGGGTGGCATGGGCGGATGCATGAACCTGGCCATCGATGATATGACCTGCGGCAGGGTCGCCAGCCCCGGCGAGCCAGCCGCCATGTCGCTCACACCTGGCAAGTCCTAAGTGTAGTCACTGACTGGTTTGGAAGAATATTAGAGGATCTTAACATTTCGGCTCAAATATCTGTACAGTCTAACCGCTTAAATAGTGCAGCCCAGCGCTACCGAACATACCGCCATCGACTCAAGAAAGGGGATTGAATATTTTTATATGGAGCCTGGAATACCTACTGTCGCGCCATTTTCTTTTTGTTTCAAAATGGCGGCCACGTTTGAAACCTAAATAAATCATTAGCTTTGTGAACTAGCTTACAATTTGTTGTAGATGTTTGATTACTTTAAATTTTCAAAGTGATTATTTCAAACACCTAGTACTATGATGTACGCAAGTTCAAAATAAATATGGTTGTCACGTGACCAACTTTGAATGTTAGTATCTCGGAAACGTGCGACTAAGGGGTTTGGTCTTATTATGTTTTCTGTTTGCATTGATGTAAGCTATCGATTTATATGTAAAAGCTTAATGCGTAACGCCATTAAAAAAAAAAAAACAAAATGGCGGACAGGTTTGTATGCCACGGACCTTTAAAGCCCTTTAACATGACTATTGATAGTTTTACTTCGCGAAGAATCAACAGATAAGCCTTTCAAAAAGGTGTTTTTATCTGGTCAAGCGTTTTATCTATGATTTTCAAAGTCATATACGAACTAGAAACTACGCGGAGTACACTAAATAGTAATAATAAACAAATAACACATTATATTATTAGTACCTGTGTCAACTCCTCCCGCTCGATTGTAGTTCGGCTCGAAACTTTGTATGAATGGATTGTCCTCTCCCAACACACCGACGAGGTCTTGTCTGTGAGCAACATTGTAGTACATTTTTTTTAAATTTATTTTTATTGTTGAATGGGCCCGCTCTTGACGTAAATCACACCTGATGGAAAGCGATGGATAAGGTCTATGATAGAATGAGCGTGCCCAGAAGATGCCTAAGGCACTGGAACTCCCAAGCATCGACAGCAGGCTGCTTGACGCCGGACTCCGTTGGGAGGGTGGTCGCAAACCAGGCGGGCGTTAGCCCTACCACCGCAAGGGAAGAATTGGCTAGTCAAATAAGGTGTTGGGCGTGACTGTCCAGGATGCGCCGAGCGCTCGGTTCAGTTGAGTAACTGGCGGAACAAACTGCGCTATACGAAGAAGTTTCTTCATGTATCCCAAAAACCTCTTCTTCTTCTTTTCGTATCGATGGTACACGCAGCGTCTGTATGTGCTAACCCCTCAAGTTTTACAAAAAGAGTACAATGTTTCGACTTGGATTCGAACCATCGCATCACCGAACGTCGTCATATCCATACCGGCAGTGTGACGAACTAGCCAGCGAGCCCGCATGAAATGTGATGAAATTGTTATACTTTTTAGGGTTCCGTAGTCAACAAGGTACCCTTACAGTTTCACCATGGATGTCTGTCTGTCCGTCCGCAGCTCAGCTCAGAGACTCTTAGTACTAGAAAACTATAATTTGACATGGATATAAATGTATTGATTACGCCAACAAAGTGGTGAAATAAAATCAAGAAAACATGTTTTAGGATGTACCTACGCGTACACATAAAGTGGGGAAGTATTTTTTCTCGTCTATCCCACGGTGTGGGGTATTGTTGGATATCTCTTTAAAAAAACATTTTTTAGGTTTTTGAAGACAATTTCTCGTTTCAGTGATCCGTTAGTGAAATATTAAGCTTTAAAATGCAAATTATTGTTAGAGTCAAATGTCCCCCCCCCCCCCTGCCAGCCTAATGGTTATTTTTGTATATGTGAAAAAAATCACGAAAGTAGTATATATATCGAAGTTAAAGGGAAAACTATCACATCTAAGTAGGCTTTATATTTTTTATATTCCACCAGTTACCTTAACGTTCTGACGAGGAATGGTAGTACTCCACCAAGGCGGTCCACGTTGTAAAAGTCCAGCTCTCCGTCGATATACGTTCGTGCTGGCAAGTGGGGAGTTCCGTGACTGCAGAAAGAAAGCTCGTATATCATTATGGTCGAAAGGATTATAGAGCGAAAAATACCAATTTCTCGACACATTCAGATACCAATAATTTCCAGTAAATGATATGACTGCAAGGTTTGACTGCAATCTGCCAGGGTCGCGGATTGTTCAAAAGAGTTACCGTGGCTCTTGGCACAGGTGGAACACGGGTGGATTTTAGTCAGGAAAAGTCTGACACACTCTACCGCTCCGCCCAGAGCGGGAGAAGTTATTTGATAATTTCCAACCAAAAAAAAAAAATAGGTTTGACTGCAATTTTCCGAATCGACAAATACCTGCTTATAAAGTTGGTTTAGGTGCCTACTTGGAAGTTTTAAAGGTTCGGGCAAATAAAAAAATGGCATATACTTGCAATAAGTGCCTACCAAGGCCTTTCCTATAGATATATAGATATTATAATAGACATGAAACAGGAGTAAAGAAAATACGTGGGTGGATCAAATATAAACCGGACTTAAGTAAAAAAAATTACGGACGTATTATTATACTCGCAAAAAAAAAGGAAGTAGTATATTTTATTTTTCTACATAATCTCCCCTTCTATTAACACATTTTTCCCAGCGCAGGGAATGTTTCTTGATGCCAGTATCGAAGAATGTAGTCGGTCGTGCCTTTAGCCAATTGCACACAAATGATTCCACTATCTGGTCAGTGTGAAAACGGCGTCCTCCACTTGAATTTTTTTTTGTGCCATTCCTACACTTGAGTTCTTGAAAGCGTATTCTTATCAAACTGTAGAGTCAATGGATGCAAAATTTCGGAAGGTTTTATGCCCTCCCGTGTTAAAAAAAATATGATAAGTCGTTGCTCAACACACTTATATACCTCCTGCTCATACATGATGCTACTGGCGCGCAATAAACTAAAATGAGCCGGAGCAGTATACCCCCCTCACCTAGATGATCCCCCCTAACACATACAACAGCACCAAGCGCGTCACTTCACTCAGCGACCAGTAATAAAAAAAGTCCTGTTTATATTTGATTCACCTAATATAATGATGATGTTTAAGGAGAGAGGAAGTGCTTTTTTATCATAATTTTAAAAGTGGACAAAGATTGAGCACGCCTTACCGACACGGGCAAGTCATTCCATAACCGTACTGCTTGAACAGTAAAAGATTTGTCATAGAAACTGGTGCGATGCATCTATGGTGGAATCTGTCTAGTCTCAGGTTTTCCGATGACCTCAGATATCTGTTATGTGCGTCATGAAGGAACTTGAAACGTTGTTTAAGATAACAGGGGGTTACACATAAAAAAAAACGATACCAAAAAATATATATTCTGTTCTGGAATTTTGCTAACAAATAAGTGAGACTACAATGTTTGTCAACCACATTAATACCTTTTTAGTTTTTTTAATATATGTTGCAAACACAAACTGCATCATACAAAGTTAAATGTTCAACAAAACATGTAATAGAAAACGCTTCATGAATGCGACGTTACTGTTGGCTCGTAGCACGGAGGCGACGTATGAATTTCTATTTAAAGATAAGAGCTACCCTTATCAGACGTGCCCTGATATACGAGGGTGCAGTTCTATTCAAATTTATGGTTAGACTGCCTTATGTCCGCGGCTTCACCCGAACTGAAATTATCCCACGGCAACGTGCTACTGGGATATAAAATAGCCTATATCATTCCTCAGGTTGCCATCTATCCCCTTGACAAATTTTATCGAAATCTGTTCAGTGGTTTTGGTATAAAAGCTTTATAATGTTGGATTTTAATTTTTTTGCTCGAATTCCCAATTTTTTTTTTCTAAAATAAAAGTAGCCTAAGTTACTCCTTATAAAATCAGCTACCTGCCAGTGAAGGACCCGTCAAAACTTGTTCCAGCCGTTTCAGAGAGAAAATAAGTCATTAAAAAAATTGTAAAGGTTTTATGTGCTGTTTTAGTTTTACTGGCCATTCTGATCGTTTCTTGCGTCTGCGACGACGCTTTATCGAGGGAGGAGTCGTCACCGGACCACTGCGCCGCGCTGACATTGGCTTGCATGACCTATGAATAAATAGACACGGCAAGGTTTTTAATGAAGATTTTTTGAAAAATGTGACCTATATTAAAAAGTGGTTTAATTAATTCTCCTCGTTATTCTGATCAAACTGTTTCCAGGTTTTGCGCATTTAACGTTACACGTTGTATAGATTATTATAGAGCAAATTGTTATTGACTATTTGCTGTGAAAAAGTAAATTCAACATAAACATTAAAACTTAATTTTATATCAATTTAATAATCTGCCATAATTTTTCATTTTAGTAAGATTAATTGTAATCGATTACAAAGTCATTTATTTAGTTGTAACATTGTAATCAAGCTTAAATTTTTGATATATTATCTAGCAACACTCTCTCTCTGCATTCATGTACTTCTTCCAACCGGCAAGTCCATTTTACTACTTTTGCAAATTTATAAAAGTAATAAAATCAATCGTATTTTCCGCGCATGAGTTTTTATTATACAAGCAGTATGAGATAGGCCTAAGGCCTCGGTCTCAAAGTTAGCGATTGCGGGGCGGGAGTGGTGGCGGCGCGGGGAGCGGCGCGGCAACGCAGACCCGGTCTCGAAGCCAGCGGGCAGATCGCGCGGCGCTAGAGCGGCGTAGTGTTGTGTTATGAGAAATTAGTGTCTTTGTTCGCGAACGCAATGTCTAAATAGCGACGACCCCATCTTTTTGATACAAATTTCTTCGTAACGTTACATTGAAAGCAAAAAATAAAATGCACAACACTACGTCAATGCAGACGCGCGGGCATCGCTAGACTGGTGCGCATCGCTCGTAGGCACCTTCCCGCGCCGCTGTCTTCCATATAAATCTATGCATTGAAACCTGTCGCTATCCGCACCGCCGCCGCGGCCGCCCCGCACTCGCGCGGTTTTTCTTGTTATTAGTGTATATACTCACGAAACTCCGATGGGGTTCTCGTTCCAGAGCTTCAGCACAGCGGTAAGTAGCCTGGCGTGGCAGCACCACGAGATGGCCGGGGAAGTTCGCGAGATATTGAACAGCCTCTGAAATATGGCCTCCTGACACTTTTTTATCGAGACATTCGGACTCTTGATAAAGCAAGAAGTTAGAACTTCTTGGTTTGAATGAAATGAAAAAAAAAATGGCGAATAAGTCTTTATTTGCCATTTTTTTATGTTATTCTCAGGAGACGATTCTAGTGTCTAGTTATACAATAAAAAACATTTATTTGTCACTAGAAAAAATACATTAAAAATATAACAGACACTCAAAAGTCGCAATCAAACAATATATTACAAATGTATTACAAAAACTTGGTCCTAGCTCCCAAACTATATAGGCCTGTATTTTGGGGGTAAGCTTTTAGACTGCAAGTAATAACCGGGAAAAAGCACGATTTAACGCTCCAAAAACTTTAAACCTTCTAATATTTAGTCTGTGTTCTTCCTGCGCGAGTCCCAATAAAAACTTTTTCATTATTTCTGTTTAAAAGGAAGCGTCAGAAGAAAACTACAAAAGACTTTCATCTGCCATCATACAGAGGCTCTAGCTCAAACGCGCGACGTAAATGTAACGTAATTGCGAACGATTTTTAAATCGCAAATACATCTATCCTATAACATGTTGATTAAAATTTTTGCTACAAGCAGAATTAGTATAAGCCATGCACCCACCGCCGACAAGGGAGCGATCAGCTATCAACGGTTTGCCCGTTCAAGAAACGTGCAAAAGATTGTAGGTAAGTACCGTGTAAGTAAAAGTCATCTGCCTAGCCTTTTCCCAACTACGTCGGGGTCGGCTTCCAGTCCAACCGGATGCAGCTGAATACCAGTATTTTACATGGAGCGACTGCCTATCTGACTTCCACAAACCAGTTACTGGGTAATACGATACCCCTAGGTAAGACTGGTTGTCAGACTTTCGGGCTTCTGAGAACCCGTAACGACTGTCAAAGATCTACGAATGACAGCCGGGACCATAGGCTTAACGTGCTTTCCGAGGCACAGAGGGGTCTCGGTATGTAAAGATGGTCACCCATCCACAGACCGACCACGACAAGCGTAGCGTAACCTGATCGATCGACCTGTGCGGCTGTTATTATTTAGCCACGGGCCCCTCAATAGTTCATACCTGACTGTTCACACCGCCAGCGAGTACTCGTTTGTTGCAGCGATAAAAGCTAAGAGATTTCTCGCTCAGTGACGTACGCTGGCGGGCAGAACACTGGTTGAGAGACGCTTGCTACATACGCATACCATTGTGTTAACCTCCTTAATTGCAGGCGTTGCAACAGGTGCGATAGATATGAATAAAGCCTTCAAAAAGTACCTAAATATTACGTGCAAACGAGTATTTTACGACTTTAAAATCGTTCGAATGTACGTTACGTTTACTCCGCGCGTTTGTGCTAGCCCAAGAGTCGATATTTACCATGTCCAGTATACAGTTATCCATGATGTATCTCCGGAACTTCTCTAGAAAGATCTTCCGTGTTGAGGGTACCATGTTTGTGCCGTCTGTGTTGTCTAGAAGAAGTAGAAGAAACTCGAGCTGTTGGAAAAAGTATATGTTTATTTATTGTGTTAATTAAGATTTTATATAGGTTTTATTACAAGGTTATTTTATATCGGTTAGCTAAACTTGACCTCTTGTCAATTCAAAAGTGCCTGTAATTTGTTTATTTGAAATAAATAGACAGTATAGACGCGATTGGTATCCATATCTAAACACGATAAAATAAATTGTTATGTTGGTTTTTTTATTTTGGGAGGTCAACGACCGTCAGTGTTGTAACTTGAAGTATGAGTTGAGAAACTGTTTTCTTATGTTTTATCGTGTTTAAATATCGATACCCATCACGTTGTGAAATTTACAAAAAAAAACAGATTTATTTATTTCAAATGACTACAATAACTACGGTCGAAAACCCCCACAAAAAAAAAATTAATTCAATTTTTTTTCATGTTTAGATACCCATCGCACCTGCGGAGATTATCTAGTCAATTTAAAATAACCCTGTATATTGTCCCCTATCGACTACTCTTACGTAGGTATATAAGTATTAAAATCTGCTGTGATTCTCTATTAAAAAAAAAGTCCTTCAAATACGCTGCAGTTTAATAAAGTTGACAGGACCTGTCCACTAGGTTAGCCTAGTGGACGCTTAAATATCTTTTTTTTTTTTTCATTTTTTTTTTTTCATAACTTGTGTACGTACGGTACCTATTATAATGTCTGTAAGAAGTCATAAATGAGATAATTTAATAAGATCAGGCAGATTTTAAATTTATTTTGTTACGCATTTTAAAGCTAACTTCTACGTAATCTGGAATAGTTACGTTCTAAGGCAGCTGTCAAAAAACGGTTAACCTAGTGGACAGAGTTTATAGTCTTTAATTTTACACAAACCCTGTTTTTCCCGACCTTCACAATTGCTGACATAACCGACCTCACTGTTCTAAACAAACATGAACACTGTTGCCCATACGGAAGCCATATAACATTCTCTAGTTTTCCACCCTTGAAAGAACTCCTCCAATAAATCTCTTTAACGTATTCTAGAAGCAAGAAAAAAATTTTATATAAAAAAAACAACCGACTTCCAAAAAAACACTACATACATAGTGAAAAATAATTTTAATTTTGGAAGTCGGTGTCGTTGGTTCCGCATTTTGGTTTTTTGACACCGACTTCCGAAATTAAAATTATTTTTCACTATGTAGTGTTTTTTTGGAAGTCGGTTGTTTTTTTTTTATATAAATTTTTTTATTTTTCACTTTTTAGTTATATCTACCCCAATCAAATTCATATAAACACTACTTGCTATGTAAATATCAGTGACAGGAAGCTGCATCTGCGTTTATAGGGTACAGACGTGATGTTATGTTGTGCGATTGCGTAAACAGTGCATACATATGCGATAGCAGCAATCGCGGTTGTTTTACTGGTATTAATTATTATTATAATAAAAAAAAAAAATTATAACCTTAGTAGTGAGTACAGGCGTGATATTATGTTGTGTGATGGTGTAAACAATGCTTAGATATGCTATAGCAACAATCGCGGTTAATTTGCTGTTATTTATTGAAGAGTTCCCCCGATTTCTACAAGATCCCATCATCAGATATTGAAATGGTGACAATGGGACCACACGGGAAGCACCAGCTTTCAAATGAAAAAAGAATCATGAAAATCGGTTCACCCAGTCGGTTATTATGAGGTAACAAACATAAAAAAAAAAAAAAAATACAGTCGAATTGATAACCTCCTCCTTTTTTTTGAAGTCAGTTAAAAATGAGGAATTTTCTTGCCAAATTAATTTGAAAATGTCTACATAATGCCGTTGTTAGTTCCGAGTGCAACAGTTCACGCTAAGGCCTCAGCCAGGGTGACGAGCTTGCGCGGGTACAAAGTATCAAACATAATTAACACACACGTAAACCAATATTGACACTATCAAAAAAAGTTTAACTTTTCAGGAGAGCCAAAAAACGTTTTTTGTGATTTGAATATGAGTGGTACGTAAGAATCTACGCACATTTTAGTTATTGTTTGATATAGAAATAATCTGTAAAGCTTGTATTTCAAATTTGAGAAGAAAAAAAAATTAGCGGACCACTGCCATCTAACGGTTATTTGTGTTACTTTTAGACAAGTAAGTCTTGTATTAGGTTGTCTCATAAGTTCTTGCCATATTTTATTTTTCTCAAATTTTCTCGTCTTTAAACTAAAGCAAATTCAAAAAAGTTCTAGATCTTTCTAGTAAGGATGAGTATCTTTTATGGTGAGGGTATAAATAGGCGCGGACGCAAAACAATAATTAGTCTTTAGTGAAAATGGATCAGCATCAACTGCGAGCTATTATGCTATATGAGCATCGACTTAAAGTCTCTTCAACAGAAATGGCTAAAAAGATTAACACTGCATTTGGACCGGGTACTACTAGCGATCGGACTATTCGTTTCTGGTACAAGCGTCTTGACACCGGTGATATAATGAGCTACATCCAGACTATAGTACGCGCGATTTAGAGAAGACGCTTGGACAATCCCATGCGACTATAGATCGTCATCTCAAATTGATGGGATATCGCAAAGTGATGTCACGTTGGACACCTTATGCGTTAACGGACCATGACCGGGCCGTTCGTGTGGTCATTTGTCAAAGTTTGTTACTTCATCCGCACAGACGAGATTTTCTCAAGGACATTATTACATGTGACGAGAGCTGGATACATTATGAAACTAACACGCATCATGCCTATTGGATTCCTCGCGGGGAAAACCCACCAGCCCAGCCTATAATGAACACGGTCGTAAGATTATGTTGTCTGTTTTCTGTGATTGGCAAGGAATGATATTCTGGGAACTCCTCGAATCTCATCAGACTATTAACGCCAATCTGTATACGCAGCAGCTTCGTAAACTAGCAGGGATGTTAAAAATTAAGCGGCCAAAACGACTTGGAGTCTAACTTTTGCATGACAACGCACGACCTCATTGCGCCAAGTTAACACATAAACAGCTGGAGGAGCTAGGATGGCTGACGGTTCCAGATCCACCGTATAGCCCGGATCTTGCGCCTTCAGACTTTCATTTATTTCAAGCTCTTAAATTTCATTTACTAGGAAAAAAAATCGAAAATTCTGGACGTATTAAAATTTAATTTGAAAATGTTTTCGACTCCCAGCCTGCCTCATTTTGGGAGAAGGGTATTCAAATTTTGCCCAGTAGATGACTGACTGTTGTTGATAACGAGGGAGACTATATAATTGATTAAATGTATTTTTATTAATAAAAGAATATTAATAATAATTTGTTTTTTAACTGGCAATAATTTATGAGACAACCTAATGTAAGCGCGATTACGCGTAGTTCCACGTTTCCCAATAGATGGTATTAAAAAGTCGATTTGTAAAATTTTGGATAGTGACAGTATTGGATTAAGCGTGCGATATGAAACCATGAAACCACCGTATTTGTCCATAGTGTAGTAACGGCAACGGGACTGATGCCAGTCCGCAATAAACTTTGTCTACACCTAAGTTCATGTCTAAATCTGTAGGTAGCACTCAGCCATAACAATGCGTTGCGTGAATCTTAAGTATTAGTCAGATGTATTAGTACTAATCCTATTTCCTACTAATTAACTTCCTGATTAAGGAAGTTATGGTAATCACCCCGATTTTCGAAATCGAATTTTTATATTATATAATCACACTAATATTATACAGGCGAAAGTTTGTGAGTGTGTGTGTGTGTGAGTTTGTATGTTTGTTACTTCTTCACGCTCAAACGGCTGGACCAATTTTGATGAAATTTGGCACACAGATAGTTTATGACCAGGATTAACACATAAAATACTTTTATCCAGATATTCCTACGGGATCGAGACTTATGCGGGTGAAGCAGCGGGGTGCAGCTAGTAATATTATAAATGTGAAAGTTTGTGAAGTTGTTAGGATGTTTGTTACTCAGTCACGTGTAAGCCGTTGAACCGATTTGGATGAAAATTGGTACTTAGACCATTTTCTGGATTAACACAAAAGATAATTTTTATCTTTTTATATTTCCCTTGGGATGATAGTTGAAAGTTACTTTTTACGCGGGCGAAGCCGCGGGCAGAAGCTAATAAAATTATATATTAAAGTCGCTTTTTGTGTCTGTCTGTGTGACCGCGTTGTTCTACTAAATTACGCAACGGATTTTGATGCAGATTTCATCATTAGTTAGAGAATTTATTTCGGATGGTTTATGTGCATAATACTTACATTAATACTGAACTAATATATAACCAATCAATCCTGAAGGATTGCCTCAGTTTAAACCTTGTGTTTGGTGAATTTGAACTTTATTAGCTACTAGGATTGTCGCACTGACAAGTGTCACGACATTCTCTAGACGGCAGGACTGTAGTCCCCACCCACTACATCAACATGCGATAAACTGTGCTCACCTAACCGCGCCAGCCACCGCGCTAAACGTCGCCCAAGGCAAAGGAAGTTATCGGTGCAATAGCTACCTACTTCTCGTGGTTGTAATTTTGCATAACAAACGCGGCCACAGTGGGAATGCTGCCAAAAACCTAACGTTCCCCGTGACCTAGGTATTGGACCGTGAACTTTATGATTCCGGCCTTGTTCAGGGTCGAGGGTTTGGCACATGCTTACACTCTTAAGGCTTGTAGGTAATTTTCTGGCAGCTGGTCAACATTTTTTTGGTCGAAGAAAGTTCATGCAAAACTGATATAATTTTAGCGATGATGCACTCAAGTTCTTTATTTCGTTTGTATATAAATTATGTGAAATCGCCGTAATTATTCTTTTAGCTGGCTGACCCAATATACTTTTCTTGCTAATTCAACAAATCCCATAGAAAACTGGACGTTTCAGCAGTGCGCTTCTGTAACTTTCTCACCGTGAAAACTTAGGTGAAGTGAGCGTGGATCCCACCTGATACTAGGGATTGACCAAGCATACATTTGTAATCATAATCGAGATTTTAATAATATTTTGAATCTCTCCCGAATTTGAAAATCTTCCGGTAAACGTTTCCAACTTTTCTTTCCACAAAAACTTAATTCTGTCGGATATGATAATAAAATTTGATTCGGACTAACGCAACGTAAAACAGTCAAATCAGTGCAGCCGTTCTCAAGTGATGCGCTTATGAACGAACAGTATTTCATTTTTATCACTACATAGTATAAAACAAATTCGCTTCCCTGTCTGTCTGTCCCTATATACATATGTTTAGATCTTTAAAACTACGCAACGGATTTTAATGCGGTTTTTTTTAATAGATAGAGTGATTCAAGAGGAAGGTTTATATGTATAATACATGCATAATATAGTAGATACACACTGGTAATTTTAGAGGTTTCCAATGTAATGTCGTAAACAAACACTTTTTTTGCGCTTACATTGTAAACTCTGGCTGAACCCGTCGAGATAGATCAAAATAATGTACTACAGTATTGTACTCCTTAAAAAGGTCTACAAAAAAGTCCGCGAAGGTATATGTCTATCTCTTAGGGATACCCACAATAACCATTTTTTATCCTATACTTTTTACGAGAAATAATGGCTCTAAAAATATTAGTGTTTCTCCATTGCACCCGTGCAAAGCCGGGGCGGGTCGCTAGTTATTTATATAGAGGAAGATATATAAACGTTACCTGACGATAATCACAACAGCTTTTGATGAGGTTTATCAGCGGATATACTTTATTTACTGACCAAAATTTTGGCGAGGGCTGCAAGAACCGGGAGTCAATTTCTCATTTATGTACATATATTATACCCTTTTACTCTTTATTTACTAACGCTGCTAAAGTTAACAGACGTTTAAACGTCAAAAAACTATGGTTTAACAGTCGCTTATCATTACTTAACTTCAAGCAACGTTTATGAATAAAGGGCTATAAATAAATTCCATTCAAAAATCAAAATCAAAAGTCATTTATTCAAACTAGGCTGAGAATCAGCACTTTTCGAACGACAAAATTACAAAAGACAGTCCCCCAAAACGCCCGCC
Organism: Eremobia ochroleuca; assembly: GCA_949629135.1. NCBI lineage: Eukaryota > Metazoa > Arthropoda > Insecta > Lepidoptera > Noctuidae > Eremobia > Eremobia ochroleuca. Next base: position 8,915,396 of record OX451407.1, on the reverse strand, counting down.
CTTCACCACTTCCTAGTGCTTTCGCTGGGAAGAAGAAGTGGCGCAACAAACTACCCAGATTACCCCCCATTATCTAATTACTCAGCACTACGAATTGGTGAACTATTTGAGATGCCGAAACATGAAACAGTTTCTCAAAACATTCATCTCTGACAACAGAGTGTCCAAAGTTTTGGACTTCATTTAACTACGTCATCAACTGGACCTGTTCCAAGTGTGTGGGCTGCACTTATTTTTATTACATTTCTATTTATTTGGGTTGCTTTTCGTATATAACTTTGGATGAGGATTGGAAACATACTTTAAGTACTAGCCGCAACAGCAATTTCAAGCGTATTTTTGTGCCAAAATGTCATTAATTTATTCTAATTTAATGCTTGGTCAGCCAATGATATTCCCACTGCTGTGACAAATGCTTCCTCTTTGTGAGAGGGAATGGGCCTTAGTACCATGCGGGTCCAGTGTAGGTTGGTAGATAGATGACTACGGAAGTTATTTGACGCAAACCGTGCGTAGATTTTGTTGATAATAAAAATGAGAGCAGTGGTACAGTGTGCGACTTACGAGTTGTACGAGTAGGTCGTATGTTCGAATCCAGTCAGACGCTTTACTTTGTGTAAATGATTTTATCACCACTTGCTCGCTTGCATTGCTCTAAAAACAGTAAAGGAAAACATTGTGACGAAACCGGCATGTCCTAGAATCAAAAAAAATTCGAAGACATGTGACATCTACCAACCCGCACCGGGCCCGTGGCGGATTACGTCCTACTCCCTGTTAACCCTTTACTGCATGATATATTAAATAAGTGACAATTTTTTAAGTTAATGTCTTTATTAAAGCTTCAGAATTAATTATAGTGTTTTTTTTTTTTATGTCCAAGTGGTATGTGATGATAGACAAAATAGTTGTGTTTTATTATTGCTAATGATATGAAGAACAAACCCCATTAGGATTTATACGCTAGTTTTTTTAATTTTTTTAGAGTAAATAAACTGTAAACATGTCAAACCATATCGTCGACCGTAGGTTCAATTGATGTAAGGGACAAAATACCCAAAATGAGTTGAGTATACAGTTTTGTTCAGAATTTTTCGCTCTATCGAATGGTGAAAATAAAAAAAATCTAGCTTAAAAAAAATGTCCCTTACACTAATGATTTTTGGATCCAAATTTCGAATCAGCCCCACAATAACAATGTATCTGAAAAATTATGCAATATAGGAACTTGAAATGGTGTAATTATCGCCGCCAATCCACTTCAAATGAGGCAAGGGTCTTCCCAATCAACGAATTACCATTACATGGTTTATTTTTTAAGAAACAAGAATAAAACTGGCCTTACACTAATGTCTTTGTTGTCTCAAAAAACAAATATCATCCATACTTTAAATGGATTGCACGAGTTTTGACATAGTTGTCCCTTACCCCAATTTGCATTGTCATACTTTAAGCAGTGTCAACGTTACACCTATTTGAATCGAATTATTGCACTATTACCATCCCTTTCTATCTCACAACGTCTTTCTGTGTGCAAAAGAGAGGATAGTACCAATGCGAAAGCAGCGCGCGGGCATAAAAAAGTGGTATCAGTGCGAGTTCATCTGTCGTTAAAAACAACAAAAATAAGGGCTTTTTGGGAAAGTGCTCTGGCCCCTTGAAACTTTGTAGTAGGGTAGTAGGTTTCAAGGAGCCAGTGTACTTAATTTAGCTAAAAAACCATTATTTTTATAAATAAATGATAGAAGGGTTAATTTCCGGACGATAAATATTTTCGAAATTCATTCGGCACTTTTTAGTTGATTTATCAGAAATTTTTTACAAAGTTTCAAGGGGCCAGAGCACCAAAAAGCCATTACTTTTGTTATATTTTATAAATAAACAATAGAAGGGGTAGTTTCCGGATGATAAATGTTTTCGAAAATTATATGGCACTCTGTAGTTGATTTTCCAGAAAATTTTTACAAAGTTTCAAGGGGCCAGAGAACTTAATTTTGCCAAAAAGCCATTATTTTTGTTGTTTTTTTTATAAATAAGCAATAGAAGGGGTAGTTTCCGGATGATAAATGTTTTCGAAAATCATTCGACACTCTTTAGTTGATTTATCAGAATTTTTTTACAAAGTTTCAAGGGACCAGAGCACTTAGTTTTGCCAAAAAGCCGTTATTTTTTATAAATAAACAATAGAAGGGGTGGTTTCCGCATGAAACATTTTTTCGAAAATTGTTCGGCTCTATGTAGTTGATTTTCCAGAATTTTTTCACATGGTTTCAAGGGGCCAGAGCACTTAATTTAGCTAAAAACCATTATTTTTGTTGTTTTTTTTATAAAATAAGCAATAGAAGTGGTAGTTTCCGGATGATAAATGTTTTCGAAAATCATTCGGCACTCTTTAGTTGATTTATCAGAAATTTTTTACAAAGTTTCAAGGGGCCAGAGAACTTAATTTTGCTAAAAAAACCATTATTTTTGTTGTTTTTTATAAATAAACAATAGAAGGGGTAGTTGCCGGATGATAAATATTTTCGAAAATCATTCGGCACTCTTTAGTTGATTTTACAGAAATTTTTCAAAAAGTTTCAAGGGGCCAGACAACTTAAATTTGCCAAAAAGCCATTATTTTTGTTGTTTTTTATTAATGTAATCTGATTAAATTGTTCCCTTTTTATTATTTAGATAATCACTCTATATTTTTTTTTCTAATGCATTAACAACAATATGTTACAATGATATGTCTTATTAATCGTAATTAAGGTTTATTATTCAATATATCTTTCATTATTTCGATTTTTTGCATATAAGAAAGTAGTAGAGCAGCCTTTTCTACTTTTGGAATTCAAACGTTTGGAACTTCAGCTACATGTTTGGTCGGGATTGTGCGCGGTTTTTGCAGCTACTCTTTTATTTGAATAAGAATTCAAAGTAAGTATAGGTAAAATTGTTACCATTTTTTTAATAATTTGATTTTAATAAGATGTTTATTAAAATCAAATGATTAAAAAAATGGTAACATAAATAAAACAATTATTAATAAAACAATTTTTATACAATAAAATAAAAATTGTTTTATTCAAACAAATACAAATTTGCTATTACAATGTACAAACATTGCATGTAAGCGACATACAAAAAAGCACACACACGGTTCTAATACATTTTCATGTCTTTTAAATGATTTCTTATAACGATTTCCAAATTTAAGATATCCGTACGTCAAAAGTGTGTACTTCATTTTCTGTCAAAAATCTCTTTACATTGTATTTTTTTCATAAATTTGTTCAACATGTCTTTTACACTATTTTTTCATTAATAGATTGGATCCAACGTAGAGGTCAATTTGATGTAAGGGACGGGACTACAAGAAACTTGGTCAGTAAGCGTTGTTGTAAGGGACATCTATTTTCTTAAATAGCTAACTTATTTAAATAAATGTTACACATGTAGATAGAGCACTAAAATACAAGTTTATGTGTGAAATCAGACCCGAAAAAGGTTAATAACAAAAAAAGTTATGGGCGATTTAGTCCGAAAAAAAACTTTGTCGGCCTCTCCTGAAAAATCGTATTTTGTCCCTTACTGCAATTGAACCTACGGTCGACGATATATGGTTTCCTATGCGGTAAAGGGTTAATAAAAGATGATTATGCAGAGTACAGAGCTAGAAAGCTATTTAAACCACATGTTCACCTGCACTTGTTCCAAAGGTGCGATGGCCGTCGTGATCTTACTGCAGTCCTCTCGGTACTGTGCCTCGATCGCGGCATCGTCTTGTGCTGACGCCATCAACTTCGATATCTTGTCTGAAATCATTCATCATTTGTAGGAATGTGTTCTGTGTTTTTGATAATGAACTTATATTTATTTTGTAAGTAGATTTTAGATCGTAGGGTTCTATACTAAGTACGAATTGGGATTAAAGCATCATCAAGTAGTATATGACCAGCCGGTTGATTCTGTAAAAATCTCACCGTGAAATCATAAGTGAAGTGAGCACTTAATAGTGTTAATCCTTAGCGAATGACAGCTCACTCCATGCTTACTTTACCCAAGCTTTCACGGTGAGATGGTTACAGAATCGCACGGCTGGGTTTTAGGCTGAGGCTACAGTAGGCAGCGATTTGCGATGCAACTGGAAGAGCGAAACGAGATAAACATGATATGGCTACATTATAAGCGAAAATTCGGCGTATATTCGGCGATGACGTGGCTACAGTACACATGCTACAGAACGAATTAGCAAGAGGGATTCACGCGGCGACTCCGTGTCTAATGTAGCCGCTATGATAACAAAGACTCAATTTGAATCGGTCGTTTTTTTTAGAATGCGATCAAATCATCCATACATGAGTATGGACCGCTCACCGCACGCATACGCATATTTAGTAGCACTATTGAACTAGTCGTGCAAGTGAGAAATTTTCCAATAAATTCGCTTCAATTTCGCTGTTATGTTGATGTAGCCGATGCCGTGATTACAGTAATGTTGTTCCTATCGCATAAAGAAATCAAAGATCGCTAGTAATATTTGATGTACGATGTAGCCATATACGTGAGCATTCATTTATTTGTTTTAATGGCTCATGCGTCGCAGGTCGCGTCGCGGCCTAATGTAGCCTCAGCCTTGTTGATAATTGTATAGCATTTTTGTCTGCAAACGCAACAAAGGTACAGAATGAATTCTAGGTTAAATAAAAAGATCCCTTAACTTTTTATAGTAGCGTGCTTAGCATCCTAAGTTAAGTCCTTTTTGCACCACAACTGCTTAGCGCTAAACCAATTCAAAACATCTTTCTGTTTCTGTGTATCATTTAAAGATGACAAAGACAGGATGACGTTTTACATAATTATGTTTGGCGTTAAACGTATTTGAGACATCGTTTTGTTTCTGTCAATCACTTAAAGATGACAGACAGAATAACGTTTTACATAATAAGGTTTAGCGCTAAACGCATTTGAGACATCGTTCTGTTTCTGTCAATCTTTTGAAGATGACAAAGACAGGATGACGTTTTAAATAATTATGTTTGGCGTTAAACGTATTTGAGACATCGTTTTGTTTCTGTCAATCACTTAAAGATGACAGACAGAATAACGTTTTACATAATAAGGTTTAGCGCTAAACGCATTTGAGACATCGTTCTGTTTCTGTCAATCTTTTGAAGATGACAAATACAGGATGACGTTTTACATAATTATGTTTAGCGTTAAACGTATTTGAGACATCGTTCTGTTTCTGTCTATAGTTTAAAGATGACAGAAAGACGTTTTGAATACGTATAGCGGTAATCGTATTTGCAAGTGGATCTAAGATATACAAAATCAAAATGTTCTAATAATTTATAGTAAAACAGACGATAAGTAATATGTCTCAAACAATACCTGTGTCCGTAGGCGCGAATGGTGAACGGTTAATGGTCCCCTGCTCAGCCATTTCTGTAAATAAATAATATTTGTGTTACCCTAGCTATTCTTCGAATGGCGTTAACTATTTATTTCAAGTATGAGTTATAAATGTGTTTTTTGAAATCACATTTTTTTACCGACTTCAAAAAAGGAGTCGGTTTTCCGTGCGTCGGAATCTTTTTTTTTATGTATGTTTCCCGATTAATCAAAGATGCCTGCACCGATTTGGAAGATTCTTGTTTTGTTTGAAAGGTATATTTGTATACTTTCCAGATGTTTCCATTGTCATCAGGTCAGAATCTAATGCTGGGAGCCTGGAGAAATCAAGGGAACTCTCCAAATATTACAGGCACATCTATAGCGATTTGGATACTTTTCATTGTGGTAACAACAAAACAGTGAAAAAAAAAAACAACCATCTTTCAAAAAAAACACTAGACTGTCCACTAGGTTAACCGTTTTTTGACAGCTGCTTTAGAACGTAACTATTCCAGATTACGTAAAAGTTAACTTTAAAATGCGTAACAAAATAATATATTTATAAACTGCCTTATCTTATTGAATTATCTTATTCATGACGTCTTACAGACATTATAATACCGTGCGTGTAATAAGTATTATGCATATTAAATTACATTTTATCGTACTATGTAAAGGGATCGAATGTATTCGTTTCAAATGAATAAATCGAAAATAATAATTTTATATTATAGGTAAGTCAGTATAGAAAAACCTTGCACTCACTCAAATATCAATAAAATATATAAATTATTTGCTAGGATACGGATTGGCCACCACAAGCAAGATGTTAAGGTTTTATTTCGATTTTAAAACTGTATTTATTTATTTGCTAACATGTAAAACACTGGTTAATATGCATGCATTCAAATTTCGTGACACAGTATTAAGATGTGTACCCTTATATCAAATTAGGTACATAATATCGATTCTAATTAGAAAGTTACTTTCATAAAATGCTATGAATAGAAAACGTTGTGTTTTAATATGTACATAGTAAGCCCCATATTTATGTGTATATGCCAGCGGAAAATAACAAGAACCGAAAATTTATAAATTTCCTAGGAAATTTATAAACTAACCTAACCTAACCTATCGTAAAGGTAATGGCCCATTTAGTGTGAAAAACTTACCTACGGCGTACAGAAATGAAATATGGCGGGAATCAAAGACAAATGATTATACTTTTCAATGGTAAGTGGCGCATTACTGTGGCTGATGGGGATCATGAAAGAATAATAATAAAAAAATGTAATCTACCTAGTATGAAAACTTAACTTGTAACTTTAGTTTTAGGGAGGAGAAAATAAAATACATTTTTTTTAATGTTTATTCAGCTTCATGTGTGATGATATTTTTATTTAACAAAACAATCGCAAAGTAAGTCTGTTTGTTTCATTTTCAAGTCTAAACCACTGAACCGATTTTGATTAAATTGCCGTGTAAAGATATACATATTAGATTTGGAGACGGACATAGTATACTTTTTATCCCAGTGACATGTTTCCATGGGATAAAATAATTTACAGACGGGCGAAACCGCTGGTGCAGCTAATTATTATACAATTTTTATTGGTCTACTGCAAGATCTCTCCATTGAATTATTTTTTCTTTTTACATATAATGAAAAGTGGGTTATGCCTGATTATGCCCTTATTTACCACCATTTTCGTTTTTGTACAAAAACATTTTTGATCCGGGTCGGATTATGGGCCATGACCTTTATAAATTTCCTAGGAAATTTATAAATTTGCGGTTCTTGTTATTTTCCGGTGATATATACACTACAACATAATTGATAAGGCGAACCAACGCATTCTTTATTTTTACGCTGATTTCCGCTATAAAGGCTCCTACACACAGTGCCGGCGGCAGTGCCGGCGGATTTTTGCCGAGCGGCCATGCCGCCGGCATATGCAAGCCGCACATGTCGCATAAAGCCGCCAAGCATAATTCCAGTTGCGACCGTCGTGTAGACTGTTAGTGAAGTGCACATTTGTCGTTGATTACGATGAATAAAGAAATCCGCACTGCCATCCCAGTTGAAATTTTTATTTTAATAAGAAAAAATATAAAAGAAAGAGAAGGTTTTGGGTGCGCCTAAGTTTACAATATAGAAAATGGCGGCTCATGTGTGCGGCAAGCCCGGCGGCTCGAATACCCGCCGGACTGCCGGCGGCAGGGCCGGCGGCTCGGCCGCCGGTATTGCCGCCGGCATTGTGTGTAGGAGCCTTAAAACCTGCAAAATTGAAATTAACCTTCAAGCGGGCGCGCCGTCATTTGTAACGCCAGCGGTCGCGCGTAACCTAAAAGACCTATAGGATATTTCAGAGATTTAAAACACGAATTAATTAATATTTTTTTGTATTTATCACATTATCATTATATTAGGACATAAACAAAATTATAAAATCAAAATAATATTCTAATTTTCTTTGGATTTGTAAGCAATTTGGCATCATAAATGTATCGAAAATCGATCGAATCGCGGTCGATTCGACGCCGCGCGACTGCTTGTCGGTTAAGGTAAGGCATAGAAGCCGAACCATTTATTTTTCGACAGTAAAAAATCGATAGTTGATACCACATACAAATTAAAGTGAAATTATCGAAATGTGTGTTATGACGTTGCTGCAATCACTAGTTTCATCTGTCAAAAAACGCCACCTAGTGGTCAGAGTGTACAAAGTGAAATCAACTGTGTTGTGAACAAAAGTTTGCATTATCACACGAAATACTGGTCATGATAAAATGATGCTTCTTTGTGTGGTCACACTCTCAGGCTCGTTGCTATATGATAACAGGAGTGCGATTCTGTAACAATCTCACCGTGAAAACTTGGGTGAAGTGAGCGTGGAGTGAGTCGTCAATAGTGTCAATCCCTAGCATCAGCGTGACTTACAGCTCACTCTAAGCTCACTTCACCTTAGTTATCACGGTGAGATTTTTCCAGAATCGACCGGCAGTTCTGCCACAGATAGTGTGATCCGCCTTAGACTCTAGCCAGATCATCAATTGTGGAATAAAAAGTTTATTGACAATAAATAATTAAAACATGTTTTTGGGTCCCATATGTTATTATTATTGAAACGATACATAATTGTTTCAGTTTCAATCATGGCGGTTGGCATGTTGGCCTGGCACGGTTTAAAAATGGAACACTTTTCTCATTGGGTTCTTTTACAAATAATTAAAGCCGTAGACGCGTTTGATAACATAAGCATAAACATAATCACTATAATCCACCACGTGGACCCAGTGTGGGTTGGTGGATGTAACATTTTTTTTTTAGATTATTAATGCGATTTTATCACTACACTATTTCTTATCATCTCAGCTTAGTTACCAGCTATCCTGGGGTCTGTCTCTCCTTGCACAGCAGTGGGTCTCTGCCACCACGGCTTCCTGATCACTGTTCTCAGCACTTTGTCATCGGGACACTTGATGTCCAGGAAATTGTCGAAACTGAAAGTAGGATTCCAGCTTAAAGGAGTTTAGTCAACAGGTACAGTAATAATACCTGACAAGCAATAATGTTACATCGAGTTTTAATTTCTTTTACCGGAACATACAGCTGCACTGCTGGGGAGTTTGTTGCGCTACTTCTTCTTCCCAGATAAAGCACTAGGAAGTTGTGAAGGGTGAACGTTTTCATTATGTAATTTTGACGGTTATAAAGTGATGATCGCAGCTTAGTTTGAATAAATGACTTTTGATTTTGAATTGTGCTAGGTACAGACGCAGCAACTATGTTCCCCGGCGACTCAAAAATCTTAGAAAACGGAAAATCTTACAAAAAATATTGGTGGAAAAAGAGCGTCGACTCTGTCAGATGTTTTGGCGCATTGGCAAAAAATAGTGCCTTTAGTGACAAATGTTTATCAACAACGCCAACGTCATTCAAGCGTCAAAAGATCATAGTAGCAGTGTACCTACGCTTTGTGACAATGTCTTTTAAGTCTGTAAGTCTTCTATCAACAATAGCACTAAATTAAGGATAAGGAACAAAAAACATCGTTCCAGTGGCCGCGATTGCATATAACTTTATTATAAACCTTCACATTCAAACATAAAGTTTATTATCGTTTGAAATATAGTTACCTACTATTTTGATTGAAAAGTAAAAGTATTTTTAATTAAGAAATTTATGGAAAAATAAACCATAATTTCTAGGTGATAAGGTTGAATAAAATTGTTGCAGACCACAACACTGTTTGTGCTCTTATTTTTCGGCCGTTTTTGATGCACTCATCGGAAATCTAGTACTATTGTTGATTGAAGCCGGTAGTGGAAAATGACGAAGAAGATTGTTCTATGCCAGAATGCAGTACTAACGTGATTTTATTGAAGAATACATATTTGACGAGATGGTGTCTGGTCTGCCGGTGTTGCATCAATCCACATAACACGTACACACCTTCTATTTGCTGATTGAAATACATATCCTGTAAATATATCAAGTTATTAAAAAAAAAAAAACGGATTTGGATGAAAGTAGAATGGAGGGACCCTACCCAGACACAGATTAATTGTAGCATTATGAACTATGGCTATATTTTTTGCCCTTATGGAGTAGTTTAATTAACCTTAAGTAAGACAGCATGTCTCAATCGACTTGGAGAAAAAAGATAGGTGAGGAAAATAAATTGATTTAATAAAGAGCCTTATACAACGTGTAACGTTAAATGCGCAAAACCTCAGACACCCCAATTGATTTTTAATGCAATTGACCTATTTCAGAGAGAAAATAAGTCATTAAAAAATTGTAAAGGTTTTATGTGCTGTTTTAGTTTTACTGGCCATTCTGATCGTTTCTTGCGTCTGCGACGACGCTTTATCGAGGGAGGAGTCGTCACCGGGCCGCTGCGGCGTGCAGACATTGACTTGCTTGACCTATTAATAAATAGACACGGCAAAGTTTTTAATGAAGATTTTTTGAAAAATGTGACCTATATTAAAAAGTGGTTCAATTAATTCTACTCGTTATTCTGATCAAACTATTTTCAGGTTTTGCGCATTTAACGTTACACGTTGTATTAACATATCCTCTAAAAACATATTCATCCGCTAAAGATGGACACTCAACTTTTTTGAATGATTGAATACCTAAAAGCATTTTGCGCTTCTAATGACGCACTTTTTTAAAAATAATTGAGCCTCTTTTTAACTTTCTGTAATTTATTGAAGTGCACAAAAGAAAGCATGTATATAATCGAACCTTTAATTATTCTCATTATGAGCTGCTAAAAATATTACTGAATACTCTAATATAATGAATGCGCCTGTTTTTGTGAACTTGGAACCTATTTTGGGGTCGTAAAAATATTAAATGGCCAAGTAACTGCAACCAACCACCTTGGTCGCTAGCCCCTGGCGCGACATCGTTCACTTCGTTCGCTCGATTTGCATGATTGGTCACAGTTCCAACCTAATCTAACCCGTTTGGTCGGGGTACCGTAGCTTAGTTACCTACCACCAACTGTGACAAAAGGCCAGAAAGTTAAAAAAGGGTCAATTATTTAAAAATAAGTGCATTATTAACCCTTAATTGCATGATTTTTACTATTTAAGCAAATTAAATTTATTTGGATGTGACATTATCTCTATAGTAAGGAAAAAATATTAAAAAAATCTATTCTTAAAAATACTATTTTTGATTTTTTTTCTAAATTGCCTGGTGGAAATTTACATCTTTATGTAATCAGAAAGAATCTACTGGGAACAAAATGAATTGAATATCTCTGACAATTGGGGAATCCCCGTGCTCTGTGGAAACGAAAATATGGCATTGGATTGGTTGATGGGTATTTCCATCACGATGCAGTTAAGGGTTAAAAGCGCAAAAGTTTATAGAGGTTCATTAAAAAAAAGGTCCATCATAAGCAGGTCAATATTTTTTTTAGAGAATAAGTTAAATATTCCCTTTATTAAATCAATCTTACTTCCTCACATATATTTTTTCTCCAAGTGATTTTAGACATGCTTTCTTTAGGATTAATTAAACTACTCCCTGTGGACATAAAATACAGATAATTATATATTTCATAATGCTACAGTCATTTTTTTTGGTTTTTTACACACTACCTATTGTCCTTTGGCACATGGATAGACCATGACCTGGATCTATCTATCCCCATGGTATCAAAATTTATGCGAGTGAAACAGCAGGCCCCATCTAGTGAGTAAATAAATACATGAGTAAGAATAAATCATCGTCTTTTAACGAGCTTACATTTCAAAGACACCGTTACTAGAAAAAACAGAGACGTTTAATAGAAAACTCTTTCTAGGAATCAGCGCCCACTTTATGCACTTATATATGCTCCTCAATTATTTATTTTTTAATTCAAAGGATCAAAAACAATGAAAATTGACACGAAGTCCAAACTTGATGGCGGCTCTGAAGTGCGCTACTCACTGCGCAGTACCTCACCCCCGCTGACCCATAAATTTGTTACTGCGCAGCGACTCACCTCATATTTCTAACCGCCATAAAGTTTGAATCAGGCTGTACCTGTGACACTAAGTCAAAGAGTAGACATTCCCGGACCACACAATGTTCTAAGACGTCGCAGAGCGCAGACTCGTCCAGGAAAGTCCACAGTAAGTCCAGCATGGTGCAGAGACGAGGCAAAGGCTGTGCCAAGAGCATGCCAGCAAGGTCCACCTGGAGATAAAAGAACAGTCAAATCACAACTGTAATCCCCGCAGAGTTCAGCAAAGTTGTACCTAAAGTGTGGTCACCAAAGTCGTCGGCTATAGTTGAAGTTTAGTAGAAACCGATGTATGTTTTCTAATAAAATTTAATTTATCAATAGAAAACAAACAGTTAATTTATCAAATTAAATTTCATCGCAAAACATCCATCGGTTTCTAACTAAACTTTAACTAAATCCGTCGACGCTAGTTACTTATCTCTTTTGTTGACTGTACACCCACATTTCGCCATTATGTTTTAGAGGTACCCTCTTACATTTCGGTACTGACCCCCCCCCCCCCCCCCTTTTGTTGTTGTTTATAAATGGCTTCTCGCAGTTCAACCTATGAGGTTTTCGTTTGCTTAACCAGGCTTGCCAGTGTATGCCTCAATAAATTAAGGCTTCCAGCCAGGGCGAGCGCGCATCGCCGGCGCAGTGAAATATAGTTACAACGTGTAACGTTAAATGCGCAAAACCTGAAACTAGTTTGATCAGAATAACGAGCAGAATTAATTGAACCACTTTTTAATATAGGTCACATTTAAAAAAAAATGTTCATTAAAAACGTTGCCGTGTCTATTTATTAATAGGTCAAGCAAGCCAATGTCAGCGCGGCGCAGCGGCCCGGTGACGACTCCTCCATCTATAAAGCGTCGTCGCAGACGCAAGAAAAGATCAGAATGGCCAGTAAAACTAAAACAGCACATAAAACCTTCACAAATTTTTTAATGACTTATATTCTCTCTGAAATAGGTCAATTGAATTAAAAATCAGTTGGGGTGTCTGAGGTTTTGCGCATTTAACGTTACACGTTGTATAGTAGTTTAATTTTATTTATAACACTAATATTATAAAGGCGAAAGTTTGTGTGTGTGTGTTGTTACTTCTTCACGCTCAAACGGCTGATCGGATTTGGATGAAATTTGGCACACAGATAGTTTATAACCAGGATTAACACATAGAATACTTTTCATCCCGATATTCTTACGGGATCGACACTTATGCGGATGCAACCGCGAGGCGCAGCTAGTTAAAAGATGAAAGTGTGAATTTTTTTTATTTTTATTGATAATGTTTGAGCAATTATTGGAGACTATTTTGTTATACATACCACGTGAAAATGATGTAGAAGTTCGGAGATTATTCAGACTTGTTTCCGGTAGAAAATTCAGTTAAGTCCAGTCGTTTTTTTCTTTATTTATAAGGCGTATAACAAAAATGTATTCTATTATTATCACTACATAGTATAAAACAAAGTCGCTTCCCTGTCTGTCTGTCCCTATATATGCTTAGATCTTTAAAACTACGCAACGGATTTTGACGCGGTTTTTTTAATAGATAGAGTAATTCAAGAGGAAGGTTTATATGTATGATACATGCATAATATAGTAGAGAAACACTGATAATTTTAGAGATTTCTAATGTGATGTCGTAAATAAACACATTTTTTTGCGCTTACATTGCAAACGCTGGCTGAACCCTACGAGATAGATCAAAATAATGTACTATAGTATTGTACACCTTAAAAAGGTCTACAAAAAAGTCCGCAATGGTATATGTGTAATGTAATACGAAAACTATCCGGAATAAATTCTCTAAATGATTTCTCTACCCGGTCGTGTCGGATTGCCGTCCCATCGGACTCTTGAGAGTGCGGGAAGAGAGACTACACTTGTGTTTGCCACGCCGAAGGCTAGTCTCCGCTGATACTGGATGCCATGGCCAAAATTCTGTCTGGAGAAAATCTGTCTAATATTTGCAAATGGCGTCTGATAGGTATTTAATTTATTTAATTGACTTTATTGGCTCGTAAGAGTGGGTTTACATCAATAGTAAAGTCTGTCATGAAAATGCGCTGATCTACGATTTCAATAAGGTCTGAATTCATTATAACTTAATCAAGTAATGTGCGAAACACTCTGTACCTCGGGAAGGGAATAGGGATCAAACTAATGACATTTCGCTAGTCAATTTGCCCTAAGTGAGGCTTATAAACTAAGTTAGCGTGCTCTTAGCGTGGGGTTCCACGAAACATTGTAGCAAGTAGAGGGGCTAATTTTAATTCAATAGCGCCATTTCCCGGAGCTGGCCTAAAACCTAGAATATTTTTAACCCGAGCCGAAAGGTCAACGGAATCAAAGGGCAGCGACAGATTTAGAAACGATTTTAACTATTAGAGTATAATATACAGTTGTTCTGTTACTAAGTCGGTTAATTGGCGTCTTTACTTATAAGGAAAAAGGAATGGAGTGTAGGTACTAAATGGATGTAAGTAAATATCTCCTTGATTCAAAAGTATTGAGCCATTTTCTTGAAATATCTGAATTCTTCTAGAACTTTCCGGTTCGTGGTGGGGGGAAAGGGTATATAAAGGGCACAGTTCGATGTACATAATGATAATATAATGAATAAATAATGATAATAATGATGATAAAAAAATACGTATTTTATTTTAAAAAATATGAAAGGCCTCAATACTTTTGAATCAAGGAGATAAATAATTCCAATCTCAGTGAATTAGCCACGAAAAATTTATTTATTCTTATAAACAAAACAAAGTCGGGTCAGTTACACCATTTATGACACAAGAACGGCTGGACCAATCTTTATGAATTTTGATTTGTTGGATTTGTCTCCGCCCCGAATAGCAGAAACTATTAAAGCATGGGAAAAATTTACGAAAAAAATCTTCATTCAATATTTGTCGTAGGAAACGTGCCCAAAAGGCACAAGCCACAACGTGGCAGCATTGCCACGTTGTATGGCAATGCTGATGCTTTGGCCAAAAAATAGGCCAACCCTCTGATCACGTGAAGAGTCGACCAACCGCTTGGGGATGTCTCTAAATACTACGTGGGCACTCGGACCCCATGGCCCTAGTGTTTCAACCCTAAACTGTTCGAACATATAACCTCAAATGGCGCATATATTCTAATTTTTTTGGAATATGAGTTCCAAAAAGATTAGAATATTTGCGCCGTTTGAGGTTTTCCGCACCTGCAGTAGCCGCACCAGCACAGCCCACCATGCTTCGAAGATAGAATGGCGCAAGGGTCGACACACGTTCCATCCCACATCAAAGGCCTACCTACTTTCTAATGCATTATGGTCATTCCGTCTGGTCTTATCCCCTCGCCACGTGCCAAGCCATTGGTTTCTAAAACAGCTGGCACCCCGGCAATTACAAGAGCACGACGGATGATGTCATTATATTTACATAATAGGGTGGTCCTTATTCCTAAGAAAAAAAAATGTTTTCTTTAATTTCGCGGGGCACCACGTAATTTGATTATATACCATAAGAAAGTATTTCAGTATTTTTTTTGAATTTTTTAAATGACATTTAGGGGTTTGAATTTTAAATAAAAACTCGAAATCTGTATTTGTTAGATTCTTTTATTTTTATAGTTAGGACATAAAAAATATTACAAAATTATTGTTGTTATTATAAATTAGGATATAATGTAGATATTTGAATCATTCATTTTTAAGATACAAGGGTTACGCAATTACGCATGCGCACAAACCAATTTTTAACGTATTATGATGTTAGTGCGCACGCGTACGTCTTATCTTTTTGATTGTGTGAACGGTCTAAATCTCGACGCGTCGGTACAGAAGAGAGGTCGAGAGGAGGAAGGGATAAAAAGCGATTGTCTATGCGAGTTTTACTTGCACGGAAAATATGATATAAACACCTAAATGAAACATTAATGAAACCATCATTTAAGATGTTTTTCAATGCTTTTTGTAAAAATTTTGACAGCTGGTAGCGACCTCTAAATCTTAACAAAAAAAAAAACAAAAAAAACTTATTTCATATTTAGAAGTATATAATCAAATGAGAAAGTGCCCCGGGGATAATTTAAAAGTCGAAAAATAAGGACCACCCTATTACATAATTTATTTAAAAAGGTTGAACTACGAGACCAACGGGGCAGTTACGTAACATAAAATGTTACTGTTCTGCTGGGGAGTTTGTTGCGCCACTTCTTCTTCCCAGCGAAAGCACTAGGAAGTGGTGAAGGGCGGGCGTTTTGGGGGACTGTCTTTTGTAATTGTGAAGTTCGAAAAGTGCTGATTCTCAGCCTAGTTTGAATAAATGACCTTTGATTTTGATTTTGATTTAAAAAAAGTTTAGTTACTAACAAAATTCTCATCCCTGCTTTTCATATAGAAGTCTGCGGCGAATTGGTCGGTGTGTGAGCTCCTGTTCTTCAAACCGAGGAGACCTCGTAAACGAGGCAGCAGTTCTGCCACCACCACGTACGAGAGACGGAGAACACCGCCCAGTTCTGCCACCACCAGCCGGGACAGGGACATTAGGAAAGCCTGAAAAGCATGGATGATATGATGCCATAGAGGAAGCTGTTTAAATAAGAGGTGTCTTCTCATAAAAAAAAAATACGAGAATAATAATAATGCATCAAAAAGTTTTGGTACATAGTAGTAGTTTCGTAATAGCCTAGGAGGGCAGTGGTGGGGGTTTTAGGTCGTAGGTTCGAACCCAGACAGGCGCCTTGCTTTGTGCAAATTATTTCATCATCACTGCTCTCAAAACGGTGAAGGAAAGAATCGTGAAGTATCCTAGAACGAAAAAAACGACGGGTTGCAGTCCGGGAGTGCCGGCAGAAGTGAAAACTTGAATATTAACGTTGTGCATTTTTGATATTTTGGAATGGTTAGGGAATAATTTTGCACGAATTGCTTTAATTATCAGTTTTATACTGATAATTAAAGCAATTCGTGCAAAATTACTATCATTTATTTGGTAGAATACAATATTTATTTATTGCGCTATCGTACACAAACATGACAACCGCGCCGTAGAAAGAGAGGGGGATACTTCCTCTCCTACGCCGCGCCGGCTGTCTACTCTCCATCCATCTTATGAATTTTCGATCAGGTCACGTGTCCTGACGCGAGTTTAACATTTTTTACCCATTACAAAAAAACTGTACAACGCCGCTAAAGAATTTTCACTTCAACAATTCGATGACGTGACATCCACCAACCCGCACTGGGACCGCATGGTGGATTACGGCCCACTCCCTCTCATCGAGGGGAGACCTGTCTCCCAGCAGTGGCAACATTATAGGCTGATTATGAAATAGCCTGGGTATGCTTTTTTCGTAAAACCATTTTTTTTTTCAGTTCATTTGTACCGTTTGATTAAGAGAGTTAATTCTGAGAAATGCAGAAAATAAGCAAGCTGAAATGGCAATGTGCGGGCCATATTAGCCATTGAATCGATAACCATTGGGATAGACGTGTTCTTGAGTGGGGACTACGAATCGGCAAACGCAAGGTAGGAAGCCGTCAGGCTAGGTCGAGCGACGATCTTCGCAGGGTAGTTGATAGCAGCTGGATGAGAGTTGCCGATAATCCCGCAGAATGGTGTGCAATTGGACGGGCCTATGTCCAGCAGTGTTCTGCTGCAAGCTGATTATGATGACGATTCAGAAAGTTGACAACGTCGCAAATACAGGGTTATTTGTAAAACACCAACAACCTCTTAAGAGGAATAGAATAGAATAGAATAGAATAGAATACTCTTTATTATGTACACCATATAGATTACAGACATAAATATAGAAATTTTACAGAGGGTGACACAATGGGCGGTCTTATCGCTAAGAGCGATCTTTTAAACTTTTACTATGGGACCAAACCCGAAATCGCAAAAAAAAAATCAGCTGTTCCCTACATTTTGACGACTCGTACGAACATAAATGTAGGGAACAGCTGATTTTTTTTTCGCGATTTCAGGTTTGGTAATCATAATAATTTATTTCTTTGCAAACATGGGTACATTATACATAGATGTTGTTTCCATAAAATTAGATTTTCCACATTTTACCGACATGGGTATGCAAATCGTGTACAGTTTTAGAAAAATATATCTTAATTACCTACATAATAACAATACAATAAAATATTAAATGTCAGACTAATCGGAATCATAGTAAAAAAATAAAGAAAAATTGAAAAAATGTCAAATCAATCAAGTAATAATAAGCCATTGAGATGGGATATAACAGGAGATGCCCTGTTGTTCTATACACGGTTGTAGGTAGGTGCCAGAGCAGCCATCTTTGTCGCCAAGTTTCGTGGTAGTTCAGCTGTCAAATGGTTGTTTATTTTTTGTATTATTGAGATTTGCGAGAAAATTACTAGGACTTTACCTTTAAAACTGCATGTAAATGTTGAAAAACAGTAATTCAACATGCCTGTGTGTTGTATTGTGAAGTGTGGTGCAAGGAAGAACGAAAATCAACCTCAACTTTCTTTGCACAGGTTAGTAGCCGGTTTTCATGCAATAACACATACAATAATAGACATTCGATGATATAATTGTAACGCGATCATGAATTTATGGCTAAAGTATTGATATTTGGGTGAATTTCCGTATAACAGACCTTTTTATTATTTTGTTAATTCATTCCTTTGTTTACAATAATATGTCATAATAGAATAGTGTTGTACCGTTTCCTAATAGTTTCCGGAACTAGTTCCTCCGCTGGAACGATATCGGTATATTCTGCTATGTTAACATAAATAGTCCTGCGTCTTATTAGCTCCGATTGACCTTGCTAGGTCCGGCCCGTGGTTCACAGCACCAAAATCAAAATATTTTCTTTCACATAAACCTACATGGGCACTTATGAAACGTCAGAAGCTAGATGCATGGTTCCAAATGGTGGTTTCCTATGCAGAAGAACCAGCGAGAAACTCAACGGTTACTCTTTTAAAAACAATTGGCTTTTACAATGTCTTCTATTTTTTTAAGTACCTGGTGCTTGTTGACAGGCCTACACTGTCCTCCCCTACCTATTAACATTGTAAAAGCCAATTATTTTGAGTAACCGTGGAGTTTCTTGCCGACTCTTCTCCATCGAAACCACCAATTGGAACCGTGCACATAGCTTCTGACGTTTCCTATTGATTTTAGTTTCATATGCTAATATAATATAGCTGTAACCAAAATTACTTATTGATAAAAATACTTGCACTTTTTATAGGTTTCCTAAAAAGGAAGGACTAAAGAAAAAGTGGTTAGAGGCTATTGGTGAAGAAAATATTAATCCCCGACATAAAGAATGGTACCTCTGTTCACTTCACTTTGAAGAAAGCTGTTTCAATAGAACACTTGATGTAATGAGATTACATTATAACTCTGTTCCCACAGCATTTTTGGTAAATGTGTATTAAAATGATTGATTAATAATAGCCTGGCCGTT
The DNA here is from genome assembly GCA_949629135.1 of Eremobia ochroleuca. Classification (NCBI taxonomy): domain Eukaryota; kingdom Metazoa; phylum Arthropoda; class Insecta; order Lepidoptera; family Noctuidae; genus Eremobia; species Eremobia ochroleuca. The sequence goes on along the minus strand of OX451407.1, from coordinate 8,896,036 downwards.
TGGCCTGAAATAAATAAATAGATATATATTAATTACATATATAAAAATAGTAATAAATAAATAAATCATATTCCACAACTTTCACACAACGCCATCTAGTCCCAAACTAAGCAGAGCTTGTGTTTATTTTATTTTTACTCCACCACTCATTAACACAATAATATAAGCATCCCATCCCATTCACGGACAATGTGATGGGAAGTTTATATTATTCATTCACCCTAGTGATTATCTTGTTTTTCACTAGGGTCCGCATACCTAACAGAAACTACTGCTCTCTGGCCTTCCAACCCAAAGGTATAATATGCGAAAGCACCTGTTTTTGGGCATATGGATACATATCTCTTCACGCTGTTTTCCTTCGCTTTAATACGTAAACGTGATGCAATTAAAAAGTGTTTTTAATTCTGTGCCGAAAAAACACTTGATATTAATTTTATTTTCAGGGAAGAAAGTTGATTGCGATAATTTGACAGTTCCGGGTAGCTTGATGTGCTGGCGTCTGTACCTATCGATAAATAGTTCATATGAGTCTTTTACGCATAACAAAAGATTAGAAATAAAGTATTTTCGCATACTGTATTTTTATGCAAAATTATAAAGTATGTTTATCGAAAATAAACTAGGATACGTTACTATAAAGTAGGCAACCTTAGTTAGAACGGACTATAAGTTAGTATACTATATTATGATCCAAACGTGATAACTAGTACGACTCGTATTTAATATCGATACTCGTTATAGTAACACCAATGTTCCTTGATTGATACAACCCTAGCAATGGCAGCCATTTTTTGAGCCAATATGAGTTGTAGGTAGGCACCCTTTTTTCGTAGGTATTTCCAGTCCATATATATATGTCTATGTAATAAGCATGTCAATCAGTAAGCGAATCATCATTAAGAAAACTGTCAATCGTATAATAGCATTTTGTCAGTAGAATTTCATTAAGCGTCCTTTTAAATCTTAATACAGTCATATTTTTAATAACATTTGGAACTTTATTATATATGCGAGGGGCAATATCAAAAACACTTTTTTGCATTAGTGCAGTTTTACATTTGACTTGACATAATTTATTCACGTACTGTGTCCGTATTGGATTTTTTCTGACATCTGATAATTTTTGAAATAATTGTGGGTTACATTTCACAAACAAGGCCGTTTCCAATATACAGGAATATTTTTTATGCAGTGCGCAAACTTTGACAAAATAAACTTAGATGAGTTTTATTAAACATCTGTTTTTTATTTTGATAAGTCTTAGTACAAAAAAATTAAGTTATTAATAACGAAAGATGTCTATTTTCAAATTGACTTTATGGCTACTCGCCGGCGCGTGACGCAGTGAAACGCGTGCGCATAAGTACCTACTTATCAGCTGTGCGCTCGTTCGTTTTTCGTTCACAGGCATAGTAGGTATTTCCGTGGGTTACAATGTAGGTAAAATGCGATTCAAATAAGAATAGGGATGTCAATGACCTCTATCTGTCAAATGTTGATTGAAAAGTACGGTTTGCAAAGAAAACTTGATTGCGTATCAATAACGTTCTTTTTTTTTTTTTTAACCGAGTCTTAGTTAAATCAAAGTGAAAAAAACATCGAAAAGTTAGTCATAACTACGTTAGGCAACTCGAAAGTGAAATTGAGAGTCTGACATAGAAGCAATTGCTTCAATTACGTGCGACGATTGGAACAAAAATTAGCCACGTCAAAAGAATAGAAAATGAATACTGGCAACGAGAGATATTTGAAGACGATGATAACTTTAGATTTATTATAAATACAGGTAACAGAATGTCTATTTTTATTTTAAATAGCAGTTGGTGAAATAAAATATTAAATACCTACATTAATCCATGTTTTATTTTATAGGGGAAAGCAGCAGTGATGATAATAATAGTGATGACAACGACGATGACCACTCAAACAGTGATGCAGACATGTTCGGAATTGAATAACTAAATTGTGATTAAAAAATCTTCGTTCATGATTCGTAAATAAATGTTTAAAAAATATCTTGTTTTGCTCACCCTATCCAATTTATTCGATTTGACAGCTATCACGTCACAACATCGCGCTAAGTCGATCCTATTCTTATTTGAAACGTACTGTACAGCCGTGCGATTCTGTAACCATCTCACCGTGAAAGCTTGGGTGAAGTGAGCGCGGAGTGAGCTGTCATTCGCTAGGGATTAACACTATTAAGTGCTGACTTCACTTATGATTTCACGGTGAGATTTTTACAGAATCGACCGGCAGATCGCTGAATTTATCAGGTTCGAACTAGACTTTTTTTAAGATTAGGCCGTGATGTGAAGTTTTGAAGAGTAATTCCAATTTTTCCTTCATACTTTCATGGGCTTAAACCATCAAAATGCAGAACATAAAGCAATAAAATTATGACACTTTTAAAAACTTAGTAAAATTAAAATTATTGACATTACATGCATACTTCTGCATTAGGGCTTTAGGTATTTAAAAAAATTGGAATCACTAAGTACAGTGTAAACTCTTTAAATGGAAAGAAAAACCAGAATTATAAAAAGAAAAAAAATATTTCAAGCTAGTACTTATGTACAGACGCCAGCACATCAAGCTACCCGAAACTGTCAGATTTTCCCAATCAACTTTGAACCTTATGCTTTAGCGATAAAGTTGAAAAGCTATTAAAGAAATCTGACAGATTGTAATAGCTTGATGTGCTGGCGTCTGTACATAAAAAAATAATCTTACAATTTGTAAACAAAAGAACGAATTTCTTAGAGTTTGGTTTGCATGATGCCGACAGTCGAGTTTATTACGGGCTAGGATAACAAAGCGACAAAAGAACGTACACAGCTGCGCGGTTCTCACTAATTTTGGCAACTTAAAAGGTACTTTTTATTACTTAATTGTTGGCGTTATTGAGAGCGGGTGTAAAGCTATATGGAGTGTATCATTGTATGGAAAACAAGCTAAACCAACCAAAGACGAATGATTTCGACGCTTTAGGGAGTTTTTCGTTAAATCGAGTGACGTTACATGGATTTTACACTGTATTTACAATAATGTTCAATCAAAAGTAACCTATTCGCTAAAATTGATAATTAAAAATAATCGCTTACCCTACATGTCACTAATCACTGTATTTTGGTCTGCCAGACCCTTGTGCGTGGTTCGGAGTCCTGAACCACGGGGTTAAAGATACCATGGGCTCGCATTCGAGGTACGCTCTCCGTCGCATACATTCTGCGAGCTGCTCGTAAACTTTCACCACTTAATAAATACACTAGCACCATCTCATAAAACTCGCGGTTGCTAAATTCTGACATCGTGACCGGTAGGTTACGAATACGACACACGCGCGGCACAGTGGTTGCGAGGGCAAGCGATTAGACGCGAGGTCACGGTAGCGCATGCGACGAGCTGACTGTCGCGTCGGGACTCAGGCGCACGGCACAGCGCGCCACTACCCCCTACCCCTAAGGCCAGCCGCACACGCACTGCAGATTCGGAAACCTGAATGCTCTTCTTTCATACAAAATGTTCAAACACGCGCACACGTACTTATTTTTTCCGAACGGAAAAAACCTAATATCCGTTTCGAAATTTTCCCTAAATAAAATAAAATAAAAAATAAAAATAAAATCAAAGGATTTTATGGACATTCTGTAATACTTGAAGAATTCTTCTGGATATGCTCGCATTTTTGCTCTTTTGATGTAGAATTGACTTTCTGTTAATCTTTGAGTATTCAACGGGTGTACCCAGTAACGACGATTCCTCTTCTTCTTATGAAGCACCAGTAAAAGTGCAATAGCAATCAATTCGTCGTCGTCCATGATGACGAGCTTTCACGACTATGTCTCTGAAGGCACTGGTCGTATAAAATTCCTTATACAAAAAACCGACCATCTGCGCTAATCTCACGGAATTACGAATCTGAATTCCTAATCAGGAAACCGTGCGTGTGCGGCCAGCCTAATACAACTACCATCTTTTCATCTTTTGCATCGGGGTAAAACCCACTACTTTGGGCACGTGCACCAACGTGCGCGCGCGCCTATTGTTTACATTACGAATTGATTACGAATTGAGAGTGTCCATATTTTGCTGAGAAATTGACGGATAAAAAAATTTAAAAAAGTTTTGAAAAAATAATGGATATGTGTTCTATTACTAATACTGAACCTCCACAATTTTTTTGCGCACTCCTTAAAAAATAATCCTGTATATAAAGAAGGCAAGGTTAAAATCTTTAGGGACTTAAAGTGGGGTACACAGGTATCAGTTGTCTTCAGACCGCACATTGACCTGATGCATCGCTTTTGTAACTTAAACACCAGTTCTCTATCAGTAGATTGCCCCCAGAAAATAATGCCATATCGCAAAACAGATGCAACTAGTCCATGATAGGATTGGTCCCATAGTAAAAGTTGTTCATAATGATGAGTAAGAGGTTGTTGGTGTTTTACAAATAACCCTGTATACTGCATGATTTTTTTTACAGGCTCCAATTTTTACAGGCTGTTCTACTCATGAAGATGAACAATTGTTTCACTATGGGACCAACTCTGAAATCACGAAAACAAAATCAGCTGTTTAATACAAAAGTTCAGTACCTACTTGACCAAAATGTAAGAATCAGCTGATTTTTTTTTCGTTATCTCAGAGTTGGTTCCATAGTGAAAGTTGTCCATATTCATGGGTAGAACAGCCTGTAAAAATTTGGACACGGTAAAAAAAAACATGCTGTATATCAAATAATTCGCTGTCTTTATTAACCTTTCAATATTATTATTTTATTATTGCAATGCATTATCAATATTTAAGAGCTCTACAGAGCGATACTTCATAGTTTTGTTTATTAATATTAATAAACTGATCAAGCAGCTAAAGATAATATATGCAACGTTGTCATCATTTAGAATGATCCCTCAAGTAATATGCTCGAGCTCAGCCTTCTTAATAAGGGCTACCGTCTTTGTGCTCCTCAGGTGGCGCCACTGTCGAGTAAGGTCCTGAAGTACAACTCCCAAAGATAGTTATTACGGGTGTGAAAACGAAGTTCACATTTAAATCATATTTATAACACATTTGCTCGTAAAAGGTCTCTTACTGCACCAATTTCAATATCGTAATGTATCTCATTACGTACTTGTGCGTAATTGTAATGTAAAGCGCATGGTTTATCAAGATGCTCCGTCTAAAACGAACGGTACTTTTTTAAATCTTAGCAAAGAGTTTTTATGTCAGAAAAGTGGTCAACATTTTATGAATAAAATTAACTTTGGGAGATAAAATATAATAAATAAACATTTAATTCTTTAATTTAATTAATTTTGACAATTAATTACAACCATTTATCTGTAACAAAAACACTTACAAAAGTATTCATTTACTTTATTAGTATTACTGGCTGTTTTTTGTGCCTTTGCCATAAACAAAAGACGCTGATGCTGATGAATGCCAACTGGCAACGTAATAATTAATTTTACAAATTGTTCGAATTTTAATAAATGTTTTAACAAGTAATTAAATATTTATTCGTTTAAGAAAGTCCGAGTTTTACTTATTTCCTCACAAATGTGTTATAAAACGTCGTATGACATACGTGCGGTTTGATAATTACAGCCTCTGCTTTCTTATAACCCTCACCTACGGCTCGGGCTAGCAATATCGCCTCAGCTGTAATTTTCAACTTACCGCACTTATATCATAATGTACTATTAAACAAACAAAAAATGTATTTTTAAACAAAATAACCTCTGAATTTGCTGTTCTTTCAGCCCCCTTAATTTTGCACCTCATTTTCTTAGCTCCGCTTTTAAAGCACTGATATTGATTGACCCGTAACTCATATTTGCCATAATGAATCTCAGTTATTGCAAAATATTCACGACACTATTCTAATTAAAAATAAATCCGCATAGCCAACACACAAACAGTGACATTTCGATGCTGGAAATATGAAATAACGTAAGGGACAAAACTAAGGTTTTTAGGAGAGCAAAAATAGGGTATTTTTCTTACAAAACTAAAGATAATTTTGTAACTATTATGTTTTATGTAAAAAATGTCTAGGACAAAGTTTCTTAGATTCCTTCATTTTTTTAAGCTAAAATAGCAAAATATCAATAAAACCTATAGTTTTAATATATAATTCATTTTCGACAAAATGTCCCTTACGTTATTTCATATTTCCAATATCGATTTGACATTTCAGAGACCTCACGCGACACTAGCTCCTCTAGCGGCAAATTCATATGTGATAGCACTCATTGTTACGAAACCACTAAGCAGTGACTTATTATCACTAAAGACTGCTCAAAAAGCTTTTCAATCGTATTTTCTAGGCATTAGGGCACCTTTTTGGACATCTTCTTAACCTCTGTGCTCTGGGCATCGACGATGGCGTGTGGGGATGCCCGTGGACTATACACGGACCCTGAGCTGTGGATCCGCAATGCCACCTCTTCCTCAGCTCCTTTCGATGTCTCTGACTTCGCCTGGTTGAGAAAAAGTTCAGTTTAGTTTTTTTTTTTCGACTCTTCTAGTGTTTGTTATTTTTTATCATAATTAACCATCCTAAGCTTTGTTGGGCAGAGTGCCAGATAGAAAAACGTAGAAATACCAGATAGAAAACCTAATAACACTTTGACCGATCTGGGAATCGAACCCAGGACCTCAGAGGATCGGCCGGTCGATTCTGTAAAAATGTCACCGTGAAATCATAAGTGAAGTGAGCTGGAAGTGAGCAGTGTCAATAGTGTTAATCCCTAATGACAGCTCACTCCACGCTCACTTCACCCAGGTTTTCACGGTGAGATAGTTACAGAATCGCACGTCTGGTCTCAGTAGTAGCGCTTGTGACCACTAGACCGAAGCATCACTACTCGATCATCATCTGCCTAGCCTTTTCCCAACTATGTTGGGGTCGGCTTCCAGTCTAACCGGATGCAGCTGAATACCAGTATTTTACATAAAGCGACTGCCTATCTGACCTACACAACCCAGTAACTGGGTAATACGATACCCCTTAGACTTTAGACTGGTTGTGAGACTCTCGGGCTCCTGATTACCTGTAAAGACTGTCAAAGATCCACGAATGACAGCCGGGACCAACGGCTTAACGTGCTCTCCGAGGCACGGAGGGGTCTCGGTATGTAATGATGGTCACCCATCCACAGATCAACCGCGGCAAGCGTAGCTTAACCTGATTGATCGACCTGTGCGGCTGTTTTTATTTTGCCACGGCCCCTAACTACTATGCATGCTTTATTCCACAATATCCTAAGAAACATAGACGATTGATGCCTTAGCCATATTTTATGATGCCCAATTCACCAGTGGCTTGAAAAGGCTAAAGCGGGAATCTCTTGTCTAATGGTAGACCGTCACCTCTGAAAGCCTCAATCAATAGGCCTAGCCTTTTCCCAATTATGTTGGGGTCGACTTCCGATTTTTCGAAGGTAGATATAACTTATATACAACGTGTAACGTTAAATGCGCAAAACCTGAAAATAGTTTGATCAGAATAAAGAGCAGAATTAATTGAACCAATTTTTAATACAGGTCACATTTTTCAAAAAATCTTCATTAAAAACGTTGCCGTGTCTATTTATTAATAGGTCAAGCAACCCAATGTCAGCGCGGCGCAGCGGCCCGGTGACGACTCCTCCCTCGGTAAAGCGTCGTCGCAGACGCAAGAAACGATTAGAATAGCCAGTAAAACTAAAACAGCACATAAAACCTTTACAATTTTTTTAATGACTTATTGTCTCTCTGAAATAGGTCAATTAAATTAAAAATCAGTTGGGGTGTCTGAGGTTTTGCGCATTTAACGTTACACGTTGTATAAATAACTTTCCGACCCCAACATAGTTGGGAAAACGCTAGGCAGATGCAGTCTAACCGGATGCAGCTGAATATCACAATTTTACATGGAGCGACTGCCTATCTGAGTTATTTGACGTCCACAACTCAGTTACTGGGTAACACGATAACCCTTGGTAAGACTGGTTGACTGTTGGGCTTCTGGCGATCCCTAACGACTGTCAAAGGTCTACAAATGACAGCTAGGACCCCAACGGCTTAGCGTGCTTTCAGAGACACGGAGGGGTCTCGATAGATAATGGGTGGTCCATGATGTGGTGCATCCATGAACTGACCGCGGCAAGTATAGCTTAACCTGCTATCCACCCGTCCGACTGTTATTATTTATTTATTTAAACTTTTCGCACAAAAGGTACAAAGGTGGACTTAATGCCTTAGGCATTCTCTACCAGTCAACCAAGGGTGGTGAAGAGATTAGATGGCAGGTGCTTTGGTTGAGAGGACAGTGATACTAATAAAAAAACTAGACAAATACATAAATAGGTTATAAACACATACAGTGGCCTCCAAAAGTCCATAGGCATTCTCACAAAGCATTAGCTTGACGTTTAGTTTGACTTACGACCTTCTATTTTTAACCGACTTCAAAAAAAGGAGGAGGTTATCAATTCGACTGTATTTTTTTTTTTTTTTTTTTTTTTTTTTTTTTTTTTTTTTTTTATGTTTGTTACCTCATAATAACCGACTGGGTGAACCGATTTTCATGATTCTTTTTTTATTTGAAAGCTGGTGCTTCCCGTGTGGTCCCATTGTCACCATTTCAATATCTGATGATGGGATCTTGTAGAAATCGGGGGAACTCTTCAATAAATAACAGCAGATTAACCGCGATTGTTGCTATAGCATATTTAAGCATTGTTTACACCATCACACAACATAATATCACGCCTGTACTCACTACAAAGGTTATAATTTTTTTTTATGATAATAATAATTACGCAATCGCACAACATAACATCACGTCTGTACCCTATAAACGCAGATGCAGCTTCCTGTCACTGATATTTACATAGCAAGTAGTGTTTATATGAATTTGATTGGGGTAGATATAACTAAAAAGTGAAAAATAAAAAATTTTATATAAAAAAAAACAACCGACTTCCAAAAAAACACTACAAAGTGAAAAATAATTTTAATTTCGGAAGTCGGTGTCAAAAAACCAAAATGCGGAACCAACGACACCGACTTCCAAAATTAAAATTATTTTTCACTTTGTAGTGTTTTTTTGGAAGTCGGTTGTTTTTTTTTATATAAAATTTTTTTCAAGAATAGACACATGTTTCATTATTGTCGTCAACAAGTGATTGTACTTCATAATTTCAACGTTAACACACTAGTCAAGGTGGCCTAGCGGCTAAGTGCCTGCAGACAGATGCGCGAATCAGTAAGCCGTGAGTTCGAATCTCACGCCGAATATGTAGACTTTTTGCAAGTTTTTACTCGATTGGAAGAAATGGGACAGAAATATAATATTCTTTATCTTGTTCGCTTTGTTCACACATTTTGTAAAGTTAAGAAGGTAGATTGTAAAAACCTTAATAAAGAATTTAGATTTCTGTGAGGTAGGTTTTATGAATATTTAACCGTTGTCGTTTTAGTTGTAGTTGTTGGTTAGTGATGTGTGGTATAGATAGCGGTATTGATTATTCTCAAAATGAAGGCAAATATTAATATTGAGGCGAGGGCGACGATTATTGGGCTGCATAAAAGTGGTCTTAATAGAACACAAATATCTAATGAAACCGGACTGAATGTGAGTATTTAATATTTATGAATTGTAACTTAAACTTTTATTTGAAAATACCTATTATTTGTTGACAATGGATGATTCTTTTTATTGATTATTAAGTCCATCATGAGGCCTAAAAGATAAATAATTAGTGTTTATTATTGGATTTATAAATGCAAAGTTGTAATATTTGAATAGGTATTATATTAAATAAATATTATTATATTATATTAAAATGAAGTCACTTTAGTATTTTGTTACAGATGCCTAATTTCACTTTTTTTTTTTGTTTTAGAGGAATACTGTAAGTCTCTGGATCAAAAGATACGAGGCAGAGAAAGGCCGAAGTGGAAGGCCGGCGCTTATTAGCGAGGCACAGCGACGACATATGGCCGAGGCACCAACGAGACACTTTGCTGAACTATTCGACACCTCATCGTAAACTCTTCGCCGTGCCCTCCACGCTGAAGGCTTGCACAGAAGACCAGCTAAGAAGCCCTTGTTGACAGAACGACATAAACAAGAACGATTACGTTTCGCACGGGATTATTTAGATTTTGACTGGAATACTACCATATTTTCAGATCAAAAGACATTTAAATCCAGCCATAAGGGTAGGCTTCATTTATGGCGCAAGGATAACACTCGCTGGTGTGATAAAAACCTATGCCCTAATGCAGAGTCAGGTCGAATTGCGATTAATATGTGGGGATGGATGAGTGCAGCAGGGCCAGGAGAACTAGCTTTTATGTAGTTATACAAAATATTAATATCTAAATGTTTTGTTTTTTATAATTAGACGGTGTAACTAAATATTTAGTAATATTAGCATATCCGTATTATTTAATGACCTTAAACAATTATTGAGGTTTAGTTTCAATCTTCTTTTCGTCAAGAAAATGAAAAATTAAGCTATTACCTCAATACATTTATTGTGACGTTACATTAAAAAAACATGTTTATAAAGTCTAAATCATATATTACTTTTCAATAAACTTTACTGAATACCGATACCTCTAATAAGTGGGTATCAACAATTATATTTGTGTCATTAGAACATCCTTTCCTTGTTATGTTATTATGAATTGACTAAGTGGGTATACAACAAAAAATCTTATGAACGGTTACAAGAGAACTTCTTTTTATCTAAGTAGGAATGTGACGTCACAATTATTGTCATCAAAATTGTTAATTTTATAAATAAATAAAACGAATAAACATTTTGTTATGATTTAGCACGACTATTTTAGTTCCACCTACCAAAATCGAAAAAATAAATTAAATATCACATAAATACTTAAATAATAATACAATAACTAATATTTGCTTCTTATAAAAATGATAATAAGCATGAATACATTATAAATAAACATAAACCTAATAAGTTTTTACTAAACATTATTATGGTTTCAAAGAAACAAAAAAACGGCTAACAATAATAATTCAGATTCGAACTCAGACCTCATTGATCGTGAACCTGTTGCTTATCGCAAATAGCTAGCAGCACATATTAATGCGTGCGAATTTTAGCAATGCTATGGTAAGAACAGACGCGTATTGTAAATGCAACAGAAATATCATGCTATTTCGTCTATTACGACGACAGTTCATTAGTGTGTGTTATCTGCGGAATGTTGAGACATCACTCGCACACGCACTGACTGTATCGCGCTCGTACTGTTCATGGCAATGTGAACTTTAGCGTGCTTATGGACTTCTGAGCGTTTACTGTACATACGATTATTTGGTATACCTTGCTGCTTTTAGCAGTTAATGAAGTCTTTATGTCCGAAGGTCGAACCAGTTCATCCAGCAGAGCCTCTAGAGACTTGAAGAGCAACGCGGCGCGCACGCACTCTCGGTTGGGGGGCGCTTGGAGAGCTGCATAGCCTTCCACTGGGAAACTGTGGTTAATGAACATTCATTTATTCAATCAATTTTTTTTCGTTCAATTCAATCCTTATTGTCGTTATAATAAGGTTGATGTTGGGTTGACTTGCTGCCACTGAGACTGTTAATATCACAGTGAATTTTATTCCCCTTACAATAAAGTTGATGTTGGTTTGCTGATGTCAGAAGTAAAATAACTGTGAAGGAATGTAGTCGTCCGTCGTTGCTACTTGACATAATTGTTGTTGTTACTTCGGATTCTAGTTAATTAAAAACAAACGGATAGCTGCAAACCTCATTTAAAAAAACTAGAATTTGTAACTCTTCCTTCTACAATATATAACTACATACTGGAAATCTGTAGATTCGTACACACACATACACACCAAGACTTTTACACTAAACGAGAAGACATACACAAAACACGATTAAACCTACCGATATCCCGATTAAAAATGCACTTTGTCTAGTCCACTGGTTATGTCTATAAAAATGTATAACAAACTACCCGATTTACTGAGAAATTAGAAAAAAATTGCTATTTTTAAAAATAAATAAAAAAAAAACTAAATAAATGTTATTTTATAGCATAAATTAATATTTCATTGACAACTCCATAGAACAGACACGATCATATAAATTAATAATACATTTTAGATTAAATTAGATAATAATTACCTTAAATTTGACTTAGAATTTGTTAGTTTGCATGTATAAAATAATCCTCTTCCTTCAAATTTTTCTTTTGCTGTGCGCGACAGGGTCCACGATTGTTACAACAAATGTTTACTTATCACTTAAGCATCATTGTTGAATACAATAAATGATTTAGTATTGAGTAGGTTAAAAAAAAAATTAATAATAATAATAATATTCCACAACTTTCACACAACGCCATCTAGTCCCAAACTAAGCAGAGCTTGTGCTATGAGTACTAGACAACTGATGATCATACATATATATTTCTAAATACATACATATTATAGATAAATTACACCCAGACAAAGAACAAATGATCGTGCTCATCACACAAACATTTGTCCTAGGTGGGAATCGAACCCACGACCTTGTGCACAGCAGGCAGGGCCACTGACCACTAGACCAACAGGCCTGTCAGACTTAACACTTAAGTATATACATTGTGGAATGCAATAAATGATTTAGTATTGAGTAGGTTAAAAATCTGGATAAAGCACAAAACTCACACAAAGGGCACATGTCCAAAGTTGGCATACAGATGTTCCTGCATCGCCAGCGAGACTGACGGGAAGTACGCTACACCAGCTCCGTGGGTCACATTGTTGAACGCCAGACCCATTGATATACCGTTCCTGTTAAAGGTGTAAGATTTAAAAGTAGTAATTAAAAAAAACTTTTTCCAAAAAAAAAAGAACCTACTTAAAAAAATCACAACAAAGTGAAAAATTAATTTCGGAAGTCGGTGTCTTTGGTTCCGCATTTTCGTTTTTTGACACTGACTTCCGAAATTAAAGTTTATTTTCACTTAGTAGGTATTGTTTTTTTTTGAAGTCAGTTGGTTTTTTTTGCAAAAAAGTTTTATTTTTCCCGTTTTAGTTGTACATACCTACCCCACACAAATTCAATTAACACTACTTGCTATGTAAATATCAGTGTCAGGAAGTTATTAAAACGTCATCAATATAAAGTAAGTGAAAAAAAAAACGTGTTATTGAAGCTAACTCAAAAAACTACCCAAGCAAAGTTAATAAAATTTATTTGGGGCCACCCCTGAGGCATACCTTATTCATTAAAAACAATACATAGATATTCAATTGCAGCCAAGTGGTGCCAAGCTAAAGTGCATTGAAGAATTGAATACATCGACTAGAAGAATCATTAAAATTCGCATATAAATGCCAGAGATGCAGTACATTTATGCATATAACTTCGTACATAAGAATAATTGCTTAATATATTATATACTAAAACCTTTCTGAAAGTATGTAGATCACGTTTATGAAAGAAATGTCAAAATTATTTCATTACTTTTTGAAAAAATTGCAGACATACATACATACGGGTCGAATACAGAACTTCCTTTTTTGAAGTCGGTTAAAAACAGATCAGAGGTGTCGTGAGACAGGGGGTTAATTGCAATGATTAGAAAAAGAAATGGATTATTTTGAATATCAAAATTAATAAATCTTCAAAATTATGCAGATTGTGATTGAAAATGTATTATTATGCATTTAGGGTGTGTTTCTTTTCGCTTTCGACATGTGATTAGGTTTTTATTAGCGCTGTGAACATTGTAACGAATATCAATAAATACTTAATTGTTTATCCCTGACTGCAAAAGTGTCGAAAAGCGCTAAAGATTATTTTTTTTAATCTTCGCAGCCGCGTTCTTAGTTATGACCTCACTTTCGGCTTTGGCACCCTCGAAAACGACGAAAACAACACCCATGATTAAAAATTAGAAAATTTTCGCAGTCACCATCTTAGATTTTCATTTTGATGTCACTAACGACTAGCTCTTTAAAAACGATAACCACGAAAACAATACCCATAATGATAAATTTGAACATTTTTGCAGCTTCATCTATAATTTTGACTACGCTTTAGCACCCCAAAAAATTATGAGGAATATTTTATTAAAATTTTCGCGGCCGCCATCTTGGATTTTAATTTCGAACATGACGGTAGTGACCGCATGAGGCTGCGATCTTGTCAATCTTGCCTTAAGCAAAGCCCCTGAACTTCATAAAACCAATATGAACAAAGTCTTCATTCAACCACAAAACCACCGATGCCATACATTATCAATGCAAAATCGTGACCTCAAAAGTTATTTCAAATAGCTTCAGCCTTTGCCTTGACATTTAGAAGACATTGAATCATGAATAAGTCAGTCCACTACACTTACTGCCAAAGGTTCCATCGGCTACCTTCGGAAAAGCCGAAGTTTGACGAATAAAATCTGATCATCGGCCAATCAAAATCAAAAGTCATTTATTCAAATTAGGCTGAGAATCAGCACTTTTTGAACGTTAAAATTACCTAAGACAATCCCCCAAAACACCCGCCCTTCACCACTTCCTAGTGATCAAGAAAGAAATCTACACACAACCTGTCACTATTATATATTAGGTTGTCTCATAAATTATTGCCACTTAAAAGACAAATTATTATTAATATTTTTTTATTAATAAAAATACATTTAATCAATTATATAGTCTCCCTCGTTAGCAACAACAGTCAGCCATCTACTGGGCAAAATTTGAATACCCTTCTCCCAAAATGAGGTAGCCTGGGGACTCGAAAAAATTTTCAAGTTCAATTTTAATACTTCCAGATTTTTCGATTTTTTTTCCTAGTAAATGAAATTTAAGAGCTCGAAATAAATGAAAGTCTGAAGGCGCAAGATCCGGGCTATACGGTGGATGTGGAACAGTTAGCCATCCTAGCTCCTCCAGCTGTTTATGTGTTAACTTGGCGCAATGAGGTCGTGCGTTGTCATGCAAAAGTTGGACTCCAAGTCGTTTTGGCCGCTTAATTTTTAACATCTCTGCTAGATTGCGAAGCTGCTGCGTATACAGATTGGCGTTAATAGTCTGATAAGATTCGAGGAGTCCCCAGAAAATCATTCCTTGCCAATCCCAGAAAATAGACAACATAATCTTACGACCGTGTTCATTAAGTTTAGGCTGGGCTGGTGGGTTTTCCCCCGAGGAATCCAATAGGCATAACGCGTGTTAGTTTCATAATGTATCCAGCTCTCGTCACATGTAATAATGTTCTTGAGAAAGTCTCGTCTGTGCGGAAGAAGTCACAAACTTTGACAAATGGCCACACGAACGGCCCGGTCATGGTCCGTTAACGCATGAGGTGTCCAACGTGACATCACTTTGCAATATCCCATCGATTTGAGATAACGATCTATAGTCGCGTGGGATTGTCCAAGCGCCTTCTCTAAATCGCGCGTACTATACAGGGTTATTTGTAAAACACCAAAAACCTCTTAAGAGGTCATTGTACTCATCATTATGAACAACTTTTACTATGGGACCAAACCTGAAATCGCGAAAAAAAAATCAGCTGTTCCCTACATTTACGTTCGTACGAGTCGTCAAAATGTAGGGAACAGCTGATTTTTTTTTCGCGATTTCAGATTTGGTCCCATAGTAAAAGTTGTTCATAATGATGAGTACAATGACCTCTTAAGAGGTTTTTGGTGTTTTACAAATTACCCTGTATAGTCTGGATGTAGCTCAAGTTCGTGACGCAAAGCATCTTCATCGAAGCTGGTGGGTCGGCCTGGGCGAGGTTGATCTTCGCAGCTTATATCACCGGTGTCAAAACGCTTGTACCAGAAACGAACAGTCCGATCGCTAGTAGTACCCGGTCCAAATGCAGTGTTAATCTTTTAGCCGTTTCTGTTGAAGAAACTTTAAGTCGATGCTCATATAGCATAATAGCTCGCAGTTGACGCTGATCCATTTTCACTAAAGACTAATTATTGCGTTGCGTCCGCGCCTATTTATACCCTCACCATAAAAGATACTCATCCTTACTAGAAAGATCTAGAACTATCTTGAATTCGTTTTAGTTTAAATACGAGAAAATTCGAGAAAAATAAAATATGGCAAGAACTTATGAGACAACCTAATACAATACACAAAACGCCTACAATTCCCGAAGAGGTTTACAGAGGTGTTCTCCGTTTACAGGAGTTTGTACACCCGTTTCGTTTTAATTTTTTTATGTGCCAAGAATCGCAATTTTCTGTCTTTCTCTCTTAATTAGAAAGACAAAGAAAATACTACTAATACTTCAGTTAAGGCTTAAGAGTTCTCACCTATAATACTCCAGAGTCCCTTTATCCAGGTCAATACAGGAGCCGATGACGTCACCGGGTAGCCAGGCCTGGCCGTACGGAGAGGTGGCCACGTTCCACTTCCTGACCCTGCCACCGTCGTAGGCGTAGGAGTGGGCTGTGTCTCCCACTCCTGTATCCATAGAGAAGACGCAAGAAGACGTGCACCAGCCGATCTGGTGGAGGCAGATTGGGTGTTGGGTTTTTTTGGGTTGTGAAGACATAGGTATATTATAAAGTCAAAGTCAAGTCGAAATGTGTGTGTGCATTATCGACGGCGAAGTGTCAATACCTCCTAACTGACATTTTACGAGAAAATCACATTTTTTTTGGTTTTGAATTTAAAGGCGTTATTCGCATGTTTTAGTGAAATCTCCTAAGTGTATTTTTTAGTTGCAAAAGCATTAAATTAAAATGTGGAAATACCCCCCAACTAAACCAACGTGTCTATTTTTGAACTTTTTTTTTTCAGTTTTTATAAAATGTTGACGTTGTCAGTTAGGTGTTATTGGCACTTCCCCGTCGTTATGTTGGTAAATATGACATAGCAGTTTGCAGGCATAGCAATATCAGTACAAATTCTTTTGCATGCATTAATATGTACATTTATTCATTTTAATATTTCTACTGAAAGGTCTTAGTGGGGACATAGTTTTCTTTGCATTGTCCTGGAATATGAAGTTAATTTTGAGGTTTTCTAAAATATTAAAAACTGGTATTGACCTATAAAAATAAATTTAATATCAAGAAGAATGAGTTTATCGGAAACCTGCGTATTTGAGTCAATTCATGTGACTGCTATAGAATACCGTATCCGTATTTAAGACACCACTAATAGAGAGAGCGTGCCTCATTATTAAATGTATGATTATTTTTGTCCCATCAAAATATAACATAAAAAAATTGGGACAAAATATAACATGGTGTAAAAATTATTGGAATCGATTCAGTTACTTATTCTGAACAAACTATATTCAGGTTTGCAATATACTAAAAATAATGTTTATACAACATTATTTTTAATACCTATAACCGACCCAATAATTTTACCCAATTTAATTTTACCCTATACCGATTCCAATAATTTTTACACCATGTTATATTTTGTCCCAATTTTTTTTAAAAAAGGTTACAAGTTGGACACCGAGCGACACTAAGTACATATCCGCAATCATATGCGCACAACACAGGTCGCGGCCGGTCTTAGCGGCACTAAGCACGGGCGCACAGTGGGCTGGAGGTGCGACGGCGCGGGGGCGCCGCGTGGTGTGAGCATATTTTTGTACGGACATCCACGTAACATAACAAGCTTATAACTTTGCGATTTATCATGACACAGTTTTGAGATAGTGATGAAAATGACCTGCAGCTGCCGACTATGTATGTTCTGTGCTCGTAAGTATAGACGCGTTTTGTATTTTTTTTTTTTTTTGTATTCCAGTACTGTCAACTTTTTGTAAGCACGTGTTTTTGTGACCAACAAACCTATTTTTCTTTCTTTTCAAAACTTTCATACCTGCATAATCCCCTTAGTTCCGAGCTGCACCTCGTACATCCACTTGTTTCCGAACACGCACGCCGTTGCCCTGATAGTGGCGAAGCTGGAGAGGCCCTGCACACTCACTCTCTCGTCTCCCACCAGGACCAAGCGGCCTGTACCTGGAGACATCATGAAGTATGAGAATGTTTCTTTGCTGTGTTAAACCATGATGTATGCAAGAAGTCTCTTAGGGAAAACGAAGGATTGCATAATGCAAAATCAGCTTATAATGTTCCATTGCCGGGACAAAGGCCTGCTCTCTTCGGGAGGGAGTAAGTAAGCTTTAGTCCCCCATACCTGCCCAGTGCGGGTTGGTAGATGTCACATGTCTACGAATTTTTGGTTTTAGAACATGCCGGTTTCCTCACGATGTTTTCCTTTCACCGTTTTGAGAGCGTAGTGATGTAGCGCCTGACAAACTGTAATGTCAGAGTCTGTCAAATCTACGTACAGACGCCAGCACACCAAGTTACTACTTTACTAATTTTTTTAAATAGATTTTCAACTTTATTGCTAAAGTATAAGGTTCAAAGTGGATTGGGAAAATTTGACAGTTTCGGGTTGCTTGATGTGCTGGCGTCCTTACATAAGTCAGGAACTATCCTGTCAAATCAAGGTATGTCAGGCATTAGCCATCGACTTTGTTGGTCTAGAGGACATAAGCGTTACAGCTGAGCATGTGGGCCTGGTTCGGACAAAGCGTAATTGGGGTTTTCACTATGGCATTTCTTCTTTCTTATGGAGTGTCGATTTGTGTTCGGTTTGTGGCGACTCTTAATCTATTACATGTGTTTATTAATATGCTGGCGAAATGTGGGCTGTATTCCTGCGCTGCAATGAACTTCAAGTCGTTCGTGGTGCGTGTTCCGACACATCATCTCGAGAAGTTCCTCAAGGAAGAGTTCTGGCCAAAGGGTGTTGTGTATCGCCAGTTTCGTGGCCGGCTACATGACACCAGTCAGCGAAACACAACGCCGGCACTTCGGGTGCAGTTTTAGTTTATGTTGTATGTATTTGTAGTATTTTTTTTAAAGTTATATAATTGTTGTATTCACTAACACATTGGATCTTAGTTATCTGAATTAAAGAATTATTATTGTATTTTTAATAACTTTTCATGTATTAGTTTATAAGTATTCTTATGTTTGTAGTAGTATGTATTGTTTTTTCTATGGGCCTTAGTTGCCTGAAATAAAGAAATAAAGAGGTTATTTATATAGTTAGTTAGTTTTTTATTTTTTATTTAGTACTTAGTTTAAATTGTACAGTAAAAATAAATAAATTTAGACCTCAAAAAAAAAGATGTAAAATATTGCCAACGCAGTCGTGGAATTTTGGCTACTTTTGGCCCTCTACAGTGTCATTAAAGTAGCTTGCAAAACTCTGAAGATGTGATGAGCATTTAAATCAAATAAAAAAAACTTATTTAATTTGACCCTCTACTGTCAAACAAAAAGGTATACTTTAAGGCTAAACCACATCTAAAATGGTGAAATAGGTCGCCAAGCGAACACTATTTAACAGCAATTTGTCTGGCAAGCTCGGTACAGTGCAAATTACGATAATTATTTCGGGCACGCTCAGTGACAACGGAGGTCTGTGACGTAATAGAAGTTAACGTGCTTTTGATGTCACTCCTAGGCAGAGAATCCAGTTTCAACGAGAAATATTTTGTGTAAACGAGGCTCTGTTTACTAAATGTTACTAAATGTACATAAAGATTACACTGAGATCGTTTTGGTATTGAATCGGAACTTTTTTTAATAAAATAAAATGATAAAACGATATGACGCCAGTTCTCTTGTAACAAATAGAAGTTTTTTCACTTGTACTGCGATATGACCAGTCCCTACTGACGGTGCCCGTTCACGAACATGACGTATGGATCAGCACCATTTAGCTCAACCATTTTGAAGGGAACTTAATGATCCAACACACACGCCACCGCTAGCGAGACATTTGAGTGAGCATGACATACATACTCTCAGCCGCCGGGGCACATTCAAGTCAATGAAAGACGTAGGGGAAATACGGACAAAATGACATGGTCCCCTTATTTCACAATTGGCGGGTTTTAGCTACGTTTCCGCGACTGTATCACGTGACGGCAGCCTTATTTACAATCCTGTCAGACGTTGAGCGCTATTCTCACAGTTGCGCCGCAGTAACCAGTTCAAACGTGTATCTCGCCTTCAAAAGTTTATTTTACAGATGGTTTTCTCCTGTTTTCTGGTGAGTTATTTGTTGTTATTTGTAATTATTTGTATTCAAATCGATGAACTATGCTAGTACCCAGTGATTTCGATTAACTTTATTGCAATCATTATTTATTTGATGGAATTATGATTTTTATTCGTTTTTGGGTAAATTTGGACAAAATGACATACATACAAAATGGACAAAACG
Source organism: Eremobia ochroleuca (assembly GCA_949629135.1). NCBI lineage: Eukaryota > Metazoa > Arthropoda > Insecta > Lepidoptera > Noctuidae > Eremobia > Eremobia ochroleuca. The sequence goes on along the minus strand of OX451407.1, from coordinate 8,875,756 downwards.
ACATGGTATGTCATTTTGTCCACAGTGAAGATAAAGTAGATTCTTCAAAAAACACAACGCAATTCACCGCCAGTGCTGATATTGGAGATGTTGTTACTGATGTGACGAACCTGAGTTTGGAAATATGTGAATAGGAGCCTAATACAGTTGAGGTAGCCGGAGCAGCATACGATGATGGTGTGAGACCTGGTCCATCGAAGCAATTACTGACATATCCAGTTGCTACTATTTCGCCAGTACCACAGGGGCAGTTCATCCGAGGCCAAGGAAAAAGAAAAATTAAATCTGTCAAAGATGATTGGCTTTTAACTTCTTCTCCAAATATGCAAGAAATTATTGCTAAAAATTGACCAAAGGATTCACCGGTAGAAAAGAAGAAACAGATGAAAAGAAAAATTTGTGATGAGGATGAAATAAATATTTCTGCTTCCAAAAACGCTCAGAGAAGAGAATCAGAGAAGAAATTGAGAGCATCGAGGCAGCGTACAACTGCTCTGATATATGATAGCTCAGGAAGCGAAGATTTCTCATGCGAGACAAATGACGACGATAGTGACTGCGCTTGCATTTATTGCAATGACCTCTTTTCCCGTTCTAAGCCCGGCCGGAAGGTTGGTTACGATGTATGATTTGTTCCCTTTGGGCTCATGCGTCATGTGCTGATGTCCCAAAGAAGACCAAAGGATTTATTTGTGAACTTTGTTCTTAAAAATTTGTATGTCATTATGTCCTTATCTTATATGTCGTTTTGTCCATACTATATGGACAAAATGGTTTTTGTGATTAGTTATATTTTTTCTTATTATATATTTTATTATAGTTACTACTTAATTAAAAGGCTGTGTTACTGATAGTCAATGAACCTAAGATGACTATAAATTATTGAGACTGATTATAATGCCATTAAATAAATAAATATGTTTGAAAAACAAAACACCGTGTCATTTTGTCCGTACTTCCCCTACCCAGTAGCGAGCGGTATCTTCATAGTTTAGGTACATAGTGCTCACACGTGTGCTATGCAATTATACAATACTAAGAGATACGTTATCATCTACATATCATAATGCCTTACGAGTATTATCTACATATATTTCAATGTCACTACATTAATACAACTCAACCCTGAACATGAACTAACCTGTGGATGCATCGAACACAACGATTTTCGGTCCTACTCTCCCGAATCTGTCATCACTATTTTCTGTTATCTGAAATTACAAACGTTAATAACCAAGTCACGTCAGCCGCATGCATGATGACCGTGGGCCAACCGCTAGGCAACAGTCTCCATTCGGTGGATGCCTGAGGATGGACGGTGCCGCTGAAGCCGGCCCAGGAAGAGGTGGTGAGACCACCTAGACGAGTACCGTAAGGGTTGGATCGAGGTGGCTCTGGAAAAAGATGTCTGGAAGTATTTGGGGGAGGCGTTTGTTTAGCAGTCGGACAGTGTAGGCTAACTAACAAAAAATACCATGATTTGTCTAATGCCAGAATCTGAAGCGTTCATTTAAGGGTTGTCCTGTGTTACTGAAAATGGACTTAGATTACAGAAAGGGCCAGCCAAGCTTATTGACGCTCAGTAGATGACTGGATCATCATCTGCCTATTAGCCGTTTCCCAACAACTTTGGGCAAACATTTTATATTAAACGACTGTCTATCTGACCTGCGCAACCCAGTCACTGGGTAACAAAACACGATAAACCTTAGTACGACTAGTAGGATTTAATCTTCAAGTAAAAACCTTTTGATCGACGTCTAATATTTGTCGATCATTGATTTAATACCAACTGCATGCAGCGGAGATGAGAACGTTGAGATGGATGTGTGGAATTATATACTCATTTCGTACTTTATCTATTTTCGTCAGAAAATAGATAAAGTACGAAATGAGTATATAAGGGGAAGTTTGAACGCGGCACCAGTGACAGAAAAGTTAAAAAGAAATCGTTTGGCTTGGTATGAGCATGTGATGATGAGCTAGGAAACGCAGGTGACTAAAACAGTGAAAAAACAACAACAGAACAGTGAAATGATGATGGATGAAAGGGCAGAGGAAGACCAAAGAAAAGATGGGAGCATTGTGTGAGGAATGATATTATGAAAAAGATGAGAATGAATTATAGCGCGACGGTTTACAGAGGGGAATGAAAGAGGAAAACGTGTTGCGGCGACCCCAAGTAACATAAGACAAAGACAATAAACAGATGAACTATTTAATATCAACTAAATTAACTATCATGGAATAGACTACCTAATACTATATTAAGAAGTTATAGATATCCTTACTTCTGGAACAGGCGCGGCGTGTTTCTTGACTTTCGTCTTGGTGTTCAGCACCTTGGCATCCAACATCTTGGGCAGGTTCTCACGTATGTGAGTCACGTATTTACTCCTTCTGAAAAGGGCGTGTTTTACAAGCGACGGGTAATATGTACATATTTTAATTTTTAATCATTTCATTAAATTTATATCACTACATAGTATAAAACAAAGTCGCTTCCCTGTCTGTCTGTCCCTATATATGCTTAGATCTTTAAAACTGCTCAACGGATTTTGATGCGGTTTTTTTAATAGATAGAGTGATTCAAGAGGAAGGTTTATATGTATAATACATGCATAATATAGTAGAGAAACACTGATAATTTTAGAGGTTTCTAATGTGATGTCGTAAATAAACACATTTTTTTGCGCTTACATTGTAAACGCTGGCTGAACCCGTCGAGATAGATCAAAATAATGTACTACAGTATTGTACACCTTAAAAAGGTCTACAAAAAAGTCCGCGATGGTATATGTCTATCTCTTAGGGATAACCCACAGTAACCATTTTTATCCTATACTTTTTACGAGAAATAATGGCTCTAAAATTATCAGTGTTTCTCCATTGCACCCGTGCGAAGCCGGGGCGGGTCGCTAGTCCTTTATAAAATACACAATATTTTATTGCCAAAAAGAAAAGGTGATGTCAGACAGTAATTTTACATAAACACAGTAAGTTATGTTTGTTTGTACATCACAATTTTTTGGTCTAACCGTTGACCCCCAAACTAAGCAGGGCTCCCTGGTAAAAATTACGGGCCGAAAATACGCCGAAAACAGACCGAGGTAGTGAACAAAACGCCGAAAACACGCCGACACTCCGAAAACAGGCCGAAAACACGCCGACACACGCCGAAATAGGCCGAAATCACACCGAAAAACATTTTTACCCTTGTATCTCGGGGGTCGGAGTACGAATGAGCAGAAACAAATATGTCGGTTTACAACGCTAGTTTGGTTAAGTATGCATTGTGTTGTGAGTGTCTGTGAGGGTGAAAATGAGAGAGGGGGGATGTCTTTGCTGCTTTTAGAAGTCATCGTCTTTCTTATGGCGTCCACACACGCTTTGGTCGGCGACCGAAGCAAAATCGATTTTTTCGAGTGACACGTACTGTATATAGCGAAGACCTGTCCAGCAAATCAGACTGCCTCATACTCGCTCTGCCATGTGGGTCGACCTACGCAGGCACACTTTCACATAGGTAGACCGTATGGTTGACCATATCATGACTGGCGTAAGTTAAATTGTGTATTTGTCCTATCTTTTGGGTGCGTTTTCACTGAGGCGAAAACAAGCGAGCGAAGTGGAGACGTGGAGAAATCGACCAGTTGGAGACGAGACGAGAGATGTGACAACTCCAACCTATTAGGGATTTCCGCTCCACGATAAAATATTGTAAGATCAATTTTCACGATTTTTGTCCCAATGCTGGGAATATAACCTCCCTTTGCTATTGCGTCAGCCGCATCCAAGCTCCAGTTACTATAAAAATATAAGCATTAGCTCAAATTTCATAAAAGTTTCTAAGTTAGTAAGTATTCACAAACGTTTCTTATAGTTTAGAGAAAAATGTATCGTTAAGCAGTCGCTAATCATTACTGGACTTTAAGCCACGTTTATGAATAAACCCGTAAATTGTGTTTATAAAAGCAACCTTTTCGCCCCTCTTTCTTGCCACCGCTGCCGCAGTGACCGCACTCCCGGTAACTTGGGCGTATGGGACTTGCCCTAATTATAATACAAAGAGTATTATAGTTAAGTTTATTGTGTGATATTTCTACGCTGATAAGTCAAAGTGACAGCTGTCACCTGACACTTTCGTTCTCAGGCCTTCAGGCTTAAAAATCAATAGGTAATTATGAACAAAAGTTCAAAATGCGTCCTATTTTATAATTAAAAGTATTTCTATTGACTATTTTGCTCAATTACGATAACGCTGTTTGTATTTCGTTAGTTTTTAAAAGAATGAAAATATGCTATAGTCACTGCGCTTAGAATTTGGAATAATTTCGATTCATAAATGAACAGAGGCTAGCACATCAAGCTACTACAATCTGTCAAATTTCTTCAATAGATTTTCAACTTTATCGCAAAGGCATTAGGTTCAAGATTGACTGGGAAAATTTGACTGTTTCCGGCAGCTTGATGTGCTGGCATCTGTACCAACACGTAGCGTCGCAGATACGACACAGACGAGCCAGGGCCTGTGTTTTTGCAGACACTCTCTGTTCATGTATGTTACATTAGCTTCTGCTAGCGGATTTCTCCGCGTGGACGTCGGAAATTATCCTACGGGAACGTGCTGCCGGGACTGAAAGTAGTCTGTAAGGAAAAGTGAACTTTACACCCTGTTATTCATACCTCTATATCGTAATAAAATATCAATCAATCTGCCGAGCTATTTCCCAGCAATATTGGGGTCGGCTTCCAGTCTGATCGGGTGCAGCTGAATACCATTATTTTATATGGAGTGACTGCCTATCTGACCTCCACAACCCAGTTACTGGGTAACACGTACGGGTCTTTTCGTATGCTGCACCAGTTGATGTCATCACGTCAACGCCGGTTATCGCTGAAAACCAGCGCTGAGTAATATATTTTCCTCCAACTTGTGTTTCTGATCATTCTCTGCGCCATGTTTACCGCAAATAAACGTATTTTATTTCTTGTAAGATATAGTAAATACAAATACTAACTGATTATGTTTATCCGTATTATCTTTTATCACCATATCATTCCCGAAAACCCTTCGGATCGTGTCGTGCACCTCTCCCTTCTCTGCCGAACTGCTGCAGATCCCAAACATAGACCTTAGAACATTCATCATGGGCAGAGGTCGGTGCTTCTTTGGACTTGTCTGTTGGTCAGCGATTTTGACTTGGTGCGTTCGCACCTGAAATGTACAACTTGATTTGATTGCGAAGGCCTTGCGTAGATTTTCTTACATCACAGCGTTTGTTATATGTTTATCTGTTTGTGAGGCGATCTTAAAGCTTTTTTTATTTTCTTCAAGAGTTATATTAGGAGTTTGTATGATCTTTGCTAGTTAACTCAGACCGTAAATGTCTTCTAGAGAAAACGTATGTCTCATTCTATGCGCTTTCTGTATTCAAAACGAATTTAACTATGATTTTGCTCAAGTAAAACCGACAGGTACCAATATTTTTCACAACACTAAAATAAAGTTTCAAATAAACTCTATTGCCTACAAAACCAGAGGGATTTAAATAACTTCTAAGTATAATTTAAGATAGTATCTCAAAGTTTTCAAAGTACAAAATTATTTGCATAATAAAATATATTTAAAAATCATATGGTAGGTTTACTGCGAAAAACATTACGTCAATTTGATGGAATTATAGCATACATTGTGAATAGGAGCGGTGAACAAAAAGGTTTGTAAGCTAAAAATAAGAGAAAATACTTTTTGGTTTAACACTGGTTTTGTTTTGCTTCCATTTGCTATCTGTAAACCATGGAATTGGTATGTTCTTTATGGGCTATAAGCCGTGCGATTCTGTAACCATCTCACCGTGAAAGCTTGGGTGAAGTGAGCGTGGAGTGAGCTGTCATTCGCTAGGGATTAACACTATTAAGTGCTCACTTCACTTATGATTTCACAGTGAGATTTTTACAGAATCGACCGGCTGTTAACCAAACTAGACCAACAGCAACGTGCGCATATGCCTAGGCCTGTACCGAAAGCTACACGATTACACTATTACTGACAAATGCTTTCTCTAGTGGCCCAGTAGTTAACGGCCGTGACTTTCGAGTTGTATGTCGTAAATTCGAACTGAAACAAGCGCTTTACTTTGTATAAATTATTTCATCACCACTGCTCTCAAAACAGCGAAGGAAAAACATCTTGAGAATAGGTACTCGTACCTGCATGTCCTAGAACCAAATATTTGAAGACATGTGACATCCGCCAACCCGCACTGGGCCCGCGTGGTGGATCGATCCACTCCCTCTCGCCAAGAGGAGGGCTGTGTCCCAGCAGGGGGAATGTTAAAGGCTGATAATATCTATATAATAATATCAGCCGCACAGGTCGATCGATCAGGTTAAGCTACGCTTGCCGCGGTTGGTCTGTGGATGGGTGACCATCTTTACATACCGAGACCCCTCCGTGCCCCGGAAAGCACGTTAAGCCGTTGGTCCCGGCTGTCATTCGTAGATCTTTGACAGTCGTTACGGGTAGTCAGAAGCCCGAAAGTCTGACAACCAGTCTTACCTAGGGGTATCGTATTACCCAGTAACTGGGTTGTGGAGGTCAGATAGGTAAAATACTGGTATTCAGCTGCATCCGGTTAGACTGGAATTCGACCCCAACATAGTTGGGAAAAAGGCTAGGCAGATGATGAATATCTATATAATAAGTATATAAGCTATCCGTAAACTAAACTGTAAAGCTATAGAAATGAGCGCATTATGGTAAGCCTTGTAACAAAAACTAAATTAAATTTAACGTTTTCAAACTCGCTTTTCAAGGCAATAAACTAATCAGAGGGAGACCTTATTTGATATCCGTGTCGTAGACACTGACGCTCCTTCTTATAATATATTGCACGCGCTGTCTCATCTGTACTAAAATCCGCCGAAGATGAAAAAATAAGGAAACATTCAAACGCTTGTGAAATGCGACACGCGACATTCACCCCCTTTGTTACATCTGTTGACGGAGTCTTCGCCCCACAAATGTCTACCTTCGTAAATCATCTTGGAGCTGCCATCGCTGACCGCTGGAATAGATCTTTTAGCGTAGTGATGGGTTGGCTAAGAACAAGAATCATCATCTCAATAATACGTGCCACTAGCATGTGTATTCGTGGCACAAAGCATACATTTAAATCAATAGCCAAGTTATTCGGCTTCGCTGATGGTGCAACTTTACCTAGACAAGACTGTTGTGGATACTGCCAACGAACTGAGTAGAGTAGTCAATCACAATAAATCGCGATAAATAATCATCTGCCTAGCCTTTTCCAACTATGTTGGGGTCGGCTTCCAGTCTAACCGGATGCAGCTGAGTACCAGTATTTTACATGGAGCGACTGCCTATGTGACCTCCACAACCCAGTTACTGGGTAATAAGATACCCCTTGGTAAGACTGGTTGTCAGACTTTCGGGCTACTGACGACCCGTAACGACTGTCAAAGATCCACGAATGATAGCCGGGACCGTGCTTTCCGAGGCACGGAGGGGTTTTGGTATGTGAAGATGGTCACCCATCTACGGACCAACCGCGGCAAGCGTAGCTTAACCTGATCGATCAACCCGTGCGGCTGTTATTACTTAGCCACTACTTGCTATAAACTTGCTTTATTCGTTAATTAATAAATAATTTAACAGTACTATTGTTGTAGATTATTTTGTATTGTATTAAAGTTCTTATTATACATTAAATTAATAAAAGCGTCTTGACATTACACACAATCAAATAATAATTCGTTTTAAATCTCTTCGACATCGCCAATTCGAACAATCGGATAGCAGTTACAAATAAACATTTCTCTTGCCGAATGGGGCTATAAATTTTAATGGCCTGTGAACCGTTCGGGACGGGCCTGAAACTAGGCCACAAAATAGATTCAGAAGGCCGGCTAAATACAACGGGAACCAGGCTCACGCAGACAAAGCCGCAAACGTATGTTGATCTCAAACTACAGTCCGTTCACATGTATTTCACCTCTGAAAGCAGAAACCAAATATTGTAACGAGAATAAAGATCTTTGTGATCTGGACAGTGATGCAAAATAACAGGTAAAAAAAACGTTAAGAAAAGCCCGACTTCAAAAAAAAAAACACTACACTCAAAGTGAAAAATAACTTTAATTTCGGAAGTCGGTGTCATTGGTTCCGCATTTTCGTTTTTTGACACGGACTGCCGATATTGAAGTTATTTTTCACTTTGTAGTGTTTTTTAAGACGGTTGTTTTTTTTTTATAAAAAGTTTCTATTTTTCACTTTGTAGTTGTACCTACCCCACACAAATTCAATTAATATATAACATCATCAATATAAACTAAGTAGAATAAAATCGTATTACTGAAGCTAACTCAAAAACTACCCAAGCAAAGTTAATGAAATATATTTTTTTGGCCACCCCTGAGGCATACCTTATCCATTAAAAACAGTAGATAATTATACAATTGCAGCTAAGCGGTGCCAAGCTAAGGTGGTAAGAAGAATTGAAAACATAGACTAGAAGAATCATCAAAATTCGCGTAGAAATGCCGGAGATGCAGTACATTTATATTATGCATATAGTTTTGTACATAAGAATAGTTACCTAATATATTATATGCTAAAATCTTCCTAAAAGTATGTAAATCATGATTATGAAAGTCACATCAAAATTAGTTCCTCAGTTTTTGAGAAAATCGCTGACATACTGGCTACGGCGTATAAACCGCGCTGTAGAAAAAACGTGTCTGTCAATGTCTTCCATAGTGATCCATACATAACTGAGAACCGTGTCTACACACGATGAATGAACCATAGCTTTTCACGGCAAGAATAAAGTGTGCGAACAAAGCGCCTTATGGGCCTCTTAAAAACATAAGCCAGTCGCAAGTCCACTTGCTCGCTGTACGTGAAGCGTATCTATTTTGTACGCACGTATTTGCTTGCTATATGCAGCTGCTCTTCTGTGTCTTCTATTTTTTGTGACCAGGACCTTCCATTGGTCACTTCATTATTTTGTACCGAACCCGTCGTGTTATTTATTGTTTCTCAGGGTTTCATGTGAAGGTATATTTTTCGATCTATGTGCGCATATAAACTGCCGTTTGATAGTCTTCGAACTTGGAAATTATTGGGGTCTTCATAAATAAGTAATTCGATAATGTGTTTGTGGTAGGTAGTTAATAGACTTTTGTATTGTATGTTATAGTGTATATTTATAGTTATACTATACTATGTACAGACGCCAGCACATCAAGCTACCCGAAACTGTCAAATTTTCCCAATCAACTTTGAACCTAATACTGTAGCGATAAAGTTGAAAATCTATTAAAGAAATTTGACAGTTTGTAGTAGCTTGATGTGCTGGCGTCTGCACACTGTTCTCTGGCAGTCCGTTCATAGTTATTTTACCTCTGACAGCAGCAACAGCAACCTTATTGTAACGAGACTAGACATCGCAAACATTCTGGCAGACTTGTCAGTGGCAACAACCCGACAGCAACCTTATAAGAATGGGAATAAAGATCACTGTGACTTGGACAGTGATGCAAAATCACAGGTAAATTAACTGTGAACGGACTGTAACTAACTTCTGCTCACGTGGATGACGGAAAATATTCCATAAGAACATGCTAAGGGGGCAAAAAGTGGCCTATCTCCTTTTCGCCAAGATCACACACACCTCAACACACACCATCATCATCATCTCATGAACATGTCCATGTACAGACGCCAGCACATCAACCTACTACAATCTGTCAAAATTCTTCAATAGATATTCAACTTTATCGCCAAAACATAAGGTTCAAAGTAGATTGGGAAAATTTGACAGTTTCGGTTAGCTTGATATGCTGGCGTCTGTACATGTCGTCTGTGTCATGTGTAAATGTTGGCAACTTCGTGGAGCGAACGTCAAGCAAGCAAGTACAAGCGCCGCCTAGCTAGCCGTGACGTCAACATCGGACCACCGCTGCTCGAGGTGGGGAGTACTGGGGAGGAGAACGGCTCGCTCGGCGCGCCCGGTCTCTTCCCTTGCGGACCGTACGACGGGACACTTGTAACTCCATTATTGGGAACGGATTGCTATTTTATTTCTTGTAATCTGATAGCTGATCTAACTAAATTAGTTTGTGCCACCAATTCACTTTTCTTGGTTTTGATTTACTATAAATGTTTGCTGAAAGTTAACCTAATAGTTTGATTTGTTTGCTCAATAATAGCTAAAGTGTATAACCTTTAAAAATACGTAAATCTACGAATTAATAAATTGATATTTGTATATTAATATTGTCTTTTGCTAATATCAGAAGTGGAACCCACGCGTCATGGGCAAACGCAGGCTATATCGCAAGCGAGCACGATCGTCGTCAAGTAGCAGTAGCACGACGAGTACAAGCTCCAGAACGCCGTCACCTCCGCCCAGAAGGAAGTCAAAGGTATCACGCCATAAAGATACCAAAGCTGTGAGTACCTTAAACAATATAATACCGGAGTTTGACCCCTTAAATGATGATATAAATGCATGGCTTAATATTATACAATCTTATGCGGCAACGTTTGATTGGACCGACGAGACGATACGTTATCAAGCTCTTAATAAGTTGAAAGGCTCTGGCAAAGTCTGGTATGACTCGTTGTTGCGTACTGATAGTCAGTGGCCAACATGGAAATGGAGTGATTGGAATCGGCGTCTGGCTAGTAGTTTTCAAACACGTCGTAATATGTTTGAGTTATTAAAAGAAATTATTAATAAAAAACCGGAAGAAAACCAATCGCTATACGAATTTTATTTCGATATTAAATGTAAAGTAGACCGATTATCTTTAAACTTTTCTGAGCAAGATATTATATCTATAATTGTCGGGAGCATAGGCGATAGCAATATAGGAGCATCTATTGAGGCGAGTAATTTTAAATCTTGTCATGATTTAGCTAGTTACCTTCATGGTCGTACCTACAAAAGCAAAAATTCAAAACAAACCAGTTCGGGTAGTACACGTGAAAACCAACATAAAACAGTGGATAAAACGATTAATTCTAGCCAACCATCGACGAACTTTACCTCTTCAAATAATAACGCCAATTCTAGTAGTGCGCATGAAAGTAATCAAATCGGTTCAACACACATTCAGAAACCTATTAAATGTTATACTTGCGGTGGAAATCATAAAAGGAATCAGTGTGATCTCATTAAATGTAACTTTTGTAAAAAAAAAGGCCATGTTGAGGCTGTGTGCCGCAGTAAGAAAAGTATAGGATTAATTAAACCAGAAACTGAGGAAACCAAATTGATCTTTACCCCAGATTCGCGAAATAAATTTGTAAAAATGGTTAACATTGATCACTTTGTCCACGAAGCATTTATTGATACGGGAAGCAGTTGTTCCCTGATTTCCGAATCGGTGGTGGATAAATATTCGCTTCAAACTAGTGTATTACCCTCGCCAGTTTTGTTACAAGGATTTTCTAGCCATAATTCTAAACCAGTCACTCGAAAAGTCACTTTAGATTTAAAGATTGACTGCGTATCTTTAACTGGTGTGAACTTTTACGTTATTGATGACTTAGTAGGTTGTGATATACTTATTGGCCGTAACATCACGGAGCGAAATGATTTGATATATTCACGTGTAGGTAATTCATTCAAGTTTGACTATGCGCAATCACTAAGTGAATTTTGTGACGCTATACATGAGACTAAGATCGATACGGACACTCACTTAAATGAATTGATTTATTTATTTAGACAATATAAGCAGTGTGTCGCGTCAGACATTAAAGAGTTAGGGAAAGTGAATAACCACGAGATGGTTATTACACTGACAGACCCACGACCGGTGCAATGCAGACCTTTTCGAGCCTCTCATCCAGATAGAAAGATTATTCGAGATATGGTTCAGGAATTAGTGGATAATAAAATAATTCGAGAAAGTAACTCCCCTTACGCGAGTCCCGCTCTGCTGGTGAACAAAAGGAATGGTGAGAAAAGGCTCTGCATTGATTACCGCGCATTGAATAAAATAACAGTAAAGGACAAGTACCCAATGCCCCGAATCGAGGATCTTATAGATAGACTACAGGGTTATAAATATTTTACAAGTCTTGATCTAAAAAGTGGGTACTATCAAATTATTATGAGCTCTCAGTCCATCGAGAAAACGGCATTCATTACCGAAGATGGCCATTATGAATTTCTGCGGCTCCCATTTGGTTTGGCTAATGCACCATCTTGTTTTCAACAGATGATGAATAAAGTGTTAGGTAATTTAAGGTTTGACAATGTCATTGTATATTTAGATGACGTTTATCTAATTACACAAACTATTGACGAAAATTTAAAGCTCTTGGAAAATATTTTACAAATATTTAAAAATAATGGTTTAACTTTAAATTTAAAAAAATGTCATTTTCTTAAAACTGAAATAGAGTTTCTCGGGTACAGGATAAAACAAAATTGTGTAATGCCAAATGAAACCAAAGTGGAAGCCGTTAAGAAATTTCCCGTACCGAAAACTGTGCATCAGTTACGACAGTTTCTGGGTCTAATAAATTATTTTCGCAAATTTATTAAAAACTGCGCTATAATTTCTGCCCCTCTTACTAAATTATTAAAAAAAGATGCTTCCTGGTCTTGGGGTTCCGTGCACGATCAAGCGTTTCAAATTTTAAAAGCTAAACTGACATCAGATAGTGTACTATCTATTTTTGATCCAAATAAAGAAACTATTCTGTATACGGACGCTAGTCGAGATGGCGTTGCGGGTATTCTTGTTCAAGTTGCTGATGAGGGTGAAAAACCTGTGTATTACTATAGCCGTCAGACAACTGAGGACGAAAAGAAATACCATTCGTTTGAGTTGGAACTCCTAGCAATCATAAGTTCACTCCAAAAATTTCGTCTTTACTTAATTGGTTCACCTTTCACCGTTATCACAGATTGTAACGCGGTCAGGTATGCGTTGAATAAAAAGAATATTATTCCCCGGATCGCACGATGGGTTCTTTCGACTCAAGAGTTCATGTACGAAATAAAGCATAGAGAAGGTACACGTATGCAACATGTGGACGCCTTGAGTCGAAATCCCGTTCCCTCGGGTGAGAGGTCGGAAAGGGAAATAATATTATCAATAACCGAAGGAGATTGGTTACTTTCTGTACAAATGCAAGATCCTGACATTGTGAAAATTAAAACTGTTTTAGAATCCGGTGAAATAGATGAAAATAAAATAATTTTTGACACTTATGAACTCTTAGGCGGAAAAGTGTACAGAAGAACAGCCCAAGGTCGACGATGGGTCGTACCAAAGAGGTGTATATGGCAAATAATAAGATACAACCACGATGACGTGGGCCATTTTTCTGTCGATAAAACGGTTGAGAGAATAGGGCACAAATACTGGTTTTCTCGTATGCGTCACATAATAAAAAAATATATTAAAAACTGTTTGAATTGTATTTATTATAAAAATAAGGGCGGTGCTAAGGAGGGAGAGTTATACCCGTTGCCAAAATACGCGCAGCCTTTTCACACTTTGCACGCGGACCACTTAGGTCCGTTCGTTGAAACACAAAACGGAAATAAATACTTACTAGTTTTTGTAGATGCATTCACTAAGTTTGTGTTTATCTGCGCAGTAAAGTCTACAAAAACATCCGATCTTATAAACGAATTAGATAATATAACTAAAACTTTCGGTAATCCAAAACGAATTATTTCCGATTCTGGGTCATGCTTTACTTCCAACATGTACAAAGAATACTGTAAGAACAAAAATATCCGCGCGCATATTGTGGCAACGGGTATGCCTCGCTCAAATGGACAGGTAGAGAGATTTAATAAGACAATACTAGAATCATTAAAAACTATTGGGGCAGATACTACTGAAGATAGGTGGGATCAATATGTTAAAATAGTACAGCAAGGTTTAAACAGTACAATACATAGAACTACTAATGCCGTTCCTAGTGAGGTTTTATTAGGATATCGTTTGCGCGTTGATAATGATAATGTAGAGCCAGAGCTTGATGATGAATCGCTTGTGGACGTAACGGAGTTGCGAGCAAGGGTAGATAAAAATATTAAAGCCAGTGCAATATCACAAAAACAAAGGTTTGATAAAACTCGGTCAAAAGCTAAGATGTACGAAAAAGGAGATTTGGTATTGATCAAAATACAAAGTCAGAGCAACGATGGTCGAAGCAGAAAACTCCTGCCCATCTTCAAAGGACCGTTTCGAGTAAAAAAAGTTCTGGGTAATGACAGATATGAGGTAATAGACATAAGGGGTTCTGAAAGGAGCAGTAAACCGTACAACGGCGTGGCAGCTGCTGAAAACATGAAGTATTGGATACAAATCGATGACTGGAAATTGGAGTAACAATAAGGTCCGTGTTGGCAACTCGTAGTTTTAAAGGTATGTGTTGCACTTTTCTGACTACAATAAATAAGTAATAAATACATCATAGGTACTTTATAATTTTGTTGTGAATAAAATGAAGTGGCTAGACAGTCTCACATATAGTATTGCTTATATTTTATTCGCGAGACTAGATAAAACACTTGTACCATAATCCTCGCCAAGACAGAAACACCAGCAAATGTGAATAAGGCTTGGAAAACAACTTGGTACATTTAAGTGAAGCGCAAAGCTCTTTAAATGCAAGTGATTCCAAGTGGTAAGCTCTAGGAAAACCAGGACTCTTAAGTGTGGCATAGTCCCTTTAAGTACGGTAGACCTAGCAGTATTAAACAGTAGAGGCATTTGCTGATGGTTCAAAAGCATATTATGGTTTGTGGTTCATACTTGCAGATTTAGAAAACTAGTTCTGATGTTGGTTTTGTTTCAGTGTTTTACCTAGACTCGTGGGGCGCCTGGGACATGCGCCTTGCAGAATGGCCGTGTTGGCAACTTCGTGGAGCGAACGTCAAGCAAGCAAGTACAAGCGCCGCCTAGCTAGCCGTGACGTCAACATCGGACCACCGCTGCTCGAGGTGGGGAGTACTGGGGAGGAGAACGGCTCGCTCGGCGCGCCCGGTCTCTTCCCTTGCGGACCGTACGACGGGACACTTGTAACTCCATTATTGGGAACGGATTGCTATTTTATTTCTTGTAATCTGATAGCTGATCTAACTAAATTAGTTTGTGCCACCAATTCACTTTTCTTGGTTTTGATTTACTATAAATGTTTGCTGAAAGTTAACCTAATAGTTTGATTTGTTTGCTCAATAATAGCTAAAGTGTATAACCTTTAAAAATACGTAAATCTACGAATTAATAAATTGATATTTGTATATTAATATTGTCTTTTGCTAATATAAATTCTTTCAGTGGTTTAGGTGTGAAAAGGTAACATACAGACAGAGTTAATTTCGAATTTACAGCAGCGCCCCGCGGATTCACCCGCGTAAACGATCGCGTGGGAATATCGGGATAAAATGCCCTACGTGTTAATCCTGCACTCTAATTGCGTAACACAATATTATTCTCAATTTGAATAATTTTGAAGCATGTTGCTAATCCATTGCTCCATATGTTCGAAAAATTTGTCTGCTCAACAACGTAAATACCGCAATGAATGTTGTTGAACTGTCAAAATGAAACCCATTGCTACTGATAGTGTATTACGCAATTACCCTACTGGTTATAAACTATCCGTTTGCCAAATTTCATTCAAATCCAATCAGCAGGTTTTGCGTGAAAGAGTAACAAACATCCATCTTTATTAAAACAATGGCAATACGATCTATAGTAAATATTTATTCCTTAATTTTCATGATTGCACCTGCTATTGTTTGTCTCTGCATCACCCAAAGGTTGACTGGTAGAAAATGTATATGGCATTAAGTCCGCCTCTGTACATTTATGTGCTTTAAGTATTAAATAAATAACAATGGGAGTCCCACAGGGCGAAATTCTTGGTTCTTTCTTGGTTCTTTCTTGTTTCTTATTTATGTTCATGACTTTCTACGGCAAGTTAGAACAAAAGTGAAGTCATCTGCAAACAACACTATAATAATATCATGATTATGAGGTACGCTTCATAATCATGATATAGTTTTGTTTGATGATGACACTTCACTTTTGTTTAAACTTAAACGTCAGCAGCTGGTTACTGACGATGCAAATAGCTCAACCTCAAAAGTAGTCCCCTGGTTCAATGTTAATAATTTACTTCGAAACGAGAAAAAAACCAAATGCGTTATTCATTATTTCCATTGGCCTTGACCTTAATGCGAAATTTATTTTAGCAAAATTTAATACAATAGCACCAAATATCAAAATTACGAAAAAAAGCTCTCTTCACCTCCTAGATTCCCCAATTTTTGACGAATCCTTTCCAACGTTAATTGCGGTGAAGATACAAAATTTTAACGATGTTTCGGAAAAACTTTTCAAAATTAACATACATTCGACCTTCACACTCATTCGATGCTTTGGGCCAAAATTGACATATAGCCTCCGCTCCTCTCATCTTCTCATTCTCCTCTAATCTCACAAACTTTCGCGTTTATAATACAAGGTCAGTTTTCAAAGACCAGCCAAATTGAAGTGTGTGGTACGGACCATCAAACTGAACTATTTTCTCCATGGGACCAACATCGTAATCGCGAATAAAAATTCAACCGTCCCATACGTTTAGGTCGAGTAGGTATTGAAGTTTTCTATGGGACAGTTGGTAATTTTTCGCGATTACGATATTGGTCCCATGGAGAAAGTTGTTCAGTTTGATCGTCTGTACCACACCCTCTTTTGCTGTTCTTTGAAAACTAACCCTGTATTAGTAGGATAGTAGGAAGTAGGATTAGTACGTATATTATATGCGTCCAGCTCCTATAAGTGGTGGGATTGTAAACGGCATGTATGTAAACGATCCTCCAATAATTCCCATTTTGCGTTCCAAATATTATTGAACACTAATGTTTGCGGCTCTTTCTGGGAACTCTGAAATAATTATATTTTTTTATCCTAAAAATACTAAATAGCCAAATAACTGTGGATGTAGCGAAAAGTATACCATAAAGTTAAAAAAGAAGCTAAATTTATTATAAAAAATAGTGTGCGTCATTAGAAGTGTAAAAAGTTTTTAGTGGTTCAATCATTTAAAAAGTGTCCATCATTACAATGATGAGTTATTAGAGGATCACTATAATATTTCATATATTATATCATTTATAAACTATGCTAGTATTATACATTTATTTAAGTATTTAAACTTTACGCACACAAAAAAGACAAAAAAAAGGACCCAAACCAAACCAAACCAACCAAACAACAAACCAACCAAAGGACAACCAAACACAACAACTAAAGCCTTAGGCATTCTCTACCAGTCAACCAAGGATGGTGAAGAGATTCGATGGCAGGTGCTTTGGTTGACACGACAATGATAAAAAAAATAAAAAGGACCCAAACTAAACCAAACCAACCTAACAACAAACCAACCAAAGGACAACCAAACACAAAAGCCAAAGGACTTAATGCCTTAGGCATTCTCTACCAGTCAACCAAGGGTGGTGAAGAGATTAGATGGCAGGTGCTTTGGTTGAGCCGAACAATGATAAACAAAATAAAAAGGACCCAAACTAAACCAAACCAACCAAACAGCAAACCAACCAAAGGACAACCAAACACAACAACCAAAGAACTTAATGCCTTAGGCATTCTCTACCAGTCAACCAAGGGTGGTGAAGAGATTAGATGGCAGGTGCTTTGGTTGAGAGGACAATGATAAAAAAATAAAAAAAATAAATAAGTAAATGACTACCTACCTAGCCTCGCACTTCAAGAATACTGTATATTAATATTATGCAACACCGCATGGTAGGCGACGTAACTTCAGAATGAACATTTTTTAATAAACAATAAAGTTTTTCCACGTGCTAATGGCTTGGCCTGTAAATTTTAATGGCCTGTGAAAGTGCCGCGTGGCCGGCCGCGCCAGGCTATAAGCTATAGGCTATGCTCTGGAACGGAATCACAGTCACAACTCACGCTATTATTTCGGGCAATTTCACTTTATTTAGGGGCCCGATAATTTGTCATGATGTTTTTGCGATGCCGATGGTGCCCTTTTCAAGATATATTGTTTTCTTTTATTAGATTGATTCGATCTTTGGCCTCCTTGATATGGAGAGAAATGGAAACAAATCAATATGCCTAGCCTTTTCCCAACTATGTTGGGGTCGGCTTCCAGTCTAACCGGATGCAGTTGAAAACAAATATTTTACATGGAGCAGCTGCCTGTCTGACCTCCACAACCTACTTCGTATCGAACGTGGATCCACGCGAGACACAATGGCTTTTTAATATATATGTATATATTTCTGTAATTACGACATTCAACGGGGTAAAACATAAATTCAGTGTTCGTTTTAAGGATTTAAATATGAAACTACTAACTACAAGTAGGTGACTTTAGAATAGTATAATATATAATATGAAAATGTAAACAGTTATATAACCTTAATTTTCTTCGATAATTCAATAACAATGTATTAATATTATTCAAAGAAAGGGGCTTGTGGCTAAGTAATAACAGCCGCATGAGTCCGTCGATCAGGTTAACCAACGCCTCCCGCGATGGGTCCGTGGATGGGTGACCATCTTTACATACCAAGACTCCTCTCCGTGCCTTGGAAAGCACATTAAGCCGTTGGTCCCGGCTGTCATTCGTGGATCTTTGACAGTCGTTACGGGTCGTCAGAGGTCCGAAAGTATGACAACCACTCTTACCTAGGGGTATCGTATTACCCAGTAACTGGGTTGTGGAGGTCAGATAGGCAGTCGCAAGGCTAGGCAGATGATGTTATTATTAAAACAATAATTGTTGTTGAAAAAAGTGATGAGATACTAACAGAACACCAACATTGTACACTTAGTTCCAATAAACGTTTTGGCTTTGACTAAATCACTTACAAATATTATTACAGGTACAACCCAATGCAATAGTGAAGCAAACCTAATAATAACAACTTATTTTGACCTGAGGCCGCCATTGCTGCCACATATACAACGTGTAACCTTAAATGCGCAAAACCTCAGACACCCCAACTGATTTTTAATTCAATTGGCCTATTTTACAGAGAAAATAAGTCATAAAAAGAATTGTGAAGGTTGTATGTGCTGTTTTAGTTTTACTGGCCATTCTGATCGTTTCTTGCGTCTGCGACGACGCTTTATCGAGGGAGGAATCGTCACCGGGCCGCTGCGCCGCGCTGACATTGAGTTGCTTGGCCTATTAATAAATAGACACGGCAACGTTTTTAATGAAGATTTTTTGAAAAATATGACCTATACTAAAAATGGTTCAATTACCGCTTAATGGTAAAATGGCTCGTTATTCTGATCAAACTATTTTCAGGTTTTGCGCATTTAACGTTACACGTTGTATATCTGTCGGGCGCACTCAAAACACACCAACTCTAATATGTTGGCGTTATATATCTTGCCTCTAATTAATTTAAATAAATAGGAGACAAGCGCGAAGTCACGTCTAACTCTTAGCTCGTTGTATCCTACCGTGCCTAATATAAACAAGGTTGGATATATAAACGAGTAAAAAGAATATACTCAATAGAGCCTCAAATATAAAAATCTAACAAAGTTAAGATATAAAGTAAATATAATAATAACCTTGTAGTTAAATACAGATGAACGTGTTGCTAGTTCCCTATAGTGTGACAATGTCGAATTTAACCTAAACACAGTTTGTTTCCACTTTCATGAGACACTTTTCGAACAGACTATAGTAATAAGTGCACGTAACAACCCTTCATGTTCCCCCGAACAAGTTAGAACACGGTAACGTCACCACGCGATCAACATGTTAGGCGAGCAATAAAGCGTACTGTACCGGCAGCGGAGCAATATTACCCAGACTCTGTTCACTGTGCGAGTACACGGGTCAAGGCCATTGGGTCTGTTTGTCTGTTTCGATCTAGGTAACTGAGTATCAGAATAGAATAGAATAGAATAGAATAGAATAGAATACTCTTTATTATGTACCCCATATAGATCAGTTGGGTTAAGGTGACGTATTGAACATTGCAGTTTGCTATAGAAGTCGAATTGTAGTTCCGTAACGTAACTACGATATAGTCTGACTGCTCCGTTGGTCTTGTGTTTGCAAGTGCGACTGCTGAGCGTGGCGTCCTGGGTTCGGTTCCCAGACCGGGTAAAGTGTTATTCGGTTTTTTCATTACGAATTTCTTAGTAACAGCCCGGAGTTTGGATGTTGGTGGTGTTATGCCCCGTCCCTCGGAAAGCACGCTGTTGGCTCTGAGCCTGATATCTATGAGACTATGAGGTTGAGAGAAGAGTGACTGCACCCGTGTCTGCGCACACACTTGTGCACTATAAATAATAATAAAACCATTTATTTTCAGGTAACAAAGACCCATAGACATATACCTTAACTTAAGTATACATAACATAACAATATAACAATTGTGTTAGTAAATTTATGTCTGTAATCTATATGGTGTACATAATAAAGAGTATTCTATTCTATTCTATTCTTCTTCTTTCTTTTTTCTATACTATACTATACTATATCCTATACTATACTATATCCTATACTATACTATATACGATAAAATTTTAACATTCTTAGGCCCATTCCTGTATAATAGATTAAATAGAAAACTAAATAGTTTTTATAAACTAAATTACTACAACTTTAAAAAAAAATATATTTAAGTATTTACTAACCCTCGACTGTGCACAGACAGAAGACCTAGGTACTTATTGTCTGCAAATAAAACTGCTAACATACTATCTTACTTTTATTTATAGAAGTTTTAATTTAGTTTTTGCGTTAAACTCAGTGTTAATTTATTAAATTAAGTATTCATGCATTTTCTAGCCTGAAGCACAGGTTCAACCTAGTTCAGGCAAATTAGCAACTGTGCGCTATCGTAATTGTTAAGGTATTAATTGTAAATGTTTTTATAAATAAACGATTTTATTTTTATTATTATTAGTTATAATATTTCCCGTGTTCAGTTGAGCCGGCCAAAGCCGCCAAGGCCGTAATACGAGCTGGAGGACTGTTGTTTCTGTTCTGTTATGCGTTAAATGGTGTAACGTAGCCTTTTCTTCTTAGCGGGACAATGGCAACCTAGATAGAGTCAGCTCAGAATTTGGTTACGAGCTTGACACCTTTAGCCCTTTGGAACCGGGAGTAAAAAACTCGTATAGATAATTAAAAACTTATTAATCCTTTGGAAAGTATTCAGATGTCTTGGGAAAAATACAGAAAAAAATCTCATGCAAGCTGGTCTTCAACAGCCAGACCCTTACATACGTGAGGTTCAGGAATAATTTGCTAATCGCTCGATCGTGCTCAGAATTTTGTAAAGTCGAAACTCACGGTCACTTCAACTCGGTTAGTAGCGTTCATTGGTTCCTGTAGCGTGCAGACAACAGGACACGCTGGACACTATATTTAGGCTCCCATTGGTTGTGGAATAGTACCACCTTTAAACTCCAGGGCGGAGTCATCTCTGAAACTTCACCTGAGCAGGGGGTCTACTAGTCCCTCATCATCTGCCTAGGCTTTTCCCAACTATGTTGGGGTCGGCTTCCAGTCTAACCGTATTCAGCTGAATACCAGTATTTTACATGGAGCAACTGCCTATCTGACCTCCACAAACCAGTTACTGGGTAATACGATACCCCTAGGTAAGACTGGTTGTCAGACTTTCGTTCTTCTGACTACCCGTAACGACTGTCAAAGATCTACGAATGACAGCCGGGACCAACGGCTTAACGTGCTTTCCGAGGCACAGAGGGGTCTTGGTATGTAAAAATGGTCACGCATCCACAGACCAACCGCGGCAAGCGTAGCTTAACCCGATCGATCAGCCTGTGCGGCTGTTATTATAAGCCACGGGCCCCTCCGGTCTACTAGTCCCTAAGCACGAAAAAATCTGATATTTCGACCGAAGTAACGGGCGTTTCCTACTAAGTATCACCAGCCGACATAAGATCAGAGGGCAGTTCTCGTATTAATACATATCCTGTGACGCTCTTAACATGAATGATGTAACCAATATTTTAATTTAAAAGAGTTTTTGTGCCCAGTGTTTTTACCCGTTCTTCTCGATAGGAACCTACTAGGCTTTGGATTTGCTTCATCTTTCTGACTGACCGACCCCTTGACAGTTCAAAAGTGCCTGTAATTGGTTTATTTGAAATAATTGCTTTGAGTGTAACTCTATCATTGAAAGAAATTTTGTAATCGGGTCAGGACTTTCTTTAACAGAAATAAACCACTAATTTTACCTTTTTACAGTGTTAGTTCAGATTGGCATGCTTGTCCAAACTTGCGTCGTGAACCAAAGAAATCTAATTTAATTTTGTTAGAAAGCTTTGTCGTTCCCTCACACTGTAAACTTTATGACAAAATCAGTAAACTAAGAACCTTCAAAATTCTTTGTTAGTGCAAACAAGAGCGGACTGTGGGTCGAGGTCGAGGGAGGACAGCATTTGCTTATTTCACTTGATTGGGATGTTTTAGCAAGTTTCAAATTTATTTTATCGAGTGTTTAAGTTTTGTAGTCGTTTGGAGACATATTGGCGCGCCATTTTGTACTTAAAATAATTATCATTTATTTTTTAGGGGCTTTATCTAAACACCTCCTAAGTCAACTTAGGAGGCGTTAGGCGTACTTTCTAATTCCCTTACTGAAGCTACGGGCCAGTCCGCAAGTAGTTGTTCCGACAAAACAAATGAAAAAAAAAAATCGGGCGGTCAATAACATCGGGCGTAGGGACAGGACACTGTCAAATCACGTTGTTTTTCATTCTTAGTTCGAAAACCGAACTAATCTTATGTCCGTAAGTGATACTCTGTAGGATACGACCGAAACATCGGCTGAAACTACGTACATCGTGCATGTCCCGTTAAGAAGGGAAAGATTGCTTGCATACATTTTGTACAGACGTGTAGCAGCAGCTATACCGCTACTACTATAAACATCTGAGGCTGCGTCCTAGTTGTGTGCTTACACACGATCTCCACGAGTCGACGACACAAGGTAAGCACCGACGGATGTCGGCGCCAGCCGCCGAAGTGTCGCAGTTGCCTCTGTCGTTGAAGCGTGTTGCTCGTGTGTATGTACACTCAGAAAGCGGCGTACATATGTAACTTTTTGTTTGGTGAACCGGAATGAGTGGTCACGCTGACAAAGGGCGCTTTTTGGTTTTTCTAACAAAGATTGACATAATTAACGCGACGATCGCGTATTCACGCGGCGATCGCTTTCTATTAGGACGCAGGGTTACACTCTTGTCTGGGTTCCAGGCGTTCAGTCCCTCAGTGTTCCGGAGCACACTCCGACATATTCAGACGCCTACTTCTTGGAGTCCAAAAAAGTATTGACCCACGGGGTAGTTGCGTAACACACTAACACTAGTAATGGCTTTCATACTGACAGTTCAACAACATTCATTGCGTTATTTACGTTTCTGACCTGACAAAGTTCTCGAACATATGAAGCTATGGATTAGTAATATCCTTCAAAACTATTCAGATTGTGATTGAAGATTGAAGTTTTTCACGCAATCAAGGTGCCCTTCCTTGGTCATGTACTAGTTACAAACTTACTTAAATCGTGTGTGTCGTACACACACACTAAATTATGAAGTTTCTATTATCTCTCTACTACGTAATAGATTCTACCTTTTAATGCAGGGGTTAAAAGGTAGAATCTATTCGAAGCCTAGAACCAGCAAATTCTCAGTAAATTACCTCTGAATCTAACAATCAAGCCGTGGCTATTGTCTCTGCGGAACTACAGAGCAATTTGATACCATTGTTCCCTTAGTTCAAACGGGCTTATTACCTCCTACACTGAGAGAAAAATCTTAGAAAAATTACTGCCGGTCGATTCTGTAAAAAATTCACCGTGAAATCATAAGTGAAGTGAGCACTTAACAGTGTTAATCCCTAGCGAATGACAGCTCACTCCACGCTCACTTCACCCTAGCTTTCACAAAGAGATGGTTACAGAATCGTACAGCTGTGCTGTATTATAATCTGAGTGCATTTGAGTGGTAATGGAAAAATTACCATGCTAGCACAGTAAACATTCTTATGCTGTACAGTAAAATTTATTGGACAAATAGTGAATTTTTCCCAATCTCACTCAGAAAATTTTCTGTAGATGAGCACAATAATTTTTCTAGAAATTTTCTCTCCGTGTATTGGCAACTGTTTAATTAGAAGGTTAATTTACTTCACGTAGATCAACTAAGCAGGGCTTATGAAGACAGTAGCCAATGAAACCTTTTGAACGTAAAAAATATTTTTTTTTTAATTTATTATATATTACATCTCTTATATAAACAATTTTTTTACAGATTTTTACACGCCATTCTTTACAGTTTGATGGCGAGCAGCGGTCGTTTATCATACATAACTTAAAATTATAAACTTAACTTAAAATTGGATACCCAGTATCAGGTAATAACGCATTTGTTCGACGATTAAATTACTTTTGCGAATGGACAACAAGAACTAGGAAAATACGTCACTTGTCTTGTGTGTTGTTACTATTTGTGTACACACACATATGTATAAACAGACAAGAAAAAAAAAACAGAGACATAGGTACAAAGGTGATGCTTATTTTATAAGAAATCTCTTCCAGCATACCTGCGGTAGGAAAGTAAATAGAGAAATATAGACAGCATGTGTAAAAAAATATATGGCTATCATAAAATCAAAAACAATTCACTTAATAAAACAAAACAAATAATATGAGAATATACTTACATAGTCAAAAGCTCAAAAAGACTGACAACCAAGTCTTAGGGTGTCGTGTTACTGGTAACTGGGTTGTGGAGATCAGATAGGCAGTCGCTCCATATAAAATGGTGTTCAGCTGTATCCGGTTAGACTGGAAGCCGACCCTGACACAGTTGGGAAAAGGCTAGGTAGATTTATTGATTCTAAATAAATGAGTAATCATTTACAAATTATTAACAAAACCTACCTACCTTTTACCTTTACTTTGGTTTACATAGAATTAAATAGATAGATCGATTCGCAGTACGAACTCGTTTACTCAGAGTAACAGTGCTAGCCAAAAGTTAAAATACAATGTAAATAAAACCTCTTCGCAAATCAAACTGCAATCGAAACTGCAAGAAGCGCAAACCAAACTTCCGACAATCCACATCGTAGGTACAAAACGTACACAACGCTCCCCAAAGGAAATAAACACCAGTTTGGCGAGTAAACATCGATTACAGCGAGTCCGATGTGTGAATCGATTTGTTCGATTCGATTATATTTAGATTGGAGTGCTTACCCGACCGACCGGCGACGGGCCGTTAAAGTTACGACTTGTTTTGGGAACGAGAAATTGGATTGAAGTTGCATGGAAGTGATGCGACAGGTAAACAAACATGGCGGTCACAAAAGGCATATCGGCAGTAATTTTTAATGAGTACTCATGTTTTTAAATCCAGGTCATCATCGAAATAATCATCCACCCAGCTATTAGAGCTTATGCTCTCTCTCTTTAGTCGTTGACTCTTGACAGAGTGTTCGTGGTTGATGACTCTGCATTTTCTTTGGCCAAAGCAGCCGTCGGGATGCTCCTCCAGTTATTCCGGTCTTCAACGTCTCGGAAATTCTGAACTATGGAGGTTTGTTTTGACGCTTTGATAAGGTGTGTCCAGCGCGTAGGTGACCGACCGCGTGACCTCTTGCCCTCCATTTGTCCCTGGACACAGTCACTGACACACTTTTACCGGAAAGCAAGGTTGCGTCGAAATATCCTGAAAATAACAGCTACGAAGAACAGTAACAAATCAATTGTATTTCGATGTTTCCTGATAATTTCGCAGTGACAGGCAGTTTACATAATAACTCCGAAACACAATAATACAGCAGGTATTAATGATTTCAGGAAATTCGGTGAGTTCGTCTGGTTTCTGTCCGGCTATTATGAAGAGTACACGTGGCTATTCACTCCCATTGCTATTTAAATGGCGAAAGACTATTCTTGAGAACATAACATATCTCTAATATCACGCCTATTACCTGAAAGGGTGTGGGCAGAGGTGTGCGGGGTCAAATTAAATTCGCTAGCAAAACACCGCATACTGGATGGGTATCGATATCTAAGCATGATAAAACTTGGGATCTTGACCGTACTTCTGGGATTGTCCTGATAGCCGTGGAATACCTCTCCACACCTCATAAGCACCTCAGGACAGGTTGCCCCCTTATCGCTACAACACTATGTGCTGGCGACCGTTTTCGGGGGTCCATTATTGATTGTGCAAGTCACCCCCTGCCATTTCATCCGTGTATAATACTACAGTACAAAATTAGCCAGACAGGGGACATAGTTCTTCCATAGTTCAAGGTAACCAATCTATTATAACCACGCAAACTCATAGCCCACTATGTTTTGTTTCCATGTTCTGCAATAGTCCTGCACCAACCGGGGGTTGTCCTTGGGTGCACTTGCATAGTGCATACAGGGATAATCGTCGGTTGATGCCGCATCATCATTTAAAATTGTCTAAGGGGCCTATGCGAGTTGGCTTTGGCCCCTCGTACGCCTTCCAAAGGTCCTGGACTCGTGGGTCCCAATATGTGTCAAAGAAAATAATAATAATAAAATATTTGTTTGCGTAAAACATGATATACAATTGTGTTAAATACAAATATATAATTATGGCACAAACACGTTTAGCTAGGGTAGGACAAAGCATGCAAAATTTCAAAGTCAGGGAAATAGGTATGGAGGCATCATCAATGAACTATTTAAAACATCAACATTTTTTTATCTTTAAATTCTTTTAAGCTATATAAACTATATTATTCTCATGATAATACTTATTCTAGGTATAAAAGTTTGGTGGAATGCGCCCTTAATAGGTAAATCCAAATTTCGCCAGATATGTTATCCCATTTCGTCCCATTTCGTTAGGGAGCGAGAGTAGTGCTATTACCAGGCAGAAGTCCATCCAGACTGCGGGTTGCCACTGAGAATTTCCTTTTTAGAAAAAAACAGTAACACTTTCCACGACCTGAGGAGAGGTAAGATTTAAGAACATACCTATTAATAAGATTTTCGTAAAATTATTGGAAAGAAGTTCTCTGACGTGGCTTGCGGTAGGAATAAACTGGTAGAAATCGTCACGAAACGAAAAAGCGTTATACCGAGGGGGCCTAACGCCTTTTCATGTGACTTCCTCCTTCTTTCTCTTTCTATGATACAGAGCAAGTGACCAGAGAGAGATTGTGATCGTGGTTTTCGATAGTGCTGAAGGCAATAGTGTGAGCAAAATGAAAATCCAAGATAGGAGCTGAGAAAAAATTTCTAATTCTCATCACGGGTTAGAGGATGCTAAAGCCGATAGTAGGGTCACAATGAAAGTCCAAGTTAACGGTTGTGAAAATTTGAAAATTCTTCATAATGGGTGTCGTTTTCATGGTTTTCGAGGATGCTAAAACCGTTAGTAAGGTCAAAATGAAAATTCAAGATGGCGACAACTCTACGAGAGCTTCTTAAAACTTATACTAGATGGCTCTGAATTAAAAACGCTTATTAAATTCAAACTTTCTCTTTATCTCTTTCTTTTATATACAAGAGTGTGTGCGAGCGAGTATCGGATAAATAACTTCGTTCCTAACGGGGGTTTCCCGACCGCACAGGTTTTTTTTGTTAGTCTCCTTTGACAATAAAATTATTATACCTAGATATATTATTTGTAATCGAAGATAAAGACTTTTATGTTTCAGTGCCATGCTTTGGCGCAGAGCCAGCGATGTAAAATACGTAAATACTGAAATTCCACCATACCTAGGATTTCCGTCCAAACATGTAGGTATTTTAGAAGTGTGTCATGAACAGTACCATTATTATAATATACTAGCTATGCCCGTGAATTCGTACGCGTGAATGCTGGGTATCAATAATGTGTCGCTTAGAGAAGGTGCAGGTACCAGTCCTCATTTTGATTACGTTGTCATTATTAACATTCTAGTGGTATTTATTTTAGAAGTATGATGGATATTTCCGAATGAAATTTAATTAAAAAAATAAACTGTTTGTTTCCTATTAATTAAATTAAATTTCATTCGAAAACCTCCATCGGTTTCTTACTAAACTTCAACTATATCCGACGACCCTTACTTATCTCCTTTGGTGACTGTACATATTTTATGCCGTAATAACTGTCTAAGATACGTATGAACGACAGCGGGTACCAACGGCTTAACGTGCTTTCCGAGGCTCGTCGGGGCACTTCAATTAGTTGCAGCAATTTTTGCCATAACACCTTAAATTATTTAAACCCGGCATGGTTACTAAAATACCCATTACGCTGGCAACGCAGAATTAAGTCAACTGGCGGTTCGGATTATTGTTTATTTAGGGTTTATATAGGTACTGAGCGGTTAAAGGAAAAGACGTCTGGTAGGACCGTATATTCACGACTGAACTTATTTGAGGGAGCGCAGCCGTCGCTATATACATGCATACATCATACCTTTAGCATACGTCACGCGATCATATTTCCTGTCATACGATGTGTCCCTACAGTTTAAATACCCGGATATGACAATAACGTTGTGCCATACTGTTATGACTGCTGACATTACGTATAGAATACAAAAGGTCCAGGGCCTAATTTACAGGCCTCCTCTCAGTGAGAGGGAATAATCCACCACGTGGATTCAGTGCGGGTTGGTAGATGTTGTGACAAAAAATCGAAGGCATGCTTCATTTTTCTAGGACGTGCCGGTTTCCTCACGATGTTTACCTTCACCGTTTTGAGAGCCGAAGACCCAGAAGTCCCAGAAGTGGGAAGATTATAGGCTGATTTATGCTTTCCCGGTTAACTTATCTGGATAAGAAAAGGAGGCTCATCTTCTATTGCATGGTACGAGTACAGCATAACTGGCAGAATATACGTGTGTAAATCCTCCTATTTTAAATCTTTGCACAACACTTCGGGACAGATGTGATGTGCGAGGTTATGTAAAAAAAAAAAATATATAATATTGTGTATTATACACATTAGAGCCTGTTGATTATAAATGTCATCAGATGATGAAATTTGATTTAGATTTTTTGAAATTTTGAAATTCGGGTTTACAAACATTTAAAACTTACATATACAAACAGCCAGACCCGAAACAACTACTTGTAGGTCATACAAATATTTGTTCCGTGCGGGAATCGAACCCGCGACACGAAGCGCAGCAGTCAATCGCTTAACCACTGCGCCAACCGTGCCGTCAAATATCCTCTACCCATAAATACCCTTTTAATAGCACACCGCGATTTACAAAAAAAAAAAAAAAATGGCGGCCGGGTAGCTATGCCACAAAGTTTCTATCCCCTTTACGGTATTCGGACTTTTTCCTTTGCTTGTGCTACATGACATTGCTTCTTGCCAAATTTCATAATTCAACGAAAAGGAAACAACGGGAAATAAGGGGAAGTACCTTATAGGTTTGATTCCCTTGCGAGTGTCAAAATATGCGGCATAAACGGAATATAAACGCCCGTAACTTTTGATTGCGTTGACTTAGAGGTTTGATTTTTTCACTGCTTTAAGGAATTGCAGACCTAAGTTTTGGTAATCATTTCAACTTGATAACTCCACGCGTTCCTGAGAAAAAGTGTCTTGACACACGGACAGACAGACAGACAACGAAGTGATCTTATAAGGGTTCCGTTTTTCCTTCAGAGGTACGGAACCCTAAAAAAAATGTCGCTTTATAAAATTGGGGACTGCCACAGATACACGACATGCGAAACAAACAAACGCGCCACCGTAACCAAATAGCGGCCTGAGCGCGGAGATATAACTTGCTTCCGGGCAAATCATGCGGGAAAGATAAGAATCATAATTAAATCTGAACAGGCAATTTCGCTTCTCTAACAACGTACAAGTTGTGGCGGTACTACTGCGGTTTCACTACTACGGTTTCGCAGCGGAGATGTGATACGCGCCTAATACAACAATGAAACCAACCACAGTAGCCGTTTCGTCCTAAAAAAATAGCTCGTGGACCAATCACCGATAGTTTGTACTAGTAATAATAAGTAATAAATTGTGCCAATAAAATCACTTCTTTCCTGTAAACACGTTTATTGTCGCCCTGTCTGCTAGACTAGAAATTATTGCCTCCAAATTGTAGGACGTCCTTCGTAGTGATGTGGCTATGTTGATTGAAGATGGAAGAGTATTGGTATCGGATTTTTGTTTGATGATGGTGGCTTGCGATTGGATAGAATAGAATACTCTTTATTATGTACACCATATAGATTACAGACATAAATATAGAAATTTTACAAAGGGTGACACAATGGGCGGTCTTATCGCTAAGAGCGATCTTTTAAAGACAACCTTTGGATGGATTGAAAAGGGAAGGAGAGACAAATTGTAGGTAGTCTGTGGTGTACTATTTACACGATACAATAAATACATACATAAAGTATATTATACCAATCTAAGTAAATATATACATATAACAATAGACATGAAACAGGAGTAAAGAAAATATAATGGTGCTGTTTAAGGAGAGGGGAAGTGATTTTTTATCATAATTTTAAATGTGGACAAAGATTGAGCACGCCTTACCGACACGGGCAAGTCATTCCATAAGCGTACTGCTTGAACAGTAAAAGATTTGTCATAGAAACTGGTGGAATGCATCGGCATCTCTAGTCTCAGGTTTTCCGATGACCTCAGATATCTAGTAACCTAGGATAGCTAGTAACCTAGGCTGTCTATAGGTACACGACATATTTATCAATGATCGTGTGTTCTGGCACCCCAATTGCGTAGCACACTTTCTTTTACAATCTGAATTATTTAGAAGGAAATTGCTAATCAATTGCTTCATATGTTCGAATAATTTGTCTGTTCAACAACGTAAGTAACACAATGAATGTTGTTGAACTGTCAATATGAAAGCGATTGCTACTGATAGTGTGTTACGCAAGTACCCCGCAGTTTGCCAAGCTATTGATGGATGAAGATTTTGGGGTTCAGTTTAGCCATTTTTTTTGGGTTTATTAGATTCTCGATTTCCCCCGTTTAAAAAAAAATATTATAAATTAATGAGGGTTTTCTGAAATGACGTTCACTAGGCGGCAGCACTGAGACGTCAGGTCCGAGCACCTGTCAAAAGTGTCAAAGTGCTTGTGTTTTCTCTAGTCCTGACTGAATGAAAAACGAATGAATGAAACGAATGATGAACGTCATCATATATTTTAAATTCATTGTCGAAATTGAAGACCTCTTACCAAAGTGGCGCCAACTGGTGGCGTAATTTTTTATGAAAACCCTCATTAAGTAAAGTGGGAAAGTGTAAATACCGAAATATTATTTTTAGTAACCAATTTTGTTGAATAAATTAATCAATCTAAATAAATCCCTGCAAGAAATCAGCTCAATGATAACTATGGACAACACAATATAATTTAAGTAGTTTTTTTTACTCAAAGTTGTTGATTTTTATTATTTATTGTTTTGTGTTTAAAATATGTAAGTATATTAATATTATATTGGAATTATAACATATTCATAATTGCTTAATACTTTTTCATTGACTGTGCCACCTTAATTTCGTCTGATAAAACGAGATTATAAAGTAAATAACTTTTCTGGTGGAAACAAGAATCCGTACTAACCGTTTTTTGTTTAGCACATATTTTTGTAACGAACACTATCCTCCAACTTTAAATTACTAACTTCGGCATTTATGTAGGTGTGCAACTTATGAATTTTTCGGGCATTAAAATTAAAGTACCTAGGTATGTAGTCAACAATGCCATTTAGGATATAACAATATCTTAATTGTAAAAGATAACACGCTTGGTAAAAGTAGCAACAATAAAGCCAATCATCTGTTCACTGATAACATCAACGCGGTCACTCGTTCGTCTGTCACCCGTCTGTCACCCGCAGTGATAATGACTATAAGCACGATTCCTTCTATCTTGTCATCTGACCGGAACATTTCCGATTGATACGAGTTCTTTAGATCACTGGGAAAACCGGGAATGAGGTTTTCTGAAAAAAAAATTTAAATCAGTCCATAATGTCCCTACGTCTGGGACAAAGATCTCCTCTCTGTGAGAGGGAGTGGGCCGTAATCCACCATGCGGGCCCAGAGCGGGGGACATGCCGGTTTCCTCAAGGCGTTTTTCTGCCCCGTTTTGAGAGGTGATAAAATAACTTGCACAAAGTAAAGCGCCTCACTGAGTTCGAACCTCATCATCCGCCTGCCTTGTCCCAACTATGTTGGGGTCGGCTTCCAGTCTAACCGGATGCAGCTGAATACCAGTATTTTACATGGAGCGACTGCCTATCTGACCTCCACAACCCAGTTCCTGGGTAATACGATAATACGATAGGCTACTGACGACCCTTGACGACTGTCAAAGATCCACGAATGACAGCCGGGACCAACGGCTTAACGTGTTTTCCGAGGCACGGAGGGGTTTTGGTATGTGAAGATGGACATCCACGGACCAACCGCGGCAAGCGTGGCTTAACCTGATCGATCGACCCGTGCGGCTGTTATTACTTAGCCACGAGCCCCTCCCGGACTGAGTTCGAACCTATGACCTATACATAACTCGTAACTCGCTGCCGTTACCACTTGACCACCGCTGCTCACAGCTGCCGGTCGATTCTGTAAAAATCTCACCGTGAAATAATAAGTGAAATGAGCAACTTAATAGTGTTAATCCCTAGCGAATGACAGCTCACTCCACGCTCACTTCACCCAAGCTTTCACGGTGAGATGATTACAGAATCGCAAGGCTGGACATTTGATTGCGAATAATTTTTAACTTATTGCCAAATTCTAAAATATATTCCAACTTAAATCGTTGGGTCTCATATTGTCGTTGTTGATGTATTGGACGAATAAAAGAGTTCCACCTAAGAACGTCTCTAAAGTTAAGTATACGTATTTTAAGAAATCAAGGGTAAATTGTGATTTATTCAGTACCCAGCTAAACTTCCTTGAATTCGCCGAGGTTAATTGGTTCCACAGAATACCGAAAATTCTACGTATCATCGCCAGCCGGTCAATTCTGGAAAATCTCACCGTGATAACTAAGGTGAAGTGAGCTTAGAGTGAGCTGTGAGTCTTGCTGATGCTAGGGATTGACACTATTGACGATTCACTTCAGGCTCACTTCAACTTTGTTTTCACGGTGAGATATTTACAGAATAGATAGGCAGAATTGTAATTTGATGAAACTCGTGTTATTCTACGATAAAGTACGTAATTAATCTAATCACTTACAGTCCGGCCGTCGAGAGAATGCGTTCCTGACACCTGTCAGTGCGATAATTATAGTAGCTAATAAAGATCAAATTCGCAAAACACGTGTCAGTTTGTATGAAACTGACAGGTGTCAAGAAAGCAATCTCTCGTCGGCCAGGCTGTAGTTGCCTTTGAAATTTAAAATAATTATAAATCAGTCTTCTGAAGTCTTATAAATAAGGTCCGATCAAGTTAAATCCCCGGTTGGATGTCTTATTGCTTATGCGACAGACTGTCTTGTAACCGAACCAGATGGAGAGGGCCTGTGAGGCAAGCTGCGACACCTGCAATTGGACACGATTCATCGTGACCACGGCCGCTATTTCAAGAGGGAGGCGAAGGAGTCAATGTCGAATCACTTATTTCAAAAAGGCACGAAAAAGGCACTTTTGAACGTCAAAATTTACAAACACTTGCGCAGATCACACGCGATGAAGTGAAACCTTCAAAAATGTTATTAGGTTTCTGCTTGAAGGCGCCCAGAGCACT
The DNA here is from genome assembly GCA_949629135.1 of Eremobia ochroleuca. Classification (NCBI taxonomy): domain Eukaryota; kingdom Metazoa; phylum Arthropoda; class Insecta; order Lepidoptera; family Noctuidae; genus Eremobia; species Eremobia ochroleuca. The sequence continues at coordinate 8,841,927 of OX451407.1, read as the reverse complement.
ATCGACAATCTACGAAGACTTACGAATATTCCCGAACGTACGAAGATGGGAGAGGGTACGGACAGCGCACAAAGAGGAGATCACAAAATATATAAGAAACACTTTATAATGCCAGCTATCTCATTCTCTCGCACGTTAAATCCTATAGATGTATGTGTTTATCTCTTTTTACTGTCGCTTTTTAGTTTCATTGAGTTTCAAATCACAACGATGCTAAAGAAGTTTTCACTTCAAAAAGTAGAATTGATTCTAGTGGCCCCTTCCAAGAGGTAGTTCGTATGAAGAAGAATATGCAAGAAACTATACCGTTACTCTTTTAAAACGTTATTAAATATTTTGAAAATTTAAAACAAATGAAAACTGTTGAACTCTAAAAAGTAAAGCCATTCCTACTGTTAATGAGTTACGCGATTAGGTACCCCGCTGTTTGAAGAAAACACTTCATTTTGTCTAATCGGGTACCGAATTTTTTGGTACCATTACAAAAGCACATCTCTACTCGTATCTCATCTATTTGTTCAGTCGGTTCGAGACCTCTATGTGACAAATAGGGCACAAATACTCAGTATTCTGACAAATATAGACTTCATACAAGAGGGGCCCGTGGCTAAATAATAACAGCCACACAGGTCGATCGATCAGGTTAAGCTACGCTTGCCGCGGTTTGCCTGTGGATGGCTGACCATCTTTACATACCAAGACCCCTCCGTGCCTCGGAAAACACGTTAAGCCGCTGGTCCCGGTTGTCATTTGTGGATCTTTGACAGTCGCTACGGGTAGTCAGAAGCCCGAAATTCTGACAACCAGTCTTACCAAGGGGTATCGTATTACCCAGTAACTGGGTTGTGGAGGATAGGCAGTCACTCCATGTAAAATACTAGTATTCAGCTGCATCCGGTTAGACTGGAAGCCGACCCCAACATAGTTGGGAAAAGGCAGGCAGATGACGATGATAGACTTTATACAACATTTTTCATACATTTTTATGAGCCTTTACAATCGATCTACTCTGTTAAAAATTCACAGTGAAAACCTAAATGAAGTGAGCTTAAAGTGAGCTGTCAGTCCCAAGCATCACGTGGAATGACAGGTCACTTCAAGCTAACTTCACCTAAGTTTTAATAGGCCGACTGAACTAGGTTACCATGGTGACCAGAAAATCGATAACCACGTATTTGTTTACGAGAACCGCCCAATGTTGCTTACAGTAATTAAATATGTTTTTTTTTCAAGTTGACGACTTCTTTTCGTAGCTTTTATGACGAATGGGTTTCTTTTGACGGTAAAGGTCATGAATGACTGATTACGATTCTATTACTTTATCGATTGGTTCTATAATAATTACCACCGTATCTCTAAGTTGACGTCGTGATGGTGCTTGGTCGCTCTTGAACTCTTGGTCTGAGCCAGTGGAGTTTACTTTACCGAAACAGATAAGGGGCCAATCCTAGAAATATACAGAGCAGAAACCGGCCGGGTAGCAAGTGGCAAGTTGTTGGGCAGTAACGACTCCACGGACCCCGTCTACCGGCAGAAGTCTTGTTGCTCATCTCTGGTTTCTCTTTATTGGTCGGCTTGAGTGGAGATTCGCAAGAGCAAGCGTTCCTCACAAAGGATATTTATTCCCTTCCTAAAAAGCAAGATACTTTTAGTTAATAATTTAACTTTAATAACTCCAAAAGTACATATGAGGGGCCCGTGGCTAAATAATAACAGCCGCACAGGTCGATCGATCGAAGCATATATTTACAATCGTAATCGAGATTTTAATAATATTTTTTTATGCTAATTCTATTGATCATTTTATATAATTTCAAAGCTAGTATTTTAGCTGTCAACACATTATACAACCTCTATTTTATGAGGTATTAAAATAAAATAGCAAACTGAGAAAAAAAAAGAAACAACAACAATAGTAACTTAGAATCTCAATTTTTTCTTTTTTAATCAAATCAAAATCACATTTCTTCAAACTAGGCTGTGAATCAGCACTTTTCGAACGTCAAAAAGACAGTCCCCCAAAACGCCCGCCCTTCACCACTTCCTAGTGTTTATTTCTTAGACTATAGACCCGATTGACGACATTTCGTGAATCCATCAAATCCCACTTTCACCCCTATCTAGTTACACAAGTACCAAGTACTCCACACAGTTCCGAAGCTAACTCCACTAACAACGTTACGTTGAACTGCCAGCAACTTGTGACTATGGTCTAATTGAAATCTTTGTAAGTCAACTAGTTCCACCGTCCAAAGCGACGGAGGATAGTTGCAGATGAGCTTTTTGCATGAAAGAAGTTTGTGTTAGAATTGTGCAGTAATGAATACAACGTGTAACGTTAAATGCGCAAAACCTCAGACACCCCAACTGATTCTTAATTCAATTGACCTATTTCAGAGAGAAAATAAGTTATTAAAAAAATTGTGAAGGCTTTATGTGCTGTTTTAATTTTACTGGCCATTCTGATCGTTTCTTTCGTCTGCGATGACGCTTTATTGAGGGAGGAGTCGTCACCGGGCCGCTGCGCCGCGCTGACATTGGGTGGGTTGCTTGACCTATTAATAAATAGACACGGCAACGTTTTTAATGAATTTTTTTTGAAAAATGTGACCTATATTAAAAAGTGGTTCAATTAATTCTGCTCGTTATTCTGATCAAACTATTTTCAGGTTTTGCGCATTTAACGTTACACGTTGTATAGGGTCAAATTAAATTACCTAGCGAAACTCTGCAGACGTCATCATCTACCTGCCTTTTCCCAAATATGTTGGGGTCGGCTTCCAGTCTAACAGGATGCAGCTGAATACCAGTATTTTACATGGAGCGACTGCCTATCTGATCATTACAACCCAGTTACTGGGTAATACGATACCCCTTGGTGAGACTGGTTGTCAGACTTTCAGGCTTCCGACTACCCGTAACGACTGTCAAAGATCCACGAATGACAGCCGGGACTAACGGCTTAACGTGCTTTCCGAGGCACGGAGAGGTCTCGGTATGTAAATATTGTCACCCATCCACAGGCCAACCGCGGCAAGCGTAGCTTAACCTGATCGATCGACCTGTGTGGCTGTTATTATTTAGCCACGGGCCCCCCTAAAACGCGATAGGATCTAAATTTGTTTTATTTTGTTTTATCGTGTTTACATAACAATACCTATCACGTCTGTAAAGTTTACACAAAAAAACAGGTTTTTTTTTATTTTTTTTTTTGTTTTATCACGTTTATATATCGATGTCCATCATATCTGCGGAGTTTCGCTATCTAATTTAAATTGCCATATATAATACTCAACAAATTTTTTGACAAAATGTCCCTTACGTTATTTGATATTTCCACCATCGATACGTCTCAGTGACTTCTAAACTCTTGCAGTTTACACTTTAACATTTACACTTTGAACACTTTTTTTTTTCACACTTTGACATTTTAACATTTTACCTATCACGGATAATCAAATTACCAAGTGATTCTGAAGCACACAAACGTGCCGATGTTAGGAGCTCCCGAGGTCCCTAGCTAACAACATTACGCCCCAACTCCGGACAAAATGCGTCTAGTTAATTGAAATCTTTGTTTTGTTAACTAGTTTCAACTTGCAGAACTGATGCTCCAACTTTATAGCACTGGGAGTGTTTGTGCAAGAATTTCAAATGCAAAAGTTAAACTTTAGCAGTTTTGGGAAGTAAATGCAATTTCTAAACAAAGTTTAAAAAACATGAGCGGTGCTCGCGAAGTCACGATTATGATTGGTCGCTATATACTTAACTAAGAAAGTTCGTAAAATGATGTGTTATTAACGATAAATAATGAACTAAAATGTATCTTGCTTTTTTGGAAGGGGTAACTACAGTTCTTTTTCCTCTGACAGCTTCCCCCCACTTCCCTCCCCCAACTATAATCTAATACGAGAATAAAGATCACTGGGATTTTGACAGAATTGTCATTGGAAGCATCTCAACAGCAATCTTATTTCAAATAGAGATATCTTATTTCAAATAGAGATTTTAGATACAAAAACAGAGGAAAACAAATAACTGTGAAAGGATTGTAGATTTAATATATATATATATTTAATTTTTGCAGACAAAAGTGCCTTTATAGGTCGAATTGAAATAAACGATTTCACTTTATAAGTCCAGCAGAGAGCAGCCAACGCCCTTTTCTAGGAACTAATATTACCGTAAAACGAATGCGATTAATTCACGGTTTATACTTTTGCTCACGTTTAAAAGAACCAATAAAATAAAACTAGCATTTTTTTATCGACACAAACACAGATGAAAAACCTTGTTATGCGCCGAACCTTGAAAACCTTGTTACGAAAAATATTTTCATTTTTATTATAGAGCCAATCGATAAAGTAATAGGATCGTAATCAGTCATTCATGACCTTTACTGTCAAACGAAACCCATTCGTCATAAAAGCCACGAAAAGAAGACGTCAACTTAAAAAAAAAAAAAACTTATTTAATGACTAATAAACGTGTTATATCAGATGAACACACCGATTTCTCTCTTTCAGTCGTCAATAATTTCACTTTCGAAAGAAGAAGACAAAGCGTAGTGTTGCCATACAGACGCTATACAACTTTTATTAGTAAGTAAACAACATTAGGCTGCTCTCTTAAACAAATAAGTGATTGTCGACTTTATGGTCACCATGGTAACCTAGTTCAGTCGGTCTATTCAATAGAAAAGTAAGTTTTTAACTGTAGAAATCTCACCGTGAAATTATGGCTAAAGTCCGCGTCACGAGAAGCTATACATTTTGTAAACACAGATTCAGGGGATCGCAACCTTTGGATCAAATAAAAAAAAAAAGTTTTGTAATGATTTTTATTTTTATATAGGGATATAATTATGTTAAGACACACATCTAATTACTGCCCTCAGACGATTTCGAGTATTCTGCATCTGTATTCTGTTTCATTGACAGCGTCAGCGTGAAATAATGATATATACTTATATCGCACCTACGCTACGGTTCAATAACGTCACTTATGCAATGGGGGAGGGTTGTAAATAAACGTTTATATTATTTTATTACAAAATTGTGAGATGTTCGCTTTAACTTTAATATGAAGTTCAAAGCTGTAGTTTATTACCAGTTAATTTCTTTAGTCAAGAAGAGGAAGAAGAACATTATAATAGGATGGCGAATTTTTAAACGCTTCTCCTGAAATATTACATCATTTGCATAAGTGACGTTATTGCACCGTAGGTGCGATATAATAATGCTTAATATAATAATGTTTACGTTCCATGAGTCAGACGCGTTCCAGTACCACAAAACATTAGACGACAGTGCTTTATATCACTAAAATATAACTCGACCAAGTGGAATTACTCATTAGTTCCGTATTACACGTATGTACTTTGAGTTACTCGAATTTGGGATCATTTGTTCTTGATTGAATTGTCGCTACGTAACTTAGTAGAAGTTCTTTATTTACATAATATATAGCTTCTCGTGACGGTGACTTTAGAGAGGAACGACTGAAAACTGATATGGAGGTCTTAACATAGAAATAAGTAAGGGCAGAAGGATGGTGATAATGCTGTTTACAACTTCCAAGATTCAATGTCCCTAGGGGATTTATCTCAACCAGTAAATAACCTAGTTGGTATAGTGGCCCACGCATTACTGCTGAGAATGGATGCCTGGATGCAATTCATGGGTCGGGCAAAGTGTTACTGGGTTATTCCATCTTGAATATCTCAGTAGTAGCCCGAGTCTGAAGTTGTGCCCGGTTGATGGCAATACCAGTAGACTCGCCCCCTATTCTATAGGACTACAATATAACTGTAATGTGGGTGTACTATAGGTACACCTCTGCCTAACTCCTTGGGGAATACAGCCGTGATGATTACCTAAATGAAAGTGTAAGCGAATGACTTAATAGACGCCATTTGCCAATTCAACCACTGCTAGTAGCGGTGAACTGGCGAGTGAAAAGTAATTACTATAAAACGTTCCTGTGGTTGTGCGGTCCGTGATTGGTGACCCCTGCCGCGCCGGCAAATTAACTTGTAGTTCAGATTCGAAACTCTCGCCTTTTACTAAAATACACAATTTACTTTAATTACTCTGCTGTGTTTGTTTTCGTGAATAGTTTGTTGATTGCGGTGATTCAGAATTACTTGTACAGTTGGGTGACAGTGACACTTTTGATCGGAGACAGTGTGACCTACCAGAAAAGAATTGTAGAAAAATTCTTTATCAAACCTGATTGCACCCTAATTGCGTAACACGTTTTCAATCACAATCAGAAGGATTTTGTAGAAAATTCCTATTCCTTACACTTATTTATTTATTGTTTATTAGCTGCGCCCCGTAGTTTCACCCGCATAAGTGTCGATCCCGTGGGAATATCGGGATAAAAAGTATTCTATGTGTTAATTCCGGTTATAAACTATCTGTGTACCAAATTTCATTCAAATCCGTTCAGCCGTTTGAGCGTGAAGAAGTAACAAACACACGAACACACACACTCACAAACTTTCGCCTTTATAATATTAGTGTGATATACTATACTTAATTGTACAGACGCCAGCACATAGAGCTACCCGAAACGGTGAATTTTTTCCCATCAACTTTGAACCTTATGCTTCAGCGATAAAGTTGAAAATCTATTAAAGAAATTTGACAGATTGTAGTAACTTGATATGGTGGCGTCTGTACATCTCAAAAATAGAAAAAAACATATTGAACACTAAAAATATACAATAGGCGGCCTTATTGCTTTCTGCGATCACTTCCAGGCAACCTTGGAATGGACAGTGATTTGCTTGGACATAAAATGACTTAAGATGCTTACATAAAGAAGCGGGTTTTCGGTCCCGACTCCCGGTACAGGCCACTGCAGGTTGATCTTCGGAAGGAAACGGTTACATGTTTTACCTGTTTCTTTATGTGTGAGCGCGTAAGTTAATGTGGGACTATTTCGGTACCGATCCCTACGGCTTTGTCTGTACTGGAAACCAGCCGTGCGATTCTGTAACCATCTCACCGTGAAAGCTTGGGTGAAGTGAGCGTGGAGTGAGCTGTCATGCGCTAGGGATTAACACTATTAAGTGCTCACTTCACTTATGATTTCACGGTGAGATTTTTACAGAATCGACCGGCTGTTTCTTTATGTAAGCATCCTTACTCTTATGTAAGTTCTAATTTTGTATTCTATCCATTGGTGTAACACCACACATCCTTCATAGAATTCTCATCTCAGCTGCATGCAATTGCCTTTCATTCATCCTTTACACTCATTGCCTCGTATGTTCGAAATATTTATGTAAATAACGAAATGAATAATAATAATAATAATAAATGAAAACCTCGTGAAAGTCGAGAAAGACAAACAAATTAAGTATCTTGACTTGGCTCGCGAGGTTGTCGACATGTGGGATGTGGACTCAGCGATCATTGTGCCGATGTGGTGCCGATAGTCGTGACAGTCAATGGATTAATAGCCAAAAGCCTCGACCAACACCTGAGGAGGCTTTCGTTAGGCAGCTGGATCAAGGGCTTGATTCAGAAAGCGGTACTTCTGGACACGGCTCGTATTGTCAGGAGGTTCCTCTCTCTGGAGCCCTGACTGCCGGTAGCTTGGACCCTGTTCCCGTTACCGGTGGGCTACTATTTTTTATATTTTTAAATGTTTTTATATTTATTATATTCTAATATTTCAAAATATAAGTTATATGTATTTAATTAAATAAAGGAGATAATAATAATATTCCACAACTTTCACACAACGCCATCTAGTCCCAAACTAAGCAGAGCTTGTGCTATGAGTAGGTACTAGACAACTGATAAACATACATATATATGTATTTCTAAATACATACATATTATAGATAAATTACACTCAGACAAAGAACAAATGATCGCGCTCATCACACAAACACTTGAATGTTTGTGTGATGAGCACGATTGTGTTTTGTGAATGGCATGTGAATTGAGTGAATTGTGAATGGCATGGCCAATGATATGGTTCTATGCAATTACTCCGAAGTAATGATTAGGCGTAAAGTGATATGAGGCTTTTTCAGACCAGCCAAATTAGTAAGTCTTGTAAAACATTTTTATTTAGTGTCTACATATACGTTGCATACGTTGTATGCAAACTGTCCTTCAAGATGTTTTTCTAGCGACAGACATCAAAGGTGATTGGATCAAAGAGGTCTATTTATAGAATCGACATCTGTGAGTCGTATATTATGTAGTCCTATTAGATTGATTGTATCGATCGACGCCCTACCAGATACGAGCTCCGAGGAATGTAGGTAATAATAAATCTATACTGATAATAAAGCTGAAGAGTTTGTTTGTTCAACGAGAATCTCTGGAACTGCCAGTTGGATTTGAAAAATTCTTATTGTTGAAGTGAAAACTTCTTTAGCATCGTTGTGACATGAAACTCAATAAAACGAAAAAGCGACAGTAAAAAGAGATAAACACATACGTCTATAGGATTTAACGTGCGAGAGAATGAGATAGACGGATATATATACATATATAAGTATACAGTGTTTCTTATATTTTTGATCTCCGCTTTGTGCGCTGTCCGTACCCTCTCCCATCTTCATACGTTCGGGAATATTCGTAAGTCTTCGTAGATTGTCGGTACTGCTCTGGGCGCTTTCAAGCAGAAACCTAATAACACTTTTGAAGGTTTCACTTCTATCGCGTGTGAACTGCACGCATGTTTTTTTTTTTTTTTTTTTTTGATAGCCCAGTTCTGGAGGAAGGCTATAGGCTATTTATGAGACTCTTAGGAGCCGAGAAAGCTGAAAATAAGTGAGAAAGAACGCTAGGTAAGTGAAAATGAAGTAAATAGCACGGGCAGGCGTTTCGATACGACTGGGTGCGTCGGGGGAAAAAATAATTTCACGTGGACGAAGTCGCTGCAGAAGCTAGTGAAATAATACAAGTACAAGCTAGTTTCTTTACTTATGGAATATTTTCCGTCATCTACGTGGGCAGAAGTTAGTTACAGTCCGTTAACAGTTAATTTACCTCTGATTTTGCATCACTGTCCAAGTCACAGTGATCTTTATTCCCATTCTTATAAGGTTGCTGTCGGGTTGTTGCCACTGACAAGTCTGACAAAATGATTGCGAGGTCTAATTTCGTTACAATAAGGTTGCTGTTACTGCTGTCAGAGGTAAAATAACTATGAACGGACTGTCAGAGACCAGTGTGCAGACGCCAGCACATCAAGCTACTACAATCTGTCAAACTTTAATAGATTTTCAACTTAATCGCTAAAGCATAAGGTTCAAAGTTGATTGGGAAAATTTGACAGTTTCCGGTAGCTTGATGTGCTGGCGTCTGTACGTATCGTGGTCAGATAGGCATTCCGTCCTTGTAAATTACTGGTATTCGGCGGCATCTACTCTCTGCATCATCTCTCGTCTTAATCTCTAATATAAGTCCGTCAACAAAGATTCAGGCCCGTCCGAAAGTAGCTCAAAACATCGAAATAAACCCTACTTTCGTTTAATAAATTTTTTTGGAAGGGTGAAAACACATCGAGAGAAGGGACAACTGTCAAATCGTGTTGTCATTCGTTCTTAGTTTGGTCCCCGAACTAATCTTATATCCGTAGTTGGTAAGGAGTTCGATACTCCGAAATAAACCCTACTTTCCATTAATTAACTTTTTCGGAAGGTTAAAAACACATCAAGAGTAAAGACACTGTCAAATCGTGTTGTCATTCGTTCTTAGTTTGGGCCCCTACTAATCGTATGTCCATAAGTGATACGGAGTTTGATACTCCGAAATAAACCCTACTTTTATTTTTATTTATTTGTCGTCACAAGCGATATCAAGACGACAAAATAATCAAAATAAAATAATAATCGGTTGATTTCATAATATTGGTCAAACCGGAACTTAATTCTCATTGGTTGATCGGTTAGTACAGTGAACGCCGTGAAGTGGCGCTATAACTTCGCGCCATTTTCCACACGTGGACAGAGCCGATTGGAGAGCGGCCGGCATTCGACTTGCGGAACGCACGCCGGACGGTTGAGAGCATACCATCGGAACTGTCATGTTCACCGTACAAACCTTTGTTTCTTACTGCTCATAAAGTGATTGTAAATTACCGAATAAACGTGACTGTGATTTGTGCTTCAAACTACGTTTTACTGGTTGCCCGAGTACCCACCTTCCTCATGGAACCCGTACCAAGAAATTATGATGATGGCCCTGTTATCGCTACGCCCACGCTCGCGCCGACATATTTATCTTCTTCGGAAGGGTAAAAGCACACCAAAGGGAGTTAGGACAACTGAACTTCGGCTGAAACTACTGTTTTCGTGCTTAGAGAGTAGTCACTTGGATATACTGGAAGTCGACCGTTAGTTAATATCGAACTATGTTGGGGTCGGCTGCGTAGGCAGATAATATTGAGTGCCGGACGGGAATGGCCAGGTGTTCCCGGCCCATCCCGTAGCCCCCCACCCGGGGGGACATGCAGGGCCCGCCAACTAGGCGGGCAGGCGCCGGGGGGATTGTGGACGCAAAGGCTGAGCCGGATTCCCATGACCCCCCCATCAAGGCGATGAGGGAACACCGCTGAGTTTTAGTGGGTATACTGCCACTCTTGGCAGGGAGTCCCACATACTCCGTTCCGTCCCCCGACGAGCGGAGATGCGTAATGTCATTTCTCAGCGAAAAAAAAAAAGGCAGATAATATTAACGATGATCATCAATTTTCGTTGGTGTATTAAATGATAATGAAGACGTCTAGGGTATGGATAGAAACAACGTCCTATTTGCGCTACCTATTTAATTAAATTACCGAGCGAAACTCCATGGATAGAAAAAGTTCGACTTTGTTGAGCGTCGTCTCTATCCTCCATTCACTCCCTTTGTCTTACTGTAGTTGTTTTTGTATAACTAAATAACCATCCGTGATAGAACTGATATATAAAAATCCTCTCTCGGCTTTGACCATTCCTCATCATCTGCCTAGCCTTTTCACAAATATGTTGGAGTCGGCTTCCAGTCTAACCGGGCTTTGACAATTTCTATGAATTGAATAAGCTCGGAGATCAATAAAATGCCCAGCAATATTACAACCAAACGTAAACGATATATAGATTTATTGAAACGAAGAAGAAGCACTCCTAATTCACTCACAAACCAAATCAATTTCAGATAATACACCAATCCAATAATATGATTCAGCGGTTTGGGATTCGACCATTTATTAATAAAACAAAATATTATTATATAAGTGCCCGCAATCCGTATTGGGCTCGCGGTGGATTACGGCCCAATTCTTTTCACAGAGAGGAGTGTGTCCCAGCATTGGGAATGTTTTAGGCTGATTCTGCTATAGAGGTATGAGGAACAGGGTTTAAAATTCATTCATCCTCCATGGAAAAGGGGGGATTCTGAGGGGCTTTTGGTTAAGTTATAACAGCCGCACGAGTCGATCAATCAGGTTAAACTACTCTTGTCGCAGTTGGTCCGTGGACAACGTTTTGTAACGAAACCCCTCCGTGTCTCGGAAATCATTTTAAGCCGTTGGTCCTGGCTGTCATTCGTGGATGTTTGACAGTCGTTACGGGCCGTCAATAGCCCGAAAGTCTGACAACCAGTCTTACCAAGGGGTATACCCAGTAACTGAGATGTAGAGGTCAGATAGGCAGTCGCTCCAGGTAAAATACAGGTATTCATATTTATTTTCTTAGGTCGGTGTGGATTTTCATGTCATGTCTGTAACAGTATTGACCCGTATTGACAGGAGCCCGTGGCTAAATAATAACAGCCGCACAGGTCGATCGATCAGGTTAAGCTACGCTTCCTGCTGTTGATCTGTGGTTGGGTGACCATCTTTACATACCAAGACCTCTCCGTGCCTCGTAAAAAAACGTTAAGCCGTTGGTCCCGGCTGTAATTCGTGGATGTTTGACAGTCGTTACGGGCCGTCAATAGCTCGAAAGTCTGACAACCAGTCTTACCAAGGGGTATCGCATTACCCAGTAATTGGGTTGTGGAGGTCAGATAGGCAGTCGCTCCATGTAAAATACTGGTATTCAGCTGCATCCGGTTAGACTGGAAGCCGACCCCAACATAGTTGGGAAAAGGCTAGGCATAAAGGCTAGGTATGATGATGGGAAAGGGAAGATTCTCCGATCAGACGGGTGTTGTGTCTGGTGGGCTGGTTAGTGACTGACGATTTATTTCAGGACGTTGTATACTGGCTGACTTTGTTTACCGTCTAGACAAACACAGGGGTATAAAAGGTGAACGGAGTAGAAGCCTACAAAGCACATAAATTTCTTATTTTTTTCACATTCCTACTCCGTATCACCAACGGACAAATGATTAGTTTGGGGATCGATCTAAGAAATAATGACACCACGATTTGACAGGTGTCTCTACACCCAATGTGTCTTTGCCCGTTCGGATAAGTTAACCCTTAAATGCATAATGTTGCCATATGGCAACAAAGTACGTTATTTAATTTTTTTAAGAATGTGATAGCTGTGAGTGTCTGAACGCACCTCTTTATGTCAAAACAATATATATACTCTATGAATATTAATATTTATTATATATATTTTTTCTAAATTCTATAGATAAATACCTATACAATAGCATTTTTTGCAATAAGATACAATAAATCATGCATTTAAGGGTTAATTCATGGGATGAGCGTTCACTTTGAAGTTTCAAATTACTTTCAACCGGGCCCGTATCTTTGTTGACGTTGAGAGTAGGCTCTCGGTTTTGCGTTGAGATGCAGCCCGCCTGTACTGTGCGATGGTTTATAAATACAAAAGTGATCTATGAGAATTTTTGCGTTGCATTGCGTTGCGGTGCTATCCACTGCGGTGCTATCCACTGCTGCTTTGGGGAATTTTTGTAATGCGATGCACTGCGGGCCACCGCTTCTATAACGCATGAGCGCGGGTGAGTTCAGCATCCTAATTGCGTAACACACCATAGATAAAAGTCGCAGGTGACTATTACTCTCAATTTGAGTCATTTTGAAGGATATTGCTAATCTACTGCTTCATATGTTCGAAAAAATTGTTTGCTCAACAACGTAAATAACGCAATGAATGTTGCTGAACTGTCAAAATGAAAGCCATACTGTTAGTGTGTTACGGAATTACCCCGGCCGTTCCCGGATAAGGCAGTTTTTTTGAGCTTGTCTATTCAAAATTCTCAGTAACAACTCGAAAGATTTGTACTGTAAAGATTATCGGCATTGTTTTACTCTCGATTAGGTATGTTGGACAGTAATAAAGAGTAGTCGACCCTTCTGGTCGCCGTTTGGGAAATAGAGGCGTGATGTAACGTTCAGGTAATATAATTTTAATGCCTGTCATTGTCAAGCGGGGGTTACTGGAATCGATATTTGGTCAAACGGCTGTTATCTAAGCAATTTTCATGGTTTAATATTGTAGAAGGTTTCTTGGAAGTGTGGCGGACGGACTATAATAGATTGAGTGGGCTTTGAGTGTTGTCTTACGAATAGTTCCTAAGCACTCGTCTTTATAATAGGGTAGATCGGTTAATTGATATTTACTCGTTGAGCAAGTTTGCGCTGAAAGCAAGCTAACATGTACTCGTAAAACAAAAATTTTCCCGACCGAATTTTAGTTTTACGAGTACATGATATCATCATCTGCCTGCATTTTCCCAACTATGTTGGGGTCGGCTTCCAGTCTAACCGGATGCAGCTGAATACCAGTATTTTACATGGAGCGACTGTCTATCTGCTTCCACAAACCAGTTACTGGGTAATAGGTACGATACCCCTTGGTAAGACTGGTCATCACACTTTCGGGCTTCCGACTACCCGTAACGACTGTCAAAGATCCACGAATGACAGCCGGGACTAATGGCTTGACGTGCTTTCCGAGGCATGGAGGGGTCTCGGTAAGTAAAGATGGTCACCCAACCACAGGCCAACCACGGCAAGCGTAGCTTAACCTGATTGATCGACCTGTGCGGCTGTTATTATTTAGCCACGGGCCCCTGTCAATAGGGGTCAATACTGTTACAGACATCACATGAAAATCCTCTGTACGGATCTCATTCATCCTTACAGACCTATGAAAAGAAATATGCCAACCTGTAACGACTGTCAAAGATCTACGAATGACAGCCAGGACCACCGAGACACGGAGGGGTCTCGTTTTGTAATGGAAGTTCACCCATCCACGTACCGACAGCGACAAACGTAGCTTAACCCTTCGAGCGACTCATGCGGCTGTTATTATTTAGCCACAAGCCCATAATATTATATAATAATCCATTATTTTTTTCCATTTTTTTTTTTATATTATTTTGTATTCGAACCACCATCATGAGGAAACCAGCATGTCTTTGAAACACAATTTCGGAGACATGTGACATCTACGAATATCAAACCGTACTGGGCCCGCGTGTTGGATTACGGCCTACTCCCTGTTAGGGAGGAGGCCTGTGTCCCAGCAGTGGGAACATTAAGACTGATTATGTACATTTTGTATTATGTACAGACGCCAGCACATCAAGCTACTACAATCTGTCAAAGTTCTTTAATAGATTTTCAACTTTATCGCTAAATCATAAGGTTCAAAGTTGATTGGGAAAATTTTACAGTTTCGGGTAGCTTGATGTGCTGGCGTCTGTACCTAAATGTCAAAGGCACAATACTGCGAAGCAATGATCAAATAACATCAAAGTTCTCTACGCCTAAAATTCTAGTATATTTCTGAGGTCACAAGGACAAAAAGCTCCTTCTTCAAATGTACCGAAACTGACCGGCTTCGTATAAAGCCACCCTAATGAGGGTATTTTGGGAATAGGAGCAATTTATTTCGTATAAGAAACAGATTGTCCCTTCTAAATTGCTTTTCATTTCCTAATCAGAAGAATTTAATCTGTCGCAGGCTGAGTGGATTTGAGACGAATTGCCTCAACGTGCTGACAATGGACAACTTTCTGACTTCTAGACCAGCACCCTAATTGCGTAACACACTATCAACTATAATCTCTATCATTTTGAAGGATATTGCTAATCCATTGCTTCATGTGTTTGAAAAATTTGTCTGCTCAACATCATAAATAACGCAATGAATGTTGTTCAATTGTCAAACTGAAAGTCATTGCTACTGTTACTGTTTTACGCAATTACCATAAAGAGAAAGGTTTTGGTTAGGGATTCTCGTCGTGACTTCTCGAAGCGGGAATTCCCGGAAATTCCTAGTCGAGAAATCTCGAGTCCTGAGAAAAAAATAGTCGAAATACCAGAACCCTAGTACAGGTCCAGCAACAAAATGAGGGGTTACAAAGAATGTAAAAGTTGTCGAAAATATAACTCAAGGAAACCTACAACAGCCGTGAGGTTCTGTAACCATCTCACCGTGAAAACTTGGGTGAAGTGAGTGTGGAGTGAGTCGTCAATAGTGTCAATCCCTAGCATCAGCATGACTCACAGCTCACTCTAAGCTCACTTCACCTTAGTTATCACGGTGAGATTTTTCCAGAATCGATGGGCTGAGGCTGCATTTAACCCTTAACTGCATCGTGATGGAAATTTCCATCAACCAATCCAATGCCATATTTTCGTTTCCACAGAGCACGGGGATTCCCCAATTGTTGGAGATATTCAACTCATTTTGTTCCCAGTAGATTCGTTCTGATTACATAAAGATGGTGAATTTCCACCAGGCCATTTAAAAAATAAAAAACAAAAAGTATTTTTATGAATATATTTTTTCCTTACTACAGAGCTAATGTTACGTCCAAATAAATTTAATTAGCTTAAAAAGTAAAAATCTTGCAATTAAGGGTTAATAAATTAACTATGAAGTCTTATAAGCTTCAACGAATACTAATTAATAAATTAACAAGTATTATTCACTTTTACACAATCCGTACAGTTTTCCAAACTTTGTTTCGGCCATTTGCTCGAATATGTGGGCGGCAATAAAATTCGTTACCCAAGCCTTGTGTAATAATTGTCTATCTCGTCACGTTGCCCTGCAATGCGCTACGGCAAGTCGATCTCATCGGCAAAGTAAGGACCCAAGGAACAATTTTTAAAGCATTTTGAGAAAAAAGATTCAATGTCGAGTTTTAATTTCAGTTATGTCGGTTTAATAGCTTTTCCTGGTATGGCAAAGAACAATGGCCAATTTCTATAGGAGCTGGACCTTACTTTTATTTTACATGTCCCAAAATAAGCTTCATCTAGATTGGTTTGTTCTTATGTTGGAAACATCATCCCGTTTAAAAATCATTTCTAAATAGCCACATTTTTTTTGTAAAAGTGTCAATTATACTGTTGATCACGCTGTTGATGTTACAATCAACAACTACCTTTTATCCGACTGTTGCGTAGCTTACAAGTATACTTAGCGATAAGCAAGGAGGGTAATTAGCGATCTAGTTTCTATTTTTTGCGATTTCTCTTAAAGAATTTCCCAAAAAATAAAGAAATCTGAGATCTAAGAAGTCTGTCAAGGCGTTGGTGCGCTTTGACAGGTGCCCTATTTTTTGGGAAAACGTCACTTGTCGATGAAAAATGACGTTTCATTGTACGTAATTGAACTGAACGCTTTCACTTAATTATCTTTTATGACAAAGATCCAATGCATAATAAATCAGCATAGTAGTGATATCGTGCCTAAATACCAATTTAATTGAATAACAGTTAACAACTATTCAGAAAAAAATTAATATTCATAGTCTTTGAATAACAAGTCATTTCATACGCGAAATGAATCGTCAATAGGTGCGTTCTGAAACTATTATTCGAAAATAATTTAGAAAAAAAAGAAAAACTAAAATAAGGATAACTTTTTTTGTGGCCACTTAAAAAGATATTTCTTGTGTTTTTTATGACCTTAAAAAATAAGGCTATTTTTCATACATATAGCATATAGGGACACTATCGTTTCGTCGCCAGGTACGTTTTGGCCAACCTTCTTTAACGAAAACTTGTAAGGATGTTATTTGATGGTTTGAGTTATATCTTATCAAGTTGTCTACAGATTTCATGATCACGATTTGATATCAAAATAAAGATTATGAATATGAATATGAATATGAGATTTGCTCGATTTTTTATTCTATATACGGGGTCAAATTAAATTAGCTAGCATAACTCCGCAGACGTGATGGGTGTCGATATCTCAAACGATAAGACAATAGATAAGTTTCTCAATTTGTACTTCTAATAAATAATAACACTATCGCAAAACTCGCTCCGCGTCAATGGACAGGCAGCCTAATGCCTCAGTCATTCTCTACCAGTCAACCAAGGGCGGTGAAGAGGTTAGACAGCAGGTGCTTTGATTGAAAGGACAGTGAAAAAATAAAAACTGTTAAAACTAGACAAATACAGAAATAGGTTATAAACACATACATACTATTTACTATAATATATATTTATAATATACAACGTGTAACGTTAAATGCGCAAAACCTGCAAATAGTTTGATCAGAATAACGAGCAGAATTAATTGAACCACTTTTTAATATAGGTCACATTTTTCAAAAAATCTTCAATAAAAACGTTGCCGTGTCTATTTATTAATAGGTCAAGTAACCTAATGTCAGCGCGGCGCGGCGGCCCGGTGACGACTCCTCGCTCGACAAAGCGTCGTCGCAGACGCAAGAAACGATCAGAATGGCCAGTAAAACTAAAACAGCACATAAAACCTTTACAATTTCTTAAATGACTTATTTTCTCTTTGAAATAGGTCAATTGAATTAAAAATCAGTTGGGGTGTCTGAGGTTTTGCGCATTTAACGTTACACGTTGTATAAAAATACAAGGAAGAGAGGTTTTGAGATGAATCTACGCTATTTATTTTGAAAATAACTCTGAAATTTCCGCTTAAATGCATACCGACTGGTGGCCGTCCTGATATCAAGAGGAAGCGCATTCCAAAGAAGAATGGACTGAACATGAAACGACTTTTGAACACTGAGAACATGGTATTTTTCTTTATCTGACGTTTTCGTCAATCAAATAATCTTAATCTCCATGGAAACCATATAGAGTACAGATTAAAATGTGTTGTTTTCTGTAAGTTTATATTAAAAATAAATAAACTATAAATGGTATATAGTATAGTGTAGTGTGTGTTAGTGTAGTAGTAGACGCCAGCACATCAAGCTACCCGAAACTGTCAGATTTTCCCAATCAACTTTGAACCTTATGCTTGAGCAATAAAGTTGAAGATCTATTAAAGAAATCTGATAGATCGTAGTAGCTTGCTTGATGTGCTGGCGTCTGTACAGACGCCAGCACATCAAGCTACCCAAAACTGTCAAATATTTCCAATTAACTTTGAACCTTATACTTTAGCGATAAAGTTGAAACTCTATTAACCCGTCGCGCGCCAATTAGCAGACACAATAGAAATTTTATTGTTATCTGTACACATGGTGTACATTCGACGTCTGAGGTTAAAGAAATTTGACAGTTTGTAGTAGCTTGATGTGCTGGCGTCTGTACCCTACGCATTGATTCACGCCAAGCCAAAGTTCGGCCGAACGCGTTACGAACAGCAGTCAAGACATTAACTACACAGGGGGCGGCGTAAATGTTGAGGACCGCGATAAGTTAAAAGTTTACTACGTGTTTAACGCTGCCAGTAAATTTTATGAAGCTGGCAAGTGATACTATACTAAATGGACTTATGGCTGTGCCAAAAGCCTGTTGTTTAGATCAGACTCTTTTATATTGAAAAAAAAGAACCTTTAGACTAAACGGTTTAATTATTTATTTTCACTTCAAGACACAACCATCAATGTAGCCCTGGCTCTTGTACAGACGCCAGCACATCAAGCTACTATAATCTGTCAAATTCCTTTAATATATTTGCAACTTTATCGCTATTAGCATTGTGTTCAAGGTTGATTAAGAAAATTTTACAGTTTCGGGTAGCGTGATGTGCTGACGTCTGTAGGTACTAGGAGTTCCTCTATCACAACAGCCAGACCTCTCAATTTACAGAAAGTACGATAAAGAAGCGCGATAGACAAAAATGAGATACCTTATATAACGTGTAACGTTAAATGCGCAAAACCTGAAAATAGTTTGATCAGAATAACGAGCAGAATTAAGTGAACCACTTTTTAATATAGGTCACATTTTTCAAAAAATCTTCATTAAAAACGTTGCCGTGTCTATTTATTAATAGGTCAAGCAAGCCAATGTCAGCGCGGCGCAGCGGCCCGGTGACGACTCATTCCTCGGCAAAGCGTCTTCGCAGACGCAAGAAACGATCAGAATGGCCAGTAAAACTAAAACAGCACATAAAACCTTTACAATTTTTTAATGACTTATTTTCTCTCCGAAATAGGTCAATTGAATTAAAAATCAGTTGGGGTGTCTGAGGTTTTGCGCATTTAACGTTACACGTTGTATTTGTGGCATGTATTCAAAGGTAGGTTTACAAATATACAAGAGAAAAGAAAGTAATAATACTGAAGGGTTTTTTTTTTTCAATTATATTACCACTGATTCATCACTTCTTGTCATTATTTTCATAACATAACCATTGCTTCATATATTCAAAAAAATTGTCTGCTCAACAACGTAAATAACGCAATGAATGGTGTTGAACTGTCAAAATTGAAAGCCGTTCCTACTCTTAGTGTGTTACGCAATCACCCCGCAGATTGCTTAGGGTGCGTCGGACGTAATCAAGTAGGTATAGGTACAGACGCCAGCACATCAAGCTACCCGAAACTGTCAAATTTTCCCAATCAACTTTGAACCTTATACTTTAGCGATAAAGTTGAAAATCTATTAAAGAATATTGACAGATTGTGGTAGCTTGATGTGCTAGCGTCTGTACCTATCGTCACCCATGGAGGCTATTTCTATGCAAAACTCTAAGATTATTCTAAGATAGACGTGTAATCGCCTAGCTAAACTACCTAATCTCTCTAAAGCCTCTCGACGGGCAACCTCTTACCATGGTTTCAGTACATGATTCTGAAACCCCACTGAATTGAAATTTCTCGTGGGTTATTAAAAAAAAAAAAAAAAATATTGATCCATACTGTTTGACCACGTCTATGAAACAGCTGACTTTTTTTCGATAATCTACGAAAAATTTCTACGCTACGCTCTAGAATCAATTCATGGTTAATTTTTTTTTATTGTTTGTTAATTATGGAAAAAAATAAAATATAAACAGAAACGTCACAAAAACCTCAATAGGTTTGTCAGGATTGACATATTTTTACGCAATCTTAAAACTAAAGTAATAATCATTACACGGGCGTATTCATAAAAAGTTATCGAACATCTAAGGGCTTGATAAAGTCTGGTTGTCAAAAAGTGTTATTCATAAACGTTCTTTAAACCTACTATAAAGTTATGAAACCCAGAACCCTACTACGAGTATAGTATAAGGAAAAAATGGCCGACTCTACATCAGCTGATTATAAGAAAATTATATTTGACGTACAAATGTAACATGTTTGAAAAGTCAGTTTCGTAAACAATCTTACTTCCAGGAGCTACAGTTGTACAGTTGTTAATTTATTTATCACACTAGTAGTATTACAAAGGCGAAAGTGTGTGTGTGTTTGTATGTTTGTTACTTCTTCACGCTCAAATGGCCGAACGGATTTGGATGAAATTTGGTACCGTCAAACAAGCCAACTTTGCCCGTTTTTTTAAGAAAATCGAAGATATTACAAGTTTTTTCTATAGGACTTAAGTATATTTTTTCATTTACTACAACTATATGACCATATGCACGCATTTGCTATGTAAAATATTTAAAAAATTAAAATTTAAACCAAGATTTGTTCGATTTTGATGGTGGGCAAAATAATCCGGACTTTTAGCCAACATTGCCCACTTCGATTTTTGACGCAAATCAAGCTCTTATAAATACGTAGAAAGCACCACGACTACAATTTAAGGCAATCTTAACCTAAGTTTTAAAATACTGTTTGTAGTTTAAATATTTTCGTGATAAAAACAGTGGGCAATGTTACCTAGCGGTTAGTGCCCTTTTCCATACAAGGCCCAACAAACAGTTTAAGATTTTAAGGGTTGTCACATTCCAGTAAAATGATTAAATAAATGTTATTTTCACTTTTTTACTCTAGAGAATTTTTTCTTAAATATTCATGCACCAATAACTTTAGATCGAGTTTAGTTAGGGGGGATCCAAAATCACTAGAAGCTTGCAAGACTCTCACAATTTTATTTTCTTCTTCACTTGAAACTTGGGTGAAATTTTAATCACTGTTTTCCTTTTACGGGGTCATTGCACTCATCATTATGTACAACATTTACTATGGAGTCAAACCTGAAATCGTGAAAAATAAATCAGCTGTTCCCTACATTTATGTTCGCATAACTCGTGAAAATGTAGGGAACAGCTGATTTTTTGTGATGAGTTAATGATGAGTACAATGACCCCTTAAGAGGAAAATGGTGATTAAAATTGCACTAGGTACAGACGCCAGCACATCAAGCTACCCGAAACTGTCAGATTTTCCCAATCAACTTTGAACCTTATGCGTTAGCGCTAAAGTTGAAAATCTATTAAAGAAATCTGACAGATTTTAGTAGCTTGATGTGCTGGCGTCTGTACTAATATATTTTATAACATAAGAAATTAAGTACTTTATTTTAAAGCCGTTAGTTAAGAAATATGTAATTGAGGTGTTTGATGTTTTGTTTCTGTGGTTTTGCGTTAATTCAACCTGTTACAAAATAACTAAAAGTGACAACCCTGAGTGCTTTTTGATAACGGGCAATCTTGGCATGGAAGGGTCTGAATAGTTTAGGGTAACTTTGCCCATCATTAAAAGTTTTGATTTATAAAGTCCTGAATAATGAAACTATATTTAAAATACTCAACAACTGATATTCTATAACATACAGTAAATACACTTACCTGTGTTTTCGCCATGAGGTAAAATCCACAAACACTTTCCTTAGGAAATTTGCCCGCAAAACCATACCCCGCACTCGACAAGTTCTAACAAGGTACTAAATGAACTTTGGAACGAATGCGTTAGATAGTTTTGCCACAAATATAATCAACTTTCCACCCAAATAATAAATGCTGCCATAAAACTAAAATTGTTTCTTATATTAGCGATTTGCTTAAAAAATGCTTTTAGGGCAAAGATACCTTGATTGGCAAAGTTGGCTTGTTTGACGGTACACAGATAGTTTATAACCGGGACTAACACACAGGATACTTTTTATCCCGATATTCCCACGGGATTGACACTTATGCGGGTAAAACCTCGGGGCGCAGCTAGTTTAGTTCATAAAACACTGTGAGGTAGTTAGTAAATAACAAGTAAAATGCACAAAAACGACGATGGTGTGTCTAGTTTGAGCGTCGATGTTCCTGCCACCCTATGTATTTCACGATAGTGTTTCATTATGCTGTAGCATGAATACCTATGTTCTTTCTACACGTGCCAATATAGCAAGATTACAGAAAAATGGTCCATTCACAATCAAAGTTCTGCAATTTTCTCTCCAGAATTTATTTCAGTGCCTACTAACACAGAGAACATAGCAAGATACGTTTTAACAATCCCACACAGAGCCCAATAATCCAGACAACGCTCTATGACAGACATTGCGCGCCTTTATGCCGACATGGTTCTGCGAGTTATTTCAATAGAAGACTCCCTCACAATAAATATAAAATAAAATAACCTACCAAATTCAGAAGCAAATCGCAATAAACGAACATTAAAAAAGACGAATCTCTTCTCAAATGAGTAGGTTATTCACAGACTCACGACGAGTTTTCCACGAAGTTGGGGATTTAAGAAGGTCGTTTCTCGTATTGATGTGGAGGGTAGGCGCGACTTTTCAATTCGGCTGGGTGCGGTGGTTCAGAAAAGCCCCGCCCACCGTCGCAACCCCTGAATTCATTCATTCCTCAATCGAGGCTCGCCCTTGTCGGGTGTCCGTGACGATAAGTACGCGCGAGTTTACGTGGAAAAATATAAACAATTGTTGATCGCCAATTCGCTATTTCGAGGTTCATCTTAATTCAAGGTAAGTGCTGTTTGCCTTTTGGGTCATATTTGGGTTATTGTTTTGATTTTAGAAACGGTTGATATTGTGGGTTTATTGTCGTGAACGCGTGTCTGCGAAAACAGGTTGGATGGCACTGTATCTTTTGAATCTATTTCGGAATTTTCCAACGTGTTTTGCCTGTGACAAAATTGTTAAATGAGAATGTACTCGTTGCTACCTAACGTCGATGTGAATTATTAAAGAAAATAAGGGTGAGATGTTATTAGGGACCTGCCTACATTGTTTATCTTTGGAATGGCGAGATTTAAGTCCAATACTTAGGCGATTATACCCAATAATATTAACACTACCGGAAAAAAATATATTAAAAGCACGAAATTTCGTCGATTTAATACATTCGTACCAAATTGTATAAATTCGTACCAAAAATTTCTTATTAACATTCAAAATACTTTTATTTTTTATTAAAGATCCAATCTGTATCTTCTTTTCGAATAAAATATTTTATTGATAGTATCCACTCACACGTCAAGACCTTCATTTGTTTTTGTCTTCATAGTAATAAATGATTTTCTACTTCTACTTCTCGCCAACTACCAATTCCTACTAAAGTTAATAAAATAAGAAAATATTTAAACTCTGATTTTTAATTTACTTGTCCAAGATGACAGCTAATAAATAGGTACTAAATAGTGTCACATTGACAGAAAAAAAAACATCGCAGCTGTCGTTTTTTTTTTTTATTATTTAGCCTGCACTGTCCCACAGCTGAACAAAGGCTTCCCCAAATCCTTCCAGGCATAGTCTAGCAAATAAAAACTTTCTAAATTAGTCAAGCAAATTAAAAATACTGAAGTAACTACTTTTTTAAAACGTCACATCATCATCATCTGCCTAGCCTTTTCCCAACTATGTTGGGGTCAGCTTCCAGTCTAACCGGATGCAGCTGAATACCAGTATTTTACATGGAGCGACTGCCTATCTGACCTCCACAACCCAGTTACTGGGTAATACGATACCCCTTGGTAAGACTGGTTGTCAAACTGGGGCTTCTGACTACCCGTAACGACTGTCAAAGATCTACGAATGACAGCCGGGACCAACGGCTTAACGTGCTTTCCGAGGCACGCAGGGGTCTCGGTACCTATGTAATGATGGTCACCCATCCACAGACCAACCGCGGCAAGCGTAGCTTAACCTGATCGATCGACCTGTGCGGCTGTTATTATTTGGCCACGGGCCCCTTCTACGTCCCTCCTTAAAACGTCACATGATAGATATATTATATGAGGACAAATAGTTATTTGTGTCGACAGCGGTCCGTCTGACACGTTGCCTTTAAAGATTAATAAGAAATACAACTCGTCAGTGTCACGGTGTCACGTCTATCGTCGACCGCTCGCTCTTGACATAAAGGTCGATGCTACATTTTTGAGAACATTGCTTTTACGATTATTACTTTGAGAAGTCTTACCTAGGAAATCATGTAAACCAGTTGTGCAGCTCAGATAAGCAATCGCTCCATGTAAAACGCTGGTATTCACCTGCAACCGGTTAGACTGGAAGCTGACCCCGACGTAGTTGGGAAAAGGCTAGGCAGATGACGATGACGACTTTAAAAAAAAAATAAAATAATATTCCACAATTTTCACACAACGCCATCTAGTCCCAAACTAAGCAGAGCTTGTGCTATGAGTACTAGACAACTGATAAACATACATATACTAGTACATTTCTAAATGCATATATGTATATTATAGATAAATTACACCCAGACAAAGAACAAATGATCGTGCTCATCACACAAACATTTGTCCTGGTTGGGAATCGAACCCACGACCTTGCGTATAGTAGTCAGGGCCACTGACCACTAGACCAACAGGCCTGCCAAACTTTGGGACGGTGTAAAGTTTAGGTATTCAATCGTGAATCGTACGATAGGTATTGATATGGTGAGTCAGTCAGGACATTAACAGCCTTCCATCGTACAAAACCATTTAGTTTACCACCTGTTAAAAAAATTGTCACATTGTGGCTGGCACAACTCCTACTTACTAGGACCAAAACTGGCCAATCCTAAATAGGAATTGCCGACTTCTTAGTGGGTAGAAAAACACATTGAGAATTATCAATGTGTACAACTGTCAATTGTCAATGTTGCGTTTCGGGGATCAAAAGGGGAAACGCTAAGTTGCGCGAAATTGATACACATTGATGCGCAAAATGACCGTCTACAAAATGCAATGATAAATGATTTATTTTCTGTAAGTAGGTTTGTACCAACACTTTTACATGTCAATCATATTTTTTTTAAAACTAGATGAGGTCGGCTTTTCCTATCTGACTACTCTGAGAAGAAAGGCCGAAACAAACTCAGAGGTCACAGTCTCTTTTAAAGTCCAGACATAATCTTGGTCAGATCATGTGAAGACCATGTAGATTGGTGTCTGAAGTGGTCTTTTGAGGAAAGAAATACACATATTGAGTGGACCTGTGCAGTCAGTGCACGCATTCGTCAGTAACCGTGCAGCTCAACTCAGAAGTTAAGGAGCTCAATTGAAGCGATTTACGATATTACTGGGAGATTGACAGCTAATGACAAAAAATTTGATTAATGGCAATTGACGCACCGTTTATTGATGTTCAATGACAGCAAATGACAATCGTTATTTACAAATCGACCGCGGCATACGTGACGGGCGTAAAATTTTCTGTTTATATCATGCTTCATATCAAACTATCCATCTTTTCTGTTTTTTCTGAGTTATAACAGCAAGAGTTATTGCAAGAAATGCCTTATCTTATTTGCGTTTGAAATCATTATTACTTATGAGCGACGTGATTTTTCACAGCACAGTTCGAACATCGAATGATACTTGCGCAAACGATACACCTTCAGTAGTAGATAAAAAAAAAATCTAACTATTTCTTTTAGCATGCATTCATTAAATAATTACATTGGAATAACGCTCAATCATTCTGAGGTAAGATTATGGATTATGGTTTGAGTTTAAATTCTTGTTTATTTGCAGTCCTATTTATAAATTAACTGCTATTGCTAATAACGATAAACGATCTTGGCTGAACGCTAGTCCTTAAGACTGCGAACGACCTTGACAATTATCATAACACTTGCAACTGTCCCACTGAAACGCAATGACATAATAGCACAGAAGAGAAACAAGTATGGATAAGACTAAGGGTTGGACCTCATCTGGCAGCACGTAATCGCCTTTTTCCGTCGCCCTTTCTCTTTCTGTCGCTTAGAACTGCCATTTGCTAGACCAAGACAGAAAGCATAATGCGATAGCACGCGGCGGAATCCTCGAGGCGATCGGCATCACGGACAAAATGCAATGGTCGGCAGGGAGACTCCGGAACGCTGAAGCGCGCGATAGCATGCTAACGCATCCTTTCACGCCGATCACTTGTTATCGCATGCTGTCTCACTCTATCGTACAATGGCGCACGCGGCCGCTCGTCAGCTCAGTGCAGCCTGTTCATTCATGCCGTACGGATGGAAATAACAATGACTTTTTATTATTTTGATTTTGCATTTCTTGCAAAATACACGCTAGAATCACTGCTCTCTCTTCCGTGGTCCTATCCATCTCGCGCTTGAAACTAAACTGATCATGAAAGAACGCGGCAGTATGCCACCCATGCTGCAGCATGCTGACGCGTGCGATCGCCTTTTTTGTCTGCGGAATGCGACAGCGCGCGTTCGCATGCGGCAGCATGCTGCAGCACGTGGTAGCACAGGCGGAACAAATGCGATTCCGTGCTGCCAGATGAGATCCAACCCTAAGCTTTATCATTGCGTATTGGCCATTTTGCTACAATATTTCTAATTCCATCATTCTGTGTCTTAGAATTTTGAGAAATTACGCAACACACAATCAGTTTACAATGTTGGACTGGGCAGCTTTACTTTTGTGTAAATTATTTCATCACCATTGCTCTCTAAAACGGTGAAGGAAAACATCGTGAGGAAACTGTCTGAGAACCAAAAATTCGAAGACATGTGACATCTACCAACCCTCATTGGGACAGCGTGGTGGATTACGGCCCGTTCCCTCTCACAGAGAGGAGGCCTGTGTCCCGGTAGTGGGAACGTCTTGGGATGATTTTGCTCATGCTAGCTAGTGAGCTGGTTGGAATAACCAATGACAATCGCCATGGCCCACGCACTACGGTCCACCTGAAGGATTAAGTGCGGAAACCAGTCCCTCTAACATAGCACACAGGATATATTTATGTTAAAACCAATTTTTTTACGCGGACTAAGTCTCGGGCAGAAGCTGGAAGCAAAATAAATACAGTTCCCTGCCAACATTGAATCAAAATGGATCCGTGACTGCAACCCTAAAACTAACTCGAAATAATAAACAAAATATTATAGTTTACCATAAATAAAACGCGAACTATTTTACTGCCGAAGTCGATATCGACATTGAATGCTTTACTTTATGATACCCTATTTGTACCCTTTCCAGTCTATTGCGGCTCATACATCGAACTTATGATCCGTACAAAAAAATAGGGTTAAATGTTAACAAACGATATACTTAAAGGTTATGGTTTAGTAAAATTACATATCGATATATTATTTTGAGTTAAATTACGCCTACTGTGTGTAGTTCTTTTTCTTTTTTCATTTTCTTACCTATCCAATACCTTTTAAAATATTTTTATAAAATAACATTAAAAAAAAAAAATGTGATCCGCCGGTATCGGGAGCAGGGTCCTAGGTACCGGTAGTTAGGGCTCCAGAGAGAGGAACCTCCTCACAATGCAGGCTGTATCGAGGAGTACTGCTTTCTGAATCAGGCCATTGGCCGATATGACAATCGGCACAATAACAACTGGGCACACATTGCACATGTCAACAACGTTGTGTGCTAAGTCGAAGTAATACTTTATTATTAATGTAAGGTGCATTGTACAGACGCCAGCACATCAAGCTACTACAATCTGTCAGATTTATTTAATAGATTTTCAACTTTAGTGCTAAAGCATAAGGTTCAAAGTTGATTGGGAAAATCTGACAGTTTCGGGTACCTTGATGTGCTGGCGTCTGTACAATCACTACACAATTATAAAATTGAGTCCTCCCACTCCGTCTTCGTCTGGACGCGATAAACTCAACGAATTTTCATATTGTTTCCACCAATGGA
This sequence comes from Eremobia ochroleuca, assembly GCA_949629135.1. Taxonomy (NCBI): domain Eukaryota; kingdom Metazoa; phylum Arthropoda; class Insecta; order Lepidoptera; family Noctuidae; genus Eremobia; species Eremobia ochroleuca. Next base: position 8,813,737 of record OX451407.1, on the reverse strand, counting down.
CGGAGTGATTCATGAGGAAGGGTTAGATGTATAATTCATTACGGTTTTGTGTATATTGGCTGAAATATGACGATGATTGTTGAAGACGTCCCAAATAATCCTGTTGGCTGGGAGCGTTACTGGCGCGCGCCACGTAAACCATTAGGGTCCGTTCACACAGACCGGCTCGGAGAGGAGAGCAGATTCTTATCACGTTGAAAACAGAGTTTTTAGTATTTGTAGTAAGGTTTATTTTTGCGTGTGCACTGCTTTTGACATTAAGAATGCTTGAACGCGCTTGGTATGAAATAATAAGAGGAGCTGACCGGCTCCGATCGCGTACTTTTTCTCGTTCGCGCAGCCGTTCGGCTCCGATTGCATGCCCTTTCTCGCTCGCATTCAACCGGCTCCGAGCGCATCCGCTTTCAGATAGCTTCCAGCCGGTCTATGTGAAATAGTTGGCGGCTCCGCTCCGACCAACTCCAAGCGTATACGATCCGGTCTGTGTGAAAAGAAAAATGCGCGCCGATGCTCTTCGAGCCGGTCTGTGTGAACGGACCCTTACAGTGATAATAATTTCCGACCTCCACGCGGGCCGGGCGAAGCCTATCAAGAATAAGCTATTAAAAAGTAAGAACGGATTTTCATAATTAAATAGGCAGGTAAGAAAGAAAGCCCAACCTAGTAGTTGCCAAATAGTTTGAGTACAGTAAAGTCTATTCTGTTTCCAATTTTTGTTATTTCAAGTTAAACAAATATCTACTTTATTTTAAAAGTAGTTAAGTTGACTTCAGAGTGACTAGCACTATTGAAAAAGTTATAAACATTTTTCAAGTTGTAGCCTAAGCTGCACTTTATTATGTAGGAATTAAAAGTTATTTTTCCACAAACTTCGGCAAATATGTCGCGAATGCAGATAAGTACTATCGACTGTCTAAATGCCAATATTCAGCTAGGCCGCAGATGACTAAAATCGCAAGTTCCAGAGTAAAGTAAGTTTCGACGTACGGCGACAGGTCGCATGCGGTGGGGAACTAAAATTGACCGTGAATATGTTCAGTTGCAAGGTCGACATTTTGATGCGAACTGCAGGGTAATTGCGTAACACACTATCAGTAGCAATGGGTTTCATTTTGACAGTTAAACAACATTCATTGCGTTATTTACGTTGTTGCGCAGACAAATTTTTCGAACTGTGCCGGCTGGAGGCCCTAATTTATGAGACATCCACACAGGCAAGACGGGTTAAGCAAACGACAACCTCCTAGATTGGCCTACAAGATGCCACATATAAAAAAAAAGTTCAGCCGTGGCAGTCGTATAGTATGCGAGGTGGTTTAATCGTCTCTCTATGAGCAAGAAGTTAGTCCAACCACTAATAAATTAACACAGATGAAACAAAATTAACACGGATCTACCTCATCGCTCTCTTCAAAACGCCCTTCAAAGAATAAACAAATGAATAAAATAAATGAAGTACTTATAATTCGTAATTGTCGCCACATCCCAGGGGCACACAGAGCTCCAGTTTGCTCAGCTAATGACTTCTTTTGTGACGACTTCGAACGTAGGTATTCAGACTTCGGCGGGGCGCCTGAGGCTACTAGTGTGGTGTCGACGTTGAAACGCGTTGAAACGTAGACTATATTTGTAATTCTGGGTGTTTTGAAGTCTTCTTAGTTACTGAATGAATGATATATCTTCAGTTTAGCTTCATTGAATAAAATAGAACACTCTTTATTATGTACACATTGCCTAAATTAAAGTAAGTACCGGTACTTATGGTTACCGGGCGATGTGTTTTTGTTTTTGTGCTTACACCATAAATTATTATTATAACTCTATACCTACGTGAGGATTTGTAATTGGCTTTCCGGTGACTATGGTTTCCTTTTGTGTTTGTTTTATAAGCTATATCCATGTACTAAAATAAATAAATAAAGTTTGAATTTCGCGGGCTACTCTGTCGTTTCCTCCTAAGCGGTCTTTCTGTGGTACTGCCGGTCAATTCTAGAAAAATCTCACCGTGATAACTAAGTTGAAGTGAGCTTAGAGTGAGCTGTGAGTCATGCTGATGCTAGGGATTGACACTATTGGCAACTCACTCCACGCTCACTTCACCCAAGTTATCCCGGTGAGATCGTTACAGAATCGCACGGCAGGGCCCTAATTCACTATGATCACTTAACGATTCCTTACTCGAAACCACGTCAATTCCTTAGCTATTTTCGTCAATCTCGCGTTGATTTAGCGCGGTTTCGTTCATTGTGTCATAGAGAAGAAGGTCCCTGTACGTCGCTTGCTCCCGCGTCACCAGTCTCATAATTTGGCTGAAGAAACCAAAACCACAAAGGCCTTTTCTCTTTCTTTTCTTTGGGGTATACATGAAAAAATCGAACAAATATCTGTGTTTAGTACAATATTAAGCAAATACCTATACAGATTGCGGCCGGATTGGTCACTGATGTGCGCTCGTTAGTATTATTATAGATTATACTTCGTTGCTTCGTCCTTCGAGATTAAGATAACAATGTAATAATACGTCTAGGGTATCGCCTTTCATCCACTAAGTTTGAATATTTTTTTTTTTTTTTTTTTTTTTTTTTGTCGGTACTTTGTCTTCCTGATAGTTATGCCTGTACCGCCACTCATTCGCGTTTTAGTGCGTCGCCGATCACCACGTTACTTTCTTCGTTTCATTTGAATTGTGCAAAAAGATGCCAAAACGTAGTCACAAAAACGACGACAGTGATTATTTAAGAAAGAAGATTCGAAAACTCGAAAGGAAACTTAATAAACGCGACAGAAGGTCGCGTGTTCGAAGTTGTTCCGAGAGTAGTAGCTCGTCGACGAATATTATTATGTCGCCGGTACTATCGGACCATGAAGGTAAGCTGAAGTGTTATTTTTACAAACGGAAGATATTGTGAATAGTTTTTCGGACTATATCCGTATCATAATCTGACATGATGTCATATTATCTTAAATAGTGTTGTGTACATCTTATGGGGATGTTACCTTCACATAATTTTGGATTCCCAATTCATTGGGTATATACTACTAGTGATTGTGTACATTTGAAAGGAATGTTGCCTTCACTTTAGTTAATGACCTACTTAATAATAATTGCATTTTATATCCGTACGGACTAAAACATAGTGTTGTGGGTAGTTTTAAGGACTATCGCCGCTCTAAAAACCACTAGTTGTATACTAGGAACATTGGTAGTTGTGATCATATCCACGTACCTACATAACAAAATGTTATCACTCGATTTCGTAATTCTGAATATCGGTATGGATTATAAACTTGGTGTTGTGGATAGTTTTGAGGACTATCACCGCGCTATTTTCTATCCGATACCTACATTTGGTACATTTTCTATTCCACCTGAAATGGAAGTTCAAGGTGATGTCGCGTCATCTCCGATTATTGACTCAGATGAGCCACAACCGGGTACGTCCACCTCGACGATACATGATGTTCCTGCTACAGAAGCAGTACAGGCAGGGGAATCGGAACTACCTGTTGAAGTAACGCTTCCTGAGCTGGACGAAGAGATTCTGAATCTCTTGGGCGAAACTCCATCAAAGGATAAAAAATATGGACCAGACATTAGATGCGAGTTATCTGCTCGCTGGGAACACATCGCAACAACAGGCTTGACCAAGGATGCCAGAAAGGAGCTGCTTGATAAGCATCTGGTTCCAAAAAACTGCACAAAGATTGATGCACCCAAGTTAAATCCAGAGATAAAGGCCGCCTTATCGGAGATGCTACAAAAAAAAAAAAAGACAAAGCTTTAGAGAATAAGCAGGTGCAGGTCGCAGCAAGTATATCTTGTATAAGTGAAGCCCTAAGCATACTCTTTTCTGCAGGTTATAAAGATCAGTCGGTAATAAAATTACTGATCGAAGCCGGTCGACTGATGTGTGACTCACAACACAGCGAGTCCATGACACGGCGCAGTTTTATATGTTCTACAATCAAGAAAGATATAAAAGATCAACTGTTCAATACAGAAATCGATAAGTTTCTATTTGGCGAACATCTGACCGATACTCTAAAAGCTGCAAAAGCTATATCAAAATCAGGCGCTGAGATTAAAATAAACACACAGGTTCGAAGACCTGCACCAGCGCAGAGACCGAGACAGGCCCCTGTCCAGACTTTAAACCAGACGCCTCCGTTCCCGACAGCGCGGCAAGCGGGAACAGCGAGGAGAACAGCGCCGGCGCCGCGCCCGCGACCGGTGCAGCAGCAGCCGCGACAGCAGCCGCGCTTGCAGCAGCGCCAAGCCCCGCGGCGCTAGACCTGGTACGTTTTGCAGGTCGGTTATCCTACTTTTATGATCAATGGCAATTGATAACTAATGACCTCGTTGTATTATCGTGGATAAGAGGTTACAAGATACCGTTTACTAAACCTGTCTATCAGTTACACGAACCAAGTTTACCTGCATTAACTTCATGTGAGTCCTTTAAATACAAGGTGGCCATCACTGACCTTCTAAACAGTGGTGCTATTTCACATTGTGAACCATGTGAAGGACAGTTTCTTTCTAGTTATTTCCTGATTAAAAAACCCAATGGCAAAAACAGATTTATTTTAAACTTAAAGTCTCTAAACAAGTACATCGTAACAGAACATTTCAAAATTGAAGATCTAAGAACAACATTAAAATTAGTATCAAGAAACAGTTTCATGGCCACCTTTGATTTAAAGGATGCGTATTTTCTAGTACCTATACACCCGACGTATAGAAAGTACCTACGATTTAGGTACGAGGGTCAAATTTACCAATTCAATGTTTTGCCGTTTGGTTTAAACACAGCTCCATTTGTGTTCACAAAGCTATTAAAACCGGTAATTTGTTTACTGAGATCATTAGGTTATCTGTCATCTATCTACTTAGATGACATTTGTATCATTTCTAATAATTATCAAGATTGCTTAGATAATATTTTACAGACAAAACATATTTTAGAGTCCTTAGGATTCATAATTAACATTAAAAAAAAAAAAAGTTGTATGATTCCGAGTAATATTTGCAAATACCTTGGTTTTGTGATAGATACAAAAGAATTTCATGTTAGCCTTCCTAAGGAAAAACGAAATCTAATTAAACAAGAGTTACAATCGTTTCAATTGAAATCTCGTTGTAAAATAAGACAGTTTGCTCGCTTGGTAGGCCTCCTCACTTCGTCCTGCCCCGCGATTCAGTACGGTTGGCTTTACACCAAGCAGATGGAAAGATGCAAATACCTTGCATTGTGTAAAACGAGTAATTATGATAGCCACATGTCTTTACCACAGTATTTGCAGGACGATTTTTCCTGGTGGTTAAAATCTATTGATACCGCAGTGAATCCTATTAGACGGGACAGCTACTGTCTAGAAATATTTTCAGACGCTAGCAAAAAAGGGTGGGGGGCAGCATGCGGTGCGGAGACCGCCAGTGGCCAGTGGAGTAACACAGAGTCTAACAAACATATTAACTGTCTAGAACTCCTGGCTGCTTTCTTGGGCTTACAAACATTCGCAAAAGGATTAAAAAATTGTCAGGTGTTACTACGCGTTGACAACACAACTGCTATTTCGTATATCAACCGTATGGGTGGAGTAAGATTTCCACATTTAACTGAAATCACAAAATCTTTGTGGCAGTGGTGTGAAGCTCGTGGTATATTTGTATTCGCTTCATACATAAGCTCGGAAGATAACGAAATAGCAGATGCTGAGTCTAGAAAATCTCACCCCGATACCGAATGGGAGATTAAAGATCATGCTTTTGAAAAGATTGTGAGAGCCTTTGGGCAACCAAAAATTGATCTTTTCGCATCAAGGTTGAATAACAAATGTGTTAAGTACGTCTCATGGAATAGAGACCCAGGAGCATGCGCTGTGAATGCTTTTACTTTAAATTGGTCAAATCTTTGTTTCTACGCATTTCCTCCTTTTGCGGTTATATTAAAAGTATTAAGAAAACTTATATACGACCAGGCGGAGGGTATTGTTGTGGTTCCATTTTGGCCCACGCAACCCTGGTTTCCACTTTATCAAAAACTTCTCTGTTCAGAATTAGTTCAGTTTAGACCCTCTGATAAAGTGTTATTGTCTATTTCCAACAGTGTCCCCAAGCTCACGTTGATTGCAGGGAAGTTATCAGGACGGCGTTACGAAACAGAGGAGTACCACCATCATCTTTAGATATTATGATAGCTTCTTTATCTGAAAGGTCAATAAAACAATATGACGTTGCCATTCGACGTTGGGTAAACTTTTGTAAGACTCACAATATCAAAATACATGAGGCGTCAATTCCGATGATTATGTATTTTCTCACTGAGTTATTTCATTCCGGCTTACAATACGGATCTTTAAACAGTCATCGCTCCGCTCTGTCTTTGATCTTAGGATCGAGAGTAGGGTCTGATGATCGCGTTGCTAGGCTATTCAAAGGTTTTTACAGACTTCGTCCTCCAGCCCCAAAATATAATATCACTTGGGACCCGTCAATAGTTTTAGAATTCTTATCAAAATGGTACCCAAATAATAATTTAAGTTTCGAACATTTAACCAAAAAGGCCGTAACTTTGCTCATACTTGTAACTGCACACAGGGTGCAAACCATTAGCAAAATCAAATTAGAAAATATGAACGTCACTGATAATCTTATATTGATCAAGATAAACGATTTGTTAAAAACATCTCGACCTGGTTTATCTCAACCTTGTTTAAATATTCCATTTTACAAAGATCGACCGGAAATATGTCCCGCTGAGGCTCTTATAGAATATATTGATAGGACAAAACATTTGAGAAACAATGCCAATAGCCTTTTTATAAGTATTAAAAAACCACATAAATCAGTAACCACAAATACCATCAGTCGGTGGATAAAAGATATATTATCAATTAGCGGAATTGACACTTCAGTATTTTCTGCCCACTCCACCAGACACGCAGCCACCTCAGCTGCTCATAGAGCTGGTGTCAATATTGACACGATACGAAAAGCAGCTGGGTGGAGTGGTAGCTCCAATGTTTTCGCTAGATATTATCATAGAGACATTCAATGTGAACAAACTGATCAATTTGCCTTATCAATCCTAACCTCTGATCGATGTTAGATTTAATTACTTAAAATTAATAACTTAAATTTATCTACCCCTAATTAAAGAAAAACTACAATTTAATTACTTTATTACTTGTAAGGTTTGATTAATATACATGTACCTAAGTATAAAAATTCAGTGTTTTAATATTTCACCATCTTTCAAAATCTACATTGTTATCTTAATCTCGAAGGACGAAGCAACGAAGTATAATTGGAGATTAAACGAACTTACCTGAAGTGAAGTTCTATCCAAATTATACGAGTTGCTTCGTCCGAAGAGATTAGTTCCCTCCCAACCCTATGAACCCCATACCTAAAGTGAAATATTAAAAAAGGTTCCAGGCTTTCAACTAAATGAGTGGCGGTACAGGCATAACTATCAGGAAGACAAAGTACCGACAAAAAAAAAAAAAAAAAAAAAAAAAAAAATATTCAAACTTAGTGGATGAAAGGCGATACCCTAGACGTATTATTACATTGTTATCTTAATCTCTTCGGACGAAGCAACTCGTATAATTTGGATAGAACTTCACTTCAGGTAAGTTCGTTTAATCTCCAATAATATTTCGCGTATACCCGTTGTCATCTTGTTTTATTTTTTCTTGTTGTTTTTACTTTTTACCGAACTACCTACTTAAGTGGTTATAACTGTAAACTCTAAATGTGTCTAACTCTAAATATGTAGTCGATGATTTTGGTGCACGGTAAAACTCTAATGAGTTTATGTTGGCACCAACTTAAGCGTTGAAAATGTATGTGTACTACTGAATGAATAAATAAAAAAAAAAAAAAAAAAGATCATCATCTGCCTTGCCTTTTCCCAACTATGTTGGGGTCGGCTTCCAGTCTAACCGGATGCAGCTGAATAAAAGTATTTTACATGGAGCGACTGCCTGTCTGACCTCCACAACCCAGTTACTGGGTAATACACCTTGGTAAGACTGGTTGTCAGACTTTCGGGCTACTGATGACCTGTAACGACTGTCAAAGATCCACGTATGGCAGCCGGGACCAGCGGCTTAACGTGCTTTCCGAGACACGGAAGGGTCTTGGTATGTGAAGATGGTCACCCATCCATGGACCTATCGCAAGAATCGTAGCTTAGCGATTGACCCGTGCGGCTGTTATTACTTAGCCACAAGCCTAAAACTACAAAGGTAGGTATACAAAAAGTTTTATAAATATGTGGTGTCTTACGACTTTCACGCGAACGAAATCGCAGGGTGAAGCTAGTAAAATTAAATTAGATAAATGGGCAAAACTTACGACCTCAGCATTAAACGTAAAATAAAAACAGATCATTGAATCTATTTTTTCAAACATCTCATCTTGGCATAACCTCGCTCAGCTTGCCTCAGTAACACTTTCAATATCAGCCGGCGATGTAAATTTTTATCATTATTATCGTAATATCCCGAGAGTGAAGGAAAAAGTATGTTTATTAAGTACGGAAAATGTGCTATACGAGAAAGTGCTTTTAGCTAGATTAGCTGATGTACTTTGTACCGAATGATATGATTTAAATACGGTGACATGGGTTCTCTACGGGGTTAATATTCCTGAGTATAATGGGGGCATATACACTTCGTAAATGATAAATGATTTATTTTATGTAAGTAGGTTTGTACAAACACTTTTACATGTCAATCATATTTTTTTAAACTAGATGAGGTCGGCGTTTCCTATCTGACTACTCTGAGAAGAAATGCCGAAAGAAACTCAGAGGTCACAGTCTCTTTTAAAGTCCAGACATAATCTTGGTCAGATCATGTGAAGACCATGTAGATTGGTGTCTGAAATGGTCTTTTAAGTAAAGAACCACACAGATTGAGCGGACCTGTCCAGTCAGTGCACGCATTTGTCAAAAATCGTGCAGCTCAACTCAGAACTTGAGGAGCCTTACGATTCGACGAACAATACCAATGAAAGGACATTTGGGTAGGCCGCATAAATTACTCAAACTGCCAGATCATGATTAAAACTAACTAAGAAGGAAAACAGAAAAAAGAAATGACCCATATAGTCTTCACACTCACAATAATAATAATAAAAAATAAGATACTTTACAAAGTAAATATCCATGTCATTGTTTATATAAAATTCATCAATGTCAATGTGTATATAAAAATCAGGACATAATCTTTGATCTTTGAGGACTATGTAGATTGGTGTCTAAAGTGGTCTTTTGAGGAAAGAACCACACAGATTGAGTAGTACTACTTTACTATATTAGGCCTCTATCACGACTGTAAAGATGGATTGTTTACACCCGTGAGAACGTCTCACGCATCCTCGCACGTTCCGCGGTTCACGAGAGAGGAAAGAGGTAGAGAGCGGTCTCACGAGTTGTTTAGTCACGAATTTTTTTCATGTATTTTTTATTTGTATTAATCGAAGTAATCACCCATGCAATCAATGCATCTTTGCCAACGCAGTGGCAGTTTATTGATGCCCTTCTTAAAGAAATCAGCTGGACGGTAGGCAACAAATTCTTCAAAGGCATTTTGTACTGCCTCTCGGGTATTGATTTTTTTTCCCGCCAAGATGTTATCCAAATTCTGGAAAAAGTAGTAGTCTGTAGGCGCAAGGTCTGGTGAGTAGGGCGGATGACGGAGAGCTTCCAACCCCAGTTCTTGCAGCTTGGAGACCGTCTGCTGTGCAGTATGAGGTCGCGCGTTGTCGTGCAGGAGCAGCGGAGACGAGCGATTGACCAATGCTGGTTGGAGATGTGCCAGCTTCTCCATCATTGTGTTCAGTTCTTCACAGTACACATCTGCAGTAATGCTCACCCCGTTTGGTAAGAAGCTGTGATGAATCACACCGGCGCTAGACCACCAAACAGTGACCATCACTTTTCTAGGGGTAAGTTTTCGTTTAGGGCATTGTTTAAGTGCTGAACCAGGATCCAACCAACTTGCTGAGCGCTTGCGGTTATCAAACAGAATCCATTTTTCATCGCAGGTCACAATGCGGTTCAAAATTCCTTCATTTGTGTGTCTGTTGAGCAGTGCAAGGCACGTCTCGACGCGTACTTCGCGCTGGCGATCATTGAGTTCGTGGGGCACCCATTTGTCAAGCTTTTTTACCTTGCCAATTTGACGCAAATGGACCAATATTGTTTTGACGCTAACGTCGAAAGCTGCTGCTAATTCAGCCGTAGATTGTGTATCATCAGCTTCCACAATCGCCTTTAATTCGTCACTTTCGACCAAAGTCTTCGGACGACCGGGAGGTTCATTTTTCAGGTCGAAATTTCCAGAACGGAAGCGAGCAAACCAATAACAGGTAGTGCGTTGGTTTGTAGTGTTAGCTCCGTGAACGTCGTTGATGTTGCGTGCCGCTTGTGCCGCGTTGTTGCCACGACGGTACTCATATTCCATAATTACTGGAATTTTTAACGTATCCATGATGACGCAAAAGATTGAAATGCGATGAAAATGTAACACTAATCAATAAACAAATGACTACTTTTGGAAACAAAATTCCATGTTTTTAAAATAAAATTAATTTGAAATTACAATTCTTACATAGCCAAACAAAAATTATTTTGATTTGAAATGGCCAGTACTGCAGAACGGCAATTTCATAGGTAAAGACCTAATATCAAGTTCTAATATGAGCTGCACGATTTTTGACAAATGCATGGACTGACTGGACAGATCCGCTCAATCTGTGTGGCTCTTTATTCAAAAGACCATTTCAGACACTAATCTACATGGTCTTCTTTCAATCTGACCAAGATTATGTCTGGACTTTAAAAGTGACCTCTGAGTTTGTTTCGGCCTTTCTTCTCAGAGTAGTCAGATAGGAAACTCCGACCTCATCTAGTTTTAAAAAAAATATGATTGACGTGTAAAAGTGTTTGTACAAACTTACTTACAGAAAATAAATCATTTATCATTATCATCACTACTGTTCTCAAAACGGCGAAGGAAAATTTCGCGAGGAAACCGGCATTTCCTAGAAACAAAAATTCGAAAACATGTGACATATACCAACCCGCAATGGGCCCGCGTGGTAGATTACCGCCCAGTCCGTCTCGAAGAAAAGAGGCCTGTGTCCCAGCAGTGGGAAACATACAGGAAGATTATGATGACAATGCTGGGAACGTCCAATGAAAGCCATTGTAACTTAAACTCTATGGTGCTTTTTATTTTTCTTTGACGTAATACTTACTGCTTGGTCAGTCGTTCGCAAGACCGGTAGTTGTAGACCCGCTACGACCTTACGTCTTAGATCTCAGGCCTTTGCGAAGGGCGTTATCAAATACTTAGAGATTTTTTTTTGGAACCCCTATTTGGAACCCCTTGTACCATAAGTACGTGGTTGAAATAGAAAGGGTCTAGCGCAAGAACCTCCGTGTTATGTGCTACAGAAGTCATGGGACTAAGACTTTTGAGTCATACTCCCAACTTCTTGATAAGTACAGGCTTATCAGCTTGGAGAACCGGCCCAAATATCTAGAGGCCAATGTGCTTCATGATATTGTGCACAATAATTTTGCAAAGTAACAGGGAGCTAACAATAAGTTTTTGACGTGATTTTGACAGATCGAAGCGTTAATTTTAGATAAAATCCATTCACAATTATTTTTACCTTTATTTATTTATTTTAACATTTATGTACACACATATATAAACAGACAAGAAAAAACAGAACAGAAAAATAGGTACAAAGGTGATGCTTTGATTTTGCATCACTGTCTAAATCACAGTGATCTTTATTCTCATTGTAATAAAGTTGCCTTTGTGTTGCTGCCACAAAAAATTCTGCCAAAATCATTGTGATCTTTATTCTCGTCACAAGAAGGTTGCTCTTAGGTTGCTACTCATCATCATCATCTGTCTAGCTTTTCCCAATCATGTGTCTGTGCAAAACCTCAGACACCCCAACTGATTTTTAATTCAATTGACCTATTTCAGAGACAAAATAAGTCATTAAAAATTGTAAAGGTTTATGTGCTGTTTTAGTTTTACTGGCCATTCTGATCGTTTCTTGCGTCTGCGACGACGCTTTACCGAGGGAGGAGTCGGGCCGCTGCGCCGCGCTCACATTGCCTTGCTTGACCTATTAATAAATAGATACGGCAACGTTTTTAATGAAGATTTTTTGAAAAATGTGACCTACAGGGTGTTTGGCAGAACATTGAACATACGAACATTGTGGATAGGTGGGGTCATCTGCTACTTACTCAGCCCTAATTTATTTGGCCCCGGCACACTAGATATTTTTTTATTTTTTTTTTGCTTTTTTTCTATTTTCACCACTTTCTTAACTTTAAAGTGTAATTTTTATTAAAAATGGGTAAAACAGGCAATATTTTGTTTTTTTTTTAATCTTTACATCTTAACACTTTAATGTTAAAAAAGTGGTGAAACTAGAAGAAAGCAAAAACAATTTTTTTTTAATCATCCAGGGGGCCAGGGCCAAATGAATTAGGGCTGAGTATGTAGCAGATCACCCCACCTATCCACCATTTTTGTATGTTCAACGTTCTGCCAAACACCCTGTATATTAAAAATTGGTTCAATTAATTCTGCTCGTTATTCTGATCAAACTATTTTCAGGTTTTGCGCATTTAACGTTACACGTTGTATATGTGTTAGGTTGCTACTGACAGAGGTAAAGCAACTATGATCAGACTGTTGTCTGCCTTGGAACTCAATCTGGGATAATAACCTCTGTGATATTCTTTATGAATGCATCGTAGCGAATATTCCTACACTGAATAAGAATATCAAGTCACAACTTAGTAACCTTTTTGTTCCGTGGGAAACCTTCAGGGATATCTATCCTCCGTCTGGAAAAAACGGAGGGTTAAAAGAAGAAGGCTAAAACCCTACCTTCTACTACCATGCGTCGGGGCCCGAGAGGTACTTGTACTTTCGCCGCATCCCCCACTGGAACTTAGTAACCCTGACAATGCCATTGCTAAGTGCGTGGTACGCAGAGATTTGAACCAAGGTTTTAATATTATAAGCCCTCAACATTAAACTTGGTCAAAGCATGCCAGGCTAGCATGTTAAGAGTGCGTGTCTCTAGAACCTTGGCCGTCACCACTCGTTATATTTGCGTTTTTCATGACGTTTGACCTCCCGGAACCCTGATTTACGATTTAGTTAATAGAATTGAGAACAGTAGTGGGCCAGTGGTAACGGTCGTGACTCGTAGGTTCGAACCTAGACAGGCGCTTTACTTTGAGTTAATTATTTCATCACCACTGCTCCCAAAACGGTGAAGGAAAACATCGTGAGGAAACCGGCATGTCCTAGAACCATAAAAATTCGAAGACATGTGATATCTACCAACCCGCACTAGACCCGCGTGGTGGATTACGGCCCACTCCCTCTCACAGAGAGGAGGCCTGTGTCCCACCAGTGAGAACATTATAGGCTGTTTTGTATAATAGAATTGTGTGTTGTAATCTTAGTGTAAGGACGAAAGGATTGTTTGTTTGAAGGACTGGGAAGTTTTAAAATTATTATGTTTTAATTTACAACAAATTAAAACATAATAATTTATATATAATGGCCCGCTCACATGTACCACAACTACTACATCGCAGTGACAAAATGGGTAAGCAGTGGTAACGTGTGAATAGCGTCGCTGCAGCTTCTTGCAGTCGCGTTGTGGTAACTAGAAAAGGGGATTGAAGATTTTTATATGGAGCCTGGCATACCGACTGTCGCGCCATTTTTTTTTTTTTTATTTTTTTCAAAATGGTGACCATGCATGAAACCTATATACAACGTGTAACGGAAAGGGGGTATCAACCCTGAAGGAGGTGAATGTGCTCATGAAACTCAACAACTTTCCCCAAAGAACATAGGTCGAAATATGAAAAAAAAATTTGGCCCTCCCATAGTAAATCAATCAGCTGGTAGTCAGTTTTGTAAGGGAGGGCCAAATTTTTTTTTCATATTTCGACCTATGTTCTTTGGGGAAAGTTGTTGAGTTTCATGAGCACATTCACCTCCTTCAGGCTTGATACCCCCTTTCCGTTACACGTTGTATATATAAATCGATAGCTGACATTAATGCAAACGGAAAATATAGTAGGACCAAATCCCTTCTTTATATCTCGTTGCATAGATGTGTGATTACTTTAAACTTTCAGAGTGATCTTTACTAACATCTAAGCAACAAGATGTACGCAAGTTAAAAAAAAAATATGGAGGTCACGTGCTCAACTGTCAACGTTAATATCTCGAAAACGTGACACTTTAAGGGGTTTGGTCTTATTGTGTTCACTTGCTGGTGGTTGCGATGTAGCTACGATGTGACCTTGATGGGGTCGGTATCGCCCTATGGTTGATTTTGATGACCAAATCTAGTCCGTGTGAATAGACTATTAATTTTCATATAAATTAGCGCCCGTCCACGTGTTGTCGTTGTGGTGTGGTGGTACGTGTGATCGGGCCTTAAGGGTTATGCCCTTAAACGTTGCTGTATATGCACATTTTGCTGAACAGATGGTGGACGATACAGGATGGCAAGGAAAAAATTGACATGCAAATTGAAATCTCGAATTCAGCACATAATTCTAGCGTAGATATTTTTCTTCGGGTATCAAAAAAAAATTGCTCTTTCATAGAAAAGTGCAATACTTACGAGGTCAAAATGTATGGCAGAGAAAATTTCTTTTTAATTTGTCATACTCGGAAAGCAGTGTTTGTTTGATCCAAATAGCGGGTGGAAGTCGCTGCTTTCCGCTTTGGGCGGGAAATACCTACTCATAGTAATTGCTTCCCTCTCTAGGACGGGAATTAATTTAAAAAATGGAACTAAATTTGGTTAGGTAGTCAGCTACAATTTTTTACATACTTAAGAACAATGCTGCGGTCTTGTGAGTGTGAATTAAAAAAATACCTATTAAGAGGGACGGCCCGCGGCGCGGCGGTGACGCGGTGTGTTCCATAGTTAAAATTAAAAAAAGACTATTAACCCGTTGCGCGCCAATTAACAGACATAGAGAGAGGTTAAATAGGTACTATTCATGTTATTATTATCAATAAATATTTTAGAAAAACTACTATTTTTTTTTTACTTTCCTTATATTCGAAATGAAAAGTAGAGTGTTTAACACGGGTGAAAGTCATCAATTCTCTCGTATGGGAATTGATTCCTTTCGACCCTTTTTTTTGGATGGGAAATTATCAAATAAGTTCTCCCGCTCTGGGCGGAGCGGGAGGGCGTGTCAGAATTTTATTGACTAAAACCCACCCGTGTTCCTTCAGTTGCCTATGCCAAGGGCCACGGTAACTCTTTCGAACAACCCGCGACCCTGGCAATTCCTTTCGACTTGTATAACAATCTACTATTTTAATAACCGAAGATTTTTAACGCAGCGTGGTTTAGAATTATGTACTGAATCCATGGTAATAGATTGCGCATCGATGTCCCGATGTCACGCTGTACTTATATTGATATTAATTGCAACTATTTAATTGCAAACAGTAGGTACCTACTGATCCAATTAGACAGGTCTCCGTTCAGCAGTTGACTGTTATTATTTTAAGCTTATAATACTGGATACTAACGAAGTTAATAATAGTATTACAATTTAATCGATTCATTAAGCTCTGTTACATACGTCCTTCAACTTACTTCTGTATTATTAAAGCTAAATACAACCAACTGTTTTACCACAAAATCTACCAACTTGAGGCGATACCAAAATAAATTGGGGTTTTTTTTCGTAACCATTTATTTCACTATTACAGAATGTATGGATTTAATTTTGGTTATATTTTTATTGACTATTTGATTAATACTCTAACTGAAAGAAGACGCAATTGGGTTAAATTTCCTCGATAGAATTTAATTCCGAAAAGACTTCAACTTTTTTAAATTTTTTCTGTAGTTCTAAAATCCTAAGTAATTTCAATGCAAAATTGCATTTAAAATATGCGTAATAGGTAATTGAAAACTCTGGCTGCAAATATTTTTGATACACAGCTTAATTTATATTTAAACAATTTTTATTTGGTTTGGCGCTTACATTGTTTTATTTTGGTTCCAGCGCATTGTTGCTCACTCTTTTTTTTGCATGTGGAAGTAATTGACTCTGTCACTTTTTTATGTCCACTTAGTTCGCCTGCGACCTTTGTGAGTAACGTTTTACGTATCACGTTAAGTCATGTGTCTAGCCTTTTCACAGCTATGTTGGGGTCAGCTTCCAGTCTAATCGGATGTAGCAGAATACCCGTATTATGATACCCCTAAGTAAGACTGGTTGTCATACTTTCGAGCTTCTGACGACCCGTAACGACGGTCAAAGATCCAGGAATGACAGCCGGGACCAATGGCTTCACGTGCTTTTCGAGGCACGGGACGGTCTCGGTATGCAAAGATGGTCACCCATACACGGAATGACCGCGGCAAGCGTAGCTTAACCTTATCGATCGACACGTGCGGCTGTTATTATTTAGCCACGAACCCCTATCAACTTAATTCAATCTAAAAACAAAGAAAGGTAAATTAAAAGTAATTATTTTTCTCAGCTTCTAGGTGCTAACTAAGAAAGGATTTTCCTAACTTTTACTAAAAGGAAAACGAAGTCGCGACAGCAACTTACGACATACTCAACGAAACTTTTCGCTAATTCTTTCAAATATAATTATAAAGTTTTAATTTGAGGAGTTACTTTGGTATAGTTAAGTTTGGCTATGTTTTAGCTAGTAATTTATTTAGACTAAGGGCTGATTTTTTTAACGCCAAATAAGTTAATCCGAGGAATAATTTTGAATTTTTGACAGTTCTTCCACACAAAATCTGACAGATGTCAAATTTTTTCCACAAATAAAAATTATCTGTCGAATGAAAAATCAGCCCTGAGTATGATTATAGACCTACGCATACCTTGTGGCCGTTGTGTCGGTACCAAACCAGCAGGGTGATTGCGTAATACACTATCAGTAGCAATGGGTTTCATTTTGACAGTTCAACAACATTCATTGCGTTATTTACGTTGTTGAGCAAAGACATTTTTCGAACATATGGAGCAATACATTATCAATACGCTTCAAAATTATTCAAATTGAGAGTAATAGTGTGTTACGCAATTAGGATACAGGTGATAATTTGAAGAGGGATGGGGATAGTTACCCATCTGTGAGTGTTCTAAGTGAAGAAAGTGTGTGACTCGACACAAATAACGGGGTGGAAGGGTCATGACGCGCAAACTGTAACTATGAATTCAGCACATGATTCTAAACCCCTAGCGTAGAAATTTTTCGCCGCCTATATTTTTTTAAATAGGTGTTCATCATAGAAAAAGTGGTTCTATATAGAGGTTCATCGCAATACCCGCTCCGATGTCGCGAAATCCTAAAGATCGGTAACAATAGAAAAAGTAATTGTATCTCATTAGTCAAACTCAAACTGAAATTCAAAGCATTTATTTCAAATAAATCAATTACAGGCACTTTTGAATAATTGTCAAGGGGTCGGTCAGTTAGAAAAATGTAGCTAGTTGGCCATTCCAAAGCTTAGTAGGTACCTAGAACGGGCAAGGAACTCCACGGACAATATTTTAAATCATAAAATGATTACAAAATATTGCTTACATCATTCATGTTGAAATTATGCATCTGAGAACGATGTAGAAAGACATGCACGTCAAAGGCGTCCGTACTAAAAGAGATAAAAACAAAAAAAAACAATTCAGAAATGAAAATAAGCCGTGGCGGCTAATAGATGATCGGTCCCTACTGACGGCTCCCGTTCACGAACATGACGTATGGATCAGCACCATTTAGCTCAAACACTTTGAAGGGAACTTAATAATCCAACACACACAGTAGTGACAATTGAGCTACTACCTACGCGGTCAAAAACTTTTTTTAAAAATTACCAACGAATTATTTTGAAGCTGGAAGCGTAGGTGCGCAGTATTCGCGACTGGGGAGCGTGTATGGCCAGTACACTAATTGCGTAACACACTACCAATCTCAATCTGAATAATTTTGATGGATATTGCTAATCCATTGCTTCATATACAACATTATTTTTAGTAATACTGCAAACCTCAATATAGTTTGTTTAGAATAAGTAACTGAATCGATTCCAATAGTTTTTACACCATGTTATATTTTGCCTCAAAATATTTTAAAATGGTAAAAAGTTGGACAAAGAGCGACACTAAGTACATATTATCCTCAATCATATGCGCACAACACAGGTCACAGGCGGTCGGCCGGCGGCGCGTGTTAAGCGGTAACTAACTTTTTGTACGGACAATCAGGTAACATAACAAGCTTATAACTTCGTGATTTTTCATGATACAGTTTTGAAATTTTGTACAAAGATTCTTTACATAAAAATACTAGAGACGTGTTTCGGCTTTGCCATATACTACAAATAATGCTGTATAAGGACGGAGATGAAGGCGTGAGGTTATGTATCCCTTTCCAACCGAGTTAAAGTGATCGTGAATTTCGACGTTACAAAATTCTGAGCAAAAATGTAAACAACGGCGTTTAGCGGACGCAACTGGCGTCGATCTATTGTGACTTTATCTAAAAATGAGACAAAAATAGTTATGCCCTCTGCTCGCACGTTTCGTCCTGCCAGTTCATTGAAACTCGGATGTGGGATGACTGCGTTTTTTAATTCCAGCGCCTCCGTACATATACTCACGATCGTGCGACTAGCAAATTATTCCTAAGCCTCATGTATGTGAGGGTCTGACTGCTGAAGACCAGGTTGCATGTGATTTTTCTCAGTATTTTTTCCAGGACCTCTGAACACTTTCCAAACGATTACTAAGTTTTTACTGATCTATGCGAGTTTTTTTACTCCCGGTTGCAAAGGCTATGTACTCGTATGTATGTATGTGTATGTTTGTCGGTTTGCGTGATATCTGTAATAAGGTTTGACCCTAAATCCAGCTGTACCTACTGCGGGTAATTAATGACGTGCGGTTAGCTCTGTCAGTCGCGGAAAATCTGTCGCTAATCCAATTAACTCGGCGTTGACTAAATGTGGTCAACGTAACGGTATGTGGTTATGTAATAATATTTATGAATGCATTTAGAAAGTTGGAGGGGCCCGTGGCTAAATAATAACAGCCGCACAGGTCGATCGATCAGGTTAAGCTACGCTTGCCGCGGTTGGTCTGTGGATGGGTGACCATCTTTATATACCGAGACCCCTCCGTGCCTCGGAAAGCACTTTAAGCCGTTGGTCCCGGCTGTCATTCGTAGATCTTTGACAGTCGTTACGGGTAGTCAGAAGCCCGAAAATCTGACAGCTAGTCTTACCTAGGGGTATCGTATTACCCAGTAACTGGGTTGTGGAAGTCAGATAGGCAGTCGCTCCATGTAAAATACTGGTATTCAGCTGCATCCGGTGAGACTGGAAGCCGACCCCAACATAGTTGGGAAAAGCCTAGGCAGATGATGATTTAGAAAGTTGGCAGCGTCGCAAATAGCTGTCAAATATATCGTTTTTTTGTTTTTTTTTTTTTGTTTCAATATTACTAAATCAAATGATAAAATTGTAGTTTACTGAAATTTTGATTATGGAATGCAATAATAACATTGAACTAGGTGTTGTAACAGTTTCTGGAGTAAGAAAAAGCGGCCAAGTGCGAGTCGAACTCGCACACAAGGCAAACGCCGAAAATAACACATTTCTTGTATGAAGACAACTTATAATTTTTATTAGTTACATTTACTTTATGTGGATCATTTGTTGATGTAGCGGCAATAGAAATACACATTTTATGAAGATTTCAACTGTCAACCTACTATTACCTTACAGTCTGCCGTTAGTCAGATCGATGGACGGACGGACGTATGGCTGGATGGACGCAAGGACGGACGCATGGATGGACGGACAGTTCTAGTAATAGGGTCGCGTTGGCACCTTTTTGGTACCGAACCCTAAAAAGCGCTTAGACAGTTTTAATTAAAAAAAAATACATCTACACCGAAATGTTCAGAGTTTCAATATTAATGATTGCAATGAAACCGTAATATCTACCATATCTTTATAAAAAAGCTGATACGTACACACAATGAGAAACAAAAGACATGCCTGACTGCAGTTGTAATATCCGCACGTGCAAACTACGCTCATGGCAGATTCCACGTACCGCCGAACAAACTACTATGTATACAGGCAGCTCAGTTTCAACAATGGTGTGTAAGTGTGCTGAGTATTCAGTTCTTTTACATCATTTATTTATTTATTATTACATCACTACATAGTATAAAACAAAGTCGCTTCCGTCTGTCTGTCCCTATATATGCTTAGATCTTTAAAACTACGCAACGGATTTTGATGCGGTTTTTTTTAATAGATAGAGTGATTCACGAGGAAGGTTTATATGTATAATACATGCATAATATAGTAGAGAAACACTGATAATTTTAGAGGTTTCTAATGTGATGTCGTAAATAAACACATTTTTTGCGTTTACATTGCAAACGCTGGCTGAATCCTACGAGATAGATCAAAATAATGTACTACAGTATTGTACACTTCAAAAAGGTCTACAAAAAATTCACAATGGTATATGTGTATCTCTTAGGGATAACCCACAATAACTATTTTTTATCCTATACTTTTTACGAGAAATAATGGCTCTAAAATTATCAGTGTTTCTCTACTATATTATGCATGTATTATACATATAAACCTTTCTCTTGAATCACTCTTATCTATAAAAAAAAACCGCATCAAAATCCGTAGCGTAGTTTTCAAGATCCAAACATACATAGAGACAGACAGACAGCGGGAAGCGACTACTATGTAGTGATCAGCATTGCACCCGTGCGAAGCCGGGGTGGGTCGCTAGTATTATATATTATATACTTTTCGCACACAAAGGTGGACAGGCAGGAGCAGCAGGTAGGTGGTTAGGTGGTAATATTACAGGCTGATTATCTTAAGTTGTATAGTAGATTGAAGTGCTACCTACCGAACGCATTTAAAGCTCAAGTAAAATCCAACCTTTGTTCAAAGGCATACTACTCCATCAACGACTACTTAAACGATAAGAATAGTTGGTCGCCCTGATTAACTCAAGACAATGTTTATGTTCTTTCTCCAGAATTAGATTACTGATAGGTTATTATACTATGAGCTCATTATACAATTGTTTTTATTGGGCTGTATAAGTCAAATCAGTTTAGTTTTATTTTTATTATGTTATTGACATAATCAAACCATTTAAATGTTTTCTAATGAGTTGATTGCAATATGTGGTTAGCTAGTGACCTCGACGATTGATCATATTATTCTTACCTGAGCAACCGGCAGCAAGTTCGTCATGCTCCCTCAGATGTCACTGCTTGCGGTAGCGTCGGGGGTCGGGTTGCCTCCTTCCCTCAAATATGGCGAGGGGGGTAATGGCTGATCTTTGCGTTATGCTCGTGAACGGGTGCTGCTTGTGGTGACTGGTCGTCTTGCTGACCATGGTTTTATTATTGTTATAATTAGTAATAACTTGTTTATTTAGTTTCCTTCGATGGTCCTAGTTTATCATTTGTGACTTCAAGCGACAGCTATGTAAACAGAACCCAGCATTGCATAAATATGTTAGCGGTCACGCCCTTCATACCTGGAGGCTTTTATTTAATTTTCATTTATTAATTTTTGCTTGAGTACCTACGTATAGTTTTTTATTGTATTTCTTGGTATATTGGCGTTGCTAGCTGACATATGGCAGATAATTGAATTTAATGTTAATTGCTTTGCATACCTTGTATTGTATTCAGTCAAGTATTTTCTAACTGAACAGACAGCTGTGCTGCTGGGGAGTTTGTTGCGCCACTTCTTCTTCCCAGCGAAAGCACTAGGAAGTGGTGAAGGGCGGGCGTTTTGGGGGACTGTCTTTTGTAATTTTGACGTTCGAAAAGTGCTGATTCTCAGCCTAGTTTGAATAAATGACTTTTGATTTGATTTGATTTGTAATTCTACATTTTCTTCGTAAAAGCTTGTTAGCAAAGGTAACAGCACTTTTTCTGTGTTTCAAGTTCTTTTTCAATTCATACAATTCTTCATATCTTCTTCTCCGTGCCTCGGAAAGCACGTTAAGCCGTTGGTCCTGTCTGTCGTTCGTAGATCTTTGACAGTCGTTACGGGTCGTCACTAGCCTGAAAGTCTGACAACCAGTCTTACCAAGGGGTATCGTATTACCCAGTAACTGGGTTGTGGAGGTCAGATAGGCAGTCGTTCCATATAAAATATTGGTATAAAATACTATGTTGGGAAAAGACTAGGCAGATGATGATGACAATTCTTCATACGGTACCTAATACATTTCTGAGTGCCCAAGTGACTTAAACTGGGACTACAGCAACTCCACTTCTAGTTCAACTACAGTTTTAGAGTTGGGATTTTACAAATCTTCTTTAACTATAGTAATAGTAAAGCTCAAGAGTTTGTTTGTTTTGACGAACAAACAAACAAATCGATGAATTTTTGAAATCCGACCGTTATTTTCAGAGAATAGTCTCTGGAAATGCCGGTCGGATTTGAAAAAAAATCTTTTTGGATTCGATAACCCAATTCTTGAAGAAGGCTACAGGCCATTTTACATCACGCTTTGACCCTTAGAAGCCAAGCAAAAAGAAAGCAAATCAGAAAAAACATTCAGAAAATAAAATATTCAATAATAATTTGTGCCGTGCGATTCTGTAACCATCTCACAGTGAAAGCTTGGGTGAAGTGAGCGTGGAGTGAGCTGTCATTCGGTAGCGATTAACACTATTAAGTGCTCACTTCACTTATGATTTCACGGTGAGATTTTTACAGAATCGACCGGCTGGAGTGCATATTGGAAATTATTGGTGGTTCAGTTAAACACATGCATTTTTATATTTAATCTGTGTTCTTCGTGTGCGAGTTCCGATAAATATGTTTTATTTATTTCCTAGGAAAATATTTTATTTATTTAAACTTCTCGCACAAAAGGTACAAAGGCGGACTTAATGCCTTAGGCATTCTCTACCAGTCAACCAAGGGTGGTGAAGAGATTAGATGGCAGGTGCTTCGGTTGACACGACGATGATAAAAATTAAAAAAAAAAAAAAACAGTAGACAAATACATAAATAGGTTATAAACCCACACATACGATTTACTATAATATATCCTTTCTTTTTATTTTCTTCTCTTTTCCTAGGCAAGTAAAATGACATAAACAAGCGTAATTGAAAAAAAAACTTATTCAAGTTACCGTGTATACTTGAACACAAGGAGTAGCCGGCTATGTTGTCGACAATCGATATCGGCGATAAATAAGTAATTTTGTACTTCACGCCCGCAAGTATAAAAATTCTATTGATGAATTATATTTTTAGTTATGTCATAATGGCTTTTACGGGTGGTACACAGATATTTATACACAGGCAGTAATGAATGAAAGGCTCCGGCTGTGTGTCCTTAAATTATTATCGTAATGAATTTTCTTATCGAGATTGTTTACGTTTTAAACATTAATTTGACAGTTGTCAATCATATTTATCGTCTTCTTCTTTCTTTTCATCGTCTGCCTGCCTAGCCTTTTCCCAACTATGTTGGGGTCGGCTTCCATTCTAACCGAATGCAGCTGAATATGAGTATTCTACGTAAAACTGAGTTCTACGTGGAGCGACTGCCTATCTGACCTCCACAACCCAGTTACTGAGTAATACGATACCCCTTGGTAAGACTGGTTGTCAGACTTTCGGGCTACTGACGACCCGTAACGACTGTCAAAGATCCACAAATGACAGATGGGACCAACGGCTTAACGTGCTTTCTGAGGTACGGAGGGGTCTTGGTATGTGAAGATGGTCACCCATCCATGGACCAACCGCGGTAAGCGTAGCTTAACCTGATCGATCGACCTGTGTGGCTGTTATTACTTAGCCACAAGCCCCTCTTCTTCTTTGTTTTCACTATAGCATAATCAGCCTATAATATTCCCACTGCTGGATAAGTCCTAAGGATGCTAAACGCCCTCCTGACTGCCGACCCTGAATGTGATGTGTTTGCTGATGAATGGAAGAAAATAATGCGTGCTTGTCTGGTGTTTTGTGAGAGACGATATGCGAGGGTGTCCACCGTTACATGTTAGTTTATGATGTATTTAATTTATTTAACCATTTCCTTAATCAAACATTAGTAATTTTATCGACAAATTGTATATCTTTGAATTTAATTTAATGTTTGTATTGTATGTTATTTGAATGCTTATTTTATTCTATTTTTTTTATAATTCTATGTTAATTAATGTAATTGGACCTGTGCCGTTTTAATTAACTATAAATAAATAAATAAATAAAAAAAAAAAGTCTCTTCTCTTCGAGAGGGAGTGGCGCTGTAATAATACCACGCGGGCCCAGTATGGGTTGATAGGTGTCACAGATCTTCGAATTTTTGGTTCTATTTTTAGGCTCAACGCCGGTTTTGTCACGATGTTTTCCTCCACGGGTTTGGGAGCAGTGCTGATGAAATTATTTACACAAAGTGAAGCGTCTACCACGACCTGCAACTCGTAAGACAGTGCCGTTACCAATCATCACTGCTCTCAACCAGGGCTCGGAAACCGGTTGAAATTCTTAACCGGTTACGGTCATTGACCCCAAACCGAAATCGATTTAGGTTAAGGTTTGCACTTTACCGGTTTTTACCGGTTTTTGCGGGAAACCGGTTTTTCATGAATTTTGGTTTTGAAAGTGAAAATTAACCGGTTAAACACCCCCCGCCCCCTAACTAAGCAAGTCGCAACATGAATCTACCCGCACCATTTAAGTTCTCCGGTTGTATTTGACGTCCTCAGATCAAACATTTTTTTTCCTAATGTTTTCTGGGGTACTAAATGTACTAATGTCACTATAACTTGTTGGAAGTGTTAAAAAAGTAGACGAAAAATATTTACGACTTACGGAATTAACCGGTTCATTTGGGTGTCAAAACCGTTTGTGCTTATGTAACCGGTAACCTCTGTCATTTGGGTTACATATGAACAGTTCACTTGTTTAACCGGTTAATGAGGGAACGATATATTTACCGGTATTTCATCGAAATTAACCGCTCTTTTTAAACCGGTTCAGAGCCCTGCTCTCAACATAATTAGATATCTTCTAATAAATACGGTATGCTTCTTTGTAATTACCATTCTGTAATTATCGCTCGGCAAATAATAATACTGCGGTCACACAAGTCAGTTTTTTTTTTTTTTTAATTAAGTGTCCCCTTTACATAGTCAGAGAACTTATTAAAATTTTGTTTTCATTTGTAATTGCGTTTTGTATTTTGTTTTTACAGAATTTTAATAAAGTTGTAGTAATTTTAGTTTTTAATCTATCTTTTGTTTATTTTCAAGAATTTAATTTAATTTTCTATTTTATTACGTAATCTAATTATATATGTTCTATGCTTTGATTGTAAATACATTTATAACACACAAGTCTGTTTAGATCGATCGAGGTAAGTTCATCCAGTGAAACTCACTTTTCCCACGGGAATGCCTATTTTTGGTGGTTAGGTATAACGTGGGATTGTTGTTTAAATGGGGTTTATGGTGTTAGTAATAACAGCCGCACGGGTCAATCACTAAGCTACGCTTCTTGCGGTGGGTCGTGGATGGGTGACCATCTTTACATACCGAGACCCCTCCGTGCCTTGGAAAGCATGTTAAGCCGTTGGTCTCGGCTATCATTCGTGGACCTTTGACAGTCGTTGCGGGTCGTAAGAAGCCCAAAATTCGGGTTATTCCCAGTTGTCGCCACTGTCAACTCCACCACTGGTGACAAATGGAATTTCGTTCACATTTTATGGAAAGAAATCCCATTTGTCACCAGTGGTGGCGTTGACAGTGGCGACAACTGGGAATGGAATAACCCCAACATTCTAACAACCAGTCGTACCAAGGGGTATTGTATTACCCAGTAACTGGGTTGTGGAGGTCAGACGGGCACTCTCCATGTAAAATACTGGTATTCCGGTTATACTGGAAGTCGACCCCAACATAGTTGGGAAAAGTCTAGGCGGATGAGGTATAACGTAGCATAAAATACATACATGAAGAAATAAATCGAAATATTCGTCGAGCCAACCGTAACTTTACGCCAAACTTTAGGAGACTGTAGCCTCAATTTAAAACCAATTAATCCTTACAGATGGTTGACTAATTAATCGTAAGGTAAAATGCCAAAGTAATATAACTTTGAAGTAATAATTCTTCCCACAAATAAATCAAAACTCCCGTCTAAGCCTGTGCTCCAAGGAAAGTGATTTATAGGCAAACTTTTAAAGTATGAAACACTTTTGAACGTCCTGTTAAGAGCTCCATTTTTGATTATTTTGTTACATTCTTATCAGTTAACGCTTTAAAAGGGTAGGCAGGTCAAAAGTTTGTCCTAATTATACCTACGTTCAACTGCATACTTATATCAGGTTGGCACAAAAGTAATGAGGCACTTGGTTTACGTTTTAAGTTTTTTGATATTATTACAATATAAAAAGCTTAGTCAGTGATGTAATCACCATTGGCATCTAAGACTTCTTGCCAACGATCCGGCAAAGTTTGGATGCCTTTCGCCCAGGACTCTGATGACTGTGCCTCGAAAAAGTTGTTCAACTCCGCCTCTACATCAGAGAAATCATTAAATTGTTTACCCCGCAAATGTTGTTTCAGGGCTCTAAACAAATGATAGACTTATGGGGCGAGGTCTGAGGAATAAGGTGGGTGGGGTATCGTCTCCCAGCCCAAGTTCTCCAACTGTTGGCGAACGGCAGATGCGACTTGAGGTCGAGCGTTATCGTGTAGTAAAACTACATTGACTCGTCTTCGTCGTTTTTTCTTGATAGCAGCAGATAGTTTGGAGAGCTGGGTTGAATATTTGTCAGCGTTCATAGTTTCACTGTGTGATAGTTCAAAAAACAGCATGTCTTGCGCGTCTCCGAAACAGCAAAGCAAAACTCTTGAGTGGTTCTTTTGACTTAGCTTCGGGAGAGTTGATGGCGTTTCTTCTCGAGACAGCCAAAAAGCACGACGTGTATCGTTCTCGTAATGAATCCATGATTCATCTCCAGTAACCAGATCAGACAAAAACTATTTACGTCGGGATCGCAGCAAAAGTGATTGACAGATAGCGACACGGACTGCACAACTAGCGTCTGTAAGGATGTGCGGTACCCACCAAGCCAAAACTTTGATACCCAAGCTCATGTATATGGTATTCCACGGCGTAGTGACTGCAGTTAAGTGCTTCCGCTAATTCATCTGGATTCGACTGTAATTTGTGACGTAAATCGTCATCATTCACTGCGGGTGGTCGTCCTGAGCGTGGCTGACTTTCAAGGCACCTGTCTCCTGATTTAAAACGGTCAAACCATCGGGACACCGTCGTTTGTACTTCCAGCGCCCAATGCAGTGTTGATATTGTCAGCCGCAGACCGTGCACTGTGGCCCAACATCTCGATTATAATTGTAAATGTATACTTGGTCAATCCCTAGTATCAAGTGGAATGACACTGACAGCTCACTCCACGCTCACTTCACCTAAATTTTCACGGTGAGATGGTTACGGAATCGAACTGCAGGTAACTTAACAAGCTTACAACTTTCATGATACAGTTTTGAAATTTTTTACATAGATTCTTTACATAAAAATACTAGACACGTGTTTTGGGGTTTCGCATACTAAAACTAATGTTGTATAAATAAACAAATATCACTTAGGTCATAAAAGCATTCTCGACAGCAATAAAAAAAAAATATATTTTGGGGCTTATTTTACTTGTTAGTATATTTTTAAAATGTGCTAATTAAGCCCTTTTATTTGATACCCAACAAGGCAACTTCCCAAAATATTTATTTTTTAATTCATTACTTTATGTCCTCTAGAGGGCGCCATATTAAATTTAGTGTGATGTCTTGTAGCTTATAACTAACGGACGGCCAAGACGCTTCTAACTATACCTAATTTGTCAAATAATGATAAGTAGTTTAGAAGTTATGATGGAACAGATAAACATACATACAAACCGATCAAAATCATAACACTCCTTTTTGCTTCGCCGTGGTCGGGTAAACATAACAATAAAGTTCACCAAGAACCTCTATGTCTTTTTAACTTTCTATGAACCAACCATTATTGTTCATTATTCGACTCGACGCATAAATTGATGGCTAACACAAACCTAGCTAATAATACGCTCCGATCTCGAACGATATAATTATACAGATCGGACTAACTTACCTAGTGACGTCCGATCCTTAATTATGTGAAGTAATCTCGTCCTCATTGTATACTTTGTAGTTTGCACTCTTGCACAACTCGCTGATCACATTGTTTAAAGATTTCTTCTAAAAAAAACACAAATGTTATCTGTGGTCCAGTCGCTGGCGCGCTCTCCTGTCATCTGTCAAATCATTCTTTCAAAGCATAAGAACGGGACTTCACGATGACCTTTATGGGCATCGCATAGTCCCGGTCCAGTGCATACAGCACAACACAACTTTTAGAAGGGGTTTAATAAGGTAATCCAATACACCTAAGTGTGATGATTATCTGGGAAGGGTTGGGATACAATGAGGACGAGATTACTTCACATAATTAAGGATCGGACGTCACTAGGTAAGTTAGTCCGATCTGTATAATTATGCTTCGTAATCTCGTCCTCATTGTATACTTTGTAGATGTTTAAAGAATAAAGTTGTGTTGGTATAACAAAAAATAAGCATTGTTGAATAAATTGAACATTGTAAGTCAACATGTTATTCTAAGTTTGTTATTTAGGTACTAATTCTATATGTAGACATTTCTATTTAAGAATCAGTCTACGTTAAGGTCAATAGTTACCAACTTAATGTATATTTTCTAATGACTATTAGTTTCTGAAATTCTTATTCAGTCTTGAATCAATTAATCCTGTAAGGCACACAACAATTTCCTATAGGTAATCGAACTTAGAATCACAATGAAAAGGTCTCTTATAAAATGAGCTTTGTGGGCCTCAGTATTGACCCCTGCTTCACAGCCTGTTTTTTTTTTTTTTTTTTTTTTTTTTTTTTTTTTTTTTTTTTTTTTTTTTTAATAGGAATTTCTCCTGTATTGTGGGTGATTTTACAAACATTTAAAGGCACATACACAAACAGCCAGACAGAACAACTACTTGTAGGTCACACAAATATTTGTTCCGTGCGGGAATCGAACCCGCGATACGCAGCGCAGCAGTCAATGGCTTAACCACTGCGCCAACCGTGCCGTCAAAACTCAGTGAAGTATGTCACTATTATTTAAAATTTGTTTTATCGATCCACTACATATTGGTTACAGTAGAGGTGGCATAATTAGGTTTTCTTATAATTTTCTTTAAAAATGGTAGTTTTAAGTTCGGTTGAGATCTGCCCAGTGCAGAAGTTTTAATTATATTATGTCTGAAATTTTTATGTTAATATTTATAAGAAATGTTATCTATAAGTGACAAGGTTTGAATTCTGTGTGCAGTTACAAGAACTATTATATATACTATTTGTTTGGTTAGTAATTCTAAACCAAGAGTTTGACAAAATTATATAACCCAAAGCAATACCGGGGTCCCAAACTATTTCATATTTGGATTTCTTTGGTCTTAATATAAATATAATTCCTGGTCTATATGACAATCCTTGGTTATACTTAGTGGTAAAATTTATATGGCTATGGTGACAGCCTAGGGGTCAATATCTTGATTCTATCCAAAGAGAATCCACTGATTTAGTGTAAATTTATGAATTGTTTTCCTTTGTTTTACTAGACAAGGAAGCTAGTACTATATCATTTGAAGGGAACAGTCTTTCACCTCAGGAAAGCGTCCTTGATAATATGGCAGCAATTAGTGTGTGCATTGGGCGTAGATCCCATTTGAAAGTTAATACATCTATGGAACATGCACTTGGCTCAGGAAGCCGACATGTTGACGATTAGTATTGCACTTGTTTGCAAACAGGTCAGTGGGGCTGACCCAGCATAGCAGCAATTGACTTGTAGGCTATATCACATCACTTCTATTCAATTTCTATGTTAGGAAGTCTAGATTCTAGATTTCCCAGTGTTTTCTTTGGAAATAATATAGTGTGCATGAAACCATATTTGTCCTTTCTCACACCATTGCCAAAACTGTCTAGGCATGTTATTTTCATAAGTAAAACAAATACCACCCATCTTACTGATACGGGCTATGGCCGTTGTGATATATTTTCCAAGTCCTCGCAGTATCTGAGTTTGCTTGTAAATGTTTTGAGCCCCATAAATGCTGCTAATAGTTCAAGGTAAGGTATGGAACTTTTCATTATTAGCTGTCCAGTGCTTGTGAGTTTTGATATCATTGCATACCAGTCTCAAGCCAGTTTGAAAAGCATCAAAGAATATTTCAAGAACAAAGTCAAATTCTCTGATTCTATTGTGGTTTGTTGAAATGTATGGTATCAAACAACTTTTTTACTTTCCATTATCTTGGTATAAAATTAACCATATTCTACAGCTGCTGATGTAACTACTAGAATACCTAGTAATTAGACAAACTGTTATTTATATCTCCTTTCTAATTCTATCTAATTATAATATGTAATATTCTTTATGGACTCTAGGATAAACTCTATCTTTCCTGAGGAAGTGAAATGGCAAACTGGACTCAGTCCAACAAATATCCTAGATACTGGCATCACTGTCTGGGCTCTCTTTTCAGTTTTAATAATAAATCCTAGATTTTTTAACACAGTTTGAGTAGCACACATTTTCTAAATACCTTGCATATGAATCGGCAGGGCACAGAATATAACTGTCAAGATGTATGACTTAAAGCAACCCTGATGACCTCACGTGACAGACAACTGGCTTCGTGATGTTTGTGAATACATTTGGTGTAGTGCAAAGCCCAAATACGAGGCATGTATGTACATTCTTATAACATATATTGAAGCACAAAACTGAAAATATCTTCTGACATATTTTCATATGGATAGTTGATATTTGTTTTTTAAATCCATTATTGTGGGCAAAAACTTAGGTAGTAACATAACTATAAAAAGATTTAACATGTATCTCCAAGTACCATGTGATTACACAAGATAAAATTGATTATTGACAGGAGCTCATGTTTCTATGGCACCTAACTGTAAGAGATTATTCAATGGAGATAGATTGCTTTCTTTCTGACTGAAGTTGTTATTCAGCAGCTTGATCTGGAAACTCAGTAAAAGGTAATTTATAACCCTTGATCCACTCATGTATGGTTGGATTAGTAGTACCTAATAACATACTTCAGAGAAATACTGCAATCTGAGTCTGTACCTGAGCTAGTGATGATCCTGGTTCTGGCAACAATTGTTGGCATTGAACTTATCTTGAAGCTTATTGATGTTCTGACATTGGTCAGTAGAACAGGTATTCTGATATCGGTGTTTGATCCATCAATTCTTCCATTTGCTTATTAAGGCTGGGTAGGATTAAGGATCTCAGTGTGTTGCAATTTTCATGATGAATGTCACACAGTAGTTTAGCTCAGTAACTTGAATGTTTCGATTTGATCTGCATTAAGCACACAAACACATGGGAGGCTATTAGACTGTTATGGACTTTTCCAATTAACATAATAGTAGCAGCCACTGTAATTCGCTGACCCCTGATCATTTGGACCCATTCAAATGGGTCCAATGGAATGTAAGTGGAATAAATAAAAAAATATAAATCCAATCAAGTTGAATCAATTCCACTTCCATTTGCTGTTGCCGCCACTTCCTTGTTCAGTTTTGGTGTGTTCAATAATAGATTATAGTGATAAAATAAGTATTTTAAGTTTTGCTTCTCTGCATTCAGTCTATTATCATAATTGCTGACCACCATGTGGCCAGACTGCCATGCAGTTCCAGGTAAAGTAGCTAGCTGAACCCCAGCATCTCACAAGTAGATTTTCAATACTTGAACTTAAGGCTGACGGTAGGAAGGGGTATGTATACCGTTTCACTCTCAGCATCCTTCTGGCTGTATTTTAGTGGAATTGAAATACTGACATAGCATATTTAAGTTAGATAGTACACTAACATCCACCTAATTCCATTTGAATTAGATTATAATTAGCGGCAGTGAGTATGGATATTGCCAGTCTGGCTGCGTTGGCTTTGGTCACAATGCACTCAGCATCTTGAATGTGTTCGAGTGGAGCATGTTTAACTGAAATATCTATAAAGAATAATTAAAGTAAGGTCCCAAACTGCTTAGATCTAAATCCTCCGCTAACCTCTCATGATAGCTCTAGGGATGCAGCAGGGATGTGTTTATACATTGAAAATATAGACCACTAGCTAACCTCTCATGAAATCTCATGTGGTGTTGATGGCACAGTTAAATGTTCTCATGGTTAACCTCTCGTGAAAACTTTTAGAGACGGCCAGGGATCCGGTAGGAACGTGTTTATAACACTGAATGTGTGTACCATCGGCTAACCTCTCGTGAAAGCTCATGTGGT
This sequence comes from Eremobia ochroleuca, assembly GCA_949629135.1. Classification (NCBI taxonomy): domain Eukaryota; kingdom Metazoa; phylum Arthropoda; class Insecta; order Lepidoptera; family Noctuidae; genus Eremobia; species Eremobia ochroleuca. The sequence continues at coordinate 8,781,188 of OX451407.1, read as the reverse complement.
GTCGTTCTATTGTAAGTATATGGCACAGTTGAATGTTCTCATGGTTAGCCTTTCGTGAAAACTCTTAGAGACGGCCAGGGATCCGGTAGGAACGTGTTTATAATACTGAATGTGTGTACCATCGGCTAACCTCTCGTGAAAGCTCATGTGGTGTCGTTCTATTGTAAGTATATGGCACAGTTGAATGTTCTTATGGTTAACCTCTCGTGAAAACTCTTAGAGACGGCCAAGGATCCAGCAGGAACGTGTTTATAACACTGAACGTATATACCATCGGCTAACCTCTCGTGAAAGCTCATGTGGTGTCGTTCTTGTGTAAGTATACGGCACAGTTACGTTCTCATGGTTAACCTCTCGTGAAAACTCTTAGAGACGGCCAAGAATCCAGCAGGAACGTGTTTATAACACTGAACGTATATACCATCGGCTAACCTCTCGTGAAAGCTCATGTGGTGTCGTTCTGTTATATGTCCATGGCACAGTTGAATGTTCTTATGGTTAACCTCTCGTGAAAACTCTTAGAGACGGCCAAGGATCCAGCAGGAACGTGTTTATAACACTGAACGTATATACCATCGGCTAACCTCTCGTGAAAGCTCATGTGGTGTCGTTCTTGTGTAAGTATACGGCACAGTTACGTTCTCATGGTTAACCTCTCGTGAAAACTCTAGAGACTGCTGTGCGTATTACGGCATCCAATGTAATTTTATGAACATTATTTCCACTGCCGACCACTTGCGTTTCGATGACGGCTCCGCTTTCGCTTCTTCAAGCGATTTTCCAGATCTCGCAGACGTTCTTTCAGCTCCTTTATTCCTTCGTTTCGCTTTCTTCCATGTTTTTCCATCTCGATAAAAGTTTTCTAAACTTTTTTAAGCGAAGACGTGATCAACGCGCGGCACAAAAAAGTACAATGATTTGACAGATGACAGGAGAGCGCGCCAGCGACTGGACCACAGATAACATTTGTGTTTTTTTTAGAAGAAATCTTTAAACAATGTGATCAGCGAGTTGTGCAAGAGTGCAAACTACAAAGTATACAATGAGGACGAGATTACGAAGCATAATTATAAGTGTATCAATGTACGGCAATTATTTTGTCAATAAAGTTTATTGATGTTGCGCGTAACATGACTGTGTTTTCACCCTACAGTTTTTATTTCTGTCCTTCGAGTGAAATTAATAAAGTTACGATTTCAATCATGGTTCGGAAATAAAGTTGGAATAAATAATAATAATTCGCAGAAAATGTTGACAACGCTTCTATCAATGTTATGTCATATTATTTAATGAGATATTTATTTTGTTGTTATTTATGTTTATTATCTAGATTACAAGCAATATTGAAGTTATTATGTAGATATCTAGCTGTATCCAATTGCTCAAACCAATTTCAATCAATTTCTCTAGCCTTTTCCAATTGGAAAAAAGTGGACATGTAGGGGTCGGCTTCCAGTCTAATCGAATACCGCTGAATACCAGTAGTTTAAATGGAGTGACTGCCTATCTGATCTCCATAAAGCCTGTTAGGTACTGGATAAGACCCGGTAAGACTGGTTGTCAGACTTTCGGGCTTCTGACTACCCGTAACGACGGTCAAAGATCTACGAATGATAGCCGGGACCAACGGCTTACAGTGCTTTTCGAGGCACGGACGTGGCTCAATATGTAATGGATGTTCACCGATTCACGAACCGACCGCAGCAGGACCAGTGTTGTAAATTAGAAGCAATATTTAAGTTATCATCCGGTCGATTCTGTAAAAATCTCACCGTGAAATCATAAGTGAAGTGAGCACTTATAGTGTTAACCCCTAGCGAATCGCACGGAAGCCGTGCGATTCTGTAAACATCTCACCGTGAAAGCTTGGGTGAAGTGAGCGTGGAGTGAGCTGTCATTAGGGATTAACACTATTGACACTGCTCACTTCAAGCTCACTTCACTTATGATTTCACGGTGAAATTTTTACAGAATCGACTGGCTGTTTTACGATTATTTTTTATCATGATATTATTTTATTTTATGAGATATTTTTGAATAAGTCTTTTTTCTTTGGACATTTTATAGTAAAAAAATATTTTTTTGGCTTGTAATATATACCAATACGCCTGTTTGTGTGGCAAAGAAACAAAGCGTTTTACGGTGTCCTACGTTTGGGCAGCGTCTTTTAAACCAAAACTTTCGACCACTGGGTATAAAATCCATCAAGCCAGTCCCCGGTCCGTTGTCTCCAAGGCTCCCACTTCAACTCATAAACTTTCCTGATCACAGTAACAATGGAAACCTTAATCCTGGAAGTTTTTTATTTGAGCAATATTCTTTAAGCGCACAACTTATTTATGTCCGGGATTTTTGCTGCCTTCTAGACGGAGATTTTTAACAGGATGTAATATGGTATTGTGGTAACCGTCAGAGATAGTAAGTGATATTTACACCCTACATCTATTGAGTTTTTTTACGTAGGTATTAAAGCTGCATTCATTTATGAACATACAGTGGCCTCCAAAAGTTAGTTGACATTTTTTCACTTCAGTTTTGATGCTACATTATGATTTAAAATAATAAATAAAGTCAGCCGGTCGATTTTGTAAAAATCTCACCGTGAAATCATAAGTGAAGTGAGCACTTAATAGTGTTAATACCTACCATTACGGAATGACAGAGCTTACTTCCCGCTCACTTCACCTAAATTATCACGGTGAGATTTTTACAGAATAGCACTGCGGGTACTCCTAAGTGATTACTTGATTATATTTTATGATACGTCAAAAGTAGTTCAATTAGTCAACAAAAACGTTATAGTAGTCCAAACATTTGGATCACTAGAATTTTCAAAAAAATCATAATGATTAACAATCCCAGCTGAAGTGGAAAAATGTGAACGTACTCTTAGAGGCCTAAACCTACTTTTATAAATTTTAAGTAAGTCCGACCCTTAACAATTATTTTTTAAATACAAGGTATACCATAGATAATACTGAAATGATAGAAAAACTTATTCATGTCTATTCCACAATATGTTAGACAATACCTACAACAGTCACCTTCAAATTCACATATACTTACAGTCGGGATAACCTTCCATGACACATACAATAGCTGATTTACAATTCTGTTAGCCTAAAGTCATTATAATGAAAGAAGTCTCGGAGACGCGGCGCCACTTAAATTCGAAGTCAAAGCATTTATTTCAAATAGGCACAAAAAGGCACTTTTAAACGTCAAAATTTACAATAAAATAGAATTGATTATAGTCGCCTCTTCCAAAAGGTATTAGGTGAATCAAATATAAACAGGACTTTTTTTATTACTGGTCGTTGAGTGATGTGACGCGCTTGGTAAATAAATAAATAATAAATCATTTATTATGGACCAAACATTTTATAAAGTTTCATAAACCCACCAAACTGCGTAACAGTTTGTCGGTGGGATTAGCGCTCGTCTTGTTTTATTTATTTGGTTCAAATAGACACACAACAACCTAAAAAGTAAAAGCTATATAAATCTACACTAATATTATAAAGAGGAAAGATTTGTATCTTTGTATGTATGTATGCTTGTAACGAATAAACTTAATAAACTACTAGACCGATTACAAAAAAAAAAATAATAAAAAAAAATCTTTCACCCTTAGAATGCCACAGTATTCCTGGGCACCACAGGCTATATTTATTACGAGATATTAAGGAACATATCGATATCTACAAAAAACATATAGCTGCGCTGGGAAAAAATGTGTTAATAGAAGGGGAGTTTATGTAGAAAAATAAAATATATTCCTTTTTTTTACGAGTATAAATACGTGCGTATTTTTTTTTATTTAAGTCCGGTTTATATTTGCTCCACCCACGTATTTTCGTGTAAAAGTGTCTTAAAAGATCAACTTGCAGAAATAAACATTTCATTTCGAAACGGAGTCTAGGTACTAGTAGAAATTAAGAAGTGACACGAGGTCAAGTAGACGCAGATACAGACAATTTATGCCTCTGTTTGTGACTAGAAGGCTAGGTTTATGTGTTTGTTTGTCTGTGCTTTTATAACTCGTAAACATGCGAGCTGCTCCACAATTGCGTAACACACTATCAATCTCAATTTGAATAATTTTGAAGGATATTGGTAATCCATTACTTTATATGTTCGAAAAATTTGTTTGCTCAACAACGTAAATAACGCAATGAATGTTGTTCAACTGTCCAAATGAAACCATTGTCTGATAGTGTGTTCCGTAAATACTCCTCTGGTTTTTAGTCCGTTATGATCTTTATGCGGATTTATTTAAAGTGTTGATATTTTTGCTGATATCGCAGTAGAGTGGATGGGAGGACCGCCTTTTGGGGTCTTGCTGATTCTATAAGGATTACTGGAACGAAGTTCTTTAACGAGGTAGGAGTTGAATGGTAAAAATCGTCACGCAAAGAAGACGTGTTATAATAATAATAATAATAATAATCATTTATTTGCAGACATTGAAGTCCATAGAATTAAATTAATTGACATTGACACATAAAAATAACACGATACACACACATAGGCAGAATAATAATAATAATAACATAATAGTAATAAAGATAAAATAAATAAAATAAAATAAAATAAAATAAATGCACGCACAGTTACCTAACCAACCTGTGTGTGCAGTCTCACCCATCGACCAAGTATCGGGCAGTCCCACCGGTCACTCAATGCTCTCAACATACCGTGGGTGCTGGTATCTGTTCTGTGCCGGAGAGAAGCGCATCGTTTTCGAATAATGGCATAGAAATCATCTACTCTCGCATCGGCAAACATGCCCCTGCAAAACGAAAATCCATGATGGTGGCTGCGAATGTTTTATTTTAATTTTCATCGTGGGTGTCGTTTTAATGGTTTTCGTGGGTGTCGTTTTAATGGTTTTCGAGGGTGAAAAAGCCGATACCGAGGTCAAAATTAAAATCTAAGATGGCAGCAACTTAGTGAAAGCTTATACTAGATGGCTCTGTATTAAAACTCGTATTAAATTCACACTTTCTCTTTCTCACATTCTCTTTCTATTATACACGAGTTTGTGTGTGTGTGAGTATTGCGTTAGGAACTCCGTTCCTGACGGGGGTTCCCCGACCGCACACGTCCTTTTTTTCTATCACAGAAGGAATGGTCAGATACAAAAGTCGATTAACATTTCAAAAAAATATTTAAAAATTAGCTATCGAAGCAGATTTTTTTTTAAGAATATTAACTTGTAGCTACTTTATGAAATGCTGAAAAGCAGTTTATCGTTTTATTTGGGGCAATTTGATGATGTAAATGGACTTTAGTTTCCGACTGTATGTACAGACGCCAGCACATCTGTCACAATCTGTCAGATTATTTTTTAATAGATTTTCAACTTTAGCGCTAAAGTATAAGGTTCAAAGTTGATTGGGAAAATCTGACAGTTTCGGGTAGCTTGATGTGCGTCTGTACCTATAGTTACAAAAAAAATGTGATGGCACTATAGCATAATCAGTCTATAATGTTCCCACTGCTGGGACACAGGCCTCCTCTCTGTGAGAGGAAATGTGCCGTAATACACCACGCGAGCCCAGTGCGGTTGGTGGATATCACGTCGTCGATTTTTTGGCTCTAGGATTTGCCGGTTTCCTCACAATGTTTTGCTTCGCAGTTTTGAGAACAATGGTGATGAAATACATTACACTAAGTAAAACGAATGCTTGTACTTACGGTCGGTTCGACTCCACGACCTACGAGTCGTAAGTCAGGATCCTAACCACTGGTCCACCACTGTTATGCACTACGTTCGTAACAAATTCCAACTATTCCAGCTAATATAAATTCCTTTGTTCAAGAGTGGGTTTACCTACTGCTCATATTTTTGGGTCAAATTTTATTACCGTCCTCCACAAAATGCGACCTTCTACCTAAGGTAACGAAATTCAAGTTTTATGAAAATTCTAGGTTCTATAGTGGTATGAGCAACAGGGAGTAAAGTTCAGTCATCCTCTATTGAAAAAGGAGGAGCCTCCGACCAGACGGGAGTTGTCTCTGGTGGGCAACTGCTTGACGATGAATGTTGTATACAAGCTGTAACTTAAATAACGCACGACCTCATGAAGAGTCATTGTACAGACGCCAGCACATCAAGCTACTACAATCTGTCAAATTTCTTTAATAGATTTTCAACTTTATCGCTAAAGCATAAGGTTCAATGTTGATTGGGAAAATTTGTCAGTTTCGGGTAGCTTGATGTGCTGGCGTCTGTACTCATCATTATGAACAACTTTTACTATGTGACCAAACCTGAAATCGCTAAAAAAGAAAATCAGCTGTTCCCTACATTTTGAAGAGTTATGCGAACATAAATGTAGGGACCAGCTGGTTTTTTTTTCGCGATTTCAGGTTTGGTCCTAAAGTATGGTAGTAAAGTTGTTCATAATGATGAGTACAATGAATTAAGAGGTTGTGCTTTATTCAAGTTAAGCCTTGTATATGCCAGTCGCGCGGTAAACTTTGTTTGCGCGATGTAGGATTTTGCGTGTCGTCACGTCAGTGCGCTGTAGATGCTGCCACAGTACCACTAAATATATCTTTGTTATTGCATGCACGTGCCGACAATATCCTAAAGAGAAAAGTAAGGTGCCCCTTCTACCTACAATAATATTGTGCAATATGTATGATTGAATCAACCCATGCAACATTTTTAGTCAAGTATTGCACACTATATTATTGCACAATAATGCAATTTAAACTCGCTCAAACTTTTATTCCTTAATAATAAATACATTGCGCGATTCTCAAGACGGGCCCTAGACGATAACTTATATTGCAAAATATCACGAATTACGCAATATTTTTGGGCGTTTTTTTTTTTGATGTTTGCGCATTGACTAAACAGAAGTTGAACGAGTTTATTTTTTGAGAACCAAATGAAGTGGAAGATCATCGTACATAAAGCCATAAAGGTCTTTTACGTTTTACGGATACCACCTTCAGTAACGACCAAGATGATGAAGAATGCAATAGGTGATTTAATATTATTGCGTTCCAATGTTATTGTAGGTAGGTATTGTAGGTAGTCGGCGGAAATTGCAGAGTTATTTTCAAAATAAATAGCGTAGAGTCATCTCAGCACCTCTCTTCTTTGAATTTGTATATATTTATACATTATAAATATACAACGTGTAACGGAAAGGGGGTATCAACCCTGAAGGAGGTGAATGTGCTCATGAAACTCAACAACTTTCCCCAAAGAACATAGGTCGAAATATGAAAAAAAAATTTGGCCCTCCCATAGTAAATCAATCAGCTGGTAGTCAGTTTTGTAAGGGAGGGCCAAATTTTTTTTTCATATTTCGACCTATGTTCTTTGGGGAAAGTTGTTGAGTTTCATGAGCACATTCACCTCCTTCAGGGTTGATACCCCCTTTCCGTTACACGTTGTATATTATAGTAAATCGAATGCATGTGTTTATAACCTATTTATGTATTTGTCTAGTTTTTTTTTATTTACCTAAATACTTATACATCGTCGTGTCATCCAAAGCACCTGCCATCTAATCTCTTCACCACCCTTGGTTGACTGGTAGAGAATGCCTAAGGCATTAAGTCCGCCTTTGTACCTTTTGTGCGAAAAGTTTAAATAAATATTGCTCTATAATAATGTAGGCGTACGGGCCGCCTAACATCGTTATCAATACGTACAGTCTTACATACATTTAAAGCTTATATTCTCGAACTGTCGCGTGTCTTAATCTATGTAGAAGATCGCTGCCTCACGGTGAATGGCGGATCTTTTGTGTTTGAGCCCACTTAAGGCCGAGGCGCCCGTGTTAAGCTGGGATTCCGTACAATAGGAAATAAGCATGATCACGCTAGCTTAATCCTTGAGGGTGATGGCTTTATGTATATTGATTCGTAAGGCAGTATTGTGGAGCTTTAGTAAAAATAATATAATATATAAAAATATAATATATTCCACAACTTTCACACAACGCCATCTTGTCCCAAACTAAGCAGAGCTTGTGCTATGAGTACTAGACAACTGATAAACATACATATATATTTCTAAATACATACATATTATAGATAAATTACACCCAGACAAAGAACAAATGATCGTGCTCATCACACAAACATTTGTCCTGGGTGGGAAACGAACCCACGACCTTGCGGCATAGCAGTCAGGGCACTGACCACTAGACCAACAGGCCTGTCAAAATGAATAAATCATTCCTTTCACAGAAGAGAGGCAGAAGTTGAAGAAGAAGTTTTTTTCTCCTGCAGTGGGAACTTTACAGGCTGATTAACTATCTATATTTGTACTCTATACATATTATAAACTAGCTGCGTCCCTCGGTTTCACCCGCATAAGTCCGGAAACTACTGAAATATCGGGATATAAGTATCCTATGTCTAATAATCCAGGTCATGGTCTACCCATGTGCTAAATTTCATCCAAATCCGTTTAGCCGTTTTAGCTAGAAAGCGTAACAAACAAACATCCAAAAAAAAATTTTAATATCAATAAGTGCACGACTCGTAATTGTTTTTTATTAATTATAATTAAACTACCTTCAATATCAGAGCCCTTTGAAATAGTGCTCCTCATGCGGATGAAAAGAATCTATTAACAAAAAAAAAACTCAATTAATTGATTTTTTGATTGACGGGATTTTTTTAGAAATATTTTGATGTTTTGTCGGACTTTTCGTTTGGTACAGGGCGTTCTATGTTTGATGGCATTTTCCTTTACAGTCAGTTATTAAAAAAAAAAAAAACGAAATAATTGCTGCTCCATACATTTTGACCGCGTCGGTATTGCACTTTTGTATGACACAACAGATTTTTTTTTTTATATCTGACGAAAATTTTTCTTCACACAGAAACGTGCTGAATACATGGTTTGTGCGTTGATGTCCGTGCTGCCCTGTATTTACCTGCAGAGAGGAAAGTTATTAAATTCCCAACCTAATATAATTCTGTAGCGGCATCTACATCGCCACATGCGAACTACGCATCACACTGAAGTCACGCAAAATCCTGCATCGCGCAAGCAAACAGAGTTTACCGTGCAACTAGCGTATATGTATACAACGTCCCGACATCAATCGTCGGGCAGTTACCCACCAGACATGACATCTGTCTGGTCAGAGAATCCTCCCTTTTCTATGGAGGATGAGTGGACTTTACACCCTGTTCTTCATGCCTCTATATTCCAATTCCAATTTCACTCAAAAGTTTTCCAAACATAATTGGATTCGGCTCCTTTCGTGTAGACCGTTTCATGTGACGTTCCATTTTACATCAAAGGTAACTTTACGAACCTTTAGTAGTGGAAGCGGAAGTTACGTCGTACTTTTGTCATGTGAGATGCCCCATTTTGTTTCTTTGATGTACGTCAATGGCATATACGCTTTATAAATACGAAGTACTTAGTGGGGTAAAAAGTCAACAATCCTATCGGAAGATGCTATAATTTTTGCAAATGGCGGCAAACGCCAATTTCTACTTCGACACAAATTTGTCAATAAACATAATATACAAAATACACGTCAGCAAGACATGAATCGCTATACTCTTAAAGAACCGCCTCATTAACCGTTCCAGACTTCTTTTTGTGGGGTTTTTTGAAGTTACGAGTGTATGTCAACATACCTCACTCTTGAAGACAAGAAATGGATTGTGTGAGGGATGATGTGAAAGAAAAATTTGTGTTTTTTAATTTTTATTGTTTTTTTTTTAAGTATAATTTATTGATATAGCGACAGTACAAATACACGCTCTGTGAAAATTACAAGTGTCTACCTATTACGGTGGCATGGAGGGGTCTTGGTATGTGAAGATGGTCACCCACCCACGGACCAACCGCGGCAAGCGTAGCTTAACCTGACCGATCGACCCGTGCGGCTGTTATTACTTAGCCACAAGCCCCTCGTCCCATTCAGCAATAGTAAAAAATTAAAAAATATGGGTCAAAGGCAGGAAGATGAAAATTTGAGGATTTTATCCTAATCTGTAACTTTTTTAGTATGACCCTTAGCTATCATTCTAATTTACTTATCTCGATTGCTATAATAAACTAGGTTTTAGCTCATAATTTAGCATTATACGTCACATGAATCACCTACAACCAAGTGGGTAATATTTACAGCATTACAGCGTAAATTGGAGTCCAATTTCGGTAACATGGTAATAACGTACGTGGGTGATTATGCCGCAGGGATCTAGTATTCATGATGTCTGAATCCGATTCCCACCTGTCGGTACGTATTATATTGTGGATTACCTTGTTATGATATACATTAATTTAGAGGTAAATTAGATTCATTAGAGCAGTAGTGCGCCAGTGGAAACGGCCGTGATTTACTAGTTGTAGGTCGCAGGTTCGAACCCTAACAGGCTATTTACTTTGTATAAATTATTTCATCACAACTGCTCTCAAAACGGTGAAGGAAAACGTCATGAGGAAACCGGCGTGTTCTAGAACCAACAATTCGAAAACATGTGACATCTATCGACCCGCGCTGGGTACGGGTGGTAGATTATAGCCCACTTCCTCTCGAAGAGAGGAGGACTGTGTCCCAACAGTGGGAACATTATTAGCTGATTATGATGAATGGTACTAAGAAATTCAAGTCACAAATACAACGTGTAACGTTAAATGCGCAAAACCTGAAAATAGTTTAGTCAAAATAACGAGCAGAATCAATTGAACTACTTTTTAATATAGGTCACATTTTTCAAAAAATCTTCATTAAAAACGTTGCCGTATCTATTTATTAATAGGTCAAGCTAGCCAATGTCAGCGCGGCGCCGCGGCCCGGTGACGACTCCTCGCTCGACAAAGCGTCGTCACAGACGCAAGAAACGATCAGAATGGCAAGTAAAACTAAAACAGCACATAAAGCCTTTACAATTTTTTTAATGACTTATTTTCTATTTGAAATAGGTCAATTAAATTAAAAATCAGTTGGGGTGTCTGAGGTTTTGCGCATTTAACGTTACACGTTGTATATGTTAGTGTCACTAAGACAATAACATACGTTTGTAACTTTTCGATTTGCGATAGGTACCGAGACAACGAGACACTAGCTTCTAACTTAATTGTCATAATTAAGAAGTCAATACAGCGAAAACATCGAGTAGCCAACAAAAGATAAAATTAATACACTTTCAGCTTCTAATTTTGGCCTGAAGCGAAATTCTGTTAAGTCAAGTCGAATTACATAACGGAATTAACGTTTGGAAAGGCAACAGTAATTTTCATTTAATTAAGTCTTTCGCTTAAGATAATTCTGCAAGATTGCCGAGTACCGTTAAGATCCCGGGAAGATTGTCGAGTACCTACTGTAAGGGCGATGGTCCACCGCAGCCGGGACGTCACCGAGAAACGAGAGTATTCGAACCGAATGTTATGTCACGGTGACGACCATCGTTTTTCCACCGGGACCGAACTCGGCGGTTCAGTATGATATGATAGACAAAATAAAAGCCGGGCGAACGGCGCCGTTGCGACGGCAGTGTGTGGACAAGATCAAACGTGTTTTGTATTGCCGGTACATCGGTCCTCCACAATTCCGAACAAAGTTCCAGTGGTCGCGCTGAAATACTTGTAAATTCGGGGGCCTGGGTCCCGGCGCTCGGGTGACGGATATGCGGTGGACATCTGGTTCTCGTTGACGTCCCGTTGACGGTAGCGGTGGTCAAACGCCCTTAGATGGTAAGATTCCCGAGCAGATACCAATACGTAATCCCGGGAAGACTGCGATTCGTAAGGACAGCACGTTCCGTTAATGTTTCACGATTAAATCAAATGGCTTGATTTCCTTTGAACGTATTTACTTGGTTACATTTTGAAGCGATTCTTATTGTACGTGGGAATATTACTGCACGCTTAGCAGGAATACTTTTATCTCTATACAATAAGAAGAATAGACAATTGCATAACAATACATTGCAATGAATTGTATGCAATTGCAGATTGCATTTGCACAGATGCGACGCACGGCTTAATTGTACACTCAGCAATCGACATTTTGTTTTTGTTTTGATTGTTGTTTGTTTGTTGACATTTGCCAGTGTCGCAACACAAATTATGTGTGTTGTCTTTTTCCCTGGCCCTGACATCAAGCAAAGGAAAAAAATGTTAACCTTTTATTGGTTCTGGTTTCTTTGTTTTTGGCTTTTGGCTACTTTTTCGGTGTATATTTTATGTATTTTTTTTTTTGCAATGTGCATTTTTTTTGCAGAATAATAGTACATTGTTCACCGAGAGGAGAAAGTGACCGATTACCGTCGAGGGTGTCGTTCTACCGTAAATTTGATAAAGTATCAAGGTACTTTCCAAGCAGGTGTAGTATAAACAATTTTTTTTTTCTTTCTAATTGGACATATCGCCTCTTTGCGATAACAACGTGATATTTCAGAAACTACAATTTTTTAAAGAGCAATACAATTGCAATTTTTTAAAAAGAGATACATATCGCCTCTTTGCAATGACAACGGTCATTGCAAAGAGGCGATATGTATCTCTTTTTATACCTACAAAGTGTTACTATTTTCTTTTCTTCATTTTCGAGATCGCGTCGTAAAAATCTTTCAACAGTTTGTCATTTTGTCTGTAGTTTCGTCTGTTTCTACGCTCGTCATGTTACGTGTGCTGCAACTGAAAAATGAACGTGAATAACGCTGTAGTTTCGCCATACGGAGACAACGAGACGCTGACTTCTTACCTAATCGGTTTTTTTTCTCGAAAAAAGAAGCGACTTTTGGAGGTCAGATAGGCAGCTCCTCCATGTAAAATACTAATATTCAGCTGCAACTGGTAAGACTGGAAGCCGACCCCAAATTAGTTAGGAAAAGGTTAGTCAGATGATGACACAGTAAAGCTTACAAATATTGTTTCACCTCCCGACTTAATGTTAGAGCGTGTGATTTCTATTTGCAGTGGTTTTGACGGCACGGGTGTGCAAACATGAGTCAAGTACTAAATAAATAGTTACATAGTAATTACTGGTTCGAAAACTGCGTTTTGACTGGCGTTTGATAGGTCCGTAGTTGAATTGATTATTTCCAGTGCCAAATGTGCCTTTAATAAACGATAGTTTTATATGTCAGCCATCATTGCAGTACTTTTACAATCCATTAAAACAATTTAATGAATGTTTTTTATCCAGGGAACGTATGATCTATGAAGTATTAATGCCATCATTATTCCATTGCAAAAAAGAGATGCTGCTATCGGCCTTCTATAGCTCTGTCTCTGTCTCACACAAGAAACATGATGGCATTAATACGTCATAATACGCACGTCATAATATTCACCCAATAAGGGTGCATATTATGACGTGCGTATTATGACGTAAAGAGAAATCAAATAGAACAGTATTTTGTTCAACCCCACAAACATGTGTTAATAGGTCTTGCCCGCACCCGTATTGCGTAACACACTAACAATAACAATCTGAATCATTTTGAAGAATATTGCTAATCGATTGCATCATATGTTCGAAAAATTTGTCTGCTCAAGAACGTAAATAACGCAATGAATGCTGTTGAATTTTCAAAATGCCATTGCTGCTTATGGTGTGTTACGCAATTACCCCGCAGGTATTTTTTTTTATTATTTGCTAGTGTCGCAAAACTTGGTACTTAGTTTATAAAAGAAATTGCATCAAATGCAAACGATTAAAAACAAGTAGGCACTAAGCAAAGAGAAAAATAATAAGTAGATCGCCACCTAACAGTTACTACGTACGCAGGTAATATGAGTCGAAAAAAATTGCAGTTGATCAACTGAATTAGTTTTTCTTAGGGTCGATTTATTTTCCTTAGGTTTACATTCTGTAGTGAAGTGAACTCTAATTATTATAATACATACATAAAATGTCCTGTGTACCTACTGGGCGTTTTCACATTATCAGATTAAGACACCAACCCGATACCGATAAATCGGCAGCTATACCGTCACCGATTTGATTACGATATAATTATTATCGATCCGATTATTCGGTCCGATAATATTGGTGAATATCGATGACCATCGCAACGTACCAAATGATTAAATATCGACGACTCGAAGTATGTAAAAGGATCCTTTTTTAAGCCCTTCAAAATCGTGATGCTTAAAAAGTAAAAGCCAAAGTCTTTCAAAGGGAAACAACGACCAAAGACTTTGAAGGAAACCAAAGATCGATCTTCACGAACAAAAAGCGATTGAATCCTGCTAAATGGAAAATCTTTAAAGTGAAAAGATTCAAGCATTTTATTTCGAAACTTCAAAGCAAAATAATCAACACGAAATCCTCGAAGGATCAGTGAGAGTTACTCTCAAATTTCATGAAATTCAATTGTTTTTCTGTCAAGATCTCGATCTCTGATTGGGGATGAGGATGAACGGATAACCGGGGTGGTGCGAGTAATCCCGGCTATCCGGCACTTTTGCCTACTTCACAAAGTATCCCAAAGGAATTTGTGGATGAGTGGATAATTTGGGAATTATGGTTTGCTATATTCTGTATTTTGCCTTTTGCATATCGCACGTTATAATTTGCACACTTGGCGAAAGAGATATAGACCGGAAAAAGTGTACAAAAACGAAAGGAACTTCATTCCAACGGGGTATCCCACGATACCTCTCGACTTTCTATTTTTTACTGTCAAAATAAGGTATAAAGATTACCGCCTAACATCAATGAACACGAATGCCTATTTGACCTCAGAACTCAGTTACTGAGTAACACGATACTCCTTGTTAAGACTGATTGTCAGACTTTCGGGCTTCTGATGGCCCGTAACGACTGACGACGTAATTTCTCAACTCGAGAAAAAGACGTTAAGGTAACCACGGGTGAAGTCGAAAGTGACCCAGAAGTCGTCAAATTGTCTAAAAACATCAATATCTTTTTCTACTAAACATTTAACCGGCCGATTTTTAGGGCAACATATTTTTGGTAACATGTTGCAGAGTTGAGGGGCCCGTGGCTAAATAATAACAGCCGCACAGTTCGATCGATCAGGTTAAGCTACGCTTGCCGCGGTTGGTCTGTGGATGGATGACCATCTTTACATACCGAGACCCCTCCGTGCCTCGGAAAGCACGTTAAGCCGTTGGTCCCGGCTGTCATTCGTAGATCTTTGACAGTCGTTACGGGTAGTCAGAAGCCCGAAAGTCTGACAACCAGTCTTACCTAGGGGTATCGTATTACCCAGTAACTGGGTTTTGGAGGTCAGATAGGCAGTCGCTCCATGTAAAATACTGGTATTCAGCTGCATCCGGTTAGACTGGAAGCCGACCCCAACATAGTTGGGAAAAGGCTAGGCAGATGATGATGATGATGTTGCAGAGTTAAAATTACAACACTGAGTTTTAACTGTAATGGTAGCTGAGATATCTTATTTGAAAAGTGTGCCTCACAATTTTTTTTCATTTTTTTTGGAAGTTTAGCTGCTAAATGTCAAACTCAGCACGTAGTTTTGTATTTTGATTTTGAACCTTCAGCGGTGTCTACGGTAAATAAATAAAATAAATAATAAATAAATAAATCCCTGGACATTTCACACAGCACCATTTGTCCCAAGCTAAGCAACCTAATGCTTGTGTTATGGTAACAAGATGGCTGATAAACTACTTATATACATTTTTTTTTTTTGTAAATACATACATATTATAGATAGAAAAACACCCAGACTCGGAACAAATACATGTAGGTCATACAAATATTTGTTCCGTGCGGGAATCGAACCCGCGACACGCAGCGCAGCAGCCAATCGCTTAACCACTGCGCCAACCGTGCCGTCAAGTAAGTCTCATTGTTTGATGAATTAGTTAATTTGCTAATGATATAACTTGAAGTTTGGAACACTTTTATCATAAGAGTATTTTTTTCGAATGTGACATCTATGGGTACTTAAATATTCCTACTTGACCCAAAACGTCATTTTAAGTACTGCTTTGACGATATTGGTACACGCTCAATAGTTGCCTCTAAAATCGTTATATGTAAATATTTTTGTATTTAATAGCACAAAATGTGAATAATAAGTATTATCGGGTCCGTGACATAGTTGTTAACTCTCTTGTACAAACGTATATAAGGTTTGGGCTACATTTGACGATAAAACTGGGTTTCTCTTCAGCTGTTTTCGCTTCACTCACTCATTGCTTGAGTAAGCGCGTTCTGCTCAGTCGTCGCGTCAGCACTAAACTGTGCTCGCGCTTCACTTGTATCATGTGTAAGTGCGTTCGGCTCATTCGTGTCGAAGATGGACTCGCTTTTTTTCAGTTTTCAGGTATTACCCTAGCTTTTGAATTCGCTCACAACTAGATTTTTTAGGCTTATCGTGTTTCATATGATTTAAAAGTTTCTTTGGTTAGCTTTTTTATAATTTCGGGCAGATTTACAGTCATTATGAAGCAAAATCTTGTTTACTTTATAAGATTTTGTAAAAAAAAAACCCATACTGCCGTAATCACTACATTTGCTCGACACTGGACTTAGTGGACTCATTCATCGTATGTGATGTTTTTCAGATCTAAGCAGATTTACGGTTGATACTCGTATGAGACGGCATTTTCAACTTTTTTGCTACTTGTTCCAGATTTTCTTGCGTTTTCTGATACCGCCTAACTATTGTATTTGCTCGGTATTGGGCTTTTGAGGCTCATTGCATTCCTTATGATGCAAAATTATTTTCATTTCTGGCCAGACATTTAATTTCAAATTATTTTGCTCTTGTCAACTTCAAATGCGTTCTTAACTCTGCCAATATTTCAGTTGTTTCTCTTTAGATCCTTGTACTGCTTTGTCAATTCTTGACAATAACATCAGAATCACAGTAGTAGCTAAACGTTAAAATTTCGTCGTATAGTGAAAAAGCAGGGTCGGGCGCATGCAAGTACAGGCCACTTGCGATGTTACGTCAGAGGCAAATTATATTCTGTTTCAAAATTGATACAATTATGACCTATCTTTTGAATGCCCAATCATTGTTCCAGCATTAAAATTCTCGTAGTTATTAACTGATGAAATGTTACATATTATTTTCGGTCAGAAATATTGAATTTATAATTAATCTACAGAGTGAAACGACGTTTTCACGTCAAAATTTATTCTGATAAAAACTGATTCTGTGTTTCTGATATCTTAATTTATTAAGAAAAAATATATTAGAATTACCACCTACCTACTCTGCTAACAGCTCACAACCTTTATAATTTTCTTGTGATTTGTTTTTATTTTGTTTCTTAGACTTGCCACTCATATGAAATACAATCACAATTTGTGTTAATGTGTAATCTTGAACTTGTTCAAAATCTGAGAGTTCATATTAGTATAAAAATTTCAGGACCACTGGGTCTTTTTGATGAGTAATAGTACAAATCTACTGAGTAAGAGTACTGGTACAAAATGCACTTTTTTCACATTTGCTTAAATAAGTATTTATTATTACTAAAAATTATAAAAATTAAGAACTTATTTAGAATAACGGATATTTTTTCTATTTCGTCATGCAAAAAGTTTCATTCTTAATTAAATACTTTTCACGTAACAGTTCTCGAAAGTCAGTGGATTTCAAAACCCGATGAGTATAGGTACGTTTACCTTACGTGATTTTCCTTTCATTAATGAAAAGGAAAATAATGTTATCTAACTAGAGTTGTATATTTTATTTGTTGCATTATGTAACATAGAATACAGCCTGTTGGTAATAAATTCTCTCAGGACCGATATAGTCTAATTTTCATTAACTCCAACAAACACTTGATAATTTCACCCCAAGATTGAGGCAGAAGCGTCGTATTTCACGTGTTATACCGACTGAAAATATCCCGTTATACCCGGGTCTAGGTAACTATCCGGATTACCCGCCTCGTCTGCCACGCTTAATGGCGCTTAAACCTTAATTTATTAAGGATCAGTACGGTTACACTGATTATGTAACATGAGAGGAAATAGGGCTCGAATTAATAAAGGAATATTCATGAAGAACTAACGAGTTTTGAAGGAAATTTATGTAATTACTTACTGCGCCCCGCGGTTTCACCCGCATAAGTCTCGATCCCGTAGGAATATCGAGATAAAAAAGTATTCTATGTGTTAATCCTGGTTAAAAACTATATGTGTGCCAAATTTCATCAAAATTGGCAAAGCCGTTTGAGCGTGAAGTAGCCTTTTCCCAACTATGTAGAGGTCGGCTTCCAGTCTAACCGCATGCACCTGAATACCAGTATTTTACATGTAGCAACTGCCTATCTGACATCTACAACTCAGTTAGTGGGTAACACGACCCCTTGGTAAGACTGGTTGTCAGATTTTAGGCTTTTGACTACCCATAGATAACGACTGTCAAAGTTCTAAGAATGACAACGGAGATCAACTGCTCAACGTGCTTTCCGAGGCACGGAGGGGTCTCGATGTGTAATGGATGGACACCGATCCCCGCACGGGTCACTTGCCGCGGTCGGTAGACCGCAAGCGACCCGGCTGTTATCATTAAGTCACGATCCCCTCAATACTCAACCAACCAATAGGATAGTAATTTAATTTTGTCAAGCAATCTTTGCAAGCCAGGGCAATCAATATCTCCAGCTTAAATTCTTATCATTAATTTTCCTCGAGCTGAGGGGCCCGTGGCTAAATAATAACAGCCGCACAGGTCGATCGATCAGGATAAGCTACGCTTGCCGCGGTTGGCCTGTGGATGGGTGACCATCTTTACATATCGAGACCCCTCCGTGCCTCGGAAAGCACGTTAAGCCGGTGGTCCCGGCTGTCATTCGTAGATGTTTGACAGTCGTTACGAGTAGTCAGAAGCTCGAAAGTCTGACAACCAGCCTTACCTAGAGGTATCGTATTACCCAGTAACTGGGTTGTGGAGGTCAGATAGGCAGTCGCTTCATGTAAAATACTGGTATTCAGCTGCATCCGGTTAGACTAGAAGCCGATTCCAACATAGTGGGAAAAGGCTAGGCAGATGACTATGGATTTTCCTCAAGCTAACATCCCAAATCCACATAGATTTAGCGTCATTATCGCAATATTCCAGACATGGCCCATAAAAACCCCGCCGACATTGGACGCGACGAAAACAAATGAATACCACGTAAACGCAGATAGTAGTCTACAAACAACTGTCCGATATTTATGAAGCTGGGGCTTAGACGGGGCGCAAAATAGGCACGTTTTGTGATTACAAATAATGAGAGGTTTATTGTAGAGAACTGGATATCTAGCTACAGTTATTGCTATGCTATAAAGCGTATACTGTGTTAATCAACAAAAAGTAACTGTATTTTCAATAATTACAATTTACAAGCTAACACTAAAATATAAACATATTATACACAAGTATATAATAAAAACCAGCCAAGCGCGAGCCGGATTCGCGCACGAAGGATTCCGTACCATTATCTATAAAAACGGCAAAAAAATCATGTCTATTGGTTGGGAGCCCCCTTAAATATTTATTTTCTGTTTTTTAGTATATGTTGTTATACAATTAGATTATCTGTGAAAATTTCAACTGTCTAACTATCAAAACGCTGGCAGCATTACTACGTTGGATGGCAATGCTGATTCTTTGGGCTAAAAATAGGCCAGCCCTCTGGTCACGTGAAGAGTCAACCAACCGCTTGGAGATGTCCCGAAATATTCATCGTATTAATTATGTAATTGGGTTCCGAAAGTTTTCGTGCCAATCAATTACATAATGTTAAGTAATTACTCGTAATTGGCACGAATGTATATGGAATGCATTGCTAGTTAAAGTAAAACGCGCGCAGTCTTTAGCTGTCTTTAAGAGACTCGTGAAGGAAGATTACTTGTTGTTGTGATCTTGTTTCCGTAGCTGTAATATCTGTAGTCGTCATTTATATGTTTCATTAGTTTGAGTTAATTATGTATTTATTATACAGCATAATATATATATATATATATATATATTATATATATACAACCTATATATATATATATAAATATATATATACAACCTGTAACGTTAAATGCGCAAAACCTGAAAATAGTTTGATCAGAATAACGAGCAGAATCAATTGAACCACTTTTTAATATAGGTCACATTTTTCAAAAAATCTTCATTAAATACGTTGCCGTGTCTATTTATTAATAGGTCAAGCAAGCCAATGTCAGCGCGGCGCAGCGGCACGGTGACGACTCCTCCCTCGATAAAGTGTCGTCGCAGACGCAAGAAACGATCAGAATGGCCAGTAAAACTAAAACAGTACATAAAACCTTTACAATTTCTTTAATGACTTATTTTCTCTCTGAAATAGGTCAATTTAATTAAAAATCAGTTGGGGTGTCTGAGGTTTTGCGCATTTAACGTTACACGTTGTATACATATACCTATGTATTATAGTATACCTATTATTTTGCACAATGACAACCCCATTTATTTATATCCACGCAATCACTGTCAATTCCAAGGTTGTCTGGAAGAGATCGCAGAAAGCGATAAGGCGGCCCATTGTATGTTTTGTAGTAACAATTGTATTTTTAATGTATTTTCTGGTGTACAATATACAACATGTAAAGTTAAATGCGCAAAACCTCAGACATCCCAACTGATTTTTAATTCAATTGACCTTTTTCAGAGAGAAAATAAGTCGTAAAAAAAATTGTAAAGGTTTTGTGAGCTGTTTTAGTTTTACTGGGCATTCTGATCGTTTTATGCGTCTGCGACGACGCTCTATCGAGGGAGGAGTCGTCACCGGGCCGCTGCGCCGCGCTGACATTGGCTTGCTTGACCTATTAATAAATAGACATGGCAACGTTTGTAATGAAGATTTTTTGAAAAGTGTGACCTATATTAAAAAGTGGTTCTATTAATTCTGCTCGTTATTCTGATCAAACTATTTTCAGGTTTTGCGCATTTAACGTTACACGTTGTATATATATATGTATGTATGTAATATAGTATACCTATTATTTTGCACAATGACAACCCCATTTATTTATATCCACGCAATCACTGTCCATTCCAAGGTTGTCTGGAAGAGATCACAGAAAGCGATAAGGCCGCCCATTGTATGTTTTGTAGTAACAATTGTATTTTTTAATGTATTTACTGGTGTACAATATATATAAATAAATAAATACCTATAAATCCATAATTATATGAGTGTACGAGTCGACAACTAGGTTATCTGTTTCGATATCCACGTCCGGTACATCCGGGCCTATTGTCTGCTGGCAGCGTGTGACAACTGATAAGATCCTCATTAGCGATAGTATGTGCCTACAGTAATTCGAAGTAATTATTCAATAATATAGTTCATCATCATCTTCCTGCCCTTGTCCCATTTTATTTCGGGTCGGCGCAACACGTTTTCTTCTTCCATTCTTCCCTGTCAGACGTCATGGCATCATTTACTCCATTGTCTTTCATATCATTCCTCACACCATCCATTCATCCTTTCTTTGGCCTTCCTCTCCCTCTTCATCCATCTACATTCATATTCATCAGTCTTTTCGTAACATGCGTTTCATCCCTCCTCATTACATGTCCATACCAAGACAAACGACTTCCTTTCAATGTTTCTGTAACAGGCGCAACTTTTAAATTTCGTCTAATATACTCTTTCCTTACTTTATCCATTCTTGTCACTCCACACATCCATCTCAACGTTCTCATCTCCGCTACATGCAATCGTTTTCCATCCATCTTTTTCACAGCCCAGCATTCTGATCCATACAGTACGACAGGCCTAATCACGGACTTGTATATTTTCCCCTTTAACTTGAGGGGCATCCGTGGGTCACAAGTTGTTCCAGTGACCTGTCGCCATTTCATCCATCCTAAGTTGATCCGGCGCGATACGTCCCGGTCTACTTCGCCATCCCCTTGGACAAGCGACCCGAGGTACCGGAAGTCGGAGCACATCAGTATGTGGCGTATTATATACAACGTGTAACGTTAAATGCGCAAAACCTGAAAATAGTTTGATCAGAATAACGAGCAGAATTAATTGAACCACTTTTTAATATAGGTCACAGTTTTAAAAAAATCTTCATTAAAAACGTTGCCGTGTCTATTTATTAATAGGTCAAGCAAGCCAATGTCAGCGCGGCGCAGCGGCCCGATGACGACTCCTCCCTCGGTAAAGCGTCGTCGCAGACGCAAGAAAAGATCAGAATGGCCAGTAAAACTAAAACAGCACATAAAACCTTTACATTTTTGATCACTTATTTTCTTTCTGAAATAGGTCAATTGAATTAAAAATCAGTTGGGGTGTCTGAGGTTTTGCGCATTTAACGTTACACGTTGTATAATAATTATTATATTATTATACACTTCTGCACGCGACCTCGTCCGCGTGAAATCTCTTGTTAACCCTAACCCACCCCGTGTCTTCGCATCACCTGCCCGCGCTATTACTTCCTTTATTAGCGTTCTTCCCGACTTTTTTTTTGTTTCACTCGGCTACTTAGGGTCCTTGCCTGCTGTTATGTAGCCTATAACCCTCCTCAAGAATTGAGATATCAAATGCAGAAAGAATTATTCTTTTTTAAAAATCCGACTGGTTGTTCCAAAAATTTGCGGGATCAAAAAAAAAAAAACTTCGGCTTTATTATCAGTGTAGATTATTCGTTACTAGTCCCTGTCACCGCTTTACTCTTTGTAAATTACGTCATCACCACTGCTCTCGAAACGGTGAAGGAAAACATCGTGAGGAAACCGGCATGTCCTAGAGCCAAAAATTTGAATTGGGCCAGCGTGGTGGAATTTAGCCCACTTAATCTCACGCTTATGAAATCAAGGCTTATGTCCCAGCAGTGGGAACTTATAGGCTAATTATGCTCTAAGGACGTAAGGGTTTTCAATTGAGATGAATAAACTCTTCTGGCGAAACTTCTGTTCACCCCATAAGGAAAAGGCGCCAAGTTTCTGTTTCTAAAGCCCTTCTATTCCAATTACCTGTTAAAGCCCCTCTTGGAAGGTAACAAACAGCTGACGAAGTTTATTCTTTCATTTCCATGCAAAACGCAGTACAAACGTTGTTTACGCGGCATTATAAACAATTCCCTAACAAAACGGATAGCGTAATATTCTAAACACGCAACAAAATAGACACCTCACTGAAAAACGTTATCTGTTCACTGAGTTTCATCTAAAACGACAACGCGAAAATGAACCTCTTTTCCGAAAGATCAAAGTTCAAATTACAACGCTTGAAAGATCTATTTACATTTATTTGATTTTCAGTACTCGTTTCGCCACAGGCGCCAAGGGAAAATTGAAATAATAACAACAGTGTTGCTCGATATTGGAGGTTATTACTGTTTGTTTGCGAAGTTAGTTGTTTATGTAGTGGCGAATTTTTTTGATGTTAGTAAATAAGTATTTTAACCCGACCGTGACGGGAGCTGAGATGAGGGTGGTGTTTATACAATCTTCACTTTCTAGATGATCTATTCTGCAAAAATCTCACTGTGTAAACTAGGTGTGCATACACACAAGCCACACGCATTAACGACAGAGGCAACTACAGCCGTCGACAAGGTGCTCAAATACACAAGCGGCATGTTATCGACGGCTGGCGCCGATTGACCTTTGCTTTTGACGCGATTTATTTGAGCTGCTATCGGAGGATAACAATAATTTATTTGAAATAAAAGAATTACATTAATTATATTTTAAAGTAACCTAAGTGTCTATTCGAAGTATGAATATGGAATTGAATTTGAAATAGTTACAATAATTGGGTACCTACCTAAACTAGGTCCGTCACAACGTGCTAACTCAGCTGGCCGTTTCCGTCGTTCGTTAAATTTGCAGCGTATGTTTCTATAGTAGGAGGGGCCCGTGGCTAAATAATAACAGCCGCACAGGTCGATCGATCAGGTTAAGCTACGCTTGCCGCGGTTGGTCTCTGGATGGGTGACCATCTTTATATACCAAGACCCCTCCGTGCCTCGGAAAGCACGTTAAGCCGTTGGTCCCGGCTGCCATTCGTGGATTTTGTGTCAGTCGTTACGCGTAGTCAGAAGCCCGAAAGTCTGACAACCAATCTTACCAACGGGTATCGTATTACCCACTAACTGGGTTGTAGAGGTCAGATAAGCGGTCGCTCCATATAAAATACTGGTATTCAGCTGCATTCGGTTAGACTGGAAGCCGACCCCAACATAGTAGGGAAAAGGCTAAGCAGATGATGATGATGATGTTTCTATAGTAAAAGTATTGAGTGCGGAGTTGGCGATTCCCCTTATGCAGCTGCGTGTAACACGCGTGTCACTCGTGTGTATGAATACTTAGGTGAAGTGAGCTTGAACTGATGTTAATACTGTCAGTCCCTAGCATCAGATGGAATGACAGTTCACTTCTAGCTCCCATCACGCACCTAAGTTTTCACAGTCGATTTTTTTCATAACATACTGACAGATATTGTGCAGAAGATATTTTGAAAAAGTCGTTGTGTATAGAAACTTGGAGGGTCTTGGAGACCAAGACAATGGCGAAGTCGGAAGTGTGTGTGTGCTTGTGTGCGTATGCGTACGCTACTCATCTTCATGCGCACATTCACAGCATGTTTGTACACTTGGTTTGCACAAGTAAAGCGGGCGTCGCTTCGTGAGGTAAAATACTGTACGTCGTATTACCAAAGCACAAACACACTGCATTCTGGATGAAACAAACTGTCGCGTGTTCAGCGATCTTAAAAGAAATGTTTATGGTTGTCTCTACTCGGAGAAAACCGGTAAAACGACGGGAAAAGGGAAGAGAAAATCACTTGCTTCTTTGTTGTTTATTGTAAGTGAGAAAGTGCAAAAACATAGCTATGGACTACATTACATATTATGGACGTTACGCTTGTATTCCTCAAACGGTTAGACAGAGATGCACCAATAGTACCATGTAAGCTATGGAATACATAGGCTTTTTTGTAAAAGCCTTCTATTCAGTGCATAGTCAGGGAAATTAATTGTTTACCAAATTCACCAAGACAAAGCTGAAATTATGATCACTATACAATATAAAACAAAGCGCCACGTCTGTCTGTCTTTTTTTTTTGTGTGGAAATCCTCATGGATGTCCACCACCCTGGGGGGGTGGAGGGGTCTGTCAGACTCTTAATGACTAAAATCACACGATATTCTACGGCTACCTTTAGCCGGGGTGCTGGAGTGCTTGCACTTCGTCACGCTTCCCTGGCCAGGTGTTGGCCCGCATGACTCCGTGTGGGCCAACATCTATAACCCTCAGCGGCCGCATACAGCCAACATTCCATTAGAGAGAGGTGCGCGCGGAACGCAGCGCGCTGCCGTTTCGGGTCTTTCACTGTTCAGGCAACAAATTCCCCAAGTCTGTTGCCTGCAGGCCTCACCCTAAGGCGGCCGGAGATCGTTCCGCGTCCTCCGGCGCCCGGTGCGTCTGCTACGGATTGGAAAGGAGGTTGTATCCTCCCTCACCCTTTCCGCCGCCTCCTTCGCGATCACTTCCTCGCAGAAAGAGGCGACGGCGTCCCAAACGCTCTCACTTCCGATCATAGACTGGACCACGTCCGGAAGCGAAAGAGTATCCGCAGCACCAACCGCCGCGTCGAGGTCACGGCGCTACACTGCCCGAGCAGGGCATTCCTCCAGCGTATGCTGCGACGTATCGTCAAGACAGTTGTAATGCTGGAAACCGGGTGCTGGTTCCCGGCCTATACGGCACAGGTACTTTCCGAAGCACCCATGTCCGGACAATACCTGTGTCAGCCGGAAAGTAAGGGCGCCATGCTGTCTCTCCAGCCACTGCCTCACAACGGGTCTTACCACCGCTATTGTGGAGTGCCCTGCGCTGGGTTGGGTTGGCTGGGTCTGTAAGTCTGTCTGAACGCCCTAATCAAGGTCAAGAGCGGGCCCATCCAGCAATGAGAAACACCATTTGAAACATTCTTTTTACCTTCGGTAGCCCAAATCTTGAGGAAGGTTATAGGATAGTTAACATCACGCTACGCCCTTTAGGGGCCAAGCCAAAAGAAAAATAATCAGAAAGAACACTATCAACTCAGCCTATCGCAGTCCACTGCTGGCCATAGGCCTCTTCCAGACTGCGCCACAACACCCTGTCTTCCGCCTTCCGCATCTAGTCTACCCCAGCCACCTTCTTTAAGTCGTCCGTCCATCTAGCTGGGGGGCGTCCCACACTACGCTTGCCGATACGCGGTCTCCACTCCAGGACTCGTCTACTAGGACTCGTCCACCGGCCGCCGGTCCTTCGACAGACATGGCCAGACCACTGCCACTTCAGTTTGCTGTTTCTGCAAGCTATGTCGGTAACTCCGGTTCTTTTCCGGATAATTTCATTCCTGATTTTATCCTTCAAAGAGACTCCGAGCATAGCTCGCTCCATAGCGCGCTGAGTGACCTTGAAATTGTAGACAGGTCTAATCGTCAGTGTCCACGGCTCAGCACCGTATTTCATGACGGGCAGAACGCACTGGTTGAAGACCTTAGTCTTCAAACACTGCGGGATAGGCGACGAGAAAAACGGTAAGCAAAACAAAGTAACAGCGCTGGCGGGTGATGGGATGCGGCATGGTAGGTTGTGGGCAGAAAGAGGAGGTCAAAGTCGCGGGCAGATGCTGGTTAGTATATAAGATTACCTATCACGATAAACAAGCTGTTGCCTAGAGCAGAGTCCAGCAGTAAATTATATTGCTACTTTAGAAATAAAATATTCTAAATTGCTTGCACCAGCTAGCCTGCGCGCCTGGTGTCCTTCCTACTGGCCTGACGCGTGACAAGGCAATAAATAGCGTCTGTTTTTCTCACGATAAAGGTCAGACATTTTTTATGCAAAATGAATAAAACTTGTAGCACCTTTTCGTAAGAGAAACATTCTGGAATGCATTTCAGGGAATATATTGTAGTTTTAATGAACAGATATTTAAATACTTAGCCTTTAAACGGTACCTCAGCAGAGCCAAGGTCTGTTCTCATACAGAGAAAGAAAGAGCATTGATCCCCAAGCTTCCTTATTCTGTGTGTGTCATTGACAAAAAAACAACGCAGGGGGCTTTGAAATATTTCGCCAGTTAAAAAAAAAATGTTTATTCAGAAACTTGTACAACTTTTACAATAACTCGTACGTAAGGGCCTCATTTTAAGTAAAAGATAGGTAATAGGTAACACGGGCTGGTGTCCGCAACTCCACGTCAATGCGCGTATTTTGCGTACGGATATAACTAAAAGATATACCTATGCTAGGAGGCCCCGCTCTTCAGTGACGAACTATAAAATGGTAAAAGTCGTGTACCAAAAGAAAAAGAATTTAAACAAGAAAATACTCGTATAAGTAAAATCTAAAATTAAACAAAATAAGACTTGAACTATAACAAAATAAAAGAAAAAAATAAATACTTGTATTGCCAGTATTTTTATTGACTCTCGCTTTGTCGTTTCCATTTTGTAAATAGGCCATGCCAATTTAATCTCAAAATGGTTGAGCTGAATGGTGCTAATCCATGCGTCATGTTCGTGAACGGACGCCGTTAGTTGGGACTCGTCTTTGGTGCCATGGCTTATTTTGATTTAATTTGATATATTATATTATATTTGAATATTTTTATATTTGAATTGTTTTTATATTTGAATTGTTTTTTTTAATCTTTTCATTACGGACGCTTTTAACGTTCTGCATCGTTCTCACATGCATAATTTTTAACATGAATGATGTAACGAATACTTTGTAACCATATTATTTTGATTCAAAAGAGTGTCCGTGGAGTTTCTTGCCCGTTCTAATCCATAAGTACCTACGACGCTTTGGAATAGGCTACTAGCTTCATCTTTCTGACTGACCGACCCCTTGACAATTCAAAAGTACCTGTTATTGTTTTATTTCAAATAAATGCTTGGAGTTTGAGGTTCAGTAGATTAAATACACACAATTTCCTCGTAATCCCACCTCATCTAACAATAGTTCAGTATCGTCAATATTCCAGACATCAATATTTATCTAGCCGCGAAAACAAACGGAATCTGTTTAGTCAAGAAATATTATCTTTATTACACTGGCTCCACACTTTTGGCCCCAACGTTGGCTTGGCCCTGTAGTGTGGGGGAAAATGTGCCATGTTTAGGCCAATGTGATTTTCCCAATCCACATGTTGGACGAATGGTGTTGGTTCAACGTTGGGACCAACGTCTGTACCCAGCATTACAAATGTATGGCTTTCTCGACAGCATTGGGTGGTAATATCTCGCTATTTCGGACATATTGAAATATATTGTGATTGTATATTTCAGAATCTTTGTATTATTAGGGGCCCGTGGTTAAATAATAACAGCCACACAGTTCGATCGATAAGGTTAAGCTACGCTTGCCGCGGTTGGTCTGCGGATGGGTGACCATCATATTATATTTTTTAATTTGTTATAGGTATATGTGTTGCACCTACCACCGTTTGTCTCTGCATCAGCCAGAGTTAGACTGATAGAAAATGCCTGTGGCATGAAGTCCACATCTGGACATTTCTGTGCTTGAAGTATTCAATAAATAAATCAATCAATTAACTTCAATACAAGCACGTGAAGTTAAACATCAAATTCTCGTAACGATCAATTCCGCGGAAGTCATTGAAAGTCTTTGAAAGCGCTCAACTCATCGGTAAACTGAACTAAACGACTGCTATTGTATCGGTCGTTTTCTTGGAATTACTGCTTTTATTTACACGTGTAGGTGAATGTGTATTTATTGACTTGTTGTATACATTAGGGGTTATTTATTTAAGGGGTGGATTGAAATGTAAATCAAGCCGGTCGGTTCTGTAAAAATCTTACCGTGAAATCATAAGTGAAGTGAGCTTGAAGTGAGCAGTGTCAATAGTGTTAATCCCTAATGACAGCTCACTCCACGCTCACTTCACGCAAGTTTTCACGGTGAGATGGTTACAGAATCGCACGGCTGCAGTGCGATTTTGTAACCATCTCACCGTGAAAACTTAGGTAAAGTGAGCTGTCAGTGTCATCTCACCTGTACTAAGGATTGACTAAGCAAACATTAACAATCATAATCGAGATTTTATTAATATTTTTATGCTAATTCTATTGAACATTTTATATGACTTTAAAGCTACTAAACTCATTGCTACTAGCACCTAATTATTATTATCTACTAACACTATGAAGAAGAAGTGAAGTGCTCTGAAGCGGCAGTGGGCTGGCCATGTCTGTCGAAGGGCCGATGGCCGGTGGAGCAGACGAGTCCTGGAGTGGAGACCGCGTATCGGCAATCGTAGTGTGGGACGCCCCCCAGCTAGATGGACGGACGACCTAAAGAAGGTGGCTGGGGTAGACTGGATGCGGAAGGCGGAGGACAGGGTGTTGTGGCGCAGTCTGGGAGAGGCCTATGTCCAGCAGTGGACATAGGCTGAGTTGATTGAGCACTATGAAGTATTAAACAAAAACATAAAATTTTTAATAATATATATTCATGATAAATAAATACTAGAAAAACGTCCAAGAGAGACACATAAACGCATTGTAAATCCTCAGTACGCAGTGTGAATACAATAATAATTATGGTATTGGTGCTACGGTGCTACGGCGTAGCCGTCACGGTAATGTTACCGCTACGCCCGCTACGCTCTCGTAGCATACATAAATAATCTGCTACGTGTTTTGTTATTGACATAACTACTGTACTATTTTCTCCTTATAAATTGAATCTGGCTAAAGATATACTATACTAATAATATAAAGAGGTAATTTGTGAGTATGTATGTAGGGGGTAATCTTCGGAACTACTGATCCAATTCCGAAAATTCTTTGACTAATGGGAAGCTACGGTATGGCCAAGTATCGTGGGATATATCGTTGTTCTCGTAGGGTGATCTTTACCTCCAAATATATCGGGAACGTGACACTTTAGGGTACCACATTACGGACATTTTTTGTTTGTATAAGAGTCCCCTACCCGTCTATACTACATTCATCGTGCGCGGAAAGTTTGAGAAAAAAAAATCGAAACGGCGGTGGGTCGGAAATGCCACAAAGATTCAAACCCGTTTCACGAGAAAAAGTCGCGGACAGAAGCTAGTTATCTTATGTATAATCTTATTTTGTTCAGTCTTGCAAGATAATTGCGTAACACACTACGAGTATCAGTAGCAATGGGTTTTATTTTGACAGTTCAACAAGATGCATTGCATTATTTACGTTGTTGAGCAGAAAAATTTTTGAACATATGAAACAATGGATTAGCAATATCTTTGAAAATGATTCAAATTGAGAGTAATTAGGGTACAGGTTTACCTACTGCTGGGCAAAAGCTGGCAGTCCAATATAACAACTTGTAAAAGCAATTTTGTTAACGTTATTCTGGACAGGAAAAAAACTGGCTGAGTAACCCGCTGGGTAATTGCGTAGCGCACTACCAATCTTAATCTGAACAATTTTTAAGGGTGCTAATTTGCAGACACATTTTTCGAAAATATGAAGCTATTGCTTCATATGTTCAAAAAATGTGTCTCAACAACGTAAATATCGCATTGAATGTTGTTGAACCGTCAAAATGAAACCCATTGCTACTAATAGTGTGTTACGCAACTACACCGCTGGGTATTTATACCAATACCGAATACCGATATTAACTACGTATATCTAGCGTAGTGAAAATAATACATAAGTGTAAGTTACAGTTTTTCCCTTTTTTATTTTTGTTTTTGTAACTTGGCAATTCCAATCTAGAACGAAGTATTCTCCAAAAAGTACCAGATCAAGGTTGCACATTAGCAGCAACAACGTAAATAACGCATTGAATGTTGTTGAACTGTCAAAATGAAACCCATTGTTACAGATAGTGTGTTACGTAACTACCCCGCGGGTTATTTAGAGAGTTTTATTTTTTTTTAATAAATTCACAGTTATTACTTAAGTAGTATGATGACCACACCTTTCTATGCATCAGAGCTGTAGAATTTTCATCATTTTACCGTAATTTTATTGTTGAAACAGAATCTTTATCCTATTTCAACAAAATTTCTTTATTTAGACATTCTCAATAAAGTCAAACAACTTTGCAATGTTACACTCTAGCGTCTATAAAAAGCTAGCAAACAACTCCGATACATCTAGAGCTGTCTGTTGGCTATTGAGGCATCCGCTTTTCAGTTTGTGCCTCGTTTGAACCACTGGCTGGCTTTTTTGTTGGAGACTAACAGAGCGGAAGAGTAGTGTTATATTTTTAAAAATAGAATACTCTTTATTATGTACACCTTAAACATTATACAAGGTGTAACTTAAATAACGCACAACCTCTTAAGGGGTCATTGTACTCATCATTATGAACAACTTTTACTATAAGACCAAACCGGAAATCGCGAAAAAAAAATCTGCTGTTCCCTATATGTTGACGAGTTATGCGAACATAAATGTAGGGAACAGCTGATTTTTTTTTCGCGATTTCAGGTTTGTTCCCATAGTAAAAGTTGTTCATAATGATGAGTACAATGACCCCTTAAGAGGTTGTGCGTTATTTAAGTTACACCTTGTATATATAAATGTAGAAATTTTACAAAGGGTGACACAATGGGCGGTCTTATCGCTAAAAGCGATCATTAAAAGCTAACCTTTGGATGAATTTTTCTTTTTTTCTTCTTTTAAGTAACGTAACTTAAATTGCATTACCTAAGCTCAAATACTTAAGAAAAGAATATATAAAGAAAGAAAAATTGTTTATTCTGCACAAACTAGACGCACATTATAAAAACAAAGGACATACAATTTTAAGGGAAATATTGTGATGGTATTTTTTGTGTAATTTTCTTAATTTTTTAAATCTGTTTCAGGAAAAATTAAATACTGTTTTTGGTAAGCGTATCACTTGAGAGTGGTTGGACCAATTCAGTACTTTTTGGTTTTAAAATGTTTTTAATAGTCTGAATTAGGTTTTACGGAAAGTAAAAACGGAAAAGTTTCAAATTCGGTAAAAACTGAATTTTCTTTTTTCTATGGGATTTTTGTATGAATTATTGAAATTTGGACAGAAAAACATCTATAGTGTTTAAAGGGTGAGTCTGATTAAATACGAGTAATCATGTAAGAACAATCTGTTCAAGAAAAGCCAGTAAGTACTAAAAAGGGGAGCATCAAACTTGGGAACCACGGATTCCGCTGATTTTTATATATGTTGTAGGGTTGCTTCCCCACAATAACTGGATAAAATGCTAAGACGCTCTTCGCTTTCATTTTGGACTAAAATGCATTTAAAGTTCAAGTCCACTCGACTCATTTTGTTTTTTTTTTCTAATTTATTATTTATTTTTATTATTGCCAATGTTTAACTTGCTTTTTGTTAGGATTTTTAATAAAAATAAATTTTGAAAAAAAAAATGAGTCGAGTGGACTTGAACTTTAAATTCATTTTTCTCGGAAATGAAAGCGAAGTGCGTCTTACTATTTTACCCAGTTATTGAGGGGAGGCAACCCTATAACATATATAAAAATCAGCGGAATCCGTGATTCCCAAGTTTGATACTCCCCTTTTAAGACTTGAATTTATTTTTATTAAAAAAAAAATAGCATAGCATAATACATATTTGAAACAGCTAAATACGAGTATGCGCTCTGCTATGGTTATACGTCCCTAATGTATAACCATATCAGAGCGCATGCTCGTAACCTAACCTAACCTCGTGACCATTTCTGTTTCTTTCGTACTCGAAAGAAACAGAAATGGTCACCGGAGTCGAAATTGACAAGGGATGTATATTGGTTGGTGGTAGAGTGGCGCTGCATTGTAAACACAGAGTTTGACAGTTCTCCCGTAAATTAAATTTCTAAAAATACTAAATGTGCTTAACATACTGTGAATAGTGCATAAAAGTGTAAAAGGACACCACAAGTAACTACTGTAGTGTTTTCAGTGACATTAATAGTGTAATAACTATAAAAAAGTGACATCTGAATTATGTACACAAATGACTAACAATCAGTGCAATCAGCTAAAAATTTAAAAGAAAGAAGTGTGTGAAATCTTAAAATCTTGTACATAAAGAAAAATCAAAAGTGAACGTGAACAATCTAATGTGAATCTACAAAATCTAAAATTGTAACACTTTACAGATTCGTTTTTTATTTGAAAAACAACAACATCCACGCCATCTTGTAGTTATGTCGTGAACTGACATAACTGATCAATATAAAATGACAGATAGTGTTGCAATCTCAAATTAACTACTCCACTACTTTATATTACACACGTATAAGTAGCAAGTAGTGACATCTATCATTGAAAGAAAGAACTGTATACAATATTAATACACTCTGCTATTTCGGCTATAAAGATACTGAACAGTTAGTCTGTGGGCCGACGCCTACGACTTTTACGTAAAGAGGCTCAGGTTCGAACCTCACCATTAGAAATTATTTTTGAGAAACAAAGTTATTTGAAATACAGTCAATCTGGGTAACTTTGACAGATAAGGGCGATATTTTATACTATATTTAAAAAATTTACGCCTATCACTCGAGTGTTTTTTTATTTTATCAGTGCTCTCGTATTACTTTCCATCTATAGAAATTCACAGAAAGTTTATAAAACATACCAATATAGTAGAAAATCTCAATTCTGTGCCCTGTCAAAGTTACCTTCATAAAATGGGTAACTTTGACACACACAGAGCCATGCATAAAAAAGTAGTAATAAGTATTATTTTTATCAATCTGGATAACATTGCAAACTAACAAATATAACAAGCAAACTTGAATTCGCGCGCTATATTCAGAAAAAAAGTTTTGACCTTTTCTTACTTTGACAGCTTACTTTTTTTTAAGGTGCGTTTACGAAGCTTGTTTAAAATTGCAAATCTAAAATAAACATTTATGAATAGTGTTGGCTTCATGCGAAAAAATAATCAAAACTAGTTCATGGTCCCGCTGTCAAAGTTACCCGAATGAATCAAAGTTACCCAAATTGACTGTAGTGATTCTGCAAATTATTTATAAAATAGAAATAGAATAATATACTACCATGGAGGATGAACACATAACGATAAGAAAAAAACAAATCCAGTCTACGTCTCTCTCGGAAACATCACTTTTCGATGCTACAGTTATGAGTATGCCAG
Organism: Eremobia ochroleuca; assembly: GCA_949629135.1. Taxonomy (NCBI): domain Eukaryota; kingdom Metazoa; phylum Arthropoda; class Insecta; order Lepidoptera; family Noctuidae; genus Eremobia; species Eremobia ochroleuca. Next base: position 8,747,134 of record OX451407.1, on the reverse strand, counting down.
AAACTTCACTGCGAGACGATGAAACCATTGCGACACTTCAAGAAGAGATCAATGATTTAAGGATAAAATTACAAAGTGCGAATCAGGAAGTTGACAACTTACTCTGTGAGAATAAAAATTTAAAGTCAGATCTGGATAAATGTAATCGTGTCATAGAATTATATAAGAAGGTGGGTGCAGGAGAAGTCAAGTGTATCACTCCAGGTTCTAAACGAAAGGTTTCAAACACGAAACTTCAAGTGAGCAGCCTAACATCCACCCCAATAAAAAAATCTTTTGGAAATAAAACCACATGCCGAATACAATCTTTAAATAAGGAGACCCAAACCAGTATTCCCACGATTCATACGCCAGCAAAATTGAAACACCAAAAACAAACACAAACAGATGTACATATTGGCAATGCCACTCCTATACATCAAGACAGCCAAACTAAACAAACCAATACTGTTACACCAACAAAGCAAATCATTAACAATTCAGACAACAGTACTTTAAAACGTTGCAAAATTTGTATTTTAAGCACCGATAACAGGAATAAATTGCTTGACATTGCAGAAAAAAATATGGATAAATGTGAACTTTGCCACTACATCACACCTCATAGAAATATTCAAGCTCTTCTGAAAGGCATCAAAGAAAAACTGGTAAACTTCACCATGCTGGACTATTGCATTATTCTGATAGGTAGTGAGGATTTTCAAGTCACATTTAAATATTATGACAGTATTTTATTAATAAGACAAGTTTTACAAGAAATTAAAAATACAAACATAATTATATGCACACCAACATACAAATTTTTCACTAATAGTTACTTATACAATTCGAGGGTAGAAACTTTTAATAACTTGTTATATACAGCTACTCATGAACATGCCTATTTCCTGGATAGTAACAGGAATTTAAGATATGATGATACCATGTTCAATAGACGCACGGGAATGATAAATTATTCTGGAATGAAATGTATTTTTAATGATATTTATAATATGATTATTTATATTCAAAGTTTCAATGCAGAGTATGAAATAAGTGGACTTAATAATATTATACATGACAAAATAAATCCTAATGACAACTTGAATAAGTTTAAGATGACATCTGCGACTAGTACAGAGCGACAAAACTCGCAGTTTTTTCTATAATACGCTCAATATTCTACACCAGAATATTGCCGGTTTGCTAAACAAATCGGACTTATTGACTATTCAATTAGAAAACTTGGAAAACCAAGGAACTATTGTAGACGTTCTCTGTATAACTGAACATTTTATTCCTTCGGGTAACGAAAGCTTACTTTACCTTCCTGGTTTTCATCCAGCCGCTATCTTTTGTCGCACGACAAATCGCGGTGGGACTTGTATTCTGGTTAGAAATGGGCATCAATACAAGGAACTGCCTGATATTGCTAAGCACTCAGTGCCAGGCGTTTTTGAAATTTGTGGAATTGAATTGATAACTCATTCTATTATTGTAATTTTTGTTTATAGAATTCCTAAATACAATTATTTAACATTTTATGATAAGCTTGACATTCTTTTGAATAGGTTATGTTTGTCAAATAAGAAAAAAATTGTTGTATGTGGCGATTTAAATATTGATACCTTGAAAAAAAATAAGATTACTTTGGAACTGGAGAATTTTCTACTGGGTTATAACTTGACATTAGAAATAAATCAACCTACCAGGCTTAGTAGTAACACATGTATTGATAATTTCGCTCATAACATACGAAGAGGATGTAAAGCTGAAATTATAGACCTCATCCTTTCTGATCACACATCACAAATACTCAGGGTTCCCATAAGTAGAACATGCCGCTTAAAATTCTGGAAAATTGTAAAAAAAGACTACTCTACGGAGAACCTCAAAAAATTCCGAGAATGCATTCGAAGTTTAACTTTTAAGGATGTATTTGAAAGTAATGATGCCAATATAGCTTACAAAAGATTCTATAAAACGTTTTCCCTATTTTACAAACTTTGCTTCCCTGATAAAATAATAACTATTCATACTAATAAAAAAGTAAAATGGATATCGCGAGGCATAAAAAGTTGTAGTAAAAAACAAAGAAAATTACTATGGACATACAGACTAAATCCTGTATTAAGGAATAAAAGTAACTTTAAAAAATACTCTTTACAATATAAGAAAATTATAAGACTAACACAGCAAGCTCAAAATAATCACTTTATAAAAACTTCGCAGAATAAGTCGAAATCGATATGGCAAATAGTTAATAGACCAAAAAATAACACTCCTAAAGAACAAATACTGACCATTAATAAATGTAATCTGACCTTTTCTAAACCTATTGACATTGCAAATGCATTTAATGACTATTTTATAGATGAAATTGAGAATAATATTAAAACTGACATGGAATTTGACATTAAATTAGGCAATTTGACTACGCAATCAATGTTTATGCAGCCTGTCATACCAACCGACATTGTTTCCGCTATAAGATCACTTAAAAATACAAGTACTGTAGGGTTTGATGGTGTGTCAACAAAGGTGATAAAATTTGTAAATGAACTTATAGCACCCGCATTAGCGCATATTATGAACCTTGGCATTACTGATGGAGTTTATCCTGATGACTTGAAGAAAGTTATTATTAAACCACTTCATAAAAAAGATAACAAAACTGACATAAAAAACTATAGGCCAATAGCTAAAATTTCTGTTTTTTCCAAAATTTTCGAAAAAGTTATTTATAGATCTTTGTATTGCTATCTTGATAAATTTAACTTATTATGCAAGGAGCAAAATGGTTTTAGAAAGAATACCACGATCAACATGGCTATTTTTAATTTCTTACGTAGTATTATGTCAGCAGTAGACCAGAAAGCTCCTATCTGTGCTCTTTACACAGATATGACGAAAGCTTTCGATTATGTAAAGCACGACGTCTTATTAGACAAACTGCATAGTTACGGTATCAGAATTAATATTCTAAAGCTACTCGAATCCTATCTCTCTAATAGAATGCAATGTACAGAGATTGCAAGAATATGTGAAAAAACAAAATTTGAAAAGAGTTTTTTATCTCAGTCTAGATTGATTAAGTTTGGTGTCCCACAGGGTAGCGTCCTTGGGCCCCCACTTTTTTTAATCTATATAAATGATCTGCCAAAGGTAACTCAACATGAAATGGTGATGTTTGCAGACGACAGTACTGCTATAGTTAAATGTATTGATCGCAATATTTATCAAGATGACATAAATAGTACACTATCGGACATAATCACTTGGCTTGATAAAAATAATTTAGTAATAAACTTAAAGAAAACCAAAATAATGCACTTTCACCAAAGAACTTCAGTACCAAAAGTAAATATCAGACATAGTAATTGTGACATTGAAGAAGTTGAAGTAACAAAATTCTTAGGTTTATTTCTTGATAACCAACTTAACTGGAAGGCCCACATAGATGACCTAAGTAAGAAAATAAATAAATCCGCATACGCACTTTTCCAAATTGCTAGGAAAATAAATATGGATGCACTACTAGTTGCATATCATGGCTTGGTAGCCTCAATTTTGCGATTTGGCATTATTTTTTGGGGCAATTCTACTGATAGAGATATTGTTTTTAAGGCACAAAAAAGATGCATAAGATCAATGTGTGGTCTGAAAATTGATGATAGCTGTGTACCTTTCTTTAAATCGCTGAAAATACTTACCTTGCCTTCTTTATATATTTTTGAAATTAGTGTTTTCGTTAAAACAAACATGAGTTCGTTCGAAAAAGTGTCAACTTTACGTGATTTTGCAATTCGTAGCCAATACGCAAACACTTTGAACAATCAGCGTTGTAGGACTGCCCTACTGAGAAAGAGCGTTTTAGGCATGGCACCGCGCATCTACAATAAATTACCAGATGTCATAAAAAATTTGAATATTAGACAGTTCAAACAAAAATTGAAACAGATACTAATTGAAAAATGTTATTACACGACTGATGAATTTCTAAATGATGAATGAATGTAGAATTATTTATTTATTTGACTGTAGAATTTATGATTATTGTGTGACTAATAGTAATTAATGATTATTTATTTACGCATTGACTTTTCTCTACATTGTGACATTTATAATTTTTGATTTACGCATTGACATTTCTCTATATTGTGACATTTATAACTTTTGATTTACGCATTGACATTTCTCTATATTGTAAGTACATTTATAATTTTTTGATTTACGTATTGACATTTCTCTATATTGTGACATTTATAATGTTTGATTATTTATTTACGCATTGACATTACGCATGATTAATGTATTTTTTTCTCTATGCATGCAAACATATTTGTACGCCTCTAGGCATAACATAGTGACCTATGAACCTTATGTAAGATCTGTATTAACTACCTATGTTAAACAAATAATAAATGATTATGATTATGATTATGGTTGAGCTAAATGGTGCTGATCCATACGTCATGTTCGTGAACGGGCGCCGCCAGTAGGGACTGGTCATCTCTTAGCCGCCACGGCTTATTTTTATTTTAATCTAAGTATTTTCATTTCTGATTTTTTTTTTTGTTTTTATCTTTTTTAGTAGGGATGCTTTTAACATGCACGTGTTTCTACATCGTTCTCACATGTATAATTTCAACTTGAATGATGTAACCAAAATTTTGTAACAATTTTATGATTTAAAAGAGTGTCCGTAGAGTTTCTTGCCCGTTCTTCTTCACAGATACCTACTACGCTTTGGAATGGGCAACTAGCTTCATCTTTCTGACTGACCGACCCCTTGACAATTCAAAAGTGCCTGTAACTGGTTTACTTGAAATAGATGCTTTGAGTTTGAGTTTGAGTTTGATATACGCGTAAAATGTACACAAACTAAGCGGTTGTTGTTCTGAGAAGCAAGCCATAAAGAAGCCTGCGGGGTGATTGCGTAACACACTAACAGTTCAACAACATTTATTGCGTTATTTACGTTATTGAGCAAACGTTTTTTTAAACATATGAAGCAATGGATTAGCAATATCCTTCAAAATGATTCAGATTGATAGTGTGTTTCGCAATTAGGGTGATGCAGTGCTATTCTGTAAAAATCTCACCGTGAGAACTTAGGTGAAGTGAGCTCTGTCATTCCGTAATGGTAGGGATTGACACTATTAAGTGCTGCTCACTTCACTTATGATTTTATTGACAGGCCTGTTGGTCTAGTGGTCAGTGGCCCTGACTGCTATGCCCAAGGTCGTGGGTTCGATTCCCACCTAGGACAAATGTTTGTGTGATGAGCACGATCATTTGTTCTTTGTCTGGGTGTAATTTATCTATAATATGTATGTATTTAGAAATATATATGTATGTTTATCAGTTGTCTAGTACTCATAGCACAAGCTCTGCTTAGTTTGGGACTAGATGGCCATGTGTGAAAGTTGTGGAATATTATTATTATTATTTCACGGTGAGATTTTTACAGAATCGACAGGCTGTTTTACAATTTCTTCGTCACTGAGCGACAGTAGGTAAGTTAATATTCCAGTTTGAAGGCAGTTTAAGTCGATGTTCACGGCAAATTGACTTAATAGCTCTGAAGGTTACGACGCGAAGCTTGTCTGTGATGTTGGCTTTATGACTTTCAATATGTTTCTATACGCTGTTGAGCTGTTCTGTTTCATCCATTATCGAGCTTCCTTTCTCTAGGTATTAGTTGACGTGCGAATTTGCCTAACACTAATATTAGTTATAAAGAGGTTTTTATTGGGAAAATTAAAAAAAATCTGTTTTTTTTTTATCTCGTTCAACGCGCCGACCTTATGACACATTTTGCTCGTCCGTGCGTTACGGCCGCTGCATATCCCGTACCAGAGTTACCTAATATGCGTTACGACGGGTATAAACATTGATTTTTTTATTGCCATGTTAATTTTTACTCCCATAGTTAAACAAATAAAAAAAATAAGTACAGACGCTAGCACATCAAGCTACTACAATCTGTCAAATTTCTTTAATAGATTTTTAAGTTTATCGCTAAAGCAGTAGGTACAAAATTGATTAGGAAAATTTGACAGTTTCGGGTAGCTTGATGTGCTGGCGTCTGTACATGGAATTAGAAGTGGGATACTCGTACAGACGCCAGCACATCAAGCTACCCCAAACTGTCAGATTCCCCCAATCAACTTTGAACCTTATGCTTTAGCGCTAAAGTTGAAAATCTATTAAAGAAATCTGACAGATTGTAGTAGCTTGATGTGCTGGCGTCTGTACAAGTTAACAAGTTAAATCTAGTTTGGTTTTTGTACGCGTAATCTGACCCGGTTTGTGAAAACTTTTCACAAACCGGGTCAGATTACGCCCAGTGTATGTTGATTTGTAAACCATTTTCTATTTTATCAACTACTTGTTTACTTACAGGCCTACATTGTCCTCCCGTCCCTATTAAGACTGCAATTTGAAAACATTGTAAAAGCCAATTATTTTAAATGAGTAACCTTGCAGTTTCTTGCCGGATCTTCCCACGGGAAACGACCAACTGGAACCGTGTTTCCCAACATAGTTGGGAAAAGGCTAGGCAGACGATGATGATGAAAGTGACTGCCTGGTTTCAAACCCATGACACTGCTCTCAACATGTACTGTACTGTACATGTCTTCACATGTACATACAGGCTTATATTCTGTCATCCATATTTCAATACACAAATTCCAGGTGAGAACAATAAGATATCTATAACCTAACCAAATTCCATTGATATACGTCTTTGTTTATGTCCGACTTCAAACAATATTCTCATGTATTTTTCTTATTATTCCACACATATGTCATACAGTAAGTCTGGGAAAGGCGACGCAGGCACAAATTATAAGTAATGTGGGCTACGACACATTTATCCCGGAACGAAAAAAGCTTTTGCGGACTCAGCTGAGAATTTCGGTCCAATTTTCCTTTATATTCCGTCCTTTGTCTTAGCGAATACTTTTGCGCTCATCTGCGAATACAGAAAGTAATAAATTAGGTGGTATTTTGGCTAGATATGCGAGAGCGTTAATGTTGGCATGTAGGTACAGACGCCAGAACATCAAGCTACCCGAAACTGTCAAATTTTCCCAGTCAACTTTGAATCTTATGCTTGAGCGATAAAGTTGAAAATCTATTAAAGAAATTTGACAGATTGTAGTAGCTATGAACAAAGCTGAAGGGTTAAACTAGTGATAAAGCTGAAGGGTTTGTTTGTTCGAACGCACTAATCTCTGGCACGTCCCATCTGATTAAAAAAAATCTTTTATCATTTGATAGCCCAACTCTTGAGAAAGGCTACAAGCTATCTAACATCACGCTAGGACTTTTAGGGACTGAGCAAAAACAAAAAAAATACAGTAAGAAATAACGCGAAAACGAACTAATAGCGCGGGCAGGATGCGATGTGACGGAACAGGAAGGTGATCGGGGGAACAAGAAAGGACATTGTCCAAAATCACCATGTGCAACACAAGTATCGGACATACACGATTCTTAATTATCTATTTTAAAATATTAGTTGCAAATAATTTTGTAACACGGACTAGCTGCATGCCAAAATGAACATTATAATAGTACATTATGATATAAGTGCGGTAAGTTGAAAATTATAGCTGAGGCGATATTGCTAGCCCGAGCCATAGGTGAGGACTATAAGAAAGCAGAGGCTGTAATTATCAAACCGCACGTATGTCATACGACGTTTTATAACACATTTGTGAGGAAATAAATAAAATAATAATTTTTCATAATAATAATTTTTACTTTTTCACAAATTAGCGATGCGCGCGCATCAGCGCCTTTTGTTTATGGCAAAGGCACAAAAAACAGCCAGTATTACTAATAAAGTAAATTAATACTTTTGTGTTTTTGTTACAGATAAATGGTTGTAATTAATTGTCAAAATTAATTAAATTAAAGAATTAAATGTTTATTTATTATATTTTATCTCCCAAAGTTAATTTTATTCATAAAATGTTGACCACTTTTCTGACATAAAAACTCTTTGCTAAGATTTAAAAAAGTACCGTTCGTTTTAGACGGAGCATCTTGATAAACCGTGCGCTTTACATTACAATTACGCACAAGTACGTAATGAGATACATTACGATATTAAAATTGATGCAGTAAGAGACCTTTTACGAGCAAATGTGTTATAAAGTATTTTATGCGACTAATAACATTAATCGCCGCCATCTTTACCAAACGTCATGTCGTGCCGAAAAAGATTAGGGATTAGGCCTTATAAGAAAATTGCATAGGTAGGTACCTAATTATCTAGGTAGGTAATTGTCTAGGTTTATTCACGCTTCAAGGGGCTGTATACCTGAGTATATGGTTTTAATTGCAACTCGATATCTCCACGCTTTTCCGAGATAAAGGGTCTTACCTACGACTTGAGACGGACAACAAAGTAATCCTATAAGGGTTCCGTTTTTCCTTTTGAGGTACGGAACCCTAAAATGCAATATACGAGGGAATAATATCAAAGAAATAATGAAGAATATTTTATCATCAAAGAAAGAAAGAAAAATATTTTATTTGGAACACAGACAGGAAATAAAAATAGTAAAAATATTTAAAACTAACAAACACTGACTACAATACAAAACAATGTAAATAAATAAGGAATATTATTTTCCAGGCGACTAACAACTTAAAGGGCGACTATCTATTTGCTACTAAAAATAATGACATGGCGACTAATATTAACAGTGGGATAACAAACTGTATTATAGGCAACTATAGGCATCTCTGAAGACTCATTCCCAGAAAAATACAAGATTGAACTTGAGAACTTAGGATGCAAGAGCGAGCGAAGCGAGCTCGTGACTTGGGGCACCCCGACACGTACAGGTTAGGTTCGTGTTAGGTTCCTTTAAACCCTGCAAACAGAAATAGGGGCCCCACGAAGCGGGGCTCCGTCGACTACGCCTTATTATTATTAAAGATAATAATTAGTGTACTTGATATACAACCTCGTTGTTTAATTTAAGAATGCCTATTTTCTACTTTTCATCCGCCGTCAGTAGCTGCCAACCTACTATTTTTGCTACCGTCTTTAATTATTTTTTAATCCCAAATTCAGATTAATCTGTCGCCGCGTTAAATACATGCCAATAAATAATATACCTACAGTTCCCTAAAATTACACCACTTTCATCCACTAAGGTTCTATAAACAAAAAATTTTATATAAAAAAAAACAACCGACTTCCAAAAAAACACTACAAAGTGAAAAATAACACTTTGTAGTGTTTTTTTGGAAGTCGGTTGTTTTTTTTTATATAAAATTTTTTATTTTTCACTTTTTAGTTATATCTACCCCAATTAAATTCATATAAACACTACTTGCTATGTAAATATCAGTGAAAGGAAGCTGCATCTGCGTTTATAGGATACAGCCGTGATGTTATGTTGTGCGATTGCGTAAACAATGCATACATATGCGATAGCAGCAACCGCGGTTGTTTTACTGGTATTAATTATTATTGTAATAAAAAAAATTATAACCTTTGTAGTGAGTACAGGCGTGATATTATGTTGTGTGATGGTGTAAATAATGCTTAGATATGCTATAGCAACAGTCGCGGTTAATCTGCTGTTATTTATTAAAGAGTTCCCCCGATTTCTACAAGATCCCATCATCAGATATTGAAATGGTGGCAATGGGACCACACGGGAAGCACCAGCTTTCAAATAAAAAAAGAATCATGAAAATCGGTTCACCCAGTCGGTTATTATGAGGTAACAAACATAAAAAAAAAAAAAAAAAAAAAATCAGTCGAATTGATAACCTCCTCCTTTTTATGAAGTCGGTTAAAAAGCGGACGTCGTCAACCGGAAAATTGCTTGGATGAAAAAAAAAATCATTAATGTCGGCCTGTCATTCTAGGTGACCCCACCGAGCCGAGTGAAGAGTAATTAATTAATATTACGCAAATAATTGGTGGCTACCAATGATTCCTGATTTATTTCGTATTGCGTTTAATATTTCATTGCAATGAGGACGTTGAAAATCCCATATCATACAGGATCAAATTAGATTGAAACTCCGCAGACGTGATAGGTCTAAATCCGATAAAATAAAAAGAAAAAAGGATTGTGTGGTTTTTATGAAACCACGGTAAAAGTGAAACATTTAATTAAAAATTTTCGGAATAATATTCCATTAAGGGTATAAAAATCTTATAAAATCTTTCACTTTATCCCTACTCCGCCGCCGACCGTCACGCGACATGCAACACACAGACGAAAAAGTTTGAGACAATGTAATAAAACTTTCACTTTAAAATTAATTTGACAATTTTTTTTACTATGTTGGGAAATGAAAATAAAACTAAAATTACAACATAAGATTTACAAATTACAAACATATCAGCCGGTCGATACTGTAAAAATCTCACCGTGAAATCATAAGTGAAGTGAGCACTTAATAGTGTTAATCCCTAGCGAATGACAGCTCACTCCAAGCTCACTTCGGCCAAGATTTCACGGTGAGATGGTTACAGAATCGCACGGCAGGTGTAACGTTGCCTTTGCGAAGTCGCTCTGTGAACATGTGAAAATATCTATTCTGTCGGCAGCCAAATTTAGTGTGCACATTGTTCGCGTCAGAGGGACGATATCCAACAGTTTAGTTCGACCGCGCGGCACCGCGAGTAAGTTGCGCTATCGTCGGCGATACACTTTGAGTTTGAAGCGAAAAATTGTTCACAACTAAGTATCATATATTCTCATTCAACTTACGGGTTACCCAATAACTGGGCTGTGGAGGTCTAATAGGCAGTCGCTCCATGTAAAATACTGGTATTCATTTGCATCTAGTTAGACTGGAAGCCGACTCCTACATAGTTGGGAAAAGGCTAGGCAAATCATGATGACGAACTTACTTTTCTTTTATTCAGAAACAAAAAGAAATAAATTCTTCAAATAAAAGATACCACCTGCAATGCACTTAAAGCCGATCGATTCCCCGAAACTCCAATAATTACCTCGGACATAATAATGTCAAGTCTGGAAAGTCGTGAATAACATATGAGATGGGACAGCTAATGGCCTCGTTGCCTTATTTTTATCATGACTCTGACGGTTCCAGTTCTATTAGCATTAATTAAACGCCTACGAATGGACGAGCAGAGGTGTACCAGTGGTAACTATAATGACCGCCACTTAAGAGTCGTGGGCTTAAACACCAGCAGGCATTTTCCTTTGTATCACCACTGCCCTAAAACAAAAAGAAAAAAAAAAAAACATCGTACCAAAAAGTCAAAGACATGTGGTATCCACCAACCCGCAATGTGCCCGCGTGGTAGATTATGGCCCTCTGCCTCTCAAGGAAAGTGGAGGGCTGTATCCCAGAATTGGGAACATTAGGTATAAGCTGATTAGACATTGCTTATGGATGGATGAATGACGCTAGTATAGTTTCAGTACATCTAACCAACCCTTCATGTCGATTCTGTAAAAATCTCACCGAGAAAACTTGCGTGGAGTGAGCTGTCAGTGTCAATCCACTGATGTTAGGGATTGACTAAGCAAACATTTACAATCATAATAATATTTTTTATGGTAATTCATATTAATTTCAAAACTGGTACTTTAGTTGTCAAAACAAACAAGCGTGACCTCGGCAAAAAAGTGTTCAGCAATGAATTTCTTTATAGCTTGAATTCTTCAGACATTGTTTTCTTTTTCTTTTTATTTTTTAAATTGAATTTTTAACATCTTGGTTGTCATGGGAAATAACCTGTCACAATTATAAGTTTTTATATATTTTAGGTGATGATCTACCTGCAATTTTTTTTTCTTTTTTGGCAATATTTGGCAGTGTGTACGAGTATATTTTGTTCCACAGTACTTTTATACCAGACAAGCTATAGACGTGAAGACTGGTGGTTAGATTATTATATCACCATTGTATTTAGCTGTAAGTCTTCCAAAGTCCATAAATAAATAACTTACTATAAAAAATCGAAATTTCTCGCCGGCTGATCGACACTTCACGTGACCAGAGGGCTGGATCGTTCTTTGGCCAAAGAATTAGCATTGCCATTCAACGTGGCAATACTGCCAGTCTTCTGGGTACGTTTCCGGATGACAGCGATGCGGACGAGTACTTCGACGCCTAAATCCTTTTGTTTTTGTATTTATTATATTTAGTTAGTTAGTTTTTTTGTTTAATTTAGTACCTAGTGTATACTGGATGTTTTTTTACAGGCTCCAAAAGTTTTTCAAGGTGTTCTACTCATGACTATGAACAACTTTCAATATGGGACTAACTCTGAAATTACAAAATCAAAATCAGCTGTTTAGTACAAAAGTTCAATACCTACTTGACCAAAATGTATGAAAACGCTGATTTTTTTTCGTGATCTCAGGGTTGGTTTCATAGTGAATGTTGTTCATATTCATGGGTAGAACATCCTGTAAAAATTTGGAGACGGTAAAAAAAACATGCTGTATAGTTAGTTAATACTCACATTAATTTTGTACTAAATAAATACGAAATTTGACTTACTATATGATAATCACTTCTTGTTAATCACTTTAAGTAGTTACACTGTGATAAAACTATGTGCCTGTATCTTGTCACATAATCTGCTTATAATATCGAAACGCTTCATCGTTCCGTAGGGATAATAACATAATCGTATCTTTTGACAGGATTATATCGTGATTGCTCATGCTCACATATCATATTGATACACATTTACCTTCGTAAATAGTTGCTACTATTCATTCCCCAGACATAATCCTTGCTCTTAAGAGCGTTCACGCCGTACAGCATTTCATGCAAACCTTCAAGCCCTTGTTTTTCGAAATGAATGAACCGATTTTAATGAAACTTTGTACGCATAAGCAGGATAAAAAGGTCTAAAAAGTTAGTCAAGAACATTTTCGAAAAATAATGTTCCAACCAAATTAGACCGATTCTAAAATTTACAAAGAAACAGAGATTTACAGTTATCTTTTTTTAAATAAGAGATTTCGAAAATGTTCTTTAATGTAAAAATTAACGCTCTTAAGACGCCTACTCTCCGAGAAAAGACCATTTTTGAGACGTTAAACTGAAAAATTTTAAAAAAGTTAGATTGAAGTGACATTTACTGTAAATTTGCATACATTTTTTTTCATCAGTAGATATCTTACATATCAGTAGCTTATACATCTTGTTCTTAGCTTATTTATTAATCATCTGCCTACATTTTCCCAACTACATTGGGGTCGGTTTCCAGTCTATCTCGTTGCATCAGAATACCATATTTTACAATACTGACCTCCACAACCCAGTTAGTGAGTAATACGATACCCCTTGGTAAGACTGGTTGTCAGACTTTCGGGATTAAAGATCCCGAAAGAAGAAGAAGAGAAGAATGACAGCCGGGACCGACTGCTTAGCGTGCTTTACGAAGCATGGAGAGGTCTCAACTCGGAGGTCTGGTCGGATGTGTAGGAGGTAGCTTATCTATTAAACAGGTAATATTTATCAGTTATCTAGCAGTGCCCCGCGGTTTCACCCGCGTTAATTTGAGGAAAAAACCTACTAAAATATATTGCATTACTTATGATTATTACTTAGTACATTAATACTTACTGTAAGAAGCTATTTTAGGAACGTCACGCTATGATCAGTAAGAGTGGAATTAAGTATAGTGAACTTCGCAGAGCTACCGGCGGCCGTGCGGATTTATTTTAAAACTATGATATCTCCTAAGATATTCATTGGAATCGAATGATGTCAAGGGCAATTTTGTTCAAAATTAAATACTTGTCATGTTTATGAAACCACCTTCGCAATTAATGTATTATTTAAAAACAAATTTGATTACCATAAAAAAGCTTATGGCGAGTCAACCATAAAAGATAGACATATGCTGTCGCGGACTTTTTTTTAGAACTTTTAAGTGGAAACAATTCCGTCATACATGATTTTTGCGTAACTTTAACCATTTACGCAGCGCACGCAACGGAAGCTCTCAAAACGAATATTTTTTCCCGCTTTTGCAACATTTTTCATTTATGCTCCGCTCCTATTGGTTGTAGCGTGATGTTATATAGCCTATAGCCTTCCTTGATAAATGGACTATTCAACACAAAAATAATTTTTCAATTCGAACGAGTAATTCATGAGATTAGCGCGTTCAATCAAACAAACAAAGAAACTCTTCAGCTTTATAATATTAAGTATAGATATGTAGAGGGTAATCTTTGTAACTACTGCCGGTTGATTCTGGAAAAATCTCACCGTGATAACTAAGGTGAAGTGAGCTTAGAGTGAGCTGTGAGTCATGCTGATGCTAGGGATGTACACAATTGGCGGCTCACTCCACGCTCACTTCACCCAAGTTTTCACGGTGAGATGGTTACAGAATCGCACGGCTGATCTGATTCTGACGAGTCCTCCAGTTCTAGGCCATGCCGGCTTCCTCATGATGTTCTCCTTCACTACTTTAGGAACAGTGGTGATGAAATTATTTACGCCTGGCTGGGTTCGAACTTATAACCTACAACTCGTAAGTCAACGACCGTGACTTACGAGTGCTGGTCATAACTAACCACTGGGCTACCACTAAACCTTGCTGACTGGTAAATAATTTAACCACGGCAGAAGATTTTCTCAGCTAATTTGTGTCGTCACGAAAAAATAATAATAATATCAAAATGAAAGCTTATGCGGATATGTTACACAATAAAACCGTTACGTCCAGTGTTGGATAATAGTTGTGATATTCCATGTTGGCTTACAACTTTCTATCTCCAATACTACATTTGGAATTCAGCCAATACTTGAACAACATCAATGCCGAACTGTCTTACATAAACATTTCCTTGACAAACAGACAGATATCACTCCTATGTAAATGTTCCTTCAAAGGTACGAAACTCTGTGAAAGTTGTTGTAAATGATGGCAGTATTAGGAGCGAGGTACGGAACCCTTATCACTGGTTCGATCACGCTTGACAGCTCATAGTCCTTTGGTGTGCGTTCGGTTTTATTTGAATGGCGGTGTGTGCGTGTGTTGTTTTTGAAACATAATTTGGATAACTTCTTTTAAATCCCGGCCTGCTTTGTTGGTCAACTAGTCGCAAGCGCGACTACTGAGTATGAGGTCCAGCAGTGCTATTCTGTGAAAATCTCACCGTGAGAACTTAGGTGAAGTGAGCGGGAAATGAGTTGTCATTAGAAAAAAAAGAAAGAAGAAAGAAAGAAAATACATTTATTTAGCACAGACTATAAGACACAGTACACATGAGACATACATCAGATAAAAAACAAATAAAAAATCAAATA
The DNA here is from genome assembly GCA_949629135.1 of Eremobia ochroleuca. Classification (NCBI taxonomy): domain Eukaryota; kingdom Metazoa; phylum Arthropoda; class Insecta; order Lepidoptera; family Noctuidae; genus Eremobia; species Eremobia ochroleuca. The sequence continues at coordinate 8,731,849 of OX451407.1, read as the reverse complement.
GAAAAGTGTAGTCCGATGTAGGAAATTAAACTGGAAAGTGTGCCTCACGGCTGCGCCAAAATTAGGGATTAACACTATTGACACTGCTCACTTCAAGCTCACTTCACTTATGATTTCACGGTGAGATTTTTACAGAATCGACCGGCAGGTAGGCCAAGGGGTTTTAAGTCAGGAATTTCGCAGTAGCAGCTCGGAGTCTGGATTTACGCCCGGTTGAAGACAATAGGTTCGCCCTCTATCACATGGGATTTGAACATGACTGGCGAGGTGTAGGTGCTGTATGTTGGTACACCTTACTCCTAACACCTTCACGTTCTACCGTGCCTAGCGAGGTCACGATGTGCCTCACAGGCGTTGCACGGGGGGTTCCGGAATTGGTATTTTAAGAGGAACCGGGACCATCCCTATGTGGTCACGGAGGTGGTTTTAGTGACGTAAAAATCCCACACTTCCCCGGATGCTGGGTGCCTTTTGAAGGTTACCCCCGAAAACAAAAAAAGATTCACCTCTGCCTAACCGTTCGGCGAAAAACAGGGGTGATGATAGTAAAGAAACGGGTTCTGAACACGTTTGTTCATTACTTCAAAAAGAGCTCGTGTATTGTTCGTAAATGGGGACTAAAATAGCTCTTTAATCCCTAGAGACTAAAAATGATTTGAATTCGGAATGTGGATATTGTAAGTACAAGTTCCAATCACCAAAGAGATCAATCACGAACCATTGTATGAATAAGTAATAGGCTGTATGATAAAGAAAAACGAGCGCAAGCCAAATTAAAAAAAATAAACGTACCTACTATTCCTATTCATAAATTGCACTTACTTACCTTTTCATAGAGGGTGATAAAAAGAAGAGTGTATAACTCGGAAGCAACACTATTTTAAGGTCGAGTGATGTAATTTGAATCCCTCGCCTTCAGAATAGTTGTTTGCTCGCTTGGCAAACAATCTAGTATTTTAAATCCGACTGATAGTTCTAGAGATTAGCGCGTTCAAACAAACAAATAAACTCTTCAGTTTTATTATTAGTATAAGCACTGTGAATCGCCCCGGGGGAAAAAAGTACTCCATACAGTCGGAGCATTGATGCGTTATTTCTCTCTTTATGTCTCCTTTGAAAACGGACTAAAGTCAGACAGTGTGTCTTCAATAGGTAAAACCGCCTTACCAAGACGGAAACGGTCTATGAGAATACAAAATCAAAGTATTTATTCGACCATTTACAGACTTGAACTTTCTTGATTGATTGTACATAGTAGATTCTTTTACAGAAAAAAAATAGACAAGACAATAGTTGTCTATTGTCTTGTCTATTTTTTCGATTACTCGATCGCATAGACATATATATATGGACTGGAAATACCTACGAAAAAACAACCGACTTCCAAAAAAACACTACAAAGTGAAAAATAATTTTAATTTTGGAAGTCGGTGTCGTTGGTTCCGCATTTTGGTTTTTTGACACCGACTTCCGAAATTAAAATTATTTTTCACTTTGTAGTGTTTTTTTGGAAGTCGGTTGTTTTTTTTACATATAAAATTTTTTATTTTTCACTTTTTAGTTATATCTACCCCAATCAAATTCATATAAACACTACTTGCTATGTAAATATCAGTGACAGGAAGCTGCATCTGCGTTTATAGGGTACAGACGTGATGTTATGTTGTGCGACTGCGTAATTATTATTATCATAAAAAAAAATTATAACCTTTGTAGTGAGTACAGGCGTGATATTATGTTGTGTGATGGTGTAAACAATGCTTAGATATGCTATAGCAACAATCGCGGTTAATCTGCTGTTATTTATTGAAGAGTTCCCCCGATTTCTACAAGATCCCACCATCAGATATTGAAATGGTGACAATGGGACCACACGGGAAGCACCAGCTTTCAAATAAAAAAAGAATCATGAAAATCGGTTCACCCAGTCGGTTATTATGAGGTAACAAACATAAAAAAAAAAAAATTAAAAAAAAAAAAAAATACAGTCGAATTGATAACCTCCTCCTTTTTTTGAAGTCGGTTAAAAAGGGTGCCTACCTACAACTCATATTGTCTCAAAAAATGGCTGCCATTGCTAGGGTTGTATCAATCAAGGAACATTGGTGTTACTATAACGAGTATCGATACTAAATACGAGTCGTACTAGTTATCACGTTTGGATCATAATATAGTATACTAACTTATAGTCCCTTCTAACTAAGGTTGCCTACTTTATAGTAACGTATCCTAGTTTATTTTCGATAAACATACTTTATAATTAGTACTCATAGCACAAGCTCTGCTTAGTTTGGGACTAGATGGCGTTGTGTGAAAGTTGTGGAATATGATTTATTTATTTATTATTATTTTTATATATGTAATTAATATATATCTATTTATTTATTTCAGGCCAAACGGCCAGGCTATTATTAATCAATCATTTTAATACACATTTACCAAAAATGCTGTGGGAACAGAGTTATCATGTAATCTCATTACATCAAGTGTTCTATTGAAACAGCTTTCTTCAAAGTGAAGTGAACAGAGGTACCATTCTTTATGTCGGGGATTAATATTTTCTTCACCAATAGCCTCTAACCACTTTTTCTTTAGTCCTTCCTTTTTAGGAAACCTATAAAAAGTGCAAGTATTTTTATCAATAAATAATTTTGGTTACAGCTATATTATATTAGCATATGAAACTAAAATCAATAGGAAACGTCAGAAGCTATGTGCACGGTTCCAATTGGTGGTTTCTATGGAGAAGAGTCGGCAAGAAACTCCACGGTTACTCAAAATAATTGGCTTTTACAATATTAATAGGTAGGGGAGGACAGTGTAGGCCTGTCAACAAGTACCAGGTACTTAAAAAAATAGAAGACATTGTAAAAGCCAATTGTTTTTAAAAGAGTAACCGTGGAGTTTCTCGCTGGTTCTTCTGCATAGGAAACCACCATTTGGAAACGTGCATTTAGCTTCTGACGTTTCATAAGTGCCCATGTAGGTTTATGTGAAAGAAAATATTTTGATTTTGGTGCTGTGAACCACGGGCCGGACCTAGCAAGGTCAATCGGAGCTAATAAGACGCAGGACTATTTATGTTAACATAGCAGAATATACCGATATCGTTCCAGCGGAGGAACTAGTTCCGGAAACTATTAGGCAACGGTACAACACTATTCTATTATGACATATTATTGTAAACAAACGAATGAATTAACAAAATAATAAAAAGGTCTGTTATACGGAAATTCGCCCAAATATCAATACTTTAGCCATAAATTCATGATCGCGTTACAATTATATCATCGAATGTCTATTATTGTATGTGTTATTGCATGAAAACCTGCTACTAACCTGTGCAAAGAAAGTTGAAGTTGATTTTCATTCTTCCTTGTACCACACTTCACAATACAACACACAGGCATGTTGAATTGCTGTTTTTCAACATTTACATGCAGTTTTAAAGGTAAAGTCCTCGTAATTTTCTCGCAAATCTCAATAATACAAAAAATAAACAACCATTTGACAGCTGAACTACCACGAAACTTGGCGACAAAGATGGCTGCTCTGGCACCTACCTACAACCGTGTATAGAATAACAGGGCATCTCCTGTTATATCCCATCTCAATGCTCGATCGTTTTACTGTTGCCTCTTGTTTGTTTTTTGAAAGGCAATTAAAAAAAAAATGCATGCAAATGCATTTTATACATCCCTTTTGTGGCCCAACATTCTGCAGAGGAACACCATTATAGCCTTTTATTATAATTATACAGCTACTTAAAATGTTTATTTGTCTTGTAAACCGGTCATTAAGTTGTTCATAATGTTACTAGTTCTTGTGCGATTCCTACAATTTGCCACAGAAATAAAAACTCTTTTTATAAAAAAAAAAAACAACCGACTTCCAAAAAAACACTACAAAGTGAAAAATAACGGTGGTTACTGGTGACTACTATTTTTTTTTTTAGTCGCGGATAAAAACACGATTCTTTGAGGTTTCCGGCTACTGGGACCGCAATTAACTGGGACCGCGGTCCCAGTCACTGGATCCGTAAAAATTAAATATTTTTGTTCCGGCGACTGGGAACACTCATAGATAACTTAAAAAATCTATTATTCAAGCCAAAATTGGTACAGTCAAACGAAAAAAATTCTAAATTATTAAATAACATCATCATTTTTTTTAATTATTATCATTGACTCGTTCTAGACATGATTTTATCCTATGCGCTTAGTAATAGATAAGCTAGCCCATTTTTACAAAATTCACACATGCAGGTAAACACACACAAAGGTTTATGTTATTTTTTTTTAATATTTACGGTACCACTTAAAGGCTGATTTTGTGATAAATAATTACTTTCTGATTGTTAATTATTTGAAAATTGTTGATTATTATTATAAGCACGATATATGTTTTTTTTTTATTATTATTGTTAGCATGTTAACTACAGTTCTGTTAATTAAAACTTTCGTAATAAAAACATACACATATTACAACAGAACTGTAGTCAAAGGCTGTTTTTTTTTATATCAATAAATGATGTTTTTAAATAAAAAAGGATTTTTCTTCAATTATTACATCTAAAAAATTTTCGTTTGAATGTACATTTTTTTTAATTTCAGTTATCATTTATGAGTGGTCCCAGTCACCGGAAGAAAATTATTTAATTTTTACGAATCCGGCGAGTGGGACCGCGGTCCTAGTTAATTGCGGTCCCAGTAGCCGGAAACCTCGATTCTTTTATGGAGACCTCCTTTAATTTTAACTTTATTTTATTTGCTGCCGCTTGCTGTTATAGCGGTCATAATAATTCACGCTCTGTGCTAAAGGGCCCATGGCTAAATAATAACAGCCGCACAGGTTAAGCTACGCTTGCCGAGGATGGTCTGTGGATGGGTGGCCATCTTTACATACCGAGACCCCTCCATGCCTCGGAAAGCATGTTAAGCCGTTGACAACCAGTCTTACCAAGGGGCATCGTATTACCCAGTAACTGGGTTGTGGAGGTCAGGTAGGTAGTCGCTCCATATAAAATTCCAGTTAGACTGGAAGCCGATCCCGACATAGTTGGGAAAAGGCTCTGTGAAAATTTCAAGTGCCTACCTATTACGGTAAAATGTAGGTACAGCCCTATATAGACGAACGGACGCACAGCGGAGCCTTAAGTATCTAATAGGGTCACGTTGGCACAATTCTAGAGCAGTGGTGACCCAGTGGAAATGGCCGCGACGACATACGAGTTTTAGGTCGTTGGTTCGGACCCTGACAGGCGCTTTTCTTTGTGTATTTACTTTCACCATCACTGCTCTCAAAACGGTGAAGGAAAACATCGTGAGGAAAAAGGCATGTCCTAGAACCAAAAATTCAAAGACATGTGACATCTACCAACCCGCACTGGGCCCACGTGGTGGATTATGGCCCACTCTCTCTCATAGAGAGGAGGCCTGTTTCCCAACAGGGGGTACATTATAGGCTGTCTATGGCACCCTTTGGGTCCGTAACCCTAAGAAGGTTGTAATAACCGCTTTTGAGTATCACCTTTATTAAATCTGGCAACAATAAAACAAACTATACGATGTCGATCAAAGCATAAAATATTGTAACGTAAGCGAAAACATACATTATGTGAACAAAACGCGAACCAATAAAATGTTATTGGCAAAATTTGCCAGTTGCCATTATGATGGCCACCTGCTGCCAATAATGCTGGCTGGCAAGTTTTTGGCAAATGTGCTCGAGGTTACGTACGTTATATCGGAGCTAGCCTAGAACTTTTGCTGCATTTGCGTTGGTATGAGAATAGTTTATGTCAGGGGTACAGAATCTAAATTGGTTTTGTCCTTGGATAACACAGTATTTAAAAAAAAAAAAAACGTATTATACTTGTACCCAACGGTTTACTACCACTTATCTATACTAATGAAGCAATGCAATAGACAAAATTGTCAAACTTTTTGTACTTGAGTAAGAGGTTTTTGGCTACTTTTTGTGTGTACGAGTGTCTCATGTATTTTTTTTCTGCAATGTGCGTTTTGTTTGTGCAGAATAAACTATTTTTCTTTTTTTTTAGAGCTGAAGACTTTGTTTGTTTGAATGCGCTAATCTCTGGAACTGCGAGTCGGCTATTTAATTTTAACATCACGCTAGGATCTTTAGGAGCCGGGCAAAATGAAAAAAAAAAACAGAAAGAACAAGCAAGGCAAGCGATGCGATGCGACGGGTTGGATCGGGGGGACAAGGAATTTCACGCGGAAGAAGTTGCGAGCAGAAAAAAAAATAAGTTTGAAACTAATTGAAAGAAATTTTCTTTTAAGCTGTCCGTCCGTCCATCCATCTGTGTGTCAGCGGACTCTGTCTCATAAACCGTAATAGATAGACAGTTGAAATTTTCACAGACTGTGTATTTCTATTACAGCTATTTATTTATTTATTTATTATTTATTTATTTATCCTCCTACTGGAACGCCATACAGCAATTAATTATAAGGAGCAAAACATTACATAATGTGCTGCTTCCCATCCATCCTGTGCGCGGTGGACATCGAACGGGCGGCGATGGAACACGCACGCTCACACAGCATCAGGTCAATAGTGCAATTACTCCATCCAAATTGCGCACATTCTTTGCGATTTTTTTTTGAGACACAATTAATTTTTCAAAATAAATGCATTAAAATTGTAAAAACGGAAAATTTTGATGTGTCGTCCTGATTAACAGCTATAATAACAAAAAAAAAATACAAAAATAAAGGTAATAAAAAAAAAACGCTGAATAAAAACACGTTTCTTGTATTGAGACCTCCATATAAAAAACTTGTTCTTTTACCTTGTGGTACGGAACCTTTCGTGTGCGAGCCTGAATCGCACTTGGCTGGTTTTTTTTTATAGAAAAGTGGTATAGAGAAGCATCAAATTGATTTTATCAAAATGGTTTTTCCTTGTCCTAGTCTCTTTACGGGAGAGGTTGTCTGATAAAGACGACGATGGTTTTACTTATCGGCTTATTCTCCTGAGTATCTTACTGGCAACAGATATCTACGACATCTTTCCAGAAAAGAAAATAGAATTGTGGTATTTACCTATTATATTAGCCCCAGTTTCAAGCTTCATAGTGTTGTAGTCATTTTTCTGTTACAGATTTTGTCTGTTACAGATTTTGCCGAGACTCAAACTCAAAGTCAAAGCATTTATTTTAAATAGGCACATAAAGGGCACTTTTGAACGTCAGTGTTTTGAGCATTTTTATATCCGCCATTGTTTTTTTTTTTCAAAATGCCGGATACGCATGAAATTTGTCTAAATGGATAGCTGATGACGGCTTACTCCTATGGGGTAACTCATCACACATACAAAGAGCTTTCATAGCGCAAAAAAAATGCTTGCGAGCAGTAACTGGGACGCCTCCATACGAGAGCTGTAGACCAATTTTTAAAAAGCTAAAGGTTCTAACTCTATCTTCTACTTACATTTTAGAAATAGCCATATTTGTCAAGAAAAACTCTCACTTCTTCTCCACAGTAGCCGAAAACAATAGGTTTGCAAAAAGGGACCCCACCAAGTTAAAAAACCAAGTTTGTAATAGCACTCTCCACTACAGAAACAGCTACCTTATGTCCATTAAAATTTATAACCATATTCCAAAGGTAATAAGAGAGCTACCATTTCATTTTTACAAAAAAAATCTAAAAAATTGGCTTCTCCAAAATAATTTTTATACGCTAAAAGAATTTTTTGAATACAAGTAAATAATATAAATATATACATTTTTTAATAAGGTAGATTTATTTAGTTGTTTAATAGAAATGTTATTATTGTTGTGTTTTTATTTTATATAGTATATTAGAGTACAATGTCCATATTATAAGTGTTTTGTATTGTTTATTAGAGTATAAGTAGAATAGTTAGGTTTTTATATCCACGTGTACGTTAGGTTCACATTGTAAATATTCGTATGCCGCTATTAGCGGCGGATGTGTCCTGAACTTATCCATATATACCAACCAACTTTGTACCTACCATATCCAACGAATAAATGTCTTTGTCTTTGTCTTTGTCTTTGTCTGACATAAATACAAACAGAAAACATTTTTTTTTTAACTTGCGTATATCTTGCTGCATACACTGCACTTGTTCCTTTTTGTGTTCTTTCTTTGCGTACCTAATAAACGCATTTTTTTTCCTTCTTACAATCTAAATAAATATACAACCATAATATGGATGAGGTAATCTTTACTTTCCAAGTCATTTGATTATATGAATTTGAAATAATGTGTTTATGAATCCGGCTTTCAAACTTCGTTGTGTTTGGACGTAGTCCTGAACTGAGAAATTTGACAGATTGTAGTAGCTTGATGTGCTGGCGTCTGTACATAACGCAATGAATGTGGTTGAACCGTCAAAATAAAAACTGCTGTTACGTAGTACGCAATAACCGCGCTGGGCAGCAGTATCATTTTGTGTACTCAAATTCGCATACTCTGAACTTCAGCATTACAAACCTAACTTCCGCACTGACGTTATCTCGTCTCTAATAATGTCACAACCCACTCTAAATATCTGTATGCGTCGCGGTATCCGTAAAATACCTTGTTCAGAACTATATCTGCAACGCAGTTAGCATTGCAGGGGTCGCAAACTTCTCGACTATTCTGTGAAAAGCATTTTATTTTGCAAGAATTTGAGTTTTGAATTTTGTAGATAGCAGTTGGTCTGGATTTATCCTCGTGGTAAGAAAACGGTTCACCACTTATATGAGGGAGTAAGTTCGGCGCTGGAATAAGATCGTACGAATCGGATTCCCGACTAATTGGCAATATCCTTTAATGCAATAACCGCAATTACCGACATAGTTTGCAAGATAACGAACTGAAGTGGCAGTGGGCTGGCCATGTTTGTCGAAGGACAGATGGCCGGTGGAGCAGACGAGTCCTGCATTGGAGACCGCGTATCGGCGAGCCCCCCATCTAGATGGACAGACGACCTACAGAAGGTGGCTAGGACAGACGGACTATGGAAGGCAAAGGGCAGAGTATTGTGGCTCAGCCTGGGAGAGGTCTATGCCCAGCAGTGGACTGCAATAGGCTGAGTTATTTGATTTGGCAGGCTTGTTGGTCTAGTGGTCAGTGGCCCTGGCGCAAGGTCGTGGGTTCGATTCCCTCCCTGGACAAATGTTTGTGTGATGAGCACGATCATTCGTTCTTTGTCTGGGTGTAATTTATCTATCAACTCAGCCTATCGCAGTCCACTGCTGGACATAGGCCTCTCCCAGACTGCGCCACAACACCCTGTCCTCCGCCTTCCGCATCCAGTCCACCCCAGCCACCTTCCAAATTATTTTTTTTTTTTTGTAATTTATCTATAATATGCATGTATTTAGAAATATTTATGTATGTTTATCAGTTGTCTAGTACTCATAGCACAAGCTCTGCTTAGTTTGGGACTAGATGGCGTTGTGTGAAAGTTGAGGAATATTATTATTTATTATTATTATTTTATTATTTTATTGAACATTGACCCCGACCGTCGAGGCAGAATAAAAAGTCGCAGAACCAAATGTATATTAGTTCCCCCTTATCCCAGCAACGAACTTGTCTCAACATACGACTTCAACAAAACTGGAGTGCTTCACTTTTTGGAACGAAGTTCCCTACGCACGTTATAATCTGCGCACTTGGCGAATGAGAGCTAAACCGAAAAAAGTGTAACATATTGACCATTCCGTTTTTTTTTTTGTGTTAGATAGTCAGAAGTATCCCAATGAAACTATTAACACTCAATATGAAGTCTAATATTTATTCATCCTTAAAAGACACTGACAACAACTGATTTCACGAACTGATTTGATGAATACTTCCCTAAATTTTAACTTCTAAATTTCTACACTTTTTCACCGGTCGGTATCACTCTATTCATCAGAGTACGCTTCAATATGGCCGACCGCAGTAAAGTCAGACAACTTGGAAGTCAAAACACAAACAATTATTCCACAAATAAGTAATTTAGATCAATTAATTTAAAGAATTAATGAAGATCATGCTATTTCAATTTAAATATTTTCAGACGAAATAAATAGCAAAAACTTACATTTGTTTTTCACAAACTGTTACCGAATAAATGTCATCTTTATTTCTTTCGTTAAATGTGATGTTATATCCCTTAACGGTATGGACAATTAGGTGTTCAGTAAATGAAGATTTGCAAAATGAGGGAAGTTGTTTATTGTGTAACTCGATATCTTAAAGTAAAGTCTCCTACAACCATAGACAGAAATATCCCATCTCAATGCCTACAACAGATACATTAATCCTAATTGACATTTGACGTTTGACGTTATTCGAGCATCGAGGTTGTCGTCATAGTTTCATTCCAGCCAGTGCTGGTGCGCTAGTTGCGTACGCCGAATAAGCGCTCGATGTTTGCGATGTCCTACAGCGGTATACAGGCGTTATTTTATGTTCGGAGTAGGTATTTATCGGAAGTCGGCGGTTGACATGTACGTTGTCGATCCCATGTCGATCTTTGTTAGCCGTTTCCCTGTCAGTCGAATTAATTTTAAATGGAGATAAAGTATGTACGTTTGGGAGCTTTTCCCTTGTTATAATAAATGGTGTTGTGAAGGTCAATTAAATGTATTGAAAAACAGATTGTATTTTCTAAAAATATAAGAAAAAATATTAAGTGAAACAATGGAATCATCTATATTTTAATCACTTTGGTCATAAATATTATACAATATACAAGCTAACACTAAAATATTTTATATATATTATGTACAGACGCCAGCACATCAAGCTACCCGAAACTGTCAGATTTTCTCAATCAACTTTGAACCTTATGCTTTAGCACTAAAGTTGAAAATCTATTAAAGAAATCTGACAGACTGTAGTAGCTTAATGTGCTGGCGTCTGTACAAGTATATAAAGGAAAAAAAGGGAAGAGCTCTAAAAAATTCGTACGCATCGCTGTCAGTGGGAAAAGTGACCAAAAATCTGACAGCGTTGCCACGTTGGATGGCAATACTGATTCTTTGACCAAACTCTTTTTCTGTTCATAATAAGCCAACTACCTATTGATTGCAATACACTCGCCCCCTATTGCTGGCGAAATGTGGGTGCAGTATAAGTAGCCCTACAGGTGCCCCTGCGTATCTTTACAGGGAAACAAGGCGTGATATTATATTATGTAAAAAGAACCATCAATAATAAAAACATATTATCATGCCTTCTTTTTGCTTAGTGCTCATATACACGAGCGAACAGAGGCATATGCATCCATGTCGCTCGTGTATTTGAGTACGTGTGTCGACAGTTGTAGCTGCCTCTGTCATCAACGCGTGTTGCTCGTGTATTTGAGTACGCGTGTCGACGGTTGCAGTGGCCTCTGTCGTCGACGCGTGTCGCTCTTGTGTATGGGCACTTATGATAATTAACCAATTTTTCTTTTTGTTTCAGATGAGATAAAAAACCCGTGTAAACAAATATTAAATCTAAATAGATACAAATAACTTAAAAACATATTTTTAATAAATACATTGATAATAAACCAAGCCAAATCAAGTAGATTCTATTGAAAAAAATAATTATATTTCCTTTTAAATAAGGAGCAGTAAATATATTTTAAAATTCGAATTAGTGATTGACGTCAAGTTGTATTTTTTTATTGATAATTGCGATTTTAGATTTGAAGTGATATTTTAGTCGAATTTATTTTTCTAAAATGAGTATCGATTCGAATTCGTCTGCCAAAAGGCTTAACTTAGAGAGGGCCACTAATTTTATGAGGCAGTTCCGTGATCCCGACTCTCGTGAGTTGAAGAAACTATCAGCAAACCAGTTCATGGAAGTCTGGAGCCATTACGACCGGGACGGTAAGTCTACCTTTTGAATTTAGAATTTTCATTAACATAGATTGACGTGTTTTCCATTTTACTTTAATTAGTTAAAGGCAAAGGTGTTAAGCCATACAGTATGCGTTTGTCAAACCATGCGACGGGTAAGAAAATTTTTACTTTTCATGATATCACTCATAATTTATATAACATCTTTGTTCTTAACATGGCTACTATAAAAAATTAAATAAACCTTTTTTTTTGTACCAAATGTCTTACTAAAAATGTCCAACTCTGATTCGCTAGACGAAAATGACAGCTGCGATCGATTACCACGTTGACAAAAAAATATACGAAACTTCATTACCTACTCGATCTGAATGAAAGAAAATCGAAATGTTCGAAGTCGAAGTGATGGCTGATTACGATGTTGCTCCCTTGGAGAAAGTAGTTCAGTTTGATGGTCTGTACCATACCTTTAAATTCAAAGTCATATTCAAAAACTTTAATTCGAGCGACGACTCACATAGGGTTAGTAACAATAGCCGAAAAAAAAAATAACCAATAAAAAAAAAACAAAATATGACCATACCTTTCTTATACAAGGTGTAACTTAAATAACGCACAACCTCTTAAGCGGTCATTGTACTCATCATTATGAACAACTTTTACTATGTGACCAAACCGGAAATCGCGAAACAAAAATTAGCTGTTCCCTACATTTTGACGAGTTATGCGAACATAAATGTAGGGAACAGCTGTTTTTTTTTTCGCGATTTCAGGTTTGGTTTCATAGTAAAAGTTGTTCATAATGATGAGTACAATGACCCCTTAAGAGGTTGTGCGTTATTTAAGTTACACCTTGTACATGCTGTATAAAAAAGCGGCCGGCTTTCTTTATTATCGTATCAGACTTGGAATTATCTCGGAGCGTTATCCATTTTATTATTATATTATATTAAAACATTTCAGTTGTAGAAGTTCTAGATTTAAAATGATTATTTTAAAGGCGTCGGAGCCAAGTTTTACAATTTACAGCTCTAGTTGGAAACTACGCCCCTACGTGCTAACTGAAGTAACATTTTCAAATATAACCAGAAAATTATTTGTGGTATTCATGAAGCCTGTATAAATCGATAGCTGATATCAATGCAAACGGAAAATATTGGATATTGTTGTGTTTTCATGTACCTCAAGTTTCGAACGTTCAATGAACGAAATGTCAAAGTGGAAGAAAATGTTTGTTACAAAAGTAGTTTTTTTTTATTGTTATTATGTTATTGTTTAGTTGTCATCTGCCGGTGTCGCGGGCGCATCTTGATTAATGTATGTGTTGTCTTTGGTCCCTGGCCCTGACATCAAGCGCTTGAGTACGAGGCTTTTGGCTACGTTGTATATTTTATGTCTTTTTTTTTTATTATTATTTTGTTTTTTATTTGTAACGTGCGTTTTGTTTGTGCAGAATAAACATTTTTTCTTTCTTTCTTAGAATACGACATGCACCTCTGTCTGCCAATGGCAGGTCTAAGGTATTAATAGGCTTCTCAAGAAATCTCATGCAAATAAATGATCCTACCAAGTTGCCTCGTCAGACATGCGGTTCTATATACCAAGGCCGTCCAATCAATCTAGAAGTTGGGCCTTGATTTTATTCCATGTCAGCTGGCGGGCCATCTAGTAAATAAAATTTGTCTACAGGTATTAAAATTAAAAAACTTTTTTTTTTATATCGAAGACATGTGACATCTACCAACCCGCACTGGCCTACGTGGTGGATTACGGCCCACCCCCTCTCAAAGAGAGGAGGCCTGTCTCTCAACAGTGGGATCGTTATATGCTATGATTATCTACGCTACTGAATACCTAAACACATCCAACAGCACTAGCAGCAAGTCCCATGTAATAGGAGGCGAATCTATTGCCCTCAACCGGGCAGAAATCCAGAGTCTGACCTGCTACTGAGAAATTCCAGACGGAAAACCTAATAAGGGCTCTTTCCACGGCAAGATCCCGTTTTTTGCAGGAATCCGTTTATATATATAATTTATTTATTTCAGACAATTCTAGTCCATAGTAGTAGTTGAGTAGTGTACGTGTATTTTTTACTTTATAGTGTCTTTTTTGGAATTCGGTTGACATTTTGTTCTAAAAAAGTTTTTTATTTTTCACTTTTATGTTGTACCTACTTAACCCACAAAAATTCGTATAACACTACTTGCTATATAAATATCAGTGACAGGAAGCTAACGTAATATCGACAATATAAGCTGTGGTAAAAATACGTATTATTGAAGCTAGCTCAAAAACTATCCAAGCAAAGTTAATGAATTGATTAACAATTGCCGGAGATATCACGTAACAAACATACAAAAAAAAAAAAACATATAGTCGAATTGAGAACCTCCTCTTTTTTGAAGTCAGTTAAAAAAGGGCGCGCGACGGCGTTGCCAAAGAGCTTGCATACGCGCACATACGAGTATGTGCATCCCTTTCCTTAATGATATGCTATAAATTTTCTTTATAACACGTTGAATTAGGTGTTTCAATTTGGCGCACCTATTAAATTTCATCCTGCCATTAAATAATGCCTCTATTCCCCGAAGGATTAGGCAGAGGTGAGAGGTTAGGGGGAGGTGGGGAGGGGGATTAGGTTAGGATACCTATAGTACACCCACATTCCGCCAGTTAGCCCCATCCACCAATGAGTTCAAGCTCGTTACTAGTTCCACCTTAATATCTCGGAAACGTGACACTTTACGGGTTTTAGTCGCGCCATTTTGTTTTTTTCTTCAAAATGGCGGCCACGCATGTGGTCTATATAAATCAATAGCTGACATCAATGCAAACAGAAAAGTAATATGACCAAACCCCGTAAAGTGTCACGTTTCCGAGATATTAACGTTCAAAGATGATCACGTGACATTCATGTTTTTTTTTTAACTTGCTTACATCATATTGTTGCATAGGTGTTTGAAATAATCACTCTGAATGTGTCATTTGGAAAAAAAATGGCAGATTTCATATATACCCCATATATGAAGTCTGCCATTTTTTTTTCCAATGCCAGGCTTCATATAAAAATCTTCAATCCCCTTTATTCACGGGATAAGATTTAAGTACACTATACACTATACCAGGTATAAAAGATTGCTCGAATTCGCCTTTACAGGGGCATAATTTTATAAAATGTGGGTATTCCAGTATAAAACTTGTAAAACACCAATAAAAACTCATCTCCTCCTTACAATTTAAGTAGGGTTCCTAAACCGTTGAACCGCACTCATTTTACCACGACGTCGTTGAGTCGTCGTCACCGCCCCGTCATTAATCAAAATCGACGCCAGACTCCTAACTGTCCCGGCGACGCCTCAAATTGATGTCCAATTTACACTTCGAAAGATTTTCGAGGAGATATGATAAATAGACAGATTCTGATAGGCCTAGATGGGCAGTTATGGATCTTGTCATATAGACTAATGTTAGGTTTCGTGATATTATTTAGACTATTTAACGCAATTTGTTGTAATCTAGTGTATTCAATTTAATTTATTTTTGTATTTGATTATTTGTAATTGACTTATTGTGCTGACAACACCAAAGCGATTCAATTTGTATAATTCGCTTTGGAAAAACTTTCAGTGGTAATGGCGGGAGAGCGATTAAAAAAAAATGGTCTGGTCTCCATCTGCATATAAGCTATCAGAGTTGTTATATTGTAGGAACAAAACAATAAATACCTATACTGAAGTGAGCAGTTTTATTAGTGTCACTGACTCTGGCAGGGCCACCATCAGGGATTTTAATTTTGAAAACGCAAAAAATTAGTCACTAATTAGTCGAAATTAGTCGCCAAATATCAGAATTAGTCGGTCACTGGTTCAAAAGATATAAGGGTTTATAGGTGGCCCTGCTGGAGAGAGTCTCCCCAGCAGGGCCACATTTATATCTCAAAAACTAGGGCACCTAGCGAAGATCTGTTTTCTCCCATATTTAGTCGCCAATTAGTCGGAATTAGTCGCCAAATATCAGAATTAGTCGGTCACTGGTTCAAAATATATAAGGGTTTATAGGTGGCCCTGCTAGAGAGAGTCTCCCCAGCAGGGCCACATTTATATCTCAAAAACTAGGACACCTAGCGAAGATCTGTTTTCTCCCATATTTAGTCGCCAATTCGCCGGAATCAGTCGCCAAGTTACAGATTTAGTCGGTGTGTAATTAAAAAGATATTAAAGAATTCAATTTCCCCATACAGTGGTACAAGCGAGTACAAAATACTTTATGTATTTTCTAGATAGTATCTATGACGTCTTATGGAGGAATGTTTGTTTCGAATTAAATAAATATAAACTTAGTCTATAATTTCAACCCACCATAGGAAAGCTGTATTCATTACTTAAAAACAAATCTACAATAATGTACGATTTAATGTGTATGTGTGTGTGTAATGTGTGTATGTGTATGTGTAATTATTTATCCAACACAATGTGCACTGCACTTACCACTTAGTCGCTGGCAGATAGATCGTTGCGCTCCGTTTCATTTACGGTAAGTAAGAAAGAGATAGATGCGCGTGTACAGACGAGCTGCTTAGAACGAGTTGCCCGTCACGTAAAGGGTCAGCGCAGACAGAGAGGAATTAAAAATTTACCTAAATATTACAGCAATAATAGTAGGTACGATGACTGTAACTTCATATAATTATGCGTATATAAAACAACGTAATTGGACTTTATTGATTTTCAAACATCAAAACTCACAAACTTTATCTGTTCATAATATTGAATAAATAGGTATTTGTAACATTTTCTGAAAGTACAATAATTTTAAGGTAATAAATCATTTTATATTTCGACAACAGAAGTTTTATTATTCTAACCTAAATTAAGATAAAATAAAAACTCAACCCGTCCATACCCACAACACAATACTCACAATCACCTCAAAATACACACAAACACAACACACATCAAACGAACTTTTTGAAAATTCATTTTTATAACATAAAATTTGATTACAATTGACAATACGTTTTCAACGTTTTAGTATTTTAAACATTTTACTAAAAGTACGATATTTTTTTTATTATTCTAACGTTAATTTGAGGTTAACATTGTAAACTGGTAAAACAGTTGCATGCGACTGTACATCTTGACACCAAATAGACCAAGAGCAAGGTTTAATGTTTTCAAAGAAGTTTAAGCCACTCTAAACAAGTAATTAAAAACATAAAAACATGAATTTAATTGAGAATTTATCTCTCTCGGACATTTCTAAAGACTTTAGACCGATAAAACTAAAAGTATATTACACATATTAATAGAAATATTTTTTCTTGGTAATTTTTCGTGAACTCTTCGATCTAGCTCTTGGACTATACCTTAATAATTGAACTCATTATATCTCCTAAACTAAGACCCGACTAAATCTGTAACTTGGCGACTGATTCCGACTAATTGGCGACTAAATATGTGAGAAAACAGATCTTCGCTAGGTGTCCTAGTTTTTGAGATATAAATGTGGCCCTGCTGGGGAGACTCTCTCCAGCAGGGCCACCTATAAACCCTTATATCTTTTGAACCAGTGACCGACTAATTCTGATATTTGGCGACTAATTCCGACTAATTGGCGACTAAATATGGGAGAAAACAGATCTTCGCTAGGTGCCCTAGTTTTTGAGATATAAATTTGGCCCTGCTGGGGAGAGTCTCTCCAGCAGGGCCACCTATAAACCCTTATATCTTTTGAACCAGTGACCGACTAATTCTGATATTTGGCGACTAATTTCGACTAATTAGCGACTAATTTTTTGCGTTTTCAAAATTAAAATCCCTGATGGTGGCCCTGCCAGAGTCAGTGACACGTTTTATTACACTTAAAGCTGATTTTTCAATCATCTGATAATTTTATTCGAGGAATAATTTTGAATGTTTTACATTTTTTCCATACAAAAACTGTCAAACGTCAATTTTATTCCCCGAACAAAAATTATCTGGCGATGGAAAAATCAACCTTTAAAATTAAATTAACGTCTGACAGTTTTTCTACAAAAGAAATGTCAAAAATTCAAAATTATTCCTCCGATAAAATTATCTAGCGTTAGAAAATTCAGCCCTTACTTAACTGATATTACTAGTATTATGCAAGGCGGGAAAAAATAAATAAAAAATATAGTTTATAAAACGTAAAAACAACCTTTAATAGAAAATCGAACTAAAAATCAGAAATAAACTTTTAATTTAACGTTTGTTCTAACGATTTTTGTTCCCATCTCTATATTACACTAGTAGTTTGACAGCTGTGCGACAGTGACGGAAATAATGCTATGCTAAAGTACAAGCAACGTTTGTTAATCTCGGCCTTATTTATTAAAAAAAAAAAATAAAGATCCTTGTCTCTACATTACCAATTTTGTATGGTAAATATTATTCCCAGCGTAATCTTACCACGTGCAAACCCATAGACATAGAAAATCATATCCCATCTCAATGTGCAAACCACGTACGGTTGTCAAACATGGTATTTTGACAGTTGAAACCACGCCAACTTCGGGTTCATTTCCGGTTTCGTTCATTGTGTCATAGAGAATAAGGTATTATAGCAAATGTCGTGATTCACTATGGAATTGACGTGGTTTTGAAGTAAGGAATCATTAAGTTGTCATAGTGAATAAGGGTTCAGTGCAGTCATAGCCAATCCAATGCATTATTCACCAAATATATAATTTATTTTGTTCCGGATACCTGCATAGAGTGTCCCTGGGGCAACATATATCCCAATGAAAGAATTCCTTGCGAGGTAGTTAGAAAAGTGTGTCATGAATAATACAGACATTCGTACCGAACTTTGGTGGAAACTTTCTTTATGTTTCTTATGTGATTCTGTGAGCTGGAAAGAGGTCATATGCCAAGGAGACGTATACATTAGCTCAGAATAAACACAAATATATAGGTGTTCTTTTATAGTAATGGTTACGGATGGACGGCGAATATTCGTCTTATATTTGGTATTCGGCATATTCGGCAGGTTTACCGAATATTCATATAAGGCCGATTATTCGGCAAAAATGCCGAACATTCTATCATGTATTAAAGAGTTTCCTCTATAAGTCTATAAGCATATAGGAAGTAGCACAATTACATAATTGTATTGTATCCATATCAAGTGTGGCTTATCATTTATTCAGTCTATGTAAAGGGATATACAGTAATAATCTCACATTACATCGAATATATTATGCAGTTATAGTGTAATAGATGAAATAAAAGTGGTAGGTTTGTATCGCGAAAATGTTTGACTTCTTCCTTCCACTCATTGTTTATTTGGCAATTTACTTTTTCGTTAACCGAACATTCGGCCGATTATCCGTATTCGGTAAAACCCGTATTCAGCCCATCACTAGTATGTATACCTAGTAGATACATGGGTTGGTCTTTCTACATACTAAACAGAGTTCTAAAGTCACCGGCATTTTATGTACAATTGAATTAATTAGATTTTCACACCACCTGCTCGATAATGTCAAATTATATATCACGCAAACCTAACCTAAAGTAAGTCATTATAGTCCTGGGGTCTAGTCGGTCAATAATATTGTACTGATTTTAATTTGTAACCTCGACTAAAAATTCACATGAAAAGATAAAAAAAGGGAAAAAAGAAAAGGAAAGAAAAAGGAGGGGAAGGTTTCTTAAAAAAAATGAGAAATATGTCTTGTAGGTAGACGTACTGTAAAGGCCGTCTGCTAAAGTCGGCCTTATCTCTGGCTTGCATTAAATTATCTCTGGTCGCATTCGAACAGTCAAGCGAATTTAGAATGAGCTTTCAAATTTTTGTATTAGGTTTTTCTTTGGAAGAAGAGTGAAATATGGCCGGGGTTATGTAAAGACGTTCTTTTTGAATAAACGTACAAAATATAACGTTATATGATTTCTACAATACCCACTGAAATTATGCCTGTTAAAGGCACTGGGTACGGAAGCACGTGCCATTGTGTGTTGGGCCACGTCTTTCATAGTTGTATTGGTTTGTAAAAGTTTACTAACATACTTTTCAAGTCATTGTTACTATAATTATATGGATATAATTATATAATTATAATGGATTAGATATGTGTACTTGTATGTGCAGTTCGAAATAAAGAATATATTATTATTATCTCCTATATTTCAACAAATACATATAAATCATATTTGTAAATATTAGAATATAAAAAAAAATATAAAAAATAGTAGCCAACCTATATCGGGACCAGAGTCCAAGCTAGCGGCGGTCAGGGCTCCAGAGAGAGGAACCTCCTGACAATACGAGCCGTGTCCAGAAGTACCGCTTTCTGAATCAAGCCCTTGATCCAGCTGCCCAACGAGAGCCTCTTCAGGTGTTAGTCGAGGCTCTTGGCTATTAACCCATTACCTGTCACGACTATTAGCACAATGATTGCTGAGTCCACATCCCACATGTCGATAACCTCGCGACCCAAGTCAAGATAGTTGATTTGTTTATTACCTATTATAATTGCTTTCCGCAGGAAATATCTTTTCTTAGAGATTGGTTCCAGTTTTCTGTTAAGAAATTAACAAATTGTATTAAAAATTAGCTTTTGCTCGCGATTTTGTCCGTGTGAAATTTCTTGTTCCCCAAACCCACCCATCGCATCGTATCGCCCGTCCGCGCTCTTACTTCCTTTTCACTCAGCGTTCTTTCTGACTTTGTTTCGTTTTGCTCGGCTCCTAAAGGTCCTAGCGTGATGTTAAGTAGAATATCCTACTTCAAGCATTAGGCTAATAAATGCGAAAAGAATATTTCGGATCCGACTGGTTGTTCCAGAGATTAGCGCGTTGAAACAAACTCTTCAGCTTTTTTATTAGTATAGATAAAAAATCTTCGGACCATTTTGCGCACATTCAATTTATAATCTAAAAATAAACATAATACATTAAGAATTTTATTGTCGGTGTAAGCTTTATGTCCTTACACGTACCTGTTATAGGACTGCCTCTAGCTTCGTCAGAAAATCAATAGGTACTCATTCCAAAGTTAATAATAGCCCAACAAACAAGCCAGTACATAATTGTTCCAATTTTGGTGGAAATAACAAAACGTTTTCATTGAAAACTTTCAAGTTAGGGCTTTCAAAGTTTCTTATTGCTTTCCTGTAGGCTGTTGTAGACAATTGAATATTCATATTGTTAAAAAGCTTGGTACCCACTTATTAAAATTCTGAGGTTATTTAATTCTCTCTAGAATGATCTTTCGCAATGTCATCTCAGCATCAATCAAAGTCAAAAAAATGTCAAAAATGTAGGGAAACTAAGAGTTATTTTTAACAGATTGAGACAGATCAGACGGTGAAAGTTCTTATGATTTTATAGTTAAGACCAAAGAGATTTCAATCGTTAGATTTGCCTTCACCGCACTAAGACGCGTGAAAAGGTGTCCATACTAAGAAGAGTGAGCTCACACAATGGTAATGGCGTTTCCATGACAAGTCAAGTCCCTATGACATTATATATGTCAGACGCGTCAAAATGAAACAGAAACGCGGCCATCTTTTGACGCAGTAAAGCGAATCTACTATTGAAATCTTAGGTATAAACTAACGATCCGCTCCTGTTTTGCACGGGTGCCGTGAGATTTCTGTCTGTACTGTACTAAGCTTAGTTTTAATACGTATTTATTAGGTACACACATAACGGGTGTAACACACACACACTTAACAAAGCCAACAGTCATTTGTACTCCCCGTCATTGTAATTTTATTTTTGTACTGGACCTGGGAACCTTCTGGTTACGGAGATATTGAAAGTAAATTCCAACATTTACCGACGTTTTTTTTTACGAAAAACAAGTTTTTAATGTTACACAACTGCCGTGCGATTCTGTAACCATCTCACCGTGAAAGCTTCGGTGAAGTGAGCGTGGAGTGAGCTGTCATTCCTAGGGATTAACACTATGAAGTGCTCACTTCACTTATGATTTCACGGTGAGATTTTTACAGAATCGACCGGCCGTTCTGTTGTATGCACCCATAAGCATAGCCCAAAACACTCCAAAAATAAAAGTCGTTTCCCAGCAATAATTTTTGTAGAACGTTACTTAGTTTGATGTAGAGAATGCGTAGTTGACAGCAATGTGTATACACCTTTCGGTATAAATTCTGTAAATAACAGTAAAACTGCATCAAAGTCCATCGGTTCGTTTAAAAGAACTCAGCGGTTAAACAGACAGACACGAACACCGAGTTTGTTTTAGCTAACTTCTAAAAAAGGAGGAGGTTCTCAATGTCTTTGGTGGTTTTCTTTGTTATATTCATTTGTTTGCCACCTACTTCTGAAACTGACGTTATTCTGCACTTTAAAATCAACCGACTTCCAAAGAAAACATTACGTTTTCTTTGGAAGTCGGTTGATTTTGAAGTGAAAACTTCTTTAGGCACTTTGTGGTCTTTCTAAACGAAACTGAACCGTCACGCTCGGGTCGGTGACGCTAGCTCGGGTATACTCGGCTCCGGTCGGTCGGTGTCGCTGGCTCGGGTATACTCGGCACCAATTGGTTGATCGGTTGCCAAAGACCAATCTTTATGAAAGGAGTCCAGCTCATACCAGGCTACCGCTCTGACCAGGCACCAGTTGTCTGGCATTTTTGCTGAACTGGGCCTTTTTGGCGCAGCCGTGAGGCACACCTTCCAGTTTAATTTCTTACATCGGACTTTACACTTTGTTATTTGATTTTTATTTGTTTTTATCTGATGTATGTCTCAGGTGTACTGTGTGTCTTACAGTCTGTGCTAAATAAATGTATTTTCTTTCTTTCTTTCTCATGCCGCCATCTCCATCCGCGATGTCATTTGCCGTTTGTCGTAGAATATTTACCAATTAAAATTCTGTGGCGATTCTACATATTATTATTATGTCAAAAAAAATACACGTAAAGCAGCTTGTATTCTCTGTAAATTATTAACGTGGTCCGCTCTTGTCAAAAATAAAACACGGTGTTGTGCCGCGTAGCTAACGTCCCACTATCTTAGACCACTTACCTTACCGTTAGAGGCTGAGTGAGAACACTTCAATTTACTTGGCCTACATGGAGCCACTTAACCCTCCGAGTTGTCGTAATTTTGTTAGCGCACTAATAGTTAGGCTAAGTATTGTGGTGTCTTTAGTCTAGCTGCGCTTGTTACGAAGCATTTTAGTATTTTTTTGTGATATTTCGGTGATTAGGGGCAGTTTTCTGATGAAGTAAGTATCTACGTAGGTGTCACAGGCCACAGCTGGCTGTTTTTGGAACGAAGTTCTACGCGGCTTAGGGTGGTGTTTTAGAATTGTGAAGGAGGTTGGAATAGCAGAAACAATATCCGAGAGTTCCTGCGAAGGCGAATGGGGAGCCACTTGAGTATTTTGCGAAACTTATGAACAATAAATTAGGTTAATGAACGAGAAAGGAGTGAATGATAGCATCAATGTTGTCAGGGAGAATAAGAGAATAAGAAAACCTTTTGGGGTGACCCCAAGTAACATGAGGCAAGAGCTGATAATACTACATAAATACTATAAAAAACCGGGCAAATGCGAGTCGAACTCGCGGACCGATATTTCCGTACAAAGAGTATAGCAGGATAAGCATGGGTCAGTTGGCCCTCGGGAAAGCGAGGTTGATATTTTTACCAAGAAATCACTTTCTTAAGAGAAACATTTCCATAAATTATCAGACCCTTGCGCACGTTAGTTTTTGAAATACAAGGAATAATTGAATGTTGAAAAAAAAAATTTTTTTCTCTGACAAAACAATTTTTTTTTGTGATATTTCTTGGGTACGTCAGATACACCAAAGAAGTATTATACAAGATATTTTTAAGTCTTCGCAGTGATTCATATCTCGAAATGTAGCAAACAAAACATTAAAAAAAATATCATTTATATGACTATTAGACTAGCTAATTAAGTAATCCTGTTCTGATTTTTTTAATGTAACTTTAATAATAGTTACTATTAATAATAAATTATAATTAATAAATAGTATTAATAATAATTATACAGTATGTTAAATAACAGAGGGCGTTCCCTTAAACTCGTTAATCTATATCACCAATAGATTAAAATAAAAATATCAGCATAGAAAAATAAGCATAAAATAATCCGAATTCAAAAAAAAAAATTAATTGTCAATAAATTCGAAACATCCTGTTTAAAATCAAAATAGTAGCGCGGAATAGTACTCGTAGTAAACCGAATGCCGGCCGAGCGTCTCCGAGAGTTCACGAAGCCGAGCGAGCCGGCGGCCGCCCGCGCTGAATGGCGAGCTGCGCCTTTGATAAAGGCGGCTTATTGAATTACAAAGACTGTGTAAAATACGTCGTCGGGTTGTTATCAGTAAAATTAAACATTTATGTAAGTATGTTTAGTTTTAGCAATAACATTTAACAACCCGTCTCAAATGCCCAGCTGACAAATGAACACGTCACTGCGGCACCTTGGGCTTGGAAGGACCCATTCGCAAACATAGTAAATAAAAAAAAAAACATAAATTCATGTACCTACCTATCTAAGCCAAATTTCAATAACATTAAAATTAAAATACAGAGTAGACAGTTATAAATTCTGCACGCAGCGGCCGAGTAATGAACGCGAGGTGGTGGCAGCGCTTCTGCCGACACGTCGCTCGTCGCGGGCTCGTGGCCACAAAATAAACAGATAGTACAGAAGGTCCACTCGCGGAACAAGTACACGAATTTGTTTTACCTAGCCACTCAGACCGGTGGTGGTACGACAGGCTTACAGTGTTAATATGAAAAATTAATTTTATCTAATAAATAATGTACCGCTAATAAATAGTGTGCGGTAAGTTCGCGGTAAGTTTAATTTATTTAAACCACAATTTAGTCTAGGATTTAAATGATAATGACGGTATTACGCGTTAGCAAGGGAATGTTTTCTCCAACAAGAGAAATTTAAAAAATACTTTTACTTTATGCAGTTGCCTTCGTAATACCTAAGTACTTGCGTTTATTCATAGCAATCGTGTAACGTCACAGTAGTAACACGTTCGTTGAACGGGGTACTCCCTGAGTATAAAAGTAGTTTTAGGAAAAAGTGGGCCTTCTGAACTTATTAATTTTGTGGCACAGTCGTTTAGTGTTATTTTTTATTTTAATGTTTTAGGTATTATGATACATTTAAATAATGTTTAAAAACTTACCTAGATTTTGAACTGCTCAATATGCTGACCTCCTCTGTCTACACATTGTTGCAATCGCCGACGGTTATTTTGGTGCACTCGTCGCATTAAAAGCGGGTCCTCGCGAATGCGGTTCCTGATAACACGGAATGCTGTGCAGATTCGCATTTCCATCTCCTCCCGCGAGTGGCTTTCTTTTTTATAAACGAGTTGTTTGACCCAACCCCAAAAAAAAAAGTCAAGTGGCGTTAAGTCAGGTGACCGTGGTGGCCACGCCTCGGGACCGTACCTCCCGATCCAGCGGCTATCAAACATCTCGTTTAACCGCCACCGCACTTCTGTCGAAATGTGAGGGGGTGCTCCGTCGTGTTGAAACCACACATTTCGTAGCTCGGCTAGCGGCAACCTGTCGAGGTACCGCGCGACGGTGCCGTTAAGAAGAGCCAGATACCTCACACGGTTTAGAGTCCCTGGGATGAAGACAGGTCCTATTATTTTGTTTCCATTTATCCCAGCCCACACATTTAGTGACCACCGTATTTGATGTGCTAGCGGCCGAGTGGCACGCGGATTATGGCCTCTTTCTGCCCAGTGATGGCATACACGCCGATTCCACATGCCATTGCGCGTAAATAGGCTTTCGTTTGACCATATGACATTTTCGATGAAATGGGGGTCCTCCACGCATCGCTGCAGTGCCCACTGGCAATAAGTTACCCGGCGCTCGAAGTCAGCCGGACTAAGCAGACCTTGCACTTTTTGAAGTGAGTACGGATGCTGCTTGTTTTTCTTTAAAATTTTAAAGACTGCGACGTGACTCATGTTTAAGAGCCTATACTACCTCAAATGGCTTAGCGTGATCCTCCGTTGTGTCGAAAATACTGCAGCATTAATTTTGAAATAAATATATGGTAAAGTTGAGGATTGATGTTAGGTCCTATGTTTGACGAAAACACGATTCCATAAAATTTTCTCGATAGAAAAAAATTCCAAAGTTACCTCTAAACCGAACAATAAACCGCTGGTATTCAAAAACTACTTCAAATTAGATCATGAAACTTTGCATACTAACTGAACTAAGTATAAAGCAGGTCTTATGTTTTTTATTTTTTTTAAATTACCATTATTTTCTCCGTAAAAAGAAATTACCTAAACTATCGGTGTCTTGAAGTTTGTTCCCTGCCGCCCGACACCCCCGGTCAGTCTCGCTTCGGCGTTCGAACGGGAGGGCTGTGTCGCTTGCGCTCGGAACACATTACGCAATAAGACAACGTAAAATTAAAATACTGTAGGTTTACAGTGTCGGCGCAATGGGAAATAACCGCAATAAAAATAAGAAGCGACTGGGTTGGCGTAAAGAAACAGGCAAACATTTATGAATGATAAACGTAATGAAGTAAGTAAGTATCTACCGACCTATCTACTTACAGTATTAGTGATTAGAAGCATGTAGTAGATGGCATACAACATGTTTGGTGCAGTGGCTAAGCGATTGGCTGCTGCGCTACGAGTCGCAGGTGTTTCTGCATGTGAAGATTTTGTAAACGCACCGTCCACGATTCAGGAGAAATCCAGTATGGGACAACTTTTATAAAAAATAAAAAGATAAAAAGTTACCTAAATAGGTTCGTTTTTATTTAGACAATTTACAACAAAATATAGGTATCTAAGTACCTATATAGTAATTGTTTTTTTTTTTAATGTTGCCCCACTCCAGGATTTCTCCTGAATCGGACACGATGCGATTACAAACAAATCTTTACATTCACAAACGCCCAGACCCGGCAATGACAACTATCTGTAGGCCATAAAAATATTTGTTCCATGCGGGAATCGAACCCGCGACCCATAGTGCAGCAGCCAAGCGCTTAGAAAGTAATAAAAAATATAATTATGTTCGGTAAGTACCTACCTATCTAACTACTAGAAACAAAACTGTAACTTACTTATCCGACTGAAGTGGTACCTACCTACCACCTACATAAAAATTATGAACCTACTGACATACCTTGGTAGTTTAGCTAAATAATTATAGTGTATCTTTCCAGAAGACGTCGATTACTCAGTACTGTGAAGACAATGGAGATAAAGAAAATATTCCGGTAAATTCGTGAGTATCATCTACTTACCTAAACATGTAACTGATCTGATAGTAGTTCATACAGCTACATAATTATCAAGCTATACATCTAGTATAAGCTGATCTCACATTGTATAGACATTCCTTATAGTGAGAGGTCAGATTATACTGGAAAAGTATAGCTTGATATGTAGCTACGCGTACCTGCACTAAATTTGTATTTCCATAATAAACGTAGGTAAGTAAAATTATTCGCCTTATTTTGTATATTTTTAGGGTTCCGTAACCAAATGATAAATAAAAATATGTAAGGTCTAGGTAGGTATTATAACTTGCCACGTGTGATTGTTACAGGAATCAAAATAGTATTATTTTTCGAAAGATTTAGAAGTAAATTCGGGCGAAACAAATCTTCATATATTACAAAATATTGAATTGTAAGTATAATACGTGTTTGATCATCACGAAATTAGCTATTCCCCCATGACACTACCTCTGGCACTAACGTGTAACGGTACTATCACGATATTAGCAAATTCACTATAAAACTTTTCATAATGTTGTTCTTTTCATTTTAGGGTTCCTTATTTATTCATGTTTTCAAAATTATGCTTCCAGGTGTATTTTTATAATGAATGTTGAATTTTCTTGCAGATCACAAGCACCACCTGAGGACATGTGCTGTTCACTGAATATACATAGTGATGAAAGAATATTGGATACGTAAGCTTTTTATGAATAATACTCTTGATTTTATTAGTACTAGCTGTTGCCCGTGACTTCGTCTGCGATCCACAACAAAAAGTAGCTTGTGTCCTTCTCCAGGACATGGCCTACCCATATGCCAAATTTCATCCAAATCCGTTTAGCCGTTTTAGCGTGAAAGCGTAACAAACAAACAAACTCACTTTCGCATTTATATTATTATAGTTAGGAAATTAGGATAGCTAGATAACAATAATAATAGGTAATATAATTTCTTACTTCATAAACCAAAACTAACTTTTTTTTTCAGTTATTCCCACAACTTCACTGAGGTTCATATTCTTCTTTAAATAAATAAAACAAAAAAGAAAATGATCATAGTATGTTTTATTTTTTTTTAATTCTTACAGCTTTTTGACGTGGAATAATCTATTTTTGATGAAATCATGCCTTTTAATCTTTTTTTTTCTGCTGTAATTATCAAGTTTTTGCCCAATTTTACTTTCGCGGAGTATACATTTCAATGTTACCAAACAAAAAATAAATAAAAAATCAGTTTCATCAAAAGTGGAATAGTCAAGTTCTGAAAAGAACCTCCTCAATTGGTAATTGCTAGATTTTTATATGAGAAGGTTGTATTAACATACAACCTTCTCATATCAATTCTTGCAAAACTGCATAAATGCAGTTTATGTTGTTTATTTTGTTTTTATTCATCAAATATTTTTATTCTGGTTATTTCAGGCATGAAGTGAGTTTTAATAATCCTGTAGAAGGAAAAAGCTCTTTTTGTGTAGAAGGACGAAGAATAATTGACATTCATTATTTTTATAGAAGACTTCAAGAAATATGCAATCATAATAAGGCATTCAGATGTACATTGAGTAACGTTCACATTGTATCAGAAAAAAGAAAAGGTCTACTTTCCAAATATAAATTAGCCTGCAATACGAGGGCTGCCTTTTAAGTCGTATGCAAACCTGCCGCAATTATTAAAAAAAAAGACATATGCGTTTTCATCTTTTTGAATTTAGAATTCGAAAACAAAAGAATGTTTTTTGATCGGTAGAATAGTTTTATTGTAGCATCTATTCAAAGGTGACAAGTCGGTTGTAAAAATGGAAATATAAAAGGAAAATAATAATAATAAGTTTTATTGATTCATAAACAAGTGTTACAATATTTAAATATGCGTGAGATAATTTTCTACAACTTTCAAAGGGGATTAACGCGACTTCAGTGCTTTGAGGAGATCACTTCTGTGTTTAGTGATGCAGCACCATGTCTTAGGACTGTAGAACGCTGGTATTTAGAATTTCAACGTGGGCACTCTAGCTTCAGTGACAAGTCAGGTGAAGATCGTCCAAAAAATACCATGACGCGAGAGAATATCGACGCCGTGCGGCAGCTAATCGTTGAAGATCATCATGTGATATGCCGTGAAATAGAGGCAGCCGTGGGCATTTCAGGGACTAAATCCTGCACGAAGAACTCGGCGTAAGAAAGTTGATCTCTCGTTGGATACCACATTTGTTTAGCGACGACCAAAAAGCAGCCCGTGTTAGATGGTGTCGCAAAACTCTGCAGCGATTCAACCGAGGAGAGTCAAAACACGTTTATGATATGGTTAGTGGTGACGAGTCTTGGATATATGCTAACGATTCAGATTCCAAGCAGCAGTCAACTGTCTGGGTCTTCCAAGATGAGCCAAAACCGACCAAAGTCATACGCTCACGGAGCACTTAAAAAAAATGCTTGCCTCGTTTGTGGCAAAGGGTGGTCACGGCGCCACTATTGTACTAGAAGATCGCAAGACGGTTAACGCTGACTGGTATACCACTGTTTTTTTGCCACAAGTCATCACAGAGCTTCGAAAAAACAACTCAAGACGTCGTATGATACTGCACCATGACAATACAAAGTCGCACACCGCCCGCGATACAAAGATGTTTTTGAGCACCCAAAATGTAGAAATTTTAGATCACCCGCCTTACAGCCCCGACTTGAGCCCTAAATATTTTTTACGTTCCCCAAAAGCAAAGTCTTCGTGGTCAACGTTTTAGCTCACCCGAAGAAGCTGTTGATGCATACAAATCGGCCATTTTGACTACCCCCACTTCGGAGTGGAATAAATGATTTAAAAAGTGGTTCGAACGCATGCAAAAGTGTATTAAATATCGCGGAGAATTCTTTGAAAAACAATAAATGGCAATAATCTATTAGATCGTCTATACTTATTTCAAACGACACAACTTAAAAGGCAGCCCTCGTATATGTAACACGACATTATATCTTGATGATAACATTCCAGAATACATTTTTATATGACTTGCATGTTGCCTGAGCTATGCGATCCCAGACATGTTCGAAATATGCCAATTAGAGATTTAAGCGAATTAAAATAAATGTTGTATAATTTTGATGATGTTTAATTACTTTCCAAAAACTTATGGTAGGTATATACCATACCTACCTACCCTACCCTACCTACCTACCTACATACTTACCTAAGAACTACCTACCTATCCTACCAATAACTATCTTATATTTATACAAACCTTGTACTGAGAATCACGAACACAAGAAAAAAAGAATTATCCAATGTGGTGTAGTCCTTCTGTAGTTATGCGTGTACATACATTTCGGTGATTCAATTTTATGTAGCAAAAAGTAGTAATACAAGGCGAAAACTATATTATAAGATTGTAAAATGGCAAAGCGTACACTTAGTACCAAGCCAATGTACCTACAGAACCCTCAGTGTAATAGTGACTCGCACTTGACTAGTTTTTTGTAGCAGTAGAATTTATGCAGTGGTTTAGAATCGGTTTGCAAAATGTCTAAAATATAGGTATGTATGTATAGGTAGGCACTTACATAGACCTACTACCTACATAATTACATACGCAAACGGCTGTCACATTACATACATACACGGAGAAAATTATAAAACGCAAACTTACTACTAAACCAGTGAGCGGAACCCTCAGCGCAAAGTTGGCTCGCACTTGACTAGTATTTTGTAGCAGTAGGTAAAGCAGCGCGCACGGCTAGACATCAAGCTATAACTTTCCAGTATAAGCTGATCTCGCATTGTATAGGCTTTCCCTACAATGACAGGTCAGCTTATACTGGAAAATGTGTGTAATGTGTATGTGTAGACGCTAGGTAGGTACCTATATTGAAATTAAATTTGTGATATATAATTTCATGTTCATATAATGACAAGTCAATATTAAATTATGATTGATAATTTTGTTACTTAGTATTCGTCCGATAATAGTGTAGTTTAATAAAATCACTTCGAGTTCGAGCTCGTGTGCCCGCGTGACCGCGAGCAGTAGTGTGCGAGCGAGATAAAGAGTGAGGTGGCGCGGGGAAGTGGGGGCGAAATCTGAATTTGAGCTGAGGTTGTATAGGCTCTTAACAGGCGGCCGGCTCTTCTAGTGCTTGAACCGGGCTCCTCCTCAAAATGTCTTAGCACGTTCTCTTCCTGCCGCACAGAGATCACGGGTCGGGGGCCACCAGAACGACGCGGCACTACAGGTTCATTGTTACGAATACGCACCAGGGCACTCACAATAACACGAGAATTCCGCGGTTAATGTGCATTGGGGTACCTCTCAGTATACATCCTCAGAGCACGTGCACCATCACATTATACTCAGCATAAATGAGCACCATGTTCACATACTCATGAGCACTGAACTGATAACGCGGCATTTTTCACACAAGAATGACGCAAGATGTTACAATGCGAAAATAATGCACGTCCGGTCAGCGCGTGAGATGAGTTCCGAATAAAATTAGGTGGACATTCGGGGATAGGGGGCGGGGCTAGGCACATCAATTAGAAATTAGATCGCCGCACACGCGGCCCGTCATTCATAAATAAATTGCGACATTGCTGTCCTTCAAGTACGCGTGTACAGAGTGTTTCTTTAACGTATCAATTTAACATTTTTAGTGAATATTTTAAAATTAAAAAAAATAAAAACATTTTTTTTTCGAATGGTAATATTTTTTTTATCATGTATGGATGCTATACTATTGCGGGTTAACGGGAACGCCCTCTGTTAGTTAACATACTGTATATTAATTATAACAGTACAAAATTGAGATGTACTTTTGTCTTTTACGTTTACAATTTTTTTTAGTTCGTAATGACTAACTTTAATTTATTTGATGCATTTGAAAATTAAAAAAACGTTTTGAAAACTTCTTTTATTTTTTTTTTTGAGCACATTTTTAGTTCGGACAATTTATATGTAAATGATTGTTTTTTTAGTTTTCGCTTTATCAACACATTTGTTTCCTACAAGCACCTAGTCAAGCGCTGTAATATGCGACGAGTTGATACGTGTTTGTTTATTTGGTTTTTGTCTCGAACTCATGTCTAAACGGATCTTTCTTTGTGTGTTTATATGGAACCCTATTATTACGAAGTTGACTGTCATACAATTCAGTATCACTGATTCTTATATAAATATTCATACTATTATTTTGAATGAGTATGTAATTATAACAAATATTTATAACACATTTGCTCGTAAAAGGTCTCTTACTGCACCAATTTCAATATCGTAATGTATCTCATTACGTACTTGTGCGTAATTCTAATGTAAAGCGCACGGTTTATCAAGATGCTCCGTCTAAAACGAACGGTACTTTTTTAAATCTTAGCAAAGAGTTTTTATGTCAGAAAAGTGGTCAACATATATGAATAAAATTAACTTTGGGAGATAAAATATAATAAATAAACATTTAATTCTTTAATTTAATTAATTTTGACAATTAATTACAACCATTTATCTGTAACAAAAACACAAAAGTATTAATTTTTTTTCTCTGTCTCTCAGAACTCTGTGGTCTCGTTTCTCCTACTTTCACTCAAGAGAGTGAGAGAGAGACTGGTGAAATTGCAACTAATAATACGAGTAATAGATAAAGTTGGCATTTTTAAGCTTGACAACATTAAAAATGCCAACTGGCAACGTAATAATAAATTTTACAAATTGTTCGAATTTTAATAACTGTTTTAACAAGTAATTAAAGATTTATTCGTTTAAGAAAGTCCGAGTTTTATTTATTTCCTCACAAATGTGCTATAAAACGTCGTATGACATACGTGCGGTTTGATAATTACAGCCTCTGCTTTCTTATAGCCCTCACCTACGGCTCGGGCTAGCAATATCGCCTCAGCTGTAATTTTCAACTTACCTCACTTATATCATAATGTACTATTAACAGCAAAGACACAATAATATGATAAAGTGACATTACATATACATAGTAATATTTCGTGTGCATTGAGTAATCAATTTTAGTTAATAAAAATGCAGAATGAGAAAAATCCCAAATGTGTTGTTTGACACAGGTTCACGGCTTATAACACGAAAGTCATACAAATATTTTATAGAATACTAGCGGCCCGCCCCGGCTTCGCACGGGTGCAATGCTGTTCACTACATAGTGTAAAACAGTCGCTTTCCGCTGTCTGTCTGTCCCTATGCATGCTTAGATCTTTAAAACTGCGCAACGGATTTTGATGCGGTTTTCTTTAATAGATAGAGTGAGTCAAGAGGAAGGTTTATATGTATAATACATGCATAATATAGTAGAGAAAGACTGATAATTTTAGAGCCATTATTTCTCGTAAAAAGTTAAGGATAAAAAATGGTTATTGTGGGTTATCCCTAAGAGATAGACATATACCATCGCGGATTTTTTTGTAGGCGTTTTTAAGATGTACAATACTGTAGTACATTATTTTGATCTATCTCGAAAACCTCTAAAACAGTGTTTCTCTACTATATTATGCATGTATTATACACATAAACCTTCCTCTTAAATTATTCTATCTATTAAAAGAAACCGCATCAAAATCCGTTGCGTAGTTTTAAAGATCTAAGCATATATAGGGACAGACAGACAGGGAAGCGACTTTGTTTTATACTATGTAGTGATATTCCTCGAAGGAATGATTGTGATGAATTCACTCGTTACTTTTGTGAATGTCGGAATGGACGTCGTACAGTAGGATGCTGCTCCCACTTAGCTGCAATAATTTATTACTTATCACTTGGACGGTATCAATCCCGTATTCCTCGTCCAGCTGAGAAACTCAGTCAATGATTTATAAAAGACAATATTACGGTCACAATTGAAGAAGACAGTGATAATGATTTGATTATTATTATTGATATCATTTAAAAAAATTGGAATAGTATTACTTGCTTAGCTACTCTAATATTAATATAAACTAGCGACCCGCCCCGGCTTCGCACGGGTGCAATGCTGATCACTACATACTTACATAGTATAAAACAAAATCGCTTCCCGCTGTCTGTCTGTCTCTATGTATGCTTAGATCTTGAAAACTACGCTACGGATTTTGATGCGGTTTTTTTTATAGATAAGAGTTATTCAAGAGGAAGGTTTATATGTATAATACATGCATAATATAGTAGAGAAACACTGATAATTTTAGAGCCATTATTACTCGTAAAAAGTTAATAAGTTAAAATGTTTTTTTAATACTAATCAGTACGAACCATAATAATTCAAAATGTTAAACAAAGTCTTTACTCCTACAATGTTCACATTATCAGTCCACTCAATCTCTGCAGTACTTCTTTAAATTATTGCACCAATAAAGCGCACTTTGCCTTTGTAGGACGCCCACTAAATGGGCATTCTTAAATTAAACAACGAGGTTGTATATCAAGTACACTAATTATTATCTTTAATAATAATAAGGCGTAGTCGACGGAACTAAATGACGGAAAAAAATGGTTATTGTGGGTTATCCCTAAGAGATAGACATATACCATCGTGGACTTTTTTGTAGAGCTTTTTAAGGTGTACAATACTGTAGTACATTATTTTGATCTATCTCGAATGGGTCAGCCAGCGTTTACAATGTAAGCGCAAAAAAATGTGTTTATTTACGACATCACATTAGAAACCTCTAAAATGATCAGTGTTTCTCTACTATATTATGCATGTATTATACATATAAACCTTCCTCTTGAATCACTCTATCTATTAAAAAAAACCGCATCAAAATCCGTTGCGGAGTTTTAAAGATCTAAGCATATATAGGGACAGACAGACAGGGAAGCGACTTTGTTTTATACTATG
Organism: Eremobia ochroleuca; assembly: GCA_949629135.1. NCBI lineage: Eukaryota > Metazoa > Arthropoda > Insecta > Lepidoptera > Noctuidae > Eremobia > Eremobia ochroleuca. Next base: position 8,696,933 of record OX451407.1, on the reverse strand, counting down.
TAGTGAAGCTCAAAAGAAATATAAATCGAATGAAAGAATTTACATATAAGCATTTTTTTAAAGGACCCATTTTGCCTCTCCATCCTTCTCATCTCACTACCCCTGTTCTATATAAATAATGATTTTTTTTTTTGACACTGTTCTACCCTAGCGAAAATTTTGAAAAAAATATATGTTATAGAGCATAGTAAGGGTCACTTATAAAAAAAAATCGTGCTAGTGTCTCTTAAAATACGTGCAATTTTTTTTTTTTTTAATTTTTTAATTTGCAACATTTCGAGATATGAATCACTGCGAAGACTTAAAAATATCTTCTATAATACTTCTTTGGTGTATCTGACGTTCCCAAAAAAGATCACAAAAAAAAATTATTTAGTCAGAGAATTTTTTTTTTTTTTTTTCAAAATGCAATTATTCCTTGTATTTCAAAAACTAACGTGCGCAAGGGTCTCATAATTTAGGGAAATGTTTCTCTTAAGAAAGTGATTTCTTGGTAAAAATATCACCCTCACTTTCCCGAGGGCTATCTGACCCATGCTTATCCTGCTATACTCTTTGTAGGTATGTAACTATAAATATACGGTTCACGGATTTTTCCTTCACTTGTGCTACATGAAATTGCTTCTTGCCACATTTCATGATTCTAGGTCAAAGGTAAGTAAGTACCTTATAAATTTTGATTCCCTTGAGAGTGTCGAAATATACGTTTTTTTGCGGCATAAACAGCCTTATCTTTTACGTTAACTTATACGTTTAATTTTTTCACAGCTTTATGGGACTGTAGACCTGAGTATAATAATATGGTTTTAATTTCAGCTCGATACCGTCACGCGTTCCCGAGATAAAGGGTCTTGTCAGGCAGACAGACAGGTGGACAACACAGTAATCCTATAATGCTTCCGTTTTTTCCTTTTGAGGTACGGAACCCTAAAAATGTGATGACCAACAACACCAACACCACCTTGACATAGCTTAGCCCACGTTAAGATCGGAAAATTGGGTAGTTGCATGATATTGAATACTATATATTCTAGTAGATAATATATCCACACATGTAATACAATAATAGAATTCGAAATCAAATTTGAAATCGGTCGAAAAATAAAAAACTTATAAGTTATAGAAACTTTTTGTCTATCTCTTTCTCGCAAAACGAAGTTTTGCATGTAATTTATATGGCGATACTGAACTATGACGTCACAATTCAGTATTTCCCTCTTTGTCTAATTGAGAGTTTTGAACGCTCATATCTTTTCAATTTTTAAAAATATTAAAAACCTGTTTATACCAGCTATTAGTGAGGTAAAAAAGTTTAAATTTAAATAATAAAAAAAAATTTGTCAACTCGCGGATTATAACTTAACCCACGGTAAAAGGTATTAAAGTTAAAAAAAAAAAATCATCTGTTTTTTTCTAGATACTACTCACCTTTATCAAATAAACAGCCAAGTCATGGATAATAATAATAAAAAAAACAATGTCATTAAAAAGAAAACCCAACAAGAACAAAATAAACTTATTTAATAATCCAAAGGAACACAAATTCCGTTGAACCTCGCGAAACCCGAAGCACAGTCGGATCCTACGAGTGCTGACAATTGTTTCATAGGAAGCATTTTAGTCGACGAAGTAGTAGTCACACTTCCTGCAGATTTCTTTGGTCGCAATTCCATGTCTAACACTGGTGCTAATTTTGGGTAGCCAAACGTTTGACCCAACGCCAGAATACAATAAAATAGAATTAAATAATTCATAGTTGCTACAGTACTCACAGGTTGAACACAAAATGAATTGAAAATATGCATCAATCATCATTAGTACTTAAGAACCAGTTACCTTCTAATAATTTTTACAATTAAACAAATTAATTGTTAAATTAATTAATAACTCGTTCTCAACACTAATTATTGTGACGGTTTGTGGACTATCTCGTCGGTATAGTGGTTGCGATTGCTACTGCTGAGCGTGAGGACCTGGGTTAGATTCCAGGTCGGGAAAAGTGTTATTGGGTTTTTCCATCAGGAATTTGTCACTAACAGCCCGTTGTCTGGATTCGTGCCCGGTTGGTAGCAGTGGGCTCGGCCCCTTTTACATGGGACTCATCAAGCTACTACGATCTGTCAAATTTCATTAATAGATTTTCAACTTTATCGCTAAAGCATACGGTTCAAAGTTGATTTGGAAAATTTGACAGTTTTGGGTAGCTTGATGTGCTAGCGTCTGTACTATAAGTACACTCTGTCTAACCCTCCGGAAAATATAGGATGACTGGTAATTAGTGAACGATACTTAAACACATGATTCTGCTCATCATTACAAACAACTTTTACTATCGGACCAAATCCGAAATCGCGAAAAAAAATCAGCTGTTCCCTACATTTATGTTCGTACGAGTTGTCAAAATGTAGTGAACAGCTGATTTTTTTTTCGTCATTTCACATTTTGTCCCATTATAAAACTTGTTTGTTGTCATGAGCAGAATCATGTGTTTAAGTATCGGTCACTAATTACCAGTCACCCTATATATGCGTGATATTTGTTATGTAAATGATAAATAATTTATCCTATAAGTAGGTTTGTACAAACACTTTTACATGTCAATCATATTGTTTTTAAACTAGATGAGGTAGGCGTTTTCTATCCGATTACTTTGAGAAGAAAGGCCGAAACAAACACAGAGGTCACAGTCTCTTTTAAAGTCCAGACATAATCTTGGTCAGACCATGTAGATTGGTGTCTGAAATGGTCTTTTGAGGTTTAAGATCATTTATTCTCATAAGAATTACACTATTCACTTACATGAGAATATTAAAACTAAATACTTAAAAAGAACAAAAAGTTGGGGGTATTACAAAAATTAGACGTTATTTTGTAAATGTTTTGAGGGTAGATTACAAATTGTTATGGACAAAATGTTCGTTCGATACATGTAAACAAGTATCCGTGTAACATAGATAAACGGTAACTGGATGTGGCTCGACACTATTGTAGGGACTGTGAATTTTTTAATACAAATTGTTTAAGTAGGTTTTTAAAAGTGGTTTTGGATTTCGATTCTTTAAGGTCTCTCGGTAATTTATTAAATATTTTAGATCCTTCGTACACGATAGTTTTTCTTCCGTAGTTTGTGCGGGTTGGGTGTAGTTGTAAAAAGTCTTGTTCACGTCTCATTTTCATTTTGTGTTTTTTTTATATTTTTTGTGAAGGTTAAATTTGTGTGTATATTTTTGTTTAGTATTTTTCGAATTAGTATGCATGTGTTATATATGTATGTTTGTGCTATATTCATTACTTTAATTTTTTTATAAAGAGTTTCTGTTGGAGTTAGATAGTCATAGTTAAATAACGTTTTTAGCAGTTTATTTTGAGCAGTTTGTAGTAGGTTCGTATTTGTTTTGGCAGCGGTACCCCATATTTCCACTAGGTAGTCAATATGCGGCTTAACAAGGGAGAAGTAGATTAAATAGCGAACCTGGCGTGGCAAACAACGAACAATACCTCGTAGGCTACCCATGAGTGATTGTATTTTTGATTTTATTTTTTGAATATGTGGAAGCCATGTCAATTTGCTATACAAAATTAGTCCTAAATATTTTTCTTGATCTACTTTGTTTAGGGTTTGGTTATTTATTTTTAATGGAGTATAATTGTCGATTTTTTTATTTTTTGCTGTGAATTTCATGTAATTTGTTTTAGCTGTATTAATTGTGAGAAGATTTTGTTGAAACCACAGGTTGAGTAAGTCCAAATCGTTCTGTGCTTGCTTAACAATAGTATCGACTGAGTGGCCGAAGTAAAACAAACATGTGTCATCTGCATATAATGTTAGGTCAGCTTTCAGACCAATTTTGTGGACACTATTTATGTACAGTAGGAATAACAGGGGAGCTAAAATTGAGCCTTGGGGCACACCGTATGTAATAATTTTGGGATCACTGTGAGTGTCACCAATTTTAACTATTTGATATCGGTTTGACAGGTAAGATCTAAAAATTTCAAGGGCAGGTCCTTGTATCCCGATTTCCATTAGTTTCCTTAGCAACAATTCATGACTGACAGTGTCGAATGCCTTTTTTAAATCAATAAAAACACCCACAGCCACTTTCTTTTTATCAATATTAAGCTTTATAGTTGTCACCAGGTCTATAGTAGCTGAGAGTGTATTTGATTTCGGTGTAAAACCATATTGTTTTTCATATATGTAGTTTAGACATATTAGGTACTTTTCGAGGCGATTGTATAAGACTTTCTCAAAAATTTTTGATAATACGGGGAGCACTGAAATAGGACGATAGTTGCCCGGCTCTGATTTAACTCCGGATTTGTAAATTGGCGTAACTTTTGCAACCTTAAGACTATTTGGAAATGTTCCTGATTTCATACATTTGTTTATGCAACTAGTAAGTTCATCAAGAATTAGATTTGCAACACATTTTAGTGATTTTGTAGTGATACCTTCTAAACCTGCGCTGGTGTTGTTATTTAAATTATTAATTATTTTTAAGATTTCATCTGTTGTGGCAGGTTCCAGATCACTAAGGGAAGACGAGCCGGATCCAGATAAATTTGTTAAAGTACTACCTGATGGGTGATAAGTTATGGGTATTTGATTAGCCAGTATCGAACCAACATTTGCAAAAAAATCATTGAAGCATTCACAGATGTCCTTTAGATCAGTAACAGTACCATTTTGAGACTGAAGTTTTCGTGGAGCGGATTTTTCTGTGAATTTATTGCAAGATAGGCTGTTAATCAGTCCCCACATTTTCAATGGCTGTTTCTTGCAGTTTTCAAAGGCTTTCATGTAGTAACTTGATTTCGTTCGTTGTATAGATTCTGTTAGTTCGTTTCTTTTCTTTTTGAATGTGTTTTCCTTTTGCTTGTCATTTGGATTTTCTTTGTGTTGATTCCATAAAGTGTTTCTTTTGTTTATTTCACTAATGATTGATCTATTTATCCAGTCTTGTCGTGGTGGGTTTAGCGTTTTGTATTTAGTCTTTTTGCTTATTTCTATACTTTTTAATAGTTTTTCTTCCAGGGTTTCGAATATATAGTTACTGTTTTCGTCGCGGGATTCTAAGATGGTCTTATACAGCACTTCATAGTCAATACTGTGGTAGCTAATCTTCTTCAGAGGTTCTGGTTTATAACGTTTTAATTCTAAGTATAATTGTTTATGGTCTGACATGGGTGTATCGATAATGGCTAGGTGGAAGTTATTCAGTTTAAGATTTGAGCAGATGTGGTCAATTATACTTTTTGATGTTGTTGATTCTCTTGTGCAGTGGTCTTCATCTATTTTGTTTAAAAATTCATAGCCGTTTTCTTTGATCACTTCTTTATACATTTTGGTTGCACGTTCTGTATTTAATAGGTTGAAATTAAAGTCACCAAAGACCACAGCCCGCTTGTTTTTATTTAGCTGTTGGGAATAGGTATCTAAAAAGGCTTTGATGTTTGATTGTTCTGGTTTTCTGTATACTACACCTTTTTGAGTAAAGAACCACACAGATGGAGCGGACCTGTCCAGTCAGTGCACGCATTTGTCAAAAATCGTGTAGCTCAACTCAGAACTTGAGGAGCCTCACGATTCGACGAACAATGTAATTCATTATTGTCTGTGATAAAATACTCGTGTCTTCTCTTTATGAGAAGAGGCCTTTGCCCTGCAGTGGGACAATTGTATCCAAAAGTTTAACCCAATACCGGAACACACAAGAATGTCACGAAATAATTCATTTTAACTGGAGTACTCGCTGGTTTGGTATAAAATAGGTTAACGAATTTATTTACTCATAAAGAACAATGCAGTTCACTTAATAATGAGCTTAAGTAAAAATAAAGTAATGTAGGTGATATACAGCGATCGAGCAATTCTAATAAATGTTTTCATAAATGTATTCTTTTAATTTTGAATCAAACACTGCAAGCGATTTGCTATCCTTGATATTATTTGGCAAATTGTTGTATAATTGTGCTCCTTCATATGTGATAGTCTTTTTACCATAATTAGTCCTATTTCTTCGCAATTTAATCTGGTTAGTATTTCTTAAGTTATGGTAATATAATTTTTTAACAAGTTTTATATCAGATTTTAACTCACCAGTCATTATTTTTCGTACTAGTATGCACATTGTGTATGTGTATGTTTGTGTTATATTAAATATCTTTGTGTTACGGTATAGTGTACGTGACTCTGTCAACCGATTATACTTAAATAATGCTTTTATCACTTTGTTTTGTGAAATTTGTAAATCCTTAAGATTTGACTTCACAGCACTACCCCATATTTCAATTAAATACTCCAGATGTGATTTCACCAGAGAGTTGTATATAGTCATTCGTACTCTATGAGGAATGCATCCTGCCGCTCTCTTTAGGATCCCAGGAAATGAATTATAGCGGCATCTACACCGCCGAATGCGAACTACGCGTCACAAAATCCTGCATCACGCAAGCAGAGTTTACCGTGCAACTAGCATATACAACGTGTAACGTTAAATGCGCAAAACCTGAAAATAGTTTGATCAGAATAACGAGCAGAATTAATTGAACCAGTTTTTAATATAGGTCACATTTTTCAAAAAATCTTCATTAAAAACGTTGCCGTGTCTATTTATTAATAGGTCAAGCAACCCAATGTCAGCGCGGCGCAGCGGCCCGGTGACGACTCCTCCCTCGATAAAGCGTCTTCGCAGACGCAAGAAACGATCAGAATGGCCAGTAAAACTAAAACAGCACATAAAACCTTTACAATTTTTTTAATGACTTATTTTCTCTGTGAAATAGGTCAATTGAATTAAAAATCCGTTGGGGTGTCTGAGGTTTTGCGCATTTAACGTTACACGTTGTATAAAAACGTCCCGAAATCAATCGTCTAGTAGTTGCCTACCAGAAACAACACCCGTCTGGTCGGGGATCCTCTATTTTTTATAGAGTATGAGTGAACTTTATAGCGCAGCCATCGTGGACCTACTTCAGCGTCATCAAAATGTGTGTCAATATATTATAGTTGTTTAATTGTATCATCAGTTTCGATGATTTAACAATCAGGTTGGAACTTAATTATGTAGAATGTTTTTGGTAACTGCCGTGCGATTCTGTAACCATCTCACCGTGAAAACTCGGGTGAAGTGAGCGTGGAGTGAGTTGTCCATAGTGTCAATCCCTAGCATCAGCATGACTCACAGCTCACTCTAAGCTCACTTCACCTTAGTTATCACGGTGAGATTTTTCCAGAATCGACCGGCAGGTCAAGATACCAAGGTGACAGGTGAGCAAAAAAAAGAAAGTATGTTGTTAGTGTTTAGGCTCGCCTGCCATGTATTAGCAGCGTGTGCCTCGTAAGCGTGTTGCCTGCAGCTTTTGGTCAGGTGCGGGTTCGTGTGGGTGTGTGTAAAAAACTATAAAAAAAAAGACACTCTGTGATTGCCAATCGCGCGAGCGGTCGAAATATTTTTCTGTCCTGTAAAATTCATTGTAAAGTAAATTAATCGACAAAAGTCTAGACTATTATTGAAGAAATCAACCACAACAAGTTCATCCTTTATGTCTTAATAGACAGTTAGCGCGGGGAGCAATGAAAGAATGATAGCTTATTGTTATCGTTTTTACTAAAAATATATATAAATTTCCGGAAAAACAATTCATAATTTAAGTTAGGAGTATCGTGCGTCGCGGTGGAGTCCGTTGAAGCGAGTGGTCATCGGGCTGAGTTATGTCGTCGCCGCGCCGCGTCTCAGCTTGCCTATGACGCGCTGATCACGCTGCCTGCTCTTGTGTTGGGTTCGATTCCCCTCAGTCGGGGGTTGCGGAAGGATCGTACGTTCCCGCAACCCCCGGCGTAGGTGTGAGATGGAACACCGGGGTGGTTTTTAGTCGGTAAGAGTCCGACAGACCCGCCTTCCTAGGACGGAGAACATCTATGAGGATATTCCACCCGGAAAAAAAAGGTTAGCTTCCCAACAATGATATAATTGTTGTCATGATCATTTATCGATTTTAACACACTGTCCGTTTAATCTCTCAGAACCTGAAGGACAGGAAGGTGCCACGAATAAAGGTAATATACAGTTTGTAATACAGTATGGAGCTGGAGGGATATTGTAAGGCCATCTATATTTATTTTTCCATTCCAGGAAATCTCTCTCAGTTTTCAAACCCAACCACGGCGCTCCTTCTGTGGGGTCAAACTTGGGGCCCATTATTGGGTATTGTTTGTAGCCAAATGTTGGATCCATTGCTAAAACAAAAAAAAAAACATAAGTGCTGACTGTTAGGATATAATTTTGTTATTTTAATAATGGTTAGAGCCAAAAGTATTAATATGATTTGAAATTCATAATAGGTACAATTGTCATTTCACTTAATATACCTACTTATTATTTCATTCGTTAAAAGCACCAATTTCTTACAGAAAGAAGGAGCGGGATCACAAACGACTTTTAAAATGGCCGTGAGAAGATGAACGGATGCAAATTTAGGGTAATGGCGGGAATTTGGCCAAGTCAATTTCCTTGAACCTTGATGCGGCGAGCCACGAAACACGAGATTGGAAAAGCTCTTTTCTCGGATTGAAAAATAATACTTTTGACAGTATAAAACTAGACGTTTTTAAAAAAAATTACACGCAGCACGTTCTGAGACGGCACTGATATATTATGTACTAGCGACCCGCCCCGGCTTCGCACGGGTGCAATGGAGAAACACTGATAAATTTTAGAGCCATTATTTCTCGTAAAAAGTATAGGATAAAAAATGTTTATTGTGGGTTATCCCTAAGAGATAGACATATACCATCGCGGACTTTTTTGTAGACCTTTTTAAGGTTTACAATACTGTAGTACATTATTTTGATCTATCTCGACGGGTTCAGCCAGCGTTTACAATGTAAGCGCAAAAAATGTGTTTATTTACGACATCACATTAGAAATCTCTAAAATTATCAGTGTTTCTCTACTATATTATGCATGTATTATACATATAAACCTTCCTCTTGAATCACTCTATCTATTAAAAAACCGCATCAAAATCGGTTGCGTAGTTTTAAAGATCTAAGCATATATAGGGACAGACAGACAGGGAAGCGACTTTGTTTTATACTATGTAGTGATAAAAATACTTGTAAAGGCACCCTAGCACAAGTCAGATAAAAACGATAACTATAATAAATTACCTTGATGTATGATTTGACAGTTGACGTCCGGAGGGCGAAGGATTTCCTTAGACAAGCACGAGCAGTACGGTATGTGGTTATGGACTTTACACTGCGCATCGTTCCCGCAAGCAGGGCACATATCACTGCACTGATTGTTGATGCACGCCATGAGCTCGTTGCACTCAGAGTTGTTGGTACACTTCCGCGTGCAACTCGGCGGAGCCCCGATGCTATTCGGAAGACATCGGCAGACTGCGATATCATTTTCCTCTTGGCATTGGGAATACGGACCACACGGTGAGGGCATGCACGGCGTCGGAATTTGTAGTGGCACTGAAAAATATTGAATATCTAGTAAAATATTTATTTATTTATTTTACAAATTACATCTATCCTTACAGGGAAACCTATTGCGATAGTGTAATATCAAAATTCTTGTCCTAATTTATTACTATTTCATTCGATGCTCCTCAATTACATTTTGTAACTTATTACAAACAATGCATTCTTTGTGAACTCACACAGAGAACATCAGAAAAGGTCCGTGTCACTACTAGCTATGAGGTTGAAAGTGCGGAGTGCACGCGCCAGTGGCGCCTCCCTTGTAATAGCTTTCATTTTGACAGTTCAACAACATTCATTGCGTTATTTATGTTGTTGGAAAAGATTGGTCCGAGTGCGCAGCTCCGCCAGCAGCAGTGGCTATTGTCATCGCCAAACGTACCTGTCCGGGACATACAAACCTATGTGCCCTAATATGTCCGCATCATATACAGACGCCAGCACATCAAGCTACTACAATCTGTCTTTCTTTAATAGATTTTCATTTTGATTTTATGACGAAGCTAGAGGCAGTTCTGTTATAGGCACGTGTAAGAACATATCATTCACACCGACTGCTTAATGTACCTGGACAGCAAATAAACCGGGCCACCCGCTACCTTGGAACTCTGATTCGATTTTCTCAAAATCAAAGTTATACCTACAGAAAGTGCGTTTCATGATGATTAAAATGACTATAAATTTATTCTAAAGTATCGTCAACTCACATTGTAATCAAGCAACAAACACAATGCTAACGATTTGCTTTGTTTTGACTAGAGTTCGCAATTAGCGTTATTTTTTTCTACAATGAGGTTAGGCAGATATTTCTTATCATTTCTTTAGTTTTTGTCCATAGTTTGCTCAGACGCGTGTATTTGCTACTTTTTTTCGATCAATAATGGATGCGACACCTCAGGAAGCAGCTCAAGCTGTAGCACTACTTCAAGCAGGCGTTGCGCAACGTGAGGTCGCTCGAAGACTTCGAATCAGCAGATCTTCGGTGCAACGAGTTTACAGACGATACCTAGAGACTGGAGCATTCGATCGCCGTCCAGGTACGAGCAGACCTAGTGCTACATCAGTCGCAGATGATCGTTATATCCAACTTACTGTTCTGCGAAATCGCCGCCTCAACGCAGTTCAAGTCCAACAAAGTCTGCGTGACGAACGCCAAGTGGTTATAAGTTCAGATACCGTCAGAAGGAGACTTGCTGAACGGAACCTGACTCCAAAAAGAGCTGCAACAGGCCCAGCATTAACGGTAGCCCACCGTCGAGCACGACTTGAATTTGCTCGAGAGCATAGGGATTGGACGTTAGAGCAGTGGGGTAATGTACTCTTCACTGATGAGACCAGAGTGAGTCTACATGGAAGTGATCGACGTCAGAGAGTATATCGTCGCCCTGGAGAATGTTATTCTCAATGTTGCATCGAGGAAACTGTTGCTTATGGAGGAGGATCTGTAATGGTCTAGGGCGGCATCTCGTTAACCGCACATACAGCGTTAGTTTTCATCGAACCGACGGGCCGTACACGTGGATTGACTTCTCATCGCTACATTACTGAAATCCTCGCAGACCATGTGGAACCTTACGCAGGATATATCGGGCAGGATATGCAGTTGATGCATGATAATGCACGGCCTCATGTTGCTCATATGGTGACCCAGTATCTACGCTACGTCAGCATCCGTACGATAGACTGGCCAGCTCGAAGCCCGGACTTGAATCCGACAGAACACTTATGGGATGAGCTGAAACGTCGGGTTCGAGCCCGGGTACCTGCTCCAACAAGGCTTCCAGAGCTGCGAATCGCAATTGAAGAGGAGTGGAATGCAATTCCCCAAGATTTCATCGTCAGGCTCGTGAGGTCGATGAATACGAGGATGCTGGCAGTTATCCGAGCAAGAGGAGGGAATACTGAATACTGATCAATAACTTTTATTTTTTCTTTTTCTTTGTTTCTGGCTTTAATTTTTTTTTGTTCATTTTATGGTTACTAACGATTAACACGACTTGAAAACGACTCTTCGTTGTAAGACCCTTAATAGACACTTAATAAATTGATTGATTCCAATGAGTTTCCATTCATTTTAATCATCATGAAACGCACTTTCTGTATGTATAACTATGATAGTTGTAAGTTTTATACTTTCTGAGAAAATCGAATCAGAGTTCCAAGGTAGCGGGTGGCCCGGTTTATTTGCTGTCCAGTGTATTTATTTTTTTCAATATTTATTAAGATTATAATTTATTTAATATTTAGATTATAAATTTAGTTAGACAGATGTCTAAGTTAACTTTAACCGGCCGGTTATTTCCCCCTAGATATGACATCCCCGCGGATTCCGTAGCCACTTTTTAAACGTTTCGCATCCACCACTTTTCCCTTTTAATCTGAAAGGATCTTGAACGCGATACAATCCAACACCTTGCCCCTGAGTTCATGGTTCTGCGGGTTAATTGCGTAACGCACCAACAGTAGTAACGGCTTTAATTTTGACAGTTCAACAACATTCATTGCGTTATTTACGTTCCTGAGCAGACAAATTTTCGAACATATGAAGCAATGGATAAACAATATCCTTCAAAATCATTCAGATTGTAGTTGATCGTGTGTTACACAATGAGGGTGCTGTTTGTACTAGTTTTATGTAATTACTGTTTTAGTAAATGTTTTTGAAATCTCGCCGAAACCAGAACTTATTTATAGTATGCAATCTACACTAATATTATTTATTTATTTATTTAATACTTCAAGCACATAAATGTACAGAGGCGGAATTAATGCCATAGGCATTTTAACTACCAGTCAACCTTTTTTATTATAAAGAGGAAAAGTTTGTATGTAAGAGGTAATCTCCGAAATTGCTCATCCGTTTTCAAAAAATATTTCACTGTTACAAAGCAACTATTAATCAGTGCCATAAGATATGCTTAATGCACATTAAGCCGTTGGTCCCGGCTGTCATTCGTGGATCTTTGACAGTCGTTACGGGTCGTCGGTAGGCCGAAAGTCTGACAACCAGTCTTACCAAGGGGTATCGTATTACCCAGTAACTGGGTTGTGTAGGTCAGATAGGCAGTCGCTCCATGTAAAATACTGGTATTCAGCTGGATCCGGTTGGACTGGAAGCCGACCCCAAACTAGTTGGGAGAAGTCTAGGCAGATGATGATGATAAGATATGCTTTATGGTATAGTAGGCTTCCACGCGAATGAAGTCTCGGACAGATGATAGTTTCTAAGTAAGGCGCAAGCGCGTTCAGAACCCGTTTCTTTACAATCATCACGCCTGTTTTTCGCCGAACGGTTAGGCAGACGTGTACCTACATAGAGCACCCACATTAAATATGGGTGCTCTATGTAGGTACACGTAGGCTCGTCCCATACTTGAACATGACTGGAGAAATTTTCTCCAGTCATGTTCAAGTATGTGACGAGCCTGTTGTCCATCGACCGGGCATAAATCCAGATTCTGAGCTACTACTGACAAATTCCTGATTTAACCCTTAAATGTATCGTGATGGAACTTTCCATCAAACAATTCAGTGCCATATTTTCGTTTCCACAGAGCACGGGGACTCCCCAATTGTTAGAGATATCATTTTATTCCCAGTAGATTCGTTATGATTACATAAAGATGTAAATTTCCACCAGGCCATTTAAAAAATAAAAAATAAAAAGTATTTTTATGAATTTATTTTTTTAAATATTTTTCCTTACTATGGAGTCGTGTTACGTCCAAATAGATTTAATTTGCTTAAAAAGTAAAAATCATGCAATTAAGGGTTAAAACCCTTTGAGCTATCTGGGCCTCACACTTAGCAGCCGCGCTTGCGACCACTGGATCTACGAGGCAGTCCGTCGTTCCAGTCCTTTACCAGAAAACGCCTTTGCTCGAAAAAGTGGCACAAAACGGCGTCGCCGCGTCGTACTATACTAAATTCTATTCAATTGCTTAACCGGTTCTAGAATAGAATGATGGCCATGAACTGAAAGTGGACGGTACCGCACTAGACGGATGAGCCGCAGAGGTCGCGGGAAGACCTTGGTAGCAATTTTGTTGTTCAACAAAATTGCACGCAGCGCTGTACACATCATGATAGAAGTAAAAACTAAGACAGGTTTACTGTGAGACAAAGAGAGTTATATCTTTCTTCTCTCTTGTAACGAAATGTACTTAAATGTGATCAAATCAGCGCCTAAAAAGTTTCACTTCAAAAGATTCAGATGTACATTTCTAGGTAGGGAGTTTCACTACATATCTTTATAGCCCGTAATATATACAGGATGAAATTGAAAACCTGCGACAAATCGAAATAGGAGGTGAAGCAGTGCAATTCTGTAACCATCTCACCGTGAAAACTTAAGTGAAGTGAGCGTGGAGTGAGCTGTCAGCGTAATCCCACCTGATACTAGGGATTGACCAAGCATACATTTATAATCATAATCGACATGTCAATAATATTTTTAAGCTAATTCTATTGTTCATTTTATATAATTTCAAAGCTAGTATTGTAATTTTCAAAACACTACTATTTTGTGGAGTTTTAATCTAGGAAAAAAAAGACTAGTCCTAAAAAAAACAAAATTGATATTCTGACTAAGTTTCTGTTTTGCTATTTTATTTTAAAACCCCAACAAAATAGTAATGTTAGGACAACTAAAATACTAGTTTTGACATTATATAAAATGGTCAATAGAATTAGCATAAAAAATATTATTAAAATCTCGATTATGACTGTAAATGTTTGCTTAGTCAATCCCTAGCATCAGTGGGATGACACTGACAGCTCACTCCACGCAAGTTTTCACGGTGAAATTTTTGCAGAATCGACATGCAGTAACTGTTACATAATAATTATAAATTTTCATTTCACAAATATAAATTCTTGAAAAAATCGTGTGATTATCGCCTTAGATAGTGCAAACTAAGGTATTGCCTTCAAGTATACACGAATTATCGTCGTCCGTATACCGATTTATTTTTTTCCAAAAAATTATAAAAACTAAGAAGAAAATTAAAGTATCAATTTTAGCGTACGCCCGATGATTAATCCATTCATTGCTGAGCTCACAACATGAAGCAAGTTGGCAACGCATTGAACTAGCGGTATTTGTCTAATTTTGACCGTTCCTACGAAAAATGGACGCGCGACAACGTCGCCAAATCGTTCGCCTACGGGCACGTTGTGCATCCCTTTCCTTAATGATCTATTGTCCTATTGTCCTTTGTTGAGTCAGATATTTTAATTTGTCGCACCTATTCAGTTTCACCTGGCATAGGTAGAAGTTCACAAACATAAAATTCACGCGAAAGAAACCGCGGTTATACTAGCACAAATCAGATAAAAATGAAACTATAATAAATGTGTCACTGACTCTGGCAGGGCCACCATCAGGGATTTTAATTTTGAAAACGCAAGAAATTAGTCGCTAATTAGTCGAAATTAGTCGCCAAATATCAGAATTAGTCGGTCACTGGTTCAAAAGATATAAGGGTTTATAGGTGGCCCTGCCAGAGTCAGTGACACATAATAAATAATTAATTACCTTGATGCATGTTGTGACAGCTGATGTACGGATTGCCGCTGAAACCAGGCGGGCACGAGCAGTTAAGTTCGTGATTGATGACGTCACACTGTGCATTGGTGCCGCAAGTCCCGGGGCACGAGTCACGGCACCGGCTGTGGATGCATCTCATGTCTGCGTTGCACTCAGAGTCGATAGTACACGTTGGTTTGCATATCGGCGGTGATCTGTAGTATTTCAGAATACAAATGCAGCGCACGGTGCCATTGATAACTTCGCACCAAGGCCAGTAATCCATACCACATGCATTTGATGGCATGCACGTATCTAATTCTGGTAGTTTCGCCAGAATTGATAGTGGCACTGAAAAATAATGAACATTTGGTAAAAGAAATATAGAGTTAGTGACAACAGTGAACAACAGTGCTATTCTGTAAAAATCTCACCGTGAGAACTTAAGTGAAGTGAGCGGGAAGTGAGCTGTCGTTAGGGATTACCACTATTGACACTGCTCACTTCAAGCTCACTTCACTTATGATTTCACGGTGACATTTTTACAGAATCGACCGGCAGAACTAGCTTCTGCCCGGGGCTTCACACGCGTGGTGTATTGATAAAAAGTATTCTGTGACCATCTTGTGTACGATCTCATCGCCGTACATTTTTATGCTTACTCTGTAACTTTAGACCAACGATGCGCGTCATAATTTAGTATAATAAAATGACATGACTAACGAATTAAAATATAGTGAACTTATAAGTGGGTTCTATCAACAACTGAGAGAAATAATCGCTTTCCACTCTAGTACTGTTACTTACTCTTGACGTAAATAAACTTAACTACTTAGGGCCGGTTTTTTGATCCGTAAATGTCCTGCTAACGTAGTTTACACAATACACATACGTACAAATTAAGCCTGGGTGTACGGGTTTTACTAGTTAATTCCGTACACCGATGAGTCGTGAAGGTTGGTAAGGTCAGTTAGTATAGAGAAACACGTTCCACTGAGTTGCACTAAGGGCCCGTTTTTTGATCCGTAGTTAACTAATTGTTAAAAATAGTAACTAATGGTTTATCGAAATGTGTTTTCAAAATGAAAACACATTTCGACAAACCATTAGTTACTATTTTGAAAGTGAATAAAAGTGCCGACAGGCAAAATGCCTGTCAGCACTTTTATTCACTTTCGGCATAAGATGGCGATTATTCACTTTGGAAAACACGGTAAACAGCACACTCTTAATATATGACATAATCGTCAAGATAGCGGCAAACGACTATTTCCGATTTCGACCGCGCGCATACTTGCTTTGCGCGCACTAGATAGAAGGTAATTATTTTTCTTCTTTGTTTAAGGTAATGGCTACATCGAGGGAACAGAGCTGGATGGCTTTCTCAAGGAGTTCGTATCCAGTGCCAACTTCACCGACATTAGCCCTGATGTGAGTACTTAGATCTAAGCTTTTTATATTAGTACCTAACTAGCGAAACACCTCGGCTTCGTACGGTTTTCACGACTTGACTATTATATTTATGTAAGTTTATTATTGATGTATTATGAAAATCTCCAGGCCGTATTTCGGCCATGGCGGACAATCTCAACGGAGACTTGCCTTCGGGGAGATATCATAGTCCGATAGTCCGGTAATCCGACACGACCTGAGAGAGATCAGTGATGTAAGACATAAGCCGTCCGGAATAAATTCTCTGAATGATGGAGAAAACCGCGTTGCGGAGTTTAGAAGAACAATGCGGTCACACAGACTTGACACGAAAAGTGACTTCAATTTATAAAAATGGATGACGATTTTAACGATGAAATTCTGCGTTTCTCCGTACAAGTTTTTCAACTGATTATATGATATGGCTCGTCTTCGCGTTATAATGATAATTATCTTGACTTATGATTGCGCCGAAAAATAGATTATAATAAAAACTTGACGTTAACGATTAAATTAGGTTTTATTATATTAAGGGCTAATCTTTCTGTCGAAAGATAATTTTTATTCGTGGAATAAAATTTACGTCTGACAGAGTTTTTATGGAAGAACTGTAAAAATTCAATTAGGTTTTATTATATTAAAGGCTAATTTTTCAATCACAAGGTAATTATTATTCGTGGAATAACATTGACGTCTGACAGATTTTGACAGATAACTTTTCTCCAGACAGTTCATTTTGTTTATATGTATGTATATATGTATCTATATAAGTATTGTGATTAATTCTTGTATTGTATAGTCATTTCCCAGCTATCTATCCCGTATGTAGCACCTGCCATATTTTGTCTCTACATCACCCTAAGGTTGACTGTTAGAAAATGCTTCAGGCATTAAGTCCGCCTTTGTACATCCGGTCGATTCTGGAAAAATCTCACCGTGATAACTGAGGTGAAGTGAGCTTAGAGTGAGTTGTGAATCATGCCGATGCTAGGGATTGACACTATTGACGACTCACTCCACGCTCACTTCACCCAAGTTTTCACGGTAAGATGGTTACAGAATCACACGGCAGTACTTTTTAACCGACTTCAAAAAAAGGAGGAGGTTATCAATTCGACTGTATTTTTTTTTTTTTTTTTTTTTATGTTTCTTACCTCATAATAACCGACTGGGTGAACCGATTTTCATGATTCTTTTTTTATTTGAAAGCTGGTGCTTCCCGTGTGGTCCCATTGTCACCATTTCAATATCTGATGATGGGATCTTGTAGAAATCGGGGGAACTCTTCAATAAATAACAGCAGATTAACTGCGATTGTTGCTATAGCATATCTAAGCATTGTTTACACCATCACACAACATAATATCACGCCTGTGCTCACTACAAAGGTTATATTTTTTTTTTATTATAATAATAATTAATACCAGTAAATCAACCGCGATTGCTGCTATCGCATATGTATGCATTGTTTACGCAATCGCACAACATAACATCACGTCTGTACCCTATAAACGCAGATGCAGCTTCCTGTCACTGATATTTACATAGCAAGTAGTGTTTATATGAATTTGATTGGGGTAGATATAACTAAAATGTGAAAAATAAAAAATTTTATATAAAAAAAAACAACCGACTTCCAAAAAAACAGTACAAAGTGAAAAATAATTTTAATTTCGGAAGTCGGTGTCAAAAAACCAAAATGCGGAACCAACGACACCGACTTCCAAAATTAAAATTATTTTTCACTTTGTACTGTTTTTTTGGAAGTCGGTTGTTTTTTTTATATAAATTTTTTTTTTTTTTACTTGTGCATAAAGTTTTCATAAATAAATAAATAAATTTTGTATGGAAGAACTGTCAAAAATTCAAAACTATTCCTCGAATAAAATTTGGTAAAATCAGCCCTAAGAAAGAAGAATCAGCGACCGTACGTGTTTGGAAAATTGTGGAAATCTTTTACATAGTAGCCTCAGCCCGCGACTTAGTAAAAATGTATTTTTCCCCGACCCGCTCCGTCGCATTGCGTCGCCTGCCCGCGCTATTAGGCCTCTCGCCCACGGCGACTTTTTGTAGCGATGCTGTCGCGCGTTTCGTAAACGCGTGACAGCATCGCTACTAACGCGCGTTAGTCGCATTTGCAACGCGCTACAGAAGCGATATTAACGGGCTACAGCATCGCGACTGTATCGTTGCAAACGTGCGACCGTGTCGGACGACATCGGCGAGAGAACGAAGGGAGGGTGGCGCGTGAGTGGAGATGTGGAGAACCGAGCAGTAGAATCGCGTTTGCATCGCGACAAAAGCGCGACAGTATCGCGTTTGCATCGCGACTGAGAATCGTGGTGTGGGCGAGGGCAAATAGCTAGCGACCGCATCGCGACTGTATCGATGCGAACGCGCGACAGCATCGCTACTGCATCGATACAGTCACGATGCGGTTGCTAGCTTTTTGCCCTCGCTCACACCACGATTCTCAGTCGCGATGCAAACGCGATACTGTCGCGCTTCTGTCGCGATGCAAACGCGTTTCAGTAACGACACAAAAATGCCACAGTTGCAAGATGGACTCCGTTGCGGCAACATTAGTCACGTTGTCTTTGGTGCTGCTTTTACAGCACTCGACCTGTCTTTGTTGCACTGATGCTCGGTTCTCCACATCTCCACTCACGCGCCACCCTCCCTCCGTTCTCTCCCCGATGTCGTCCGACACGGTCGCGCGTTTGCATCGATACAGTCGCGATGTAGCGAGTAGCGAGTTGGCATCGCTTCTGTAGCGCGTTGCAAATGCGACTATTGCGCGGTAGTACCTACAAAAAGTCGCCGTGGGAGAGGGGCCGTACTTCGTTTTCGCGTTTCGTTCCTTCTGACTCTTTTTCTCTTCTCTCGGCTCCTAAGGTTTATATCGTGATTTTAAATGGCCTGTAGCCTGTGTAGCCATCTTCAAGAACTGGGATATCAAATGCAAAAAGATTTTTTGACCGGTAGTTTCAGAAATTAGCGCATTCAAACAAATAAACAAACAAACTCGTCAGCTTCATTATCATGTATTGTTATTAACTCTTATTTATCACCATTGTATTAAGCTGTAAGTATTTCAAAGTCCTTAAATAAATAAATAAATTAGTATATAGCGCGGTTGGTACTGACGAAAACCTTCTACGCTAGGGAGTCGAGAATCACTTGATGAATTCATGGTTACAGTTTGCGTGTCGATGTCCCACGCCACCCTATTTTATTTATTTATTTAATAAATGGGGCTTGTGACTAAGTAATAACAGCCGCACGGGTCGATCGGTCAGGTTAAGCTGCGCTTGCCGTGGTTGGTCCGTGGATGGGTGATCATCTTTACATATCAAGACCCCTCCGTGCCTCGGAAAGCACGTTAAGCCGTTAGTTCCGGCTGTCATTTGTGGATC
The DNA here is from genome assembly GCA_949629135.1 of Eremobia ochroleuca. NCBI lineage: Eukaryota > Metazoa > Arthropoda > Insecta > Lepidoptera > Noctuidae > Eremobia > Eremobia ochroleuca. Next base: position 8,677,060 of record OX451407.1, on the reverse strand, counting down.
TTTGGCAGTCGTTACGGGTCGTCAGAAGACCGAAAATCTCACAACCAGTCTTAGTCAAGGGGTATCGTATTACCCAGTTATTAGTGTGCCCTTTCCCACGGTAAGATCCCGTTTTTTGCCGGTACGGTTTTTTGCAGGATTCCAGTTAGTAGTGTACGTGTTTAAATATAAATATTCACACAAGCGTCCTGTTTTTCAGATACTGCAAACAGTATGCTTGTGTGAATATGTATATATTTAAACACGTACACGTGTAGACGTCAGGTAGGCAGTCGCTCCATGTAAAATACTAATATTCAGCTGCATACGGTAAGACTGGAAGGCGACCCTAACAGGAAAAAGGCTAGGCAGATGAGACAGTATATAGATAGATTTAGTGTTTTGCTATTTTTAGACTCACCTCCAGGCAATTTGTATGTATATTTACTACTCGTATCACTAACCGCAATTCCTTCGTCTTTCGGAACTTTTATTTCACAATCACCCACGTCCTCTTTCTCTTGTTCTTCCAAATCTGGTTCTTTCACTTCATGAATATTCATTTTCACTGTCGAATTGGCTTCTTTTACTTCTTTATCAACACTTAGCGCACTTGAATCAACGAAGTTTGACGTTATCGTCAATATATTTAGTGAATATATTATAAAACTAAATAAATTGAGCTCCATGACTGTTTCACTACAGTCTCTGTCTCTGTCTCCTCGAATTACTAAAGCTATGTTCAGTTATATAGATACTAAATATTTAAATAATGTGACTTTTGAACTCTGCTCTTTATAAAAACCACCTGTCTATATTTATAAAAACCAAATGCTGTTCTTTGGTAAGCGCACCACTTGAGAACGACTGGACCGATTTGGTTATTTTTTGTTTTAAAATGTTCGTTATAGTCCGAATTAGGATTTTATGGAAAGTTTTAAATTTCGTTAAAAACTGATCGTCCTTTTTAGGGTTCCATAGTGAACAAGAAACACTTATAATTTCGCCATGTCCGTCTGTCCATCCGTCCGTCCATCCGCGGCTTAGCATGGTATCGGCATGATATGTATCTAAATATGTATACAACGTGTAACGTTAAATGCGCAAAACCTGAAAATAGTTTGATCAGAATAACGAGCAGAATTCATTGAACCACTTTTTAATATAGGTCACATTTTTCAAAAAATCTTCATTAAAAACGTTGCCGTGTCTATTTATTAATAGGTCGAGCAAGCCAATGTCAGCGCGGCGCAGCGGCCCGGTGACGACTCCTCCCTCGATAAAGCGTCGTCGCAGACGCAGGAAACGATCAGAATGGCCAGTAAAACTAAAACAGCACATAAAACCTTTACGATTTTTTGAATGACTTATTTTCTCTCTGCAATAGGTCAATTGAATTAAAAATCAGTTGGAGTGTCTGAGGTTTTGCGCATTTAACGTTACACGTTGTATATATCTACGAGTATGTATGTGGCGAGTATATGTATGTATAATGTAATCGACATAAAATTATCAAAGCGGTCAAAATGGTGAAATACTCAACTAATATTAGGTATTCTCAGCGATTTTTTAACAGTTTTTTAATGTAACTTCTATTTCTGAATGTTCCACTTTAATAGCTTTAAAATCAACGCTTTTATAATAAATAATTCAGATACCTAATAGAGTTTCTTTATTTACTCATTGTAAATATAAAAACCTGGCTTATCGGTTACGTCACCGTCTTTCGGAAACTTGACTTCAATATCTTCATGCACACAGATGCCATTAACTCGAACTCTATCTTCTACACAAGGTCCGTCTTTTATGTTATTTCCAGGCAATTCGTCTGTATCTTTTTCATTACTAGTCACAATAACTTCGTCTTTCGGTAACTTGATTTGAATATCATAGTCTTCCTCTTCCTCTTCTTCTTGTTCTTCAAAATCTGGCTCTTTCACTTCAGTGATATTCCTTTTCACTGTCGGATTGGCTTCTATTACTTCTTTATTATCATCAATGAATTCACAAACCCAATCATCGTAACTTAGCGCACTTGGGTAAATGAAGTTTGACGTTGTCGTTAATGTATTTAGTGAAAATATTATAAAACTAAATAAAATCAGCTTCATGACTGTTTTACTAAACATTGTCTCCTCAAATGACTGGAATCCTGAATAGGTGTCTTTTAAAGGCTGCACTTTAGAAGCTGTTATTAATTTCTGCACTTTAAAAGTCTATTAATTCAAACTGATCAAACTTACATAGTATTTTATATTTCGCAGAACTGACACTCATCTCTCAAGGATTATCGGGGTCACCTTAAGTGCCGACTATGTTCCGTATTGTACAGGGTTAAATTAAATTACCTAGCCGGGACGGGTATCAATATTACCTAAACACTATTAAATAAAAACAAAAAGATTTAATGTTTTTTTTTGGGGTCAACGACGTTCGATGTATTTTTACTTGAAGTATGAGTTGAGAAAATCTGTTTTCTGTCCTGTTGAGACATCAAAACTCGTCACGTCTGTGAAGTTTACACAATAAAAAGCTGATTTATAAACGGATATTTCAGGTGACTTCACTAGCAGCGGTCGGTGACCCCACAAAAAATCGTCAAATTAATTTGTTTTTTGTTTTATCGTGTTTAGATACCGATACCTATCACGTCCGCGGAGTTTCGCTAGCTAATTTAATTTGACCCTGTTACTCAATCATTACAGAAACACAAACTAAAATAAAATAATTAAACTCTTTACAGGAACTTTTGGAGTCGGTCAGTCAGATATATGAAGCTAGTTGCACATTCCAAATCGTACAGCTCCCTATTTAGAAAAACGGGCAACAAACTCCAGGGACAATCTTTTAGATTATATTCTTACAAAATATTAGTTACTTCATTCGTTAATGTTGAATTCATAATTATACAACGTGTCCCAGAATTAACGCACAACCTCTTAAGGGATCATTGTACTCATCATTATGAACAACATTTACTATGGGACCAAACCTGAAATCGCGAAAAAAAAATCAGCTCTTCCCTACATTTTAACGAGTTATGCGAACATAAATGTAGGGAACAGCAGATTTTTTTTTCGCGATTTTGGGCTTGGTGCCGTAGTAAAAGTTGTTCATAATGATGAGTGTAGTGTCCTCTTATGAGGTTGTGCGTTATTAAAGTTACAGCTTGTATATGAGACCGAAAAACGACGTGCCTGTTAAAAACCAATCTGTTACTCTCAATTTCAATCATTTTGAAGCATATTGCTAATCTATTGCTCCATATGTTCGAAAAATGCGTCTGCTCAACAACATAAATGACGCAATGAATGATGTTGAACTGTCAAAATGAAACCCATTGCTACTGATAGTGTGTTACCCATTTACCCTGCTGATTTGAGTTGAATGAACTGAACTGAGTGCTTTTCTACAATACTATTGACAATAGTATTTTTTGTATAGAAAATAGTACAGTTGAGACTCCATTATCCGGCCCTCAGTTATACGGATTTGTAAGGCGATCAAATTCATAACTTTACACAAGTCGATTCCATGCAAGCACGGACGTGTCGGAACTGGCACTAACCACCCATGCCACCGCGATCTCTAACCCACGCGTTTCGCTAGTATTTTTTTTCTCCTAACACAACCAATTCCTTGCTTAACAGGAGATCTCCAAAAATATGTATCTAAATGCCCATTGTAATTGAAAAATAAACATTTATTATTTAAAAGTTTAATTTGTTTTTAATAAACACCTAACATTTTGCGATATGTAATACTAGCTGTTGCCCGCGATTTCGTCTACGATCCAGGATAAAAAGTAGCCTATGTCCTTACCTAGGTCATGGTCTATCTGTGTGCCAAATTTCATTCAGCCACTTTATCGTGAAAGCGTAACAAACAAACAAACAAACTTACTTTTGCATTTATTATATTATAGTTAGGATATTGGTACAGACGCCAGCACATCAAGCTACCCGAAACTGTCAGATTTTCCCAATCAACTTTGAACCTTATGCTTTAGCGATAAAGTTGAAAATCTATTAAAGAAATCTGACAGATTGTAGTAGCTTGATGTGCTGGCGTCTGTACATAAACCGCTTCTCTTCATACATTCGATTATCCAGATTTTCGATTGTCTGAATGCCTAACGACAACAAATAGTCCAATTAATCGAGTTTCCACTATATTGACACAAAGATCAGAAAGAATAACAATAGTTTAGGGTCAATACAGTGGCAAGTGAGTCACAATACTGCGAGAGTGGGTCTCGAATATTTTCGTCCCGATTGCTGCCGTCTATCCTTGCGAACGCAGGAACTGCTGGCTCGTGCGAGAAATGTATTAATATTGTCGCAATAGGATCACGCATACACCCACAAATGTCGCATCTAGTCTCTCCTTTAATCTTTGTCCAAGATCCAAACTATTTAACTTTGGTAATTTTATGCAAGTCTAAGACGTTGAACACGGACGAAAACATGAGATATGTAGGTATATAATTATGTAGTTCTGAAGTGGTTGTCAACCTTGGAGATGAGTCTAAAAGGTTATATTTAATTCCTGGTTGAATATTGCTGTTAAACTATAAGCAGTGGGCGCAGTAGTTCAATGCTCAACCGATATCAAAGGTCATGTCAAAGGTTACATAGACGTTACAAAGGCTGATTAATTAATCCCAACAACAAACTATTTTATAGTTAAGTTTTTTTAGAATATTGACATTTTATTTTAATTGATTTAAGTGACATAACTTATGATATTTTTGATGACATTTAAAGAGAAAACATGACTGTAAATGTCAGTACCATGTAGGCTAGATAGAATGGCCTACGCCAATGTAGTGCAAATGTGGTAGCGTCGTGTGACGTTGAGCTCCCTGAAATAGGGATGAGCCACACTATGACTGATCCATGCAAAGCTCAAAGCTGCAATAGCTCTTTCATCAAAAGTCACTTCCAGACATGGCCATGCACTTTATACTTAGAAAAAATCTTAATAAAGCTTTTCTATGTGTATGGACTTTAAAAGAGATCATGAGTTCTGAGATTGTTTCCGAATTCCTTTTCAGGGATCAGCTAGAAAATGCCGGTGCCATCTAATTTTAAAATAGTAGCCAAAAAATGACTTTTAAAAGTGTCTAAGATCATTTCAATTATGTCAGCAATCCACTATTATTTGTTACAACACTTGTTTATAACGAGAACGAATTATTCTATTTTATTTTATGTATACGATATTTAAATAATTATACTCTCCAGTCAAAACAGAAATGTATAAATATGTAAATATATACATTTGTAGCGGTATCTACGACACCACATGCGGACTACGCGTCATACTGACGTCACGCAAAATCCTGCATCTCACGGCCCGACATGAATCATCGGACACCGTTTTCGATCTGAGTGACTCCGTCATCATGGCGGGGATCTCAATACCAAACATCCCGCCTAGAACAGCAGCACGACTACTACCAGAAGTAGGATCGTGTTAAACCTGGGCGCCACCCTTAACTTCGATGTCATCGCTCCGATGAACCCCACCCATTTCCCTGGCGATCCCAACGAGCTTCCTGATGTACTCGATGTAGCGCTGCTCAAGAATGTTAACCTCCGTTTGCAATCTATTAAGACGTTACACGAGCTTAATTCCGATCACCGCCCAGTTATCATGCAACTAGCCCCCTATTCGGGCCTATGTGACCCCAACCAGCCCCCCACAGACAAGATTACACACGTGACAAGAGACAAAGTGATAACCGACTGGAGGAAAGTAAGCAAAAAACTAAAATCCACCACGTAGCCTCACTTAGACTCCATTCCTGACCTCATAGTCTCAGTCGCAGACACGACGGGCACAATCGACTCATTTACAGAATACGTACAATCCGTACTGACAGATTGTTCACGGGAAGTTCCGGTGATGGAAGAACATCGCTGGCAACTATCGGCCGACGTACGTGAACTGATAACCGAGAAAACCGCTTACGACTCTTTTCCCTGTGACGCAAACAAAGCCCACATGCGCCATGTACAACGTGCTGTAGAGACACGTACATTGGAGTGGCGTTCTGAGGGTTGGGACAAGATGCTCGGCGAACTCGAACCCACTTACCAAGCCTTCTGACATCTTCAGAGGAAACTACGTTCCCCTGAAGAGATCGCCGTGTCTCCTCTCATTCGCCCCGATAAAAGCGTCGCATTCGACAGCCCCGATAAGGCCGAATGCGTCGCCGGCAGCATAGAGTCCCAATGCGGAGAGCAGCTCTCAGCCAGTAGACTAAGCGCACCTTAACAAGGTGGACGTTGAAGTCAAACGTAGAGCCTACCTCCCACCAGTCGAAGACCTTGATGATCCTCTGCCTCTCGTCACGCCTGACGAAGTGCGCGACATCATTAAAGGGCTCGAAACTCGGAAAGCCCCTGGTTCGGACGGTATCAAACTCCTCCCCACCCCTCTCATATTGCTTATGACCGCCATACCCCCAAGCCAGGCAAGCCTAAGTCTGAGCCCACCAGTTACCCCATCAGTTTGCTCAATGTTTTTGGCAAAATCTACTAAAAGCTTATTTATAAGCGTCTCAAGGACTATGCTGAAGCAAAGAGCCTTATCCCTAACGAGCAGTTTGGTTTCCGAACTAAAGACTCGTGCATCCAACAGGTCCACCGCGTCGTAGAGCACATCAGCGCTAGCTTCCAGCGCGGTGCGGCGACGGGCGTGTACATAGCGAAAGCATTCGGCAAAGTCTGGCACAATGGCGCTGTTATACTCGTATAAAAACGTTCTTATATTTTTGTCATTTGTTGTGTTTTGTACAGTAGAAACTCGATTATCCAGCCCTCAGTTATACGGATTTGGGTTATACGGATTTGCGATTATCCGGACTATCAACCACGACCAACCACAACCAATAAGTGCATATGTCGTATGTTGAAAAATGTGTCTCTTAATGATTTCTTAATAAACAATCATTTTTGTTGATATGTATTTGTTGTTTTTAATAAACACAACGTTATGTATGCACAAAACCCGCTTTTCTTCATACATTAAATTATCCGGATTTTCGATTATACGAATCCCTAACGACAACAATTAGTCCGGTTAATCGAGTTTCCACTGTACGAGTATGTTAATTTTCTTCTGTTATTTTTTTTTTTATTTTTATTGTTTTAACCTACCCAAGTAAGTAAATGTGACACGTTTTAGTTTGTAAATTGCACTGTACAACGCCTTGGAATTGAAATGAAAGTGCATGTAATCTACATCTACACTAATACGAGTATTATAAAGAGGAAAGATTTGATTTTTTGTTTGTATTGAATAGGCTCCGAAAGCTCTGGACCAATTTGAAAAATTGTTTTACCATTAGAAGCCGACATTATCCCTGATGAATATAGGCACTTTTACCGCGGGAAAATGCTTCATTCCTACGGGAAAACGGGTAATAGGACAACGGGTAGTATGAATTATCCTTCCGTACTTACCTTTTTCACGTAACTTCTAAACGGCTGAACCGATTAGGTTGAAATTTTATATGGGTATTTCGATAGTTTTCTGGATTGTTTTAAAAATACAATTGGATCCGGTAGATGGCGCTGCTGTCGGTATGTCAACTAGTAAACGGCTTGATGTGTTGAAATTTAATTCATGGTTTCACAGACACGAATGTATTAAGCCTACCTAATCTGTCTTTCTATACATATATAAATAAACCAATTACATTAACCACATTATTTAGGCAACATAATTTTAAACGGTGGGAATTCCGAATTCTTGAATAAATAAATAAATAATGCACTCAAACAATTTCAAATGATTTAATCAGAACACTGCGCTTATTTAGATCTAGTAAGAATCTTGGCAAAGGCGATCACTAGAACTATTTATACGTTCGATTTTTTGAACCAGCCTTTCCGCATTGTCACTGGCCGCTTAGTGGTGACTCGTACTTTTTCCATTTCATCGTCTTCAGGGATCCAGTAGGCACTAAGAGTGTATAGTATAAAAATGAATAAAGCGACGTATATATGCTTCATGTCGACTGTTTTCTGCACAAGTTCACGATTGAATACGGTGTCTAATTGAGAAACTAATAGACTAAACTAATTAATTATAGAAGGACATAACGCTGCTTTTTATAAAGCAGCGTTATGTCCTTCTATAATTAATTACTGCTTGTATATTCTAATCTTGGGGCGGCGGTCACATAGTATGCCGGTTCCCTGGTAAAAAAATAAGGGCCGAAAATACGTCGAAAACAGGCCGAGGTAGTGAACAAAACGCCGAAAACACGCCGACACACGCCGACACGCCGAAAACACGCCAATACACGCCGAAATAGGCCGAAAATACGCCGACACACTTAAAAACACGCCAAAATGAGGCCGAAATCACACCGAAAATCATTTTTACCCGGGTTTGTATTCACCCTTATCTCCGTGCCTCGCAAAGCACCTTATGCCATTGGTTCTGCCTGTCACTTGAAGATCTTTGACAGTCGTTACGGGTAGTGATAAGCCCGAAACAGAACACACACACACACACACACACACACACACACACACACACACACACACTATCGTTCACACACACTATCGTTCTCAATCTGAATCATTTTGAAGGATATTGCTAAACTATTGCTCCATGTGTTCGAAAAATTTGTCTGCTCAACAACGTAGATAGTGCAATGAATGTGTTTGAACTGTTAAAATGAAAGCCATTGCTACTGATAGTGTGTTATGCAATTGCCCCGCAGTCCCTAACCAAGGAGTAACCTGTCGTGTTACCCAATAACTAGGTTGTGGAGGTCAGATAGACAGTCGCTCCATGTAAAATCAATCAATCAACCAATCAACTCAGCCTATCGCAGTCCACTGCTGGACATAGGCCTCTCCCAGACTGCGCCACAACACCCTGTCCTCCGGCTTCCTCATCCAGTCTACCCCAGCCACCTTCTTTAGGTCGTCCGTCCATCTAGCTGGGGGGCGTCCCACACTACGCTTGCCGATACGCGGTCTCCACTCCAGGACTCGTCATGTAAAATACTGGTATTCAGTTGCATCCAGTTGTACTGGAAGTTGATCCGAACATAGTTGGGAAAAGACTAAGCAGATAATGACTTTACCAAAAATGTATCCCGCTAAAGTAGCCTCAGGGGTACCAGTAACAAGTTACCTATATTTTGTATAAATTATGCTAATGGCAAACCTGATTACAATTTTGTTTTTGAACTTGAAAAAACTGATTTGAATATACCGTGAGTAAATTATACGATAACAAAAATGACCTGTGTTTGATTAAACTGACTGGCTTTGTAGGTAATTTAGATAATAAAATAATTTAATTTCCAAAGGGTTTGTTTGTTTAACAAATAATATTATATTGAACAGTTTTGGTAATAGGTAATACGGGCTGGTGTCCGCAACTCCACGTCAAAGCGCGTATTTTGCGTATGGGTGGGAAAATCGATTATTCGATTGACTCCAGCGCCTCAAGGAAGGCCAGCAACGCTTTGATTACTGACCATCTCACGAGGGTGCCTGGGTTACCGAAGTATTTTGCCCTGTAGGTACGTAGCGACCAAATGATGTTGTGCACCGGTTGACCGTCGACGCCGGCTTCTGCTGAAAACCTGGGCTGGGATTGTCTCGCATAGGGTGTTAGCATTATGCTGAGCAATGAACCTTTTGCGTGGATGTGAAGCATATTCCCCACCAACTTTTTATTTTTTTTGTGTTTGTGTTCCTTCTCTGCGTCATGTTTATCGCAAATAAACGTATTTTATTTCTTTATTTAAATCTCAATTTTCAATTTTTATTTTTATCCTGCCTACACCATTTATACAACATGTAACGTTAAATGCGCAAAACCTCAGACACCCCAACTGATTTTTAATTCAATTGACCTATTTCAGAGAGAAAATAAGTCATTAAAAAAATTGTAAAGGTTTTATGTGCTGTTTTAGTTTTACTGGCCATTCTGATCGTTTCTTGCGTCGGCGACGACGCTTTATCGAGGGAGGAGTCGTCACCGGGCCGCTGCGCCGCGCTGACATTGGCTTTCTTGACCTATTAATAAATAGACACGGCAACGTTTTTAATGAAGGTTTTTTGAAAAATGTGACCTATATTAAAAAGTGGTTCAGTGAATTGTGCTCGTTATTCTGTTCAATTTATTTTCAGGTTTTGCGCATTTAACGTTACGCGTTGTATATGAATGCTCAATCTTGACATGTTAATTTTATATTTTTTTCCCTTCTAATTTTATAATTTGTATTCATAATTGATTTTCTCTGTTTTTATCGTGTTACACCTAGTTATATGTGCATGCTGTGGTCTCCTGTAATTGAAGGAGCACACGTAGAAGAACCTTTTTTATTATTGTAAATTTCTATTGTTTATGTGTATCCTTTGTTGGAGATCCTCAATAAATAAATAAATAGATAAATAAAGCTTGAGTAATATAATGATTGTGATTAAAATCAAATGTAAGAAAAATAGAAACAATAGTGAGAACTATTAGACCTTTGAAGAGAACGTTTTATCAAACGTTCAATTATGTCTACACTAAGATGAAAACCAACCAAAAATAAATTAATAACATTATTTATTACAAAAAGATTCATCATTTATTAGAGAAACATTTATTTTTTTTAAATCCATATAATTTGAACGCGTAGGTACTTAGGTAGGTATTGTACTTTTCTGTGAAACAGTCTCATCTAGAGACGTGCTGATTCATGGTTTCGGTTTGCGCGTCAATGTCTCTGGCATACATAGCGTTATTCAGACCCAATCAGTATAGTGACCCCAGATTTGAGCGGTTGTGAAAAGTCCCTCCCCGGGCGCTGATGAAACTCTGATAGTGATGTGCGTAGTGCCGAGTGCTCCCACGTTAGTGTGACCAGCCACGGCTGTGGGCCAACTAAGCCGGACACCGGTTATTCTTGTGGTAGAATTCCCACGGTATGAGATATCTACACGCTGCACTGTGTGTGGGATCCCTGGCAATTTGCACGCCTGTCTGAAAAGTAATATATTCTTACGATTAATTTTTCACTATCTGACTGGCAAAATCAGCCTATAAGCACAATTAGCCTGTTATGCTGGGACAGAGGACTCCTCTCGGTGAGACAGAGTGGGACGTAATCTACAACGCGGGCTCAGTGCGGGTTGGTAAATGTCACGTGTTCGATTTTTTGGTTCGTTACGATGTTTTTCTTCATCGTTTTGAGAGCAGTGGTGATGAAATAACTCATACAAAGTAAAACGCCTGTCTGGGTTTGAACCTACGACCTACAACTCGTTAGTCGCTAACTACTATGTAAGATGAACTAAGATATCCGTAACTGGTTTTGTGAAGGTCAGATCGGTAGTCGCTCCATCTAAACTAATATTATATAGAGAGATTTATATTTTTGTATGTTGGTTATTAACGCTTTCACGCTAAAACGGCTGAACGGATTTAGATGATTTTTTGCACATGGGCGGACCATGACCTGGACTAGAGTAAACAATACATTTTATCTCGATATTCTTACGAGATCGAGACTTATGCGGGTGAAACAATGGGGCGCAGCTAGTGTAAAATACTGGTATTCGGCTGCATCCGCCTAGATTGGAAATCGAACCCAACAAAGGGCAAATTCGAGGCAGAAAATGATATCTGACATTTTTTCATACTGGACCATACCCGGGAACCTTCCGGTTACTGACATTTTAAAGGTCCAATCCAACATTTTTTTACTTTTTTTATGAAAACAAGTTTTTAATATAGGTACAGAATGCATTATTAACGGTTAATTTTTTTAATGTAAAAATCGAACAAATATCTGTGTTTTACGCAAATAACTATACAGATCATCATCATCTGCCTAGCCTTTTCTCGACTATGTTGCGGTCGACTTCCAGTCTAACCGGATGCAGCTGAATACCAGTATTTTACGTGGAGCGACTGCCTATCTGACCTCCACAACCCAGTTACTGGCTAATACGATACCCCTTAATAAGAGCGGTTGTCTGACTTTCGGGTTAACGAACTTTGGACTTTCGTAACGACTGTCAAATATCCATGAATGACAGCTAGGACCAACGGCTTAACGAGCTTTCCGAGGCACGGAGGGGTCTTGGTATGTGAAAATGGTCACCCATCTACGAATCAACCGCGGCAAGCGTAGCTTAACCTGATCGATCAACCAGTGCGGCTGTTATTATTTAGCCACAAGCCCTTCAAATACAAATACCCATACAGATATACACTCTTTTTGGTATCTGTATCTATAAAAACAATAAAGCTAAAGAATTTGTTTGTTTGTTTGTTTAAACGCGCTAATCTCTGTATCTACTATCGAAGGCTATTTCACATCACGGTAGGGCCCGTAGGAGCCGAGCGTAAAGAAAAAAGTCAGGAAGAACGGTAAGCGAAATTGAAGTAATAGCGTGGACTGGCGATGCGACACGACGGCGATGGGTCTGGGGCCGATATTTCATGTGGACAATGTCACGGAAGGTACTAGTTAATATTACTACCCCGGAGAAGCCATTTTATGTATTTAGTTTTATGTTGGTACTTACTCGTGGAACATAATATCTCCTAATCTGATGTCTCCTCTTTGGTACATATCGATATCTTCTCGGTACACAAAGCCCTCTTCTTGGTACAGCGCGGCTTCGTTTGAGATGGAAGCCGCTTCATTGCAGACTGCAAGTGCTGCCAGCACTGCGATGAGGATGACGCTCTTCATCTAAAAGGACACGACATTGACAGTAAACGTTGGCTCCAGTGGCGCAGTTGATGAGCGATTGTCTACTTTGCTACTGTCAGATTTCCTCATGAAATAAATTCATTTTGAGTCTTAACACAATTTTTAATATGCAACTAGCACCCAAATTGCGTAGCAAACAGCAAAAATAAGATTTAAAAAAAAGTTAAAAAAACTAACTTAAAAAAATAACTTTTTTCACGTCTACAATTTTGTAGACGTGAAAAATTTTTTTTTTTTAAGTTAGCGCAAAGTTCAAAGTACTCACATTTTCAATTCTTCCTTTTTCCTGTCTAGGACAACAAGCAGTCACCTTAGAGGCAAGTATTATTATAATTTAATATCTGCTTTTATATTACTTATAGTAAATGTGTGATAAGATAATGATATCACTGATTAATTATTATTTTGGTAAAAACGTACAAGCGCGTATGTTGCCAAGCATATTATAATATAATAATAATAATAATAAAATTTTATTTGGAACACAACCATAAATTACAGTGTCTTAATAGCTAGAACACGGACAGTTAATTTAACAGGGGTACATAGCCTGCTGTCTCGTATTATAAGTTGAGGGATTACATCGCTGGCAAAAATGCTTGGCTTAACGCTGGTCCTGCTCCACAAGGGTGCATACACTAATTGATTGGCATTCGGAAACACTATCTATCTTTGCACTGTATATATTAAATTTCCTAGTATTTTAGTATTGTATAATGGCATGGTACACGTGTGAGCACTATGTACTTACTATAAAGCTACCATTTACTGATTACGTCTTTCATTGACTTGAATGTGCCCTGGCGATTACTTCATTTTTTTTTTTTTTGGTTTTTCTTTACGGACGCTTTTAACGTTTTGCATCGTTCTCATATGCAGTTAGTGGAAGTGCTCAGTTGCAGTTCGTCCAAGTGCGGTTGGAATCAGTGCTCTGAGTGGAATACCTCATATTTTTTACATGAATAACCAATACTTTGTAACCATATTATTTTGATTTAAAAGAGTGTCCATGGAGTTTCTTGCCCGTTCTTCTACATAGGTACCTACTACGCTTTGGAATGGGCAACTAGCTTCATCTTTCTGACTGACCGACCCCTTGACAATTCACAAGTGCCTGTAATTGGTTTATTTGAAATAAATGGTTTGAGTTTGAGTTTGCACTTTTATTACTTACTGGTTTTTAGTAAAATAGGTGACTTGTTCCCCTGACCCACCCCGTCGCATCATATCGACTGCCCGCGCTATTAGTTTGTTTTTGCGTTCTTTGTTACTTTTTAGGGTTCCGTACCTCAAAAAGAAAAACTGAAACCTCATAAGATCACCTCGTTGTCCGTCAGTCTGTCCATCTGTCAAGACCCTGTTTCTCACGAACGCGTGGAATTACGTAATTGAAATTAATATCAAATACTCAGGGCTGCAATCCCTTGAAGCAGTGACAAATTAAACTTCAAAGTCAACGCAATAAAAAGTAACCGGCGCATATTCGGAATTGAATCAAAACCTCTAGGGTACTTCCCGTTGACCTAGAATCGTGAGGCACGAAGCAAAGTCATGTAGTACACGTAAAGAAAAAAAATCGAAAACCATTTTGTAGTCACATACCTACCTACAAATTTGTATGGAACCCTCGGTGCGCGAGTCTGACTCGCACTTGACCATTTTTTTTCTTTTTGCTCGGTTTCTGAGAGTCCTAGCGTTATGTTATATAGCCTATAGCCTTCCTCAAGAATTGGGCTGTGAAATGGAACAAGAATTTCCATGGGGTAGACAAAAACTACAGAGCTACACCTGCTAATTGCGACGTCATCCGTATACTCCCTGATCCGTACACTAACTGTAGTGCTATTCTGTAAAAATCTCACCGTGATAACTTGACGACTTGATAATTTTGACGGCACGGTTGGCGCAGTAGTTAAGCGATTGACTGCTGCGCTGCGTGACGCGGGTTCGATTCCCGCACGGAACAAATACTTTTATGACCTGGAAGTAGTTGTTCCGGGTCTGGCTGTTTGTGTATGTGACTTTAAATGTTTGTAAACGGACCCACAATACAAGAGAAATTCCTAGTGTGGGGCAACGTTTAAAAAAAATAAACGTGAGTGAAGTGAGCTTAGAGTGAGCTGTGAGTCATGCTGATGCTAGGGATTGACGCTATTGACGACTCACTTCACGCTCACTTCACCCAAGTTTTCACGGTGAGATGGTTACAGAATCGCACGGCAGTCATTAGTTTTAATCCCCAGCATCAGACGGAATGACAGCTCACTTCACTTAACTTCTCACGGTGAGATTCTAACAGAATCGACCGGCAGAGGGGCAATTCTCGTAATTTTAAGAACGTTCACAGTCTGCAGGGTAATTGCGTAACACACTATCAGCAGCAATGGGTTTTTATTTTGACAGATGAACAACATTCATTGCGTTATTTACGTTACTGAGCAAACACATTTTTCGAACATATAGAGCAATAGTGTGGTATTCTGTTAACAAATCATATTAGTACTGATTTAAAATAAATGTGCATAAAGCGAGCAGTGAGGGCAACCCCGACAAGGTGGGTGGGGACACTTTGCTGTCATCCACCGAAGAGAACGGTCGTTGTGATCACTGTGCGTTGGATGTACCCAAAATACAAATCTTGTTTGTTTTATTTCCAATACATATTATTTGTGGAGCTAGAATTAGTACTCCACAATTGGCGACGAGGAAATCTGGTGAGTGCTGAAAGATTATTTCGAACATAATTGCATACAAATCCGTAGTCAACAGGGTGTTATGTGTTTCTTTCCTACTTACATGGAATACGATTACATTTTGCTAGACAAAATTATGTGAACAATAAAATCTTACATTGATCAGATAAAAAATATGCAAGTACCTTAAAGAATTAGGCAAATTAGGCAGCACGGATTTATAGTGTGTACAGTCATTCTTAGCGTCGACCTACTGATAGACTAATAACAACATACAGTAGTTACAAATAATTAATCAAATAAAAGTTCAATTAAGAAAAGGAAGTAGGTACCTACCTACCCTCGTTATAATTTATGACGTACTACCTATTTTACTGCCAATAAATGAGAGTATTACTATTATTTATATTAATTTAGGTAGATTTTATCTGTGCGCGATTATAAGTACTTACTCGTTATTTAAGCATAACTCAGCCAGTAGGCATTATTCGTTGCGGCCGAAGCCGAATAAGAACTTTTATTGAAACTTTGTTGTTATGATATTTTTAGATAGGTACTTCTTGGTAGGCGTAAAAGTTGATAGCCGAGTTGTATGTTAATTGTGTAAAGATGTTATTATGAAACGAAAAAAAAAAAATGTTTTACTAAATATGTCGCCTCTTTGCAATGACAGCGTGATATTTCGAAAACTGCAATTTTTAAAGATGCCACGTTGTTATTGCAAAGAGGCGATGTGTTGAGGCATAAATAGTCAGCAGTGAAAGTACTGTGAGGAAAATAGTGCTGACACAAAGTTTAAAGTGAGTGTGTGTGAACTATCAAAATTATGCCAAAAATATGCTAATATTTAGCAGCTGAGTACTAAATTGAGTAACTGTAACAAAAAGCTAAAATAACAACAGTTTCCTCTTTCTCAAAACATTTGTTTATTTTAATAGTTTTGGTTCAATCGACAAAGAAAGAATTTTATTTGCAAAAAACCCTAATATGTCTCAAAATATACCTACTCTTCAGCAGTTCGACTGTGAAGGTGAGCCGAATTCTCTCTGTACGCGGAAAAGTGGAAACGCGGATTAGAGATTTATTTTCAAGCTGCGACTATCAATAAATCGGTTAAGAGACGGGCATCTTTTGCATATCGGAGGGTTAACATTGCAAGATATTTACTTTAACATCCCCGGCGCTCACGTACAGGAGAAGGAATCGGTTAATGTTAATAAGACAGCAATAGAGAAACTGAATGAATATTTCGCGCCGAAACAAAGTAATCTGTTTGAGCTGCATTTATTTCGATTAATGAGACAAGCACCGGGGGAAAAATTTGAAAAGTTTTTAGTAAGGTTGTGCGTCAAAAGTTTGATTGATCAGATAACTGAAAATGTATGTCGACTGAGTTGAGAAAGAGGATTCTGATGTTGGGAGGTACAGTTACAATTGATAAAATTATTGGGGAGGCTAATGAGCACGAAACTGTCGAAAACAAATGAGTGATTTCAAAGATAAACAAAATATTAACGTGAACTAAATAGACACTGTGAAAAACAGAACAGTCGATTAAGAAAAATAGAATGCACTAGGTGTGGTAGTAAAAATCATAAATTTGACAGCAATCTATGTGTGGCCAAAGATAAATATGCGCCAAATGTGGTTATAAGGGTCATTTTCTTAAAATGTGCAGAACAAGAGTCAATAAACGTAAACCCAACCCCAGAGGCAAAAACAAAAAAAAAAAAAAAACAAAAAAAAATCGTCGTTTTGAGAAAGACGATACCGAGGGTTCATCGGAAAAAAGAACAAGTCTGATGCAATAATTGACTAGTGGGGTTGGGGATGGAAACTACATATTTTGGCAAAATTCTATGTGATAAAAGATGGTGTAAGAAATTTGCTAGGGAAAGACAGTGCGATAACACTAAAAGTGTTGAAAGTAGGTTTGCACATTAATGAGGTAAGTGTCAATCAATTTCCAAAATTTAAAAATTTTGTTATAAATTGCAATTAATTGATAAAACGGTTACACCTGTTTGTCAGTCATATAGGCGTATTCCAATACCATGAGAAGTCAAAATCAACAATAAGATTGACGAGTTAATGAAGATGGATATCATTGTACCAGTGAATGAACCATCTCCTTGGGTTTCCCCTGTGTCCCCGTCTCAAAGAGGATGGTGATGTTAGGATTTGTCTTGAGATGCGTTGTGTAAATAAGGCAATCATTAGAGAACACCATATTTTGCCAACCATGCACCCATTAATGACGAAATTCCGAAAAGCTAAATTCTTTTCCCAGTTTAATGTCTGCAATGCCTTTGAACAAGTACAAATTGCCGAAAATTGTCGATAAATTACAACATTTATTACAAGCAAGGGATTATATAGGTTTAAAAAGCTCATGTTTGGTATCTCGAGTGCTCCAGAACATTCCCAGAAAATTATGGAACACACATGTTGATTAACTCATCGAATGCCGTAATTAGAGACACAATAGACAGACAATTGTGTGAAAGTTGTGGAATATAGGTATTATTATTTTTATTATTATTAATTGCTTATGTCGAACTGTGTAACCTAAGACATTCAAAAGGTTAAATGCCAAGGTGTCGGAAATTTTATTGAAGACATTATTGTGGGTGGCGGAGATGAGAAGGAGCATGACGAGAACCTTAAAAATGTTTTGTATGTTCTCAAAGCAAATAACGTATTGCTAAATAAAAAGAAATGTCTGCTCAAGGCCAAATAAATCGAATTCCTTGGACACCGACTATCGGCAGACAGTATAAGGTCTTTAGGTAAATACACGGAGGAAAGAAAGAAGGGTAAATACCTAAAAACATATGAGTCTTTTCGAAAAAAAAAATGTCTAGGAGATCCAGTTTCCTAGGTTTGATTAATTTTGTAGGGAAGTGGATACTTAGCCATTTTGACTGACAATCCGCGACCATATGCACAAACAAAAAAAAAAAAACCATAAACATGCAGATATTTTAATTTCTGGACAGTTAAACAGCAAGAAGCCTATAACCAACTCAAACAATGTCTTAACAAAATAGATACGTTGGGTTACTATGACCCAGATAATAAATAATAATAATAATAAAATGTATTCAATAAAATAAGAACTAACGCTAAATAGAGTTTATCTTAAATCTATGTCTAGTTCACCCTTGATTTGTGCCTGAACTAGGTAATCCTGTGTTTCAGACGATTGGAGGTAACAATAATTTATTAAATAATCACATAATTATCACATATATCTTATTGGTACACATGTAAAAGGTTTATAAAATTATACATTACAAACAAAATTTACTTTAGCACAACTAAAAACTCAAGATAGATGACAGAACACAAGTCATCGCTGCTGCGTCCTGTAGATTTGGGAGCAGTTCTTATACAACATGATTCGGCTGGGCCGCGCATCATTGCTTTCGGAAATAAAAGCTTGACAGACGTCGAAAAACGTTGCTGTCAAACCGAAAAGGAAGCGTTGGTCTTAGTTTGGGCTGTAGAGCATTTTCACATGTATTTATATATGGGAAAGAGTTTGAGTTGGTTACAGACTACAAGCCTTTAGAGGTAATTTATAAGCCGCGGTCGAAACCATGTGCTCGAATTGAGCGCTGGGTTCTGAGGTTACAAGCATATACTTACAAAGTTGTGTGCAAACCTGGTAAATCTAATACTGCAGACCCGCTGTCACGATTATGCACAAATCAAAACTGTACTCCGTTTGAGAGCGAATACCATATCAACCAAATTGTACAGTACGCGCGTCCAACAGCGTTGACTTTAAAAAGTATTTAAGAAGCATTTAAGTCTGATAAAGATTTTATATTCGTTAGGGACGGATTACATAATAATAGATGGAATCAAATCGTAAATAATTATAAATTATTTGAAAAGGAACTCTCCTGTTATTGCGCGGCAACAAAATTGTGATTCCCTCTAAATTAAGACAAGAAGTGTTAGCGGCTGCCCATGAAGGCCATCCCGGGATCCTGGTGCCTCGACAGGTTGAGGCACGCAGGGCAGAGCTCCGCCAGGTCCTAGTGGTGGAGTGGCAGACGCGCTTAGCGCAACCCACGGCGGGGCACGCCGCTGTAGCGGCGGTAAGGCCAGTTATAGAGGAGTGGCTCAATAAGAGCCACGGCGCCCTCAGCTTCCGGCTGACGCAGGTGCTTACCGGACACGGGTGTTTCGGGAAGTACCTGTGTCGCATAGGCCGGGAGCCGACGTCCCAGTGCCACCATTGTGGTGATTGCCGCGACGATACGGCGCTGCATACGTTGGCGGAGTGCCCAGCCTGGGCCGAGCAGCGCCGTGACTTGGTCGCGGCCGTAGGTGCTGCGGGAAACCTCTCGCTTCCGGCTGTTGTGTCAACCATGGTCGGAAGCGAGTCAGGGTGGAGTGCCGTCGCCACATTTTGCGAGGCCGTTATGCTCGCAAAGGAGGCGGTGGAAAGGGAGAGAGAGGCTGCCTCCTCTCTCCCCTCCCGCAGCAGACGCACTGGGCGTCGTAGGGTGGCCGACTTCCGGCCACCGTAGGGCGCGGCCTGCGGACGGCAGACTTGGGGCGTCTCGTCGTCCGACCAGCAGCAGGCCTCGAGGCGGCGGCGTCGTGTTCCGCGCGCGCCTCATAGTGGAGTCCTGCGGCCGGGGTGACGGCCGCAGTGGGTGACGGGGCCCGCCTGACCATCTGGCGGGCCAATACCCGCCGGGGGGTAGCGACGAATGCTTCGGCGATACCCGCCCCCTGACACACGGGTACATGAGGAACACGGGTTGGTTTTTAGTCAGTAAGAGTCTGACAGTCCCCTTCGCCCTTCCCCAAGGGCGGAGGGACTCCATGTGGATTTTCCAACCCGATACCAAAAAAAAAAAAAGGCCATCCCGGGATAGTAAGCATGAAGGCTAGGTTGCGTACAAAGGTTTGGTGGCCCAAAATTGACAAATAATAATGAAAAATTGTAGAGGTTGTATCTTGGTGTCCGGCCCAAACCCACCCACACGAGAGCTACAAATTCAAGCTTGGGTTGACACCGCTGTAGAATTCCTAGGTCCATTGCCCAGTGGAGACTATCTCTTTGTAAATTGATTATTTCAGTCGCTATAAAGAAATTAAAATTATGAGATCTATCGCAGCTAAAAATACAACTAATGTCCTCAAAGAAATTTTCTCCCGGCTAGGTATACCAGTTAGTCGAACTTGCGACAGTGGTCGCCAATTCACCAGTCAAGAATTTAAATCAGTTGTGAAGAGTTAGGAATTCGCATTTATAACACAATCCTTTACTGACCCCAGCAAGACGGGGAGGTTGAACGGCAGAATAGGGATATATTAAAAAGATTAAAAAATTAGTCAAATACAAAAGTCAGATTGGAAAGACGATTTACTCAAATACCTTATGATGTACATTTGTACAATAGCACTCCTCGTGGTAAATCTAGGAAATCTCCTTCGGAATTATTTTATGGACGTTTGTTTAGGGATAAGTTGCAGAGTTTAATTTGTGTGAAAATATGGATTTAGATCTTGAGGTCCGAGATAAAGACACTCGAAAGAAAGAAAAGGGGAAAATAAATGAGGATAGGAAACACAGAGCAAAAGAACAAGAAATTGAAGGTGTAAAAACATATAGTAAAAATAAAGCAATGAAACAAATCTTTATGTGGTAATTAAATTTACAAACACATAATACAATGTATGTGTAACACTTTTATGTATATTAGAATTCATTATATTAAAACTGAAATGATTGTGAAATTGAAATAAAGAAGAATTACATATTAATAATTTACAAAATTTTGAATATTAAAATCATGATATATTGTATTAGTAATGTTATTTATTTTTATAAAAAAAGGAAGAGATGTGGTATTCTGTTAACAAATCATATTAGTACTGATTTAAAATAAATGTGCATAAAGCGAGCAGTGAGGGCAACCCCGACAAGGTGGGTGGGGACACTTTGCTGTCATCCACCGAAGAGAACGGTCGTTGTGATCACTGTGCGTTGGATGTACCCAAAATACAAATCTTGTTTGTTTTATTTCCAATACATATTATTTGTGGAGCTAGAATTAGTACTCCACAAATAGATTAGCAGTATGCTTCAAAATGCCACAAATTGAGCGTAATAGTGTGTTACGCAATTAGGGTGCTGATCTCATCCCTCTCTCGTTAGAGTACTATATGATTATACCTTTGACAACATTTTGTATTGCGTAGAATATTTGTAACCAGATCTATAATGATAAGATGGTGCTAGGATAATTATTACACGGATCTATAATTAAATGATAAAATACCTACCTACTAATCTTATCAAAAGCACCGTCAGATTGAGTGTAAGTCAGACACGATGAGTCTGTATAGCTGTATCTCTGTCTGACACTGGAACAACGATGGCATTAACACGTCATAGTACGGACCTTGAAGTGCTATTCCGTAAAAATTCTCCGCATAAAAACATGTGAAAGCGTAAGTGCTGACACTTGTCATCATTCCGTACGACACTCACGCTCACCTCACCTTAGTTGTCACCTGGAGATTTTACGGAATAGCGCAGCTGTCCCTCCTCCGGCAATGAATGAGTAGTGTGAGTTAGCAACTAAAAATGAGTTGGCGATAAAGAGCAATGCTGGTCCAGTTTTTAGGTCCCAAACACGCACTTTATTTTGTGTAAATAATTTCATCACCACAGCTCTCAAAACGGTGAAGGAAAACATCGTGAGGAAACCGGCATGTCCTAGAACCAAAAATTCAAAGGCATATGACATCTACTAACCCGCACTGGGCCCGCGTGGTAGATTACGGCCCACTCCCTCTCACAGAGAGGAGGCCTGTGTCCCAGTAGTGGGAACATTAAGAGCATTGAGTCCGCGATGGTGACGAGCGATTCCTATCTGGTATACGTATATACCAAGCGAGATTCTGGCAGCGAGTATTCTGCCCGCCAAGCGAGCATCGCTTTCTCAATGATAACTTTTGTCGCTGCGATAAACGAGTACTCGTCGGCGTTGTGAACAGTCAGTGATCAACTAAGTATTATTAAATGTAGGTAACTCTTTTACGCACACTGGACCTACAATCTTGTACGTTTCTTGAGCGAGGAAAACGTTGATAGCAAGTCGCTGTCTCGTGGGAGAATGACCTTAGGAGATGAATTTTCAAAAAATTCTTCCTTGATGCCCGTCGTTATTCGCTTAATAAGTTTCTCTTGTGCAATATTTCGTGTTTCTAGACTCAGTGGTTAGGGTTACATGGGACTTAAACATAGCTGGTAAAATGTGGGGTACCTACTGTAGATACAGACGCCAGCACATCAAGTTACTACAATTTGTCAAATGTCTTTAATAGATTTTCAACTGTATCGCTTAAGCATAAGGTTCATAGTTGATTGGGAAAATTTGACAAATTCGGGTAGCTTGATGTGCTGGCGTCTGTTAACTCTGACAGAGATACCTGCCTCCATGGGAAAAAGTTGTAAGTTTATATAGCTATCATATCAGAATTTAAATCACTTTTTTTTCATCCTGAACTTTAAATATCCTTAGCAGGAAAAAGCATCAGAAAAGAACAAATACCAATACAGTACAATACCTTTAATATTTATTAGAATTTAATCAGTTAACATTTTTTCGAACAAAACCCTTTTACAAATTACCCAAGATGCAAAATTTATTTGAAACCCCTGTCGTAAAAATAATTCATCCATCATAAAAGTTGTCCTTGTGTCGAAAAAGTTGTCAATATATCTTTTAAATGTTTAACGGCCGTAGATTCGGACCAAGTAGTAGTATCCGTAGCCTCTGGCTGATGTCAGTCTGATGGTCGCTCGGTTATAGCCAACGCCTCCTGCCCTGAGGGAGGGCTGTCCCCACTGGGTGCCTCCGACCTCTACCGCCTCGAGGTACGTGATACGCACGTTGTTGGCTCCTCGGTAAGTGATGTCCTGGTACTGTACTGCGTTCATCATAGCGTTCTTGGAGTAGTAGGCACTGAAACGATATCAAGGTGATGTAAAATATTTCTGAGACTCATTATTTTTACTAATAATACGTTGAACACTTTTGACCGCGTGAAGGGACTCGCGGTTCTATTGTAACGGAGAGGTGTAGGTATGGAACAAATACAGACAAGACGAGAGACGTAATATAGATTTCAATCAATGTGACTGGTGGACTCCTGCACGTTTCGGGTCTGTCACGTTCCGATCCACTTGTCTTCGCTTCACTGGAAACGAACCGTAAGTGCCACTTGAGTTCGTATCTTATCGCATAAATTACCACTAGCTTAATCAGCCTAAAATGTTTTCCACTGCTGGGACACGGACCCTCTGTAGCTTCCCCTCTATGAGTGGGCCGTAATCTACCACGCCAGCAAAGGGGGAGTTGGTAGATGTAACATGTCTTCGAATTTATTGTTCCACGACATGTCGGGTTCCTCACGATGTTTCCCTTCACCGTTTTGAGACCAGTGGTAATTAAGCAATTTACACTATTTTTTTTTTGTCTGGTTTCGGACCGACGATCTTCCCACTAAAAGTATAAATACCACTAAATATCCCTCAATGAATATTAAATATTATATATTATATATTAAATATTATATCACTATTGAGCTGACGCTGTGTGCCGTGCGTGTTCCATCGCCGCCGCCCGTTCGATGTCCACCGCGCACAGGATGGATGGGAAGCAGCACATTAAGTAATTCTTTGCTCCGTTGGTGTAATTGCTGTATGGCGTTCCAGTAGGAGGATAAATAAATAAATAAATAAAAATTCTAAGACTCTGGATTGCAAATATAAGTAAAAAAATATTATTATAATATTTCGATCAAAAGATACCTAAAGAAGTCTCATGTTTATCGGATAGAAAGTAACCGGTTCCGTTCTTTTTAAGGAGACACATGCGAACTAGCTCATATATTACCACAGTAGTGCAATATTCTCGTGTCATGTTGAGCGAAGAAGAAGAAGAAGAAGACGACTTAGTTTTGATATAGTTTTGACTATACCTGTGAAGCAGTCTATCTCCTGGCCTGTAAGTTCCCTGGTACATGTTAGCCCTGGTGGTAGCATTTTTGACTGCAGCCGCGTCATTGCAGGCGACCAGTGCTGCGAGCACAGCGAAGAGAATCAGGCAAAACTTCATCTGAAAAGACACAAAGTTATTAATTTAAAAATGGACCGAATGGCGCAAAAAAAAATGTACGGTACGGAATGAACATTTATAAATAACACAGTCATGTGACTGACGATATTATATTGATTCGAAAAGCAAAAAACATAGCAAAATGAATATGTAGATACTTACATTTTTAGTTTTTAGATAGGTAGTCACAGTAATTGTCTTCTTAGAGTCCAGCCTGTATAGAGTAACTACACTACACGCAGGAGATGTTATATATAGTGATATGATACTTAATGATAAGATAATACTAAGTATTGTCAAATGACTAATTCATTATTAACAACAAGCGTCAAGTAGTGCCGCGGTTTCATAAAAATAGCCCATTGGTTATCTTAATGAAATCCAAAGCTTTGTTATTTAGTAGAAATCTTAAGGAAAATGATGGAGAAAAAGCATTTTACGTCGTGGGGAAATCCTAATGGAAGCTCTTTTCTAAATAGTACGGAGGGTTATGTAGAACTTCTGCCGACTTACTGCTGTTGGTAAGAAGTGGAACATTATGCAGACTAAGCGTGGGATGCACTCACAAACGCTGGGCCCCCTGACACGTATCTATGCCCGTCGTTATGCCAGCCATTGTCCTGCGACCGCACATTCTTTAAGGGCGTTCGCCGACATCTTGGGCCCTATTCTGATCGAACTGCCGGCGCTAAGTTTCTGAAATCCATACTTTACAAACTACTTTCAGGGCTTGCTTTTTTAAAAATGTTCTTAACAGTAAAATTAACTACGTGCATAACTAGCTGTCCACGCGACCTGGAAGACCTGGAAGACCTAGAAAACCAGTCACCGCTATAATAAAGTCATTGTAAGATGAGTTATGTTATGAAACATAACATAGCTTTCCACCTGTATTCCCTGAAAAGGAAAGCAGTCCTCAAAATTATCTGTTCATAATCAATTTCAGACTCTTGAGGTATTTCACCGCTCAATCACGTTAAGGCTTAAGATGACGCGTAGGCTTCCACGTGTCTCTTCCTTGGAGAATGTGCTGTCACATGTCAGGTGTCTCCACTTGACCACCGTCATTATGTCAGCAGGTCCCATAATAATGTCACATGATCATGTGACCTGCTGACATAACGACGGGTGGAATACCGTCACAGGTGCGGAGAATGTGCGAGTAGGTACATCTCACGCTTCCGACCACGAGTCGGAAGCGTGAGATGTAGTCCGTAGAAGAAACACTGCGCAGATTTAGTCCGTAGAAGTCCATAATCACTAACCGTACTGTTTAGACGGAGAGCATCATTTTCCTTAAGGATTCTCCAAATTACCAAAGATTATATAAAGATAACGACTTATTTTTAAGCTACCGCGGCCCGATTTCTTGTTGTGAATGAATTAATCAGTGATAAATGTAATGAATAAAATGATAATTCACGCATTATAATTTTTATCATAATGTCATGCTTTTGTCTACTACGAGTATATAAACCATTTTCTCCAGACGGTAACTTACTTCCACACAGTACTCTAAGGAGATAACTACTGTGATCTTTTGCGGGACTCAGTACCTAAAAACTGAAAATGTAAGAACTCATTCATTTTTCATTTTAAAGGTTTTCCGATCAATACAAAATCCAAATCACATTTTTGTTATTTAACATATTTTCCTCAAACATTTGCGTCATTCGAGAAATTATTAAGTTGGTAACTATGTGTAATTTCAGATGAAGACTTGCCTGATCCTCATCGCTGTGCTCGCAGCACTTGTCGCCTGCAATGACGCGGCTGCAGTCAAAAATGCCGCCACCAGGACCAACATGTACCAAGGAACTTACAGGCCAGGAGATAGACTGCTTCACAGGTGTGTAACTATATTAAAACTAATTCTTCTTCTTCTTCGCTCGACATGACATGAGAATATTGCAATAATGTGGTAACAGATAAGACATTAAGCAGGTGTCTTCTTATAAGAACGCAACCGGGAACTTTCTATTCGACTGTCAATATGTTACCAGCAGTGCTATTCTGTAAAAATCAAACCGTGAGAACTTAGGTTAAGTGAGTGGGAAGTGAGCTGTCATTAGGGATTAACACTATTGACACTGCTCACTTCAAGCTCACCTCTCTTATGATTTCACGGTGAGATTTTTACAGAATCGACCGACAGGCTCGAATATGAGACAAAGACAAATAAAAATATTAACAAACAAAAAAAAACAAAATACCAAAAAAAAAAACAAATGAAAATACAAATAGAAATATTAACATTCAATTGGGGTTTTTAGTGGAATCTTTGATCTATACATGTAATTTGAGCGTTAAAATACGAACTCGAATGAAAAATGTAGGGTGCGTTTCCAGTGAAGCAAAGACGAGCGGTGCGGAGCAGGATAGAGTGAGGACGTGCTGGAATCGACCAATCAAATTGGTTGAAATGCACATCGTGTCTCGCGTCTCCTATGTACCTATTTGCGCGATACCTACACATCTCCGCTACAATAGAACCGCGAGTCCCTTCACGCGGTCAAGAGTGTTCAACGAATTATTAGTAAAAATAATGAGTCTCACAAATATTTTACATCACCTTGATATCGTTTCAGTGCCTACTACTCCAAGAACGCTATGATGAACGCAGTACAGTACCAGGACATCACTTACCGAGGAGGCAACAACGTGCGTATCACGTACCTCGAGGCGGTAGAGGTCGGAGGCACCCAGTGGGGACAGCCCTCCCTCAGGGCAGGAGGCGTTGGCTATAACCAAGCGACCATCAGACTGACATCAGCCAGAGGCTACGGATACTACTACTTGGTCCGAATCTACGGCCGTTAATAAATGGATAACTCTTACGACAAATGGACAACTCTTACGACAAATGGACAACTTTTACATCAAATATACTTTTTTACCGATGGGGTGGGTTTTAAAACGGAGTATCTTAGAGGCACTTTTTTCAATATTAGGGTTTTTTCTTTAATGTTACTTAATTGATTTAAATTTGATTGCAATAAAGTATCTTTAACCCTTAATTGCATGATTTTTACTTTTTAAGCAAATTAAATTTATTTGCACATAACATTAGCTCTATACAGCGTGTAACGGAAAGGGGGTATCAACCCTGAAGGAGGTGAATGTGCTCATGTAACTCAACAACTTTCCCCTCCCATAGTAAATCAATCAGCTGGTAGTCAGTTTTGTAAGGGAGGGCCAAATTTTTTTTTTCATATTTCGACCTATGTTCTTTGGGGAAAGTTGTTGAGTTTCATGAGCACATTCACCTCCTTCAGGGTTGATACCCCCCTTCCGTTACACGCTGTATATAGTAAGGAAAAAATATTTAAAAATATATATTCATAAAAACACTTTTTTTTTTAAATCATCTCACTCCACGCAAGTTTTCACGGTGACATTTTACAGTAGAGTTTCTCGTTAAATGTTCTATATCACTTAAGATGTCAACAAACAACTATCTATGTTTATCATGTTTTTAGTAGGTAGACTGAAGAGGTCTTGGTATATTCATACTCAGTATAACAGTCTATTCGTAATAAGTGGCCACTTGGTCAATATTTACAATTATCGACGACGATGACACGATAAGACTAGTTTGAATCATCTTAAAGACATGCAGTTTGACGTTCGACGCACCAAATGTAAACTACCTCCTTCCCATAGACTACTATTTACTCCTTCCACAAGGACATCCACGCAAAACGGCCATACCTTTTCCCGTCATCTTTGTCCGGGTAAGCCGTGATGTCATTTGCCATTATAAAAGTCTCGTGGGGTCGTGAGTTTGCTTTATTAGAAATCTGCCATGCGGCAAATGTATCATCCAGCCCCGTTCAATTTAAGCGAAGCAGCTTTTCGAGTGACAGCAGCTATTTTTGTTAAGAAACGGATTGCTGTATTCTTTTGCACTCAGCCCACAAGTTTAATTCTCAGAATATTTTGTTCCGTTCTCTTGCGAACGTGGAGCGGTGAACCTCTGCTGATTTGTCAAAGGCCATGTTTGAGCCCTAAGTGGGTATGAGACGAATTCACATTTTTATGTTGCTCAATATACTTAAACCATACGGAGATGACAATTAAGAAATTGAGTATTTCAAACAAACAAAATAGTATTGATGGGTTTTGCTGATCTTTCACTAGCTATAGTAAGTAAACTATTAGATGTATTTGGATGATTTTTTATATGCAAACTAGGAACGTCTGCGCACGGCCAAAGTGTGGAACTCTCTGCCAGCGTCTGTATTCCCTTCCACGTATAACCCGTCAGCCTTCAAAGCAACAGTGAATAGGCTTCTTCTGGGCTTGTTCGTTCCATCATAGTCCTCATCTATCGCTTTCGAACAAGCGAGATCGAGGACAAGAGCTAGTCCATTTTGCTATTTAAAAAAAAGTAATTAGAAGTCCAATAATATTTTTATGGGTATAAGTTTTTGAATCCGAAATAAATATATTTGATTTGATTTGAAGTCAAGTCATAAGAAGTTTAATTTACTGTCGTGTTATAAACCTTGTATAACACGAGCGCTACAGAGAGCTCCGTTAAGTCGAATCATATAAGCTGAGAATAATAAACAAATAAAGTGTGCAGAAGAAATTCCTATCCCATGAATTTTCGTATCTAGTTTTAGCATGTAACCAATGCCAATTGGTTGTGTTACAACGGTAACAGCGACGTGTCCTATTGTGACGAGATTGTGTCAGAAAAACTTTTTTATTTCAAAATTTTATTCTATACTTCTTCTTCTTCTTCTTCTTCTTCTTCGTGTCGATGGCATGACTGTATTTATTCAAATTGTGCTGGCCCAAAACTTCGCGACTTCCACGGCATTATCAGTGGCGTTATAGGTAATTTTAACTGTATGTCTTAGGGTACAGAGGGCAGGATGCGAAGTGGAGCATAGTTTTATTAAAATAAACGGTTACAAAATTGTAATGAAACTGATCTTAAATTGTTGTCATATTTAATTGTTAGTGTGTGTATAGCAGATTGAATAAACATAGACGTCTGGCGATCTGTGACATTCAGCCGTAGGTGTTACGTTTGTGGAAAGGTAAAAGTTCATGTCCCATTTCAAGGATCAATTTTTCACACACTAAACCTTGTTTAGGAAAAGCAAAACAAAGAAAAATAAATAAATTTAAAAATATTTATTCTAATCAGATTTTTTTAAATACATTAATACTTTGAAAAAAAATACCCCCCGATGCAAATATACCATGTGGTAAAAAAAATCCATTTGCCGTAAAAGTTGTCCATTTGTCGTAAGAGTTGTCCATTTATTAACGGCCGTAGATTCGGACCAAGTAGTAGTATCCGTAGCCTCTGGCTGATGTCAGTCTGATGGTCGCTTGGTTATAGCCAACGCCTCCTGCCCTGAGGGAGGGCTGTCCCCACTGGGTGCCTCCGACCTCTACAGCCTCGAGGTAGGTGATACGCACGTTGTTGGCTCCTCGGTAAGTGATGTCCTGGTACTGTACTGCGTTCAAAATAGCGTTCTTGGAGTAGTAGGCACTGAAACAATATCAAGGTGATGTAAAATATTTCTGAGGCTAATAATTTTTATTTATAAAACGAACACTCGATCATTCCTGTGAAAGAACACTTGACTAAAGGTGCATTTCCATTTTAGCGGAGACGTGTAGGAATCTACTAACAGACAAGCTGCGATACGCGATGTGGATTACAACGTATGTAATTGGTTGATTTTTGAACGTCTCCGCTCCGCTCGCTTCAATGGAAACGCACCACAAGTGGTTCACTCGAGTTTTTATCTTATTGCTCAAATTACGTGTATTTAGATCAAAAAATTCTGTATTGGATGTTCCAATTTCTAAGGCATTAAGTACCAAACTATCAAATATCATTATGGTAATCTTTTATTTGTCAGAGTACTGTGATTATGATGAACCGGATCTCTCTCCGATCGTGTCGGATTGCCGTCCCATCGAACAATGAGATTGAAGGAAGAGAGAGTGCATCTGCGTCTGCGCACACACTTGTGCACTATAATATCGATGGCTAGTCTCCACTGGTTTTGGACGCCATGGCCAAAATTCGGTCTGAAAGACTTTATTGACATATTAACGAGCAGCAGGGTAATTGCGTAACACACTATCAGTAGCAATGGGTTTCGTTTTGACAGTTCAACAGCATTCATTGCGTTATTTACGTTGTTGAGCAGACACATTTTTCGAACATATGGAGCAATGGATTAGCAATATGCTCCAAAATGATTCCAATTGAGATTAATAGTGTGTTACGAAATTATGGTGCAGGTCGTATCGTATGGAGTGAAGAAGAAGACTTAGTTTTAGTATAGATACACACCTGTGAAGCAGTCTATCTCCTGGCCTGTAAGTTCCCTGGTGCATGTTGGTCCTGGTGGCGGCATTTTTGACTGCAGCCGCGTCATTGCAGGCGACAAGTGCTGCGAGCACAGCGATGAGGATCAGGCAAGTCTTCATCTGAAATGTCACATAGTTACCAATTAAATTACATCCGTTTGGGGTTGAAACACTAGGGCCATGGTGTCCGAGTGCCCAACTATTACGAGTATTTCGGGACATCGCCAAGCGGATAGTCGACTCTTCACGTGACCAGAGGGCTGGCCTATTTTTTGGCCAAAGAATCAGCATTGTCATACAACGTGGTAATGCTGTCAGCCTTTTGGGCACGTTTCCTATTGACAGCGATACGGACGAATTTTTTGATGCCCATTGATTATTTGCCCTCCTTTTTATATGCTTGTACATATTATTATTATTTTAAGTCTGTTAGCGTTTTAATTAATTAAATAAATATTTTTCGTTACCAATTTAAATATCATAAAAAAAACCGATGCAGAATGAACATTCATAAATAAGACAGTATAAAGTTTTTGATAGAAAAAGCAAAAAAAAAAAAACCTGGAAAATAAATAACTACTTACATTTTAAGTTTTTTAATTAGGTAGTCTAGTAAAACACCGCAGTAGCTATTTCCTCAGAGTACAATGTGGATATCAGTAACTACCCGCAGGTGATAGTATTTATAGTACTCAGAGACCAAATGATAAGATCATATCAAGTATTTATCAATGACTAATTCATTAAATTCACAACAACTGTTACGTAGTGCCGTCTTTTACTAAAAATAGCTCGTTATCTTAATACAGTCGGCTGTGTTACAAAAGCTTTGTTAATCATGAGAAATCTTAAGGAAAATGATGAAGAAAAATACACTTGGACTGAAAAGTATCGAGAGTAATGTTGAACCTCTGCCAAGTAGGAGTCAGAAGGAATATTGTGCGGAGAAGTGTGGGTTTTACTCGCACATGGTCCGCGACATGATCCTACGACAGTTTTCTATGCCCGCCATTATGCTAGCGAGCCTTGTCATGTCTTCGCCTGTCCTGCAACCGCACCCTCCTTAAAGGGTGCACAGCGCCATCTTAAAGTCCCAACTTCACCGCCGCAAGTGTCTAAAAGATATTATGAGCAGATTACTTTCAGGACTCTGCATGCTCTTCAGGGAAGTCAGGTGTGTTTTTATTTAAACATTTTTTTTTAAATGTCATCCTATTTATTTCAGCATTCATTCATTAAATAATTACATTGGAATAACGCTCAATATTTTTGAGATAAGATTATGGGCGCTATCGGTTTGGGCTTAGGTGTTACTCGCTCACAGGTATTTGCCCGGTAGTAGACCCACACACAGGTCCTTGCCTCATTCCAAAGTTTTCAGTGGTAAAATAGACTTTTAGAATGTTTTTTATTGGTCGAGATTTTTTGTTTTCTAACTTTTTGGCTATTTCCTTAGGTAAGTTGCTTAGAATGCTTGGAAGAGCATACGTCCAGACCTTTTTACCGTATTCATTGTTTACATTTGTCAGTTTATATAGAGGCAAGTACGATAGGTTACAAACAGAATTAGGTCTACTTATTTTTTGTAACTTACTCATATTATTGTCACAGTAATCAGAGGCAACAGCTTATTTCACTTTATCAAATACATTTATGAGTTTACAATATTGGTACAACTTGTCATAATCGGGTTCATATTTCAGTTAAATTTTATATGGTACCATTATCTAATAAATATAAATTTATAATATCGTTGAACAAATCAAGACGCGACAATGCATTTTAAGCCGTAACATCACAATGTTTGTGGGTAGTCCCTACGTGCCTGTCAGGGGGCGTGGCGGATGGGATACCCTTATGGTGGTTCCACACGATACAGACTTCATACAGCCTTCTATAGAATTTTGACTATGCAACAAAGCAGTACAGACAAATGTCGGTGCGTTAGGAAAGTTGGATTCTTGACTGCGTGAACCTTTTTACTCGGACTTCATAGTCTGTACGAACAAAAGTATGTATCGTGTGGACCCACCATTATGCTTTAGCAATAAAGTTGAAAATCTATTAAATAAATTTGACAAGTTGTAGTAGCTTGGTGTGCTGGCGTCTGTACTTTCTTTTATTAATTATAAAAAATTAAAATGACTCAGTTGGGTACAAATCAAATCATAGATACGTTGCAAGAGTTATATAAAAAACTAAAAATGAAACCTAGATACTTACATTTTCAGTTTTTCTTTAAGTCAGGTTCAAATGATCACAGTAGCTTTCTCCTTAAAGAAAAGTGTGTCAGTAAATTAACTTCTGAACGAGGAAGTATTATATACTACACAGATAACAATAATGACAAGTGGTCAAACACTTCAGGAGGTAAAAATTTATGGCGCAAATCAATGTGGAAAAATTGCGTCATAATTTTTCCAGTCAGCGCTGCCCCACTCCTGAGCAAGAGTCTCCCTTCCACGACTTCTTACTTCGCGAGTCCACGCGTCCTCCTTCCAGTTTTGATGGAACCTGTTCAGTTCGTCCCGCCATCTCCTACATGGCCTTCCACGGCCACGGCTTACTGTTTCTAGACACTAGTACTCTAATTGCGTAACAGACTATAAATCATAATCAATTAATTGCGTCATATACAACGTGTAACGTTAAATGCGCAAAACCTGAAAATAGTTTGATCAGAATAACGAGCAGAATTAATTGAACCACTTTTTAATATGAGTCACATTTTTCAAAAAATCTTCATTAAAATCGTTGGCGTGTCTATTTATTAATAGGTCAAGCAAGCCAATGTCAGCGCGGCGCAGCGGCCCGGTGACGACTCCTCCCTTGATAAAGCGTCTTCGCAGACGCAAGAAACGATCAGAATGGCCAGTAAAATTAAAACAGCACATAAAACCTTTACAATTTTTTTAATGACTCATTTTCTCTCTGAAATAGGTCAATTGAATTAAAAATCAGTTGGGGTGTCTGAGGTTTTGCGCATTTAACGTTACACGTTGTATGTTCGAAAAATTTCACTACTCTACAATGTAATGAACGCAATGAATGTCGTTGATTTGTCAAAATGAAAACAATTCCACTGTTAGTGTGTAGTTCTGTGCTATTTGTGCCCACAGTTGGTCCGGCATTCGGCAACCACGTTCTGTTACATGTGACATACGTAATAAATACTTTAAAAGTGAAGAACCTGATAGACTCGCGAGTCTAACGTGGGTAACGCGTTCTAGCTCGTGAGCTAGAACGGGGTGGTCCCATATAGATTTTATTAACTTTGCTTCGGTATTTTTTGAGTTAGTTTCACTAATACGATTTTTTTCTACTTAGTTATATTGATGATGTTTTAATAACTTCCTGTCACTGATATTTACATAGCAAGTAGTGTTATAAGAATTTGTGTGGGGTAGGTACAACTAAAAAGTGAAATATTAAAACTTTTTTTCAAAAAAAAAAAACGAAATTGCGGAACCAACGACACCGACTTCCGAAATTAAAGCTATTTTTCACTTTGTAGTGTTTTTCTTTTTGGAAGTCAGCGGTTTTTTTTTTTTTGTAAAAAAGTTTTGTATCTAGAAATTTTGGCAAGAAGCCAGTTTCAAACTATGATAGCAGTAACAGTGTGACAAGTTTGTCTGAAAAACTTTAATACTTCTGCTTTATTGAAACAATCGGTTACCAAATTCTGAGAAAAACCGATCCTATTCGGTCATCCATCACGATCATTATTTTCTGCCTAGCCTCTTACAAACTATGTTCGAATTGCCTTCTGGTCTGAGCTCTAGTGTTGCAACGGAATACGAATCTTTTGCATGGAGCGAGTTCCTATCTGACATCCACAACCTAGTTACTGGGTTATACGATTCTCTTTGGTAAGACTACTTGTCAGATTGACCGATCCTATATGGTATTCATGTCTAATGTGGTGTTTATTAGTAGATGAATGAACATGAACGATGGAAACAGTGTATGTAGGCATCTTAGCTCGTAAAGTTCAGCGGGGTAACACGCTAACAGTGGGAATGGCTTTCATTTTGACAGTTCTGTCTGTTTGTGTATGTGACTTTAAATGTTTGTAAACGCACCTACAATACAGGAGAAATTCCTAGTGTTGTTCCTAACGTTGTCCCAACGTTTAAAAAAAAAGTTCAACAACATTCATTGCGTTATTTAAGTTATCGAGCAGACGGATTTTTCGAAAATTGAAACAATGGATTAGCAATATCCTTCAAAATAATTCAAATTGTGCTTGATAGTGTGTGACGCAATTAGGGTGCTGTACTGTATACCTACGTTTATAGGAAACAGTGTAAGTAATCATGTACCAATTTAACCCGTCGTGCGCCAATTAGCAGACACAATAATAATAATAATATTCCACAACTTTCACACAACGCCATCTAGTCCCAAACTAAGCAGAGCTTGTGCTATGAGTACTAGACAACTGATAAACATACATATATATTTCTAAATACATACATATCATAGATAGATTACACCCAGACATAGAACAAATGATCGTGCTCATCACACAAACATTTGTCCTGAGTGGGAATCGAACCCACGACCTTGCGTATAGCAGTCAGAACCACTAGACCAACAGGCCTGCCAATAGAAATCTTATTTTTATATGTACACATGGTGTACATTCGACATTTGAGAGGTTAAGGATAAATTTATCACACTGCTAACCTCATTTACGAAAAGCAAAAGAAAGAAACATGAATACATTTAAATACAAATATTTATTCTAATCAGAATTTTAAAAATAAAATAATACTTTTTGGAAACCCCAGATGCAAACATTTAACCCTTTCGTGAAAAAAATCCATTCGCCGTAAAACTTGTCCATTGGTCGTAAAAGTTGTCCATTTATCTAAATGCTTATCGGCCCCAGATTTCGACCATGTAGTAGTATCCATAGCCCCTGGAGGATGTCAGCCTGATGGTCACGTTGTTCCAGCCGACGCCTCCTGCCCTGAGGGAGGGCATTCCCCACTGGGTACCTCCGACCTCTGTGGCCGCGATGTAGGAGATGCGCACGTTGTTGGCTCCTCTGTAAGTGATGTCCTGGTACTGTACTGCGTTCGCAATAGGTGACTTGTAGTAGTAGTTCCTGAAACAACAAAGATTTTTAATTTTAGCTTTTGTGAAACCATAGTTTATACAAATAAATAAAATTGAAGTCATCATCATCTGCATAGCCTTTTCCCAACTATGTTGGGGTCGGCTTCCAAATAAATAAAATTGAAGTGTCTGTTTGCAATGTCAAAATAATAGCTTTTTACTGAAATCGATGATGAAAGTATACATATGTATACTTATACGGTACTTATATCAAACAGACATTTTTTTTAAATTTGGTCTTATTCTGCCAAACTCAAAGCATTTATTTCAAATAAACCAATTACAGGCACTTTTGAACTGTCAAGGGGTCGGTCAGTCAGAAAGATGAAGCTAGTTGCCCATTCCAAAGCGTAGTAGGTACCTATGGAGAAGAACGGGCAAGAAACTCCTCGGACACTCTTTTAAATAATAAAATTAATACAAAATATTGGTTACATTAATCGTGTTGAAATTATACTGGCTGATTTTTTTTTCAGGCTCCAAATTTTTACAGGTTGTTCTACTCATGAATATGAACAACTTTCACTATGGGACCAACTCTGAAATCACGAAAACAAAATCAGCTGTTTAATACAAAAGTTCAATACCTACTTGACCAAAATGTATGAAACAGTTGATTTTTTATTTCGTGATCTCAGAGTTGGTTCCATAGTGAAAGTTATTCATATTCATGGGTGGAACACCCTGTAAAAATTTGGAGCCGGTAAAAAAAGCATGCTGTATATCAACGGACCAACCGCGACAAGCCTTTTTTTTTTTTTTTTTGTTTCGGGGTGGAAAATCCTCATGGATGTCCGCCGCCCTGGGGCGGGCGGCGGGGTCTGTCAGACTCTTACTGACTAAAAACCACCCCGGTGTTCCCTCTCTCACCTACGCCGGGGGTCGCGGGAACGAACGATACTTCCGCAACCCCCGGCTGGTGCTGGCCCGCTCCTGCGGGCCTCTCCTCGTGTCAGGGGGGGGAGTGAGGTGTTAGACTCCCCCCGCGACGTCTAAGAGGGGCGCGCGTGGAACACTACGCGCCGCCGCCTCGGGTCCAGATGTGTGGGGGGCGACGGACGTCCCCAAGTCCGTCGCCCCTGGACCCATTTAGGGGGGCTGGAAGAGGGCGTTATCCGCCCTCCGCCGACGCCCGGTGCGCCTGCTGCGGGCGGGGTGAGGGGACGAGATCTCCCTCTCCCTTTCCGCAGCCTCCTTCTGCGAGACGACTGTTTCGCAGAAGGAAACCACCGCGTCCCAGGACTCCTCGCTGCCGACCATAGACTCGACCACGGCCGGCAGCGATAGGTCACTGCCTGCTCCTCAGATGAGGGCACGGCGTGGCTCCTCCCAAGCGGCACACTCTGCCAGCGTATGCCACGCCGTGTCCTCCCGACAGTCGACGCAGTGGTGACACCGAGCGTCCGGCTCCCTGTTTATGCGACACAGGTACTTCCCGAAGCAAACCGCGACAAGCCTAGCTTAACCTGATCGATCGACCCGTTCAGCTGTTATTACTTTCTCGTTATATTAATGCCGTATCATTCAGTCGATTTAAACTTATAATCAGAAGAGCCGAAAAGTTCAACAGATTTTCCCAACATTTCATGTTTTCAATTGATTATACTTTTTTTCCTTCATTATTATATAACATACAACGTGTAACGTTAAATGCGCAAAATCTGAAAATAGTTTGATCAGAATAACGAGCAGAATTAATTGAACCACTTTTTAATATAGGTCACATTTTTCAAAAAATCTTAGCCATGTTGCCATGTTTATTTATTAATAGGCCAAGCAAGCCAATGTCAGCGCGGCGCAGCGGCCCGGTGACGACTCCTCCCTCGATAAAGCGTCGTCGCAGACGCAACAAACGATCAGAATGGCCAGTAAAACTAAAAAAGCACATAACCCTTTACAATTTTTTTAATGACTTTTTTCTCTCTGAAATAGGTCAATTGAATTAAAAATCAGTTGGGGTGCGTCTGAGGTTTTGCGCATTTAACGTTACAAGTTATATAATCACTCTTCTAATCCCCGAAGAGTTAGCCAGTGGTATACCTATAGTACTCCCACATTTCGCCAGATATGTTTAACTCCCATGTAATAGAGGGCGAACCCATTGCCACTAACCCGGCACAAATACAGACTACGAGCTGCTACTGAAAATTCCAGATAGAAAAAAAGGATTGTGTGGTTTTTATGAGACCACGGTAAAAGTGAAACTTTTTTTCACATTATAAACATTTAACTAAAAACACAAATGAGTAATAGTCTATACACTACACGGTCAGCTGATGCGAACTATAGGCGCCGCCATATCGGCCTCGGCTGCTCTGACGAGCGCATTTCACTTTATCCCTACTCCGCGGCCAACCGTCACGCGACATGCAACACACAGACTAAAAAGTTTGAGACGATGTAATAAAAGTTTCACTTTAAAACCCAACCCTTTGCCCGACCCGGGAATCTAATCCGGGAACTCATGTTCAGCAGTACTGCTTGCGACGATTAGACCCACGAGGTAGTCAATATTGTCTGATAATATTATTAACCCTTAAATGCATGATTTATTATATCGTATTGCAAAAAAATGCTATTGTATAGGTATTTATCTATAAAAAAAATAAAAAATATATTATAATTATATAATAATTAATATTCATAGAATAAATATATTGTTTTGACAAAAAGAGGTGCGTTCAGAAACTCACAGCTATCACATTCTTAAAAAAATTAAATTTCGTGCTTTGTTGCCATATGGCAACATTATGCATTTAAGGGTTAAAGAGATTATCTTTCTGGTATTATCAGTCACGCAGATAATATCAGACGGTCTGCTTGACAGACATTATCTATGATACTCGTAACATCGACAGTGGTGTTATTATGCAGTTTGTGACTAAATTCAAGGATTCTTTTATTCCCGATGAACTCAAACAAAATTTTATTTCATGATGTAAGTCAGTACTTCCCCAGAAAATTCCTTTGTTTCCCAAAAATCTCAATATTAATTTATTTTTAAAGGAGCAATCAAAGAGCCGTCACGACACGGTCAAGCATTGCTTGCACCATAAAATACATTTCATGATTTGTGGTACAGACTCCAGCACATCAAGCTACTACAGTCTGTCAAATTTCTTTAATATATTTTCAACTTTATCGCTAAAGCATAAGGTTAAATGTTGATTGGGAAAATTTGACAGTTTCGGGTAGCTTGATGTGCTGGCGTTTGTACATGTGTCATCATCATCTGCCTGCCTTTTCCCAACTATGTTGGGGTTGGCTTCCAGTCTAACCGGATGCAGCTAAATACCAGTATTTTACATGGAACGACTGCCTATCTGACCTTCACATCCCAGTTACTGGGTAATACGATACCCCTAGGTAAGACTGGTTGTCAGACTTTCGGGCTTCTGACTACCCGTAACGACTGTCAAAGATCCACGAATGACAACCGGGACCAACGGCCTAGCGTGCTTTCCGAGGCACGGATGGGTCTCAGTATGTAAAGATGGTCACCCATCCACAGAACAACCGCGGCAAGCGTAGCTTAACCTGATCGATCGACTTGTGCGGCTGTTATTATTTAGCAATGGGCCTCTCGGCGTCTGTACATGTGTAACTTAGTTTATTAGATTAGGTACACCTGTGTATACCTGTGAAGTAAATAATCTCCTGGCCTGACAGCTCCCTGGTACATGTTGGCCCTGAAGGCGGCATTTTGGATTGCTGCCGCATCATTGCAGGCGACAAGTGCTGCGAGCACAGCGATGAGGATCAGGCACTTCATCTGAAATGTAATAGAGTACCAATTTAGTGATGGGTCCAATGTCGAAAAGTCTTTCAGTTGTGTTTTTTCTGAATATGATGCCTTTTTTGTTCAAGTAAATATTGCACTTTTCTATGAAACGGCAGATTTTTTTTTTGTTTTGATAACTGACGAAAACCTTCTACGCTAGGGAGTCCAGAATCACTTGATGAATTCATGGTTACAGTTTGCGTGTCGATGTCCCACGCCACCCTATTTTAGGGTGTGTAATGTATGATATAATAACAAATGCTCTAATTTCACTTGAAATAACGTTCATATAATATAATTTTCATATGCTATAAAATCATATAACCTAATTTCATTTGACCTAATGTTTCATATGATATAATTTTCATTTAATATAAAACATTTAGTATAACGTTCATTTTATATAATTTTCAATATGTATAATATTCTTTTTATATAACATTCATTTGACCTAATGTTCTTTTGACCTAATTTTCATGTTTAATGGTCACAGTTCTAACCTAACTCAAATGGCACCTAACTAAATCTTAAAATATTCAATGCATGGTCGAGGGTGGGCTTGGTCGACGGAGCCCCGCTTCGCGGGGCTCCTACTTCTGGATGGTTTATAAAAAAATAACCACGAAGGGGATGGCGGGGTCTATTCGCTCGCTTCGCTCGCTCACACGACCCCGCCATCCCCTTCTAACCTAACCTGTCCGAGTCGGGGTGCCCTAAAGTCCAGATTGCATCCAATTTCTACTGGTTACAATAGTTGAGGGTGGTAGGTGTATAGGGTATAAAGCGAAGAAAAAAAAAACAGTACAATATTTTTTTAATCATAACATAGCATCACATAAATATTACATCTTATTTCAGTCAGATTTTCTAAATTATATTAAAAGTTATTAGAGATTATGAATATTATAGTAAATGAATAATATACTACATGAATGAACAAATGTGCACTATAGGAAATTTTTATTATATCATAAGAAATTAGATAAAATGAAATTATATCAACAATTCATTATCTCAACTGATCGTTATATTAAACAAAAGTATATTAACTGAAATTAGGTCAAGTGAACGTTAGATTTTTTGTTATTATATCAACCGTTACACACCCCTATTTTATTTATTTATTTAATAAATGGGGCTTGTGACTAAGTAATAACAGCCGCACGGGTCGATCGGTCAGGTTAAGCTAGGCTTGCCGCGGTTGGTCCGTGGATGGGTGACCACCTTCACATACCAAAACCCCTCCGTGCCTCGGAAAGCACGTTAAGCCATTGGTCCTGGCTGTCATTCGTGGATCTTTGACAGTCGTTACGGGTCGTCAGTAGCCTGAAAGTCTGACAACCAGTCTTACCAAGGGGTATCGTGTTACCCAGTAACTGGGTTGTGGAGATCAGATAAGCAGTCGCTCCATGTAAAATACTGGTATTCAGCTGTATCCGGTTAGACTGGAAGCCGACCCCAAATAGTTGAGAAAAGGCTAGGCAGATGATGATTTATTGATTTAATACTTCAAGCACATAAATGTACAGAGACGGACTTAATGTCATTGGCATTTTCTACCAGTAACTCAGTTGTTAAAAACCATTAAATAGTAGGTACTTACATTTTCTGTTCTTTCTTTGTTTTCCTTTCCACAGTAGCTATCTCGTTTGAGTGCGGTGCGACAGTAAGTTATCTTCTTAAACAGATAGTATATATAGTTCACAGATACATAGCGATAAGATAATACTGTCACTGACTCATGAACAACAAGTGGCCGTGCCGCGGTTTCATAGAAATCTTTATCTCAATAGTATCAATATCATTGTTAATGGGAGGAAAACTTATTACAAGGAAAATAATTATACTTGCAAATTAATGTTGAGTCACTTCATGGTTAATATTTGCGCGTTACAGAGATGAAAAAAAAATAAAGAAACAAATGCTAGAAAATGACTATGGCATTTCAGTTTGCCTCCGATCGTTTGTGGGTTAAGTGGGTATTAAATAAATAAATAAACACTTTGTATTTATATATGTACAGTAGAAACTCGATTATCCGGC
This sequence comes from Eremobia ochroleuca, assembly GCA_949629135.1. NCBI lineage: Eukaryota > Metazoa > Arthropoda > Insecta > Lepidoptera > Noctuidae > Eremobia > Eremobia ochroleuca. The sequence goes on along the minus strand of OX451407.1, from coordinate 8,635,189 downwards.
CCTCAGTTATTACGGATTCGAGTTATACAGATTCGCGATTATCCATCCGGACTATCAACCACGACCAATACCTAAGTGCATACATATCGATCTCTTAATAATTTCTTAATAAACATTCATTTTCGCTGATATGTATTTGTTATTTTTAATAAACACATAACATTGTTTTTTTTTTTTAATTTGTTCTTTTTTATTATTTTTTTTTTTATTTAAGTGCTTTTTTAATTTGTTCTTTTTATTTATTTCTTTTATTTACGTGCTTTTTTTTTATTTGTTCTTTTTTTTTTTTTTTTTTATTTAAGTGCTTTTTTAATTTGTTAATTTGTTTTGCTAACATCTAGCTATTCTGTATAGTAATCTGTGGATAACGTCTTGAGTAGTGTATTTGTTACTTTTATTATAAGTTTCTATATTGTGTGCCTATTATGTAATATATTGCTGTTTGTTATTCCTATCAAATAAAATAGAAATAAAAATAAAATAAAATTGTGTATGTACTACATATGCACAAAACCCGCTTTTCTTCATACATTCAATTATCCCGATTTTCGACTATCCGAATCCCTAACGACAACAATTAGTCCGGTTAATCGAGTTTCCACTGTATAATAACACTAATAATGGCTGTTTGTGTATGTGAGTTTAAATGTATGTAAACGCACCCACAATACAGGAGAAATTCCTAGTGTGGGGCAACGTTTTTTTTTTTTTAAAAAAAAAAAGAAAACAAAAAAAAAGAATAATAATATAATAATAATATACATAAAACAGATTGTACTACATGTAACAGTTTTCACAAAGCGGGTAGTATTACATCTCTAGCAATCAAGTGGGTGACGTGCTGCTCTCCTTGCTAGGCTATGACATAGCCTGACTAAACAAAATAATAAAGCTGAACAGTTTGTTTGAACGCGATAATCTCGGAAACTACCAGTCGGATTTGAGAAATTCTATTTGCATTTGATAGGCTAGTTCTCGAGAAAGCTATAGACTATGTAACATCACGCTAGGACCCTTAGAAGTCGATCAAAAAGAAGAAAAGTCAGAATGAATGCTAAACGAAAAGGAAGTAATAGCGTGGGCAGGCGGTGCGATGCGACGCGATGGGTCGGGGAAGTCACAGGCAGAAGTAAGTAAATAAATACATACTTTGTATCTCGGTTGTGCAGTAGACTCGAATCCATCCGAATTTCGAACATTTTGAGACGTTTCGGACCGTCATTATCTCGATTTCGGATCGAATGTAGTACGCAAGCAGTGGACGCAAATGGAAGTGGGCTGGCCAAGTCAGTCGGATGCATACGGACAGATAGGACAGTCATTCCGTGGTATTTTTAACCGACTTCAAAAAGGAGAAGGTTATCAATTCGGATGTTTATATATTATACAGGGTTATTTTTAAAACACCAAAAACCTCTTAAGAGGTCATTGTACTCATCATTATGAACAACTTTTACTATGGGACCAAATCTGAAATCGCGAAAAAAAAATCAGCTGTTCCCTACATTTTGACGACTCGTACGAACGTAAGTGTAGGGAACAGCTGATTTTTTTTTCGCGATTTCAGATTTGGTCCCATAGTAAAAGTTGTTCATAATGATGAGTACAATGACCTCTTAAGAGGTTTTTGGTGTTTTACAAATTACCCTGTATATTATATACATTTTTTTTTTAATGTAGGTATGTTCGAGCATAATTCCGTCATATATGGACGGATTTGCAAAATTATTTTTTTGTTCGATAGAAGTTTATTCCGAATTGGTTCCATATAAATTTCGTAAAGATCTGATGATGAGTTTCGGAGACAGACAACGGAACTCTTCAATAAATAGCAGTAAAACAACTGCGATTGCGGCTATCGCATATGTATGCATTGTTTATGCAATCGCACAACACAACATCACGTCTGTACCCTATAAACGCAGATGCAGTACGCAGATGCGTTCAGTATAATACCGTACACCCTACCACATAGCAAGTAGTGTTTATATGAATTAGTGTGGGTTAGGTATAATTAAAAGGTGAAAAATATAAACTTTTTTATGAAAAAAAAAAAATATTTTTAATTTCGGAAGTCGGTTTCAAAAACGAAAATGCGGAACCAACGACACCGACTTACAAAATTAAAGTTATTTTTCACTTTGTAGTGTTTTTTTGGAAGTCGGTTGCTTTTTTTTTTAAAAAGTTTTCATAATTACATGGTACCTACGTTACCTTAATGCACAAAAAATATCCTCTATGAGCTGCCTTACCCATTAAAATTTAATGATTCTCAGATTCTTTAAAGTCAACAAAGTGGTGAAAGTACTTCTTGAAGTATGCTGAATAATTCAGACGGCGATATTTTCTTCTTTTACATTATTTAAACTAGATCGTAGGCTCGAACCGAGACAGGTTCTTTACTTTGTATAAAATATTTCATCACAATTTCTCTCAAAACGCTGAAGGAAAACATCGTGAGAAAACCGGCATTTTCTAGAACCAAAAATTCGAAGACATGTGACATCTATCAACCCGCACTGGGCCCGCGTGGGAGATTGCAGCCCATTCCCTCTCGAAGAGAGGAGGGCTGTGTCCCAGCTATGGGAAAATCACAGGCTGATTATAATATTATTTTCCGACTCCAATTTTCAATTTTCAACAGAAATCTTCCACAGTAAGTAATCTGGCATTCCTTTTAGAATGATTTAAAAAGCCTGTGATATCCCACTGAGGGGCAAAGGCCTCCCTACTCTCTTCCTAATTCTGTCTGTTCAAAGCTGCTAAGGACCAGTTCTTGTTGAAGGAGTCCAGCTCATCCCGCCATCTCCGCCTGAGCCTGCCGTGATGTCGCTTGCTATTAAGAGGGACCCATTGGGTCGTGAGTTTGGCCCATTGGCCGACTGACATACCCAGAATACTCCGTTCCATAGCCATTCCATTACTTTTAGAAACCTACAAGAAATGCTTATATGTAGTATTCTCATAATAATAATATGTTAATAAACCATCTGGGTGTTTCTACAAAGGTGTAATATTTGTCAGTCCTTGGCCTGCTGCCAGCGATGGCCGCCACCATTTGCAATAACCATCGCTGATATATACCGAGCTTTTTATTACGTAATTCGAACATGAATTTTATTATTGTTTTTATTGAAAACAGAATATTGCTGAATGATCTGTTAGAAGAGGGCCTCGTGGCTAAATGATAATAGTTCGTGGATGTGTGATCAAAATCAAAAGTCATTTATTCAAACTAGGCTGAGAATCAGCACTTTTTGAACGTCAAAATTACAAAAGACAGTCCCCCAAAACGCCCGCCCTTCACCAATTCCTAGTGCTTTCGCTGAGGAGAAGAAGTGGCGCAACAAACTCCCCAGCAGCACAGCTGTCTGTTCAGTTAGAAAATACTTGAATGAATACAATACAAGGTATGCAAAGTAATTAACGGAACACTAAATTAAATTATTTGCTATATGTCAGCTAGATCATTAGCGTTAAGTATATTTCGCAAATAAAATATTGAAGTTTCACATAAAAATAAACTCAAAATGCAAAATGTTGCTATTATTCGCCAAAAAAAAACTCAACATTTAAAATGCTATGCATGATTTGCATAATCATTACAAGAACTACGTAAGTATTGAAAAAAAATATAGTTAAAAGCTGTATACTGTGGTTGTTTCTATGTTTTCCGGTTTAAGTCATTGTTTTCGTTCATTATTGTCAGGAAATAAAAATCAAAAAAATCTTAAGCGTCTACACTGTTGACTGGACTATGTCTGGCTGAACTACATTCAGTAACATGGAAATGAGCATTTAACCCTTTCCAACCCAGTTAAAGTGATCGTGAATTTTGACTTTACAAAATTCTAAGCAAAAATGTAAACAACTTTAGCGGACGCAATCGGCGAAGATCTATCGTGAATCTAAATAAGAATGAGACAAAAATAGTTTTGCACTCTGCGCGCACGTTTCGTCCTGCCAGTTCGTTGAAACTCGGATGACGGATGACTGCGTTTTTTAATCCCGGTGCCTCCGCACATATACTCACGATCGTGCGACAAGCAAATTATTCCTGAACTGACTGCTGAAGACAAACTTGCATGAGATTTTTTTCAGTATTTTTCCCAGGACCTCTGAACACTTTCCAAGCGATTACTAAGTTTTTACTGACCTATGCGAGTTATTTTACTCTCCTTTGCAAAGGGATATATCCATCTAAGAGTTCATCATTGAAGAATGGCATTTTGCAAAAGCTCTCCAGCGTTAAATTCGTGTCCAAAGACGATGTGGTCACGACCGCCACTACCTACTGCGCGCGAAATTTGAAATTAATTAATTAATTCATATTATATTTCAGATATAGTCCATACATAATAAAAAAAAAAAAATTAAAATTAAAATCCATTAAAAAAAATAATAAATGTAATAAATGTCATAATTAAATTAAATACATAAATGCACTTATTAAATGACAATATTAATGGTGGGCCCACCTCTCAATTTAAATAAGATACTCATGAATGAATAGGTATTTTTATGAAGAATAAAACTTACTATTACGACTAAGGTTAAAAGTCAGTACTTTCGGAGTTATATTACCTATTATACTGCCATAAAAGTCAGTACTTTCGGAGTTATACTACCTATTACGAGTATACTGCCATAAAAATGATCCCAATCTAAGCAATTAATGATCCTAGTTTTATCATGATCATCATCTGCCTACCCTTTTCCCAACTATGTTGGGGTCGGCTTCCAGTCTAACCGGATGCAGCTGAATATCAGTATTTTACATGGAGCGACTGCCTATCTGACCTCCACAACCCAGTTCATTAACTGGGTAACTACCCAATGGTAATACGACACCCCTTGGTAAGACTGGTTGTCAGAGTTTCGGGCTACTGATGACCCGTAACGACTGTCAAAGATACACGAATGACAGCCAGGACCAACGGCTTAACGTGCTTTCCGAGGCACGGAGAGGTCTTGGTATGTGAAGATGGTCACCCGTCCACGGACCAACTGCGGCAAGCGTAGCTTAACCTGATCGATCGACTCGTGCGGCTGTTATTACTTAGCCACAAGCCCCCCGTACTTCATTATAAGATAAACATTACCCAGACTCAAACCGGACGGGACGGTTAGCGCAGTGGTTAAGCGATTGACTGGTGTCGAGTAGTTGTTCCGAGTCTGGCTGTTTGTGTATGTCGCACCCACAATACAGGAGAATTTCCTAAGTACTAACATTTTACCATAGTTTTATTAGTTACTAATGTTCCGCTTAAAAAGAAACCGACACCCAATACATTTATTTCCCACTCTCCTTTCGCATTTATCTCGTGAAAACGAAAATTACGTATCGCTAGTGACAATCCATTAAATATGGAAACCCTTCGTGCATCGGAAAGCACGTCAAACCTGTTAGTTCCGGCTGTCACTTGTAAATCTACAGTCCTTACGCGCAGTCAGAAGCCCAAAAGTTCGGCAACCAGTCATACCAAGAGTATTGTGTACCCAATAACTGGGTTCTGGAGGCCAGAAAAATATTGTTTACATATTTCATGTTAAAATTACGCATGTGAGAACGATGCAGAACGTTAAAAGCGTCCGTAATGAAAAGATTAAAAAAAAAACAATTCAAAAATTCAAAAATTCTAGCATTCGTGATTTAAAAACTATTTCTGTATTTAAATGTCGATTAAAAGAGCATTATCTTTCCTCTGTACTGTGAGTATTTCTATATATATATAATATGTATGTATATATATATATAAATATATGTGTATGTATATTTTAGCATTATGTATTTATTTAAGTATACTTATGTTAATTTTCGCATTATATGTGTAGGTATATTTAATATGTTACTTTTAGACTTCACACATTCTTATTTTTCTCTTCATGTTCTCGCACACTATTGTCTACATTTCTTTTTTACTTCTCCTTTCGCAGGTCTGCTGGAAGAAATTTCTTAAGAAATAAGCAGTACCTTTGTACTCAAATTTTTAAAATGTCATATCCATATGTTTTTTTACTGTGTGTACATAAATAATAAAATAAATAAAAGTAAATAAATAAATAAAATAAGCCATGGTAGCGAAACTCAGTGCGGGTTGCCTTTCCTAACCTATTTAATACAAAAAGTTAAGATAAATCTGCCAAATATCTAAGCAAAGCTGCCACATGAAATAAGCCCGTATATTATGTGTTATAAAGCATCTGATTTCACAAAGGTGTGTGATTTGTCAGTCGCTGGCCGACTGCCAACGCTGCCTGCCACAGTTTTAAACTTTATTGCAAGTAGAAGTATCGCTGTTGTATACGAATCTTTTTATTGCGTGATTTAAAATATATTGTTATTGGTACGGAAGATAAATTGCAGTAAATGTGGATTGTGGTTATGGATTTATGGCAGGCCTGTTGGTCTAGTGGTTAGTGGCTCTGATACGCAAGGTCGTGGGTTCGATTCCCACCCAGGACAAAAGTTTGTGTGATGAGCACGATCATTTGTTCTTTGTCTGCGTGTAATTTATCTATAATATGTGTGTGTTTAGAAATATATATGTATGTTTATCAGTTGTCTAGTACTCATAGCACAAGCTCTGATTAGTTTGGGACTAGACGGCGTTGTGTGAAAGTTGTGGAATATTATTATTGTTTTGGTACAATATTTTTCTTTGCATTTCTGAGTTCCTATTTTTGTGACAACACTGCATCCTACATTTAATAGCTACAGATAAAACGTCCCTTCGCAGATCATAAAAAATCTTTTGATTATATTTTCTACTAGCTTTTGCCTGCGCGGATGTCGGAAATAACCCCACATAAACGAGATACGGAGATAAAAAGTAGCATATATGTCCTTTCCTACGATGCCATCTTTCTCATTGCTAAAATCAAATCCGGTCAGTGGTTTAGGCTTGTCATCTGCCTAGCCTTTTCCCAACTATGTTGGAGTCGGCTTCCAGTCTAACCAGATGCAGCTGAATACCAGTATTTTACATGGAGCGACTGCCTATCTGACCTACACAACCCAGTTACTGGGCAATACGATACCCCTTGGTAAGACTGGTTGTCAGACTTTTGGGCTTCCGACTACCCGTAACGACTGTCAAAGATCCACGAATGACAGCCGGGACCAGCGGCTTAACGTGCTTTCCGAGGCACGGAGGGGTCTCGGTATGTAAGGGTGGTCACACATCCACAGGCCAACCGCAGCAAGCGTAGCTTAACCTGATCGATCGACATGTGCGGCTGTTATTATTTAGCCACGGGCACCTCAGTGGTTTAGGCTTGTAAAGGTAATATACAGACGAGAGTTACTCTCGAATTTATAATATTAGTATGGATGGATTAGTGTGGCATAGTATCGATTAGTATGTTTTAGTATGGATGTCAAGATGCAATAAGCATAGTAAGTAGGCATAGTACCTAACTCTGTTTTGTGCTATGATCGCCAGCTCACAGTTACTTCCTATGATTGATTCAAGTCCGTGTTTTTAACCCTTATGTGAGTGACGAGGTACCCGATTACCTAGCATTTTAAATTTGAAAATGCTAAAGGTACCCGGGTACCTCGACTTTCACATAAGGGTTAAAGTGAACAATGTTTGTAAGCCATGATTTTTGATCTTTAGTAAACTACTTTATTAGGTGAATCAAATATAAACAGGACTTTTTTTATTACTGGTCGCTGAGTGAAGTGACGCGCTTGGTGTTGTTGTATGTGTTAGGGGGGATCATCTAGGGGAGGGGGGTATACTGCTCCGGCTCACTTTAGTTTATTACGCGCCAAGTAGCATCATGTATGAGCAGGAGGTATATAAGTCTGTTGAGCAACGACTTATCATAATTTTTTTAACACGGGAGGGCATAAAACCTTCCGAAATTTTGCATCTATTGACTCTACAGTTCGATAAGAATACGCTTTCAAGAACTCAAGTGTAGGAATGGCACAAAAAAAAATTCAAGTGGAGGACGCCGTTTTCACACTGACCAGATAGTGGAATCATTTGTGTGCAATTGGCTAAAGGCACGACCGACTACATTTTACGATACTGCCATCAAGAAACATCCCCTGCGCTGGGAAAAATGTGTTAATAGAAGGGGAGATTATGTAGAAAAATAAAATATATTCCTTTTTTTACGAGTATTTATTTATTATTATTTAGTATTTATTTATTTACTAGCATCCGCCCGCAACTTCGTTTGCGTAGAATTCGGAATTCCCGCCGTTTAAATCCTATTACCCGTTTTCCCGTAGGAATGAAGCATTTTCCCGCGGTAAAAAGTAGCCTATGTTCATCAGGGATAATGTCGGCTTCTAATGGTAAAACAATTTTTCAAATCGGTCTAGTAGTTTCGGAGCCTATTCCATACAAACAAACAATCAAATCTTTCCTCTTTATAATATTAGTGTAGGTTTAACTATTTTATTTACCTAAGTTATATGTTAATTTTTCGAACAACCCAAATTTGTGCGTTGTGTGTATGTTGTATTTACATACAATTTTATGTAATAAATACCTGACTAATACAACTAGCAATATCGTGACAGAGCAAATTGCTCTGATTTTGCTGTTATAAAATTAATTCAAAAACACAGTAGACATCAGACACAATGCTAAGCAAAGCAAACTGTTAAGCTGAGCACTCATTATATAGGGTGACTGGTAATTAGTGACCGATATTTAAAGACATGATACTACTCCGAAAACGCGAAAAAAAATTTTTTTTTCGCGGTTTCAGGTTTGGTCCCATAGTAAAAGTTGTTCGTTGTCATGAGTAGAATCATGTGTTTAAGTATCGGTCACTAATTACCAGTCACCCTATAGTCGCGGCGAGCCGCAGTGCACTACGGCCCACTCCCTCTCACAGTCATGAGGCCTGTGTCCCAGCAGTGGGAACGTTACAGACCAATTATGGGCCGCAGTGTATTGGGAAATGCCCAAAAGCCAATTGTTCCAAACAGATTCAAATTCAGAAAAACTAAAAGTGACCTGCCGTGCGATTCTGTAACCATCTCACCGTGAAAGCTTGGGTGAAGTGAGCGTGGAGTGAGCTGTCATTCGCTAGGGATTAACACTATTAAGTGCTCACTTCACTTATGATTTCACGGTGAGATTTTTACAGAATCGACCGGCTGCAGTGCTATTTTGTAAAAATCTCACCGTGAGAATTTAGGTGAAGTGAGCGGGAGGTGAGCTCTGTCATTCCGTAATGGTAGGTATTGACACTATTAAGTGCTCACTTCACTTATGATTTCACGGTGAGATTTTTACAGAATCGACCGGCTTATTTGTGATGTTCTTCAGAAGGTCAGGTGCGTTGTACTCGCAATCGACGTGCGTGTACGACCAGCTGTATGACCGTGAACGAGACAAAAGAGTATGTCAGGATCGTAGCAGGTGACGTTCTGTAGTTTCTGCCTATCTCCATGGAAAGAAGGCGTGAGTTTATGTATGTGTATATTCAAGTCTCGAATTCTAATTGTTTGCAGTGTTCATAATCTCTTAAAATTTACATTCCATCGCCACTTAATCAGTTATCGACTTTATCGAAATGTGTTCTAAGTTCATTTTTGAATGACCTTTTGTAACAAAAAGGGCCTAATACGTATTTCGTTGCAAAGGAATTTGAACTTTGTTAAGTATGACATTCAGTTTGTTGTTCCATAGCTTGAAAATTGTCTCAAATTCCTGGCTCTAATGTAGATTTCGTACATTTTGTATGAGCCATTGCGCACTACAGGTGGACCGCATCGCAACGTAAATCAGTAGCAAAAATACATACATACATACCCAAAAATACACCTGGCGAGTGATCCACTAGTGCGTACGTTGTATAGTATTGTGGCGGCATCTACATCGTCACATGCGAACTGCGTGTCACACTGACGTCACGGAAAATCCTGCATCGCGCAAGCAAAGTTTACCGAGCAACTACCATTCACCCTGGGGTGCTAATATTTGACTAGGTCCAGGGAATGAGTAGAGCATCCCGACGGGTGTTCTCCCCCCCTTGGCTAGCAGAGGGGTCTGTTAGATGCCCACTAAAACCATATTGCTTAATTAACTACCTCCAACCGGTGGTAGCCGTCACCATATAACTGCAGCTCCTCCTGATGCTCTCGTAGCGAAAATGTGCGCGAGTATGTCGTGACGGCTCAGTGGTTAAGGCCCTGGCATGCACGAGGTTCAACTCCGGGCAAGTACCAGCGTAACTTTTTAATTCAAATGTACTTTCTGAATATATCTTAGACATAACCGCACCATCACAAAAAATTAAATCATTATATTTGCAAAAATATGAAAATAAAAACAATATTAGAAAATAAGTAAACTACTAAGTTCAAGTCAAAATTGGATCTACTATCGCGAATAGTTTATTTTTGTACAAAAGGCACAGATGATCTGTGTCTCTTTCCAAACACAAAAAAGTTTACACTTCAAATGCTCTCACGACACCGAACTTTGTCGTAGAGCAAATCTCGTAGCGCTACGCATTATGCTACGGCGTAGCTCCATGCTACGATCACAACATCTTTTAAAGACAAATGATATCGCTTTGCCTAGTGTGATTTTAGTTTATAAGTAAGCTTCATCATTTCAGCCGAAATACGTTCACTGCTGAACACAGGCCTCCCCCAAGTATCGCCAATTTGACTGGTTCTGTGCTTCTCGCATCCAAGGGATTGCTGCGGCCTCCACCGGGTCATCCACGGAGGGGTCATCGGTCCACCTTAGCCGTCAGCGGGGCAATTCTCATAATTTTAAGAACTTTCGCAGTCTGATCTCAGTGTCATGCAGTCAAAAATCCCTAATTTCCCTACATTTTTGACATTGATTGTCGCTGAGGTGAGATTTTGAACGGTTTTAATTACGAGAATTGACGTTCTGTTGTCCGTACTGACTCGTCGCCAATAAAATATCATGAATAAATAAATAAACGTATTTATTTAGAACGCCTCACATTAACAATTATGGTATATTTTATTGTAACTAGAAATAGAACGAAATACCTATAAGTGTACAAGGATATTTTGACGCACAGCAAGATTCGGAACTAACGCCGCCATCTTTTTTTTTTTGTCACTACAAATTCTTAAAATAACTTCACAAATGTTTACCAACAGCGCCCCCCTGTCAACGTCATTTGGACGCCAAAAGATCCTTGTACAGACGCCAGCACATCAAGCTACCCGAAACTGTCAGATTTTCCCAATCAACTTTGAACCTTACGCTTTAGCGATAAAGTTGAAAATTTATTAAAGAAATCTGACAGATTGTAGTAGCTTGATGTGCTGGCGTCTGTACATTCCTTTCTCAGCTATTTTACCACGGATTTTGCATCACTGCCCAAATCACAGTAATCTTTATCCTCATTCTTATAAGGTTGCTTTTGGGTTGCTGCCATTCACAAGTCTGTCAAAATCATTATGATCTTTATTTTCGCCTTAATAAGGTTGATGTTAGGTTGCTGCTGTCAGAGGTTAAAATAACTGTGAATGGACTGTAGCATTGCATATTATGTCTTAGAACTACTACACAAAGATAATTATCCGTCATGATCGTCTCCCTAACTATTAGCGCAGCCTATAGACGCATAGATGCTAATTGTATACGAGAAGCCACTTCCTCTAACTCCTAGAATATTGATGACGGCAAAGCTCTGTCCAAGTCCTCCGGATTTGATGGTCGGAATAGCATGCATGGTGTTCCCGACTCGAGCGACCTGGATCGAAGTTATATTGGTTTGATATGCTCCGCGGAAAGTTACATCTTGATCGTGAATTATGAACGCAGCAGCTGCAACGTTGTGTGTGATTCTGAAAAGGCGTAAAAGTTCATGGTCAGAGAATTGACAGGGAAGAGTCTAATCGAAAGTGCATTTTATTGATTTCATCATCATCATCATTTCAGCACCTCCACTTCGACCAGCATGTCGATTCTGTAAAAATGGCACCGTGAAAACTTGCGTGGAGTGAGCTGTCAGCGTCATCCCACTGATGCTAGGTATTGCAAACATTTACAATCATAATCGAGATTTCAATAATATTTTCTATTCATCATTTTATATAATTCCAAAACTAGTATTTTGAATTCAAATTCTTTATTGCAGACATGAGTCATTAAACATTACTATTTTATGGGATTTTAAAATAAAATAGCAAAACAGAAACTTAGTCAGAATATCAACTGTGTTTCTTTTTTTTTCTAGATTAAATCCCCACAAAATAGTAATGTTTTGACAGTTAAAATACTAACTTTGAAATTATATAAAATTGACAATAAAATTAACAAAAAAAATATTTTTTTAATCTCGATTATGATTGTAAATGTATGCTTGGTCAATCCCTAGTATCAGGTGGGATGACACTGACAGCTGACACCACGCTCACTTCACCCAAGTTTTCACGGTGACATGGTTACAGAATCACACTGCAGTTCTGTGCTTCCCGCATCCAGTGGGTTCCTGCGGCCTTCACAAGGTCGTCGGTCCACCTTGTGGGAGGCCTTCCAACGCTACGTCTTCCGGTACGCGGTCTCCACTCCAGAGCCGTTCGGCCCCATCGGCCATCTGTCCTACCCACTGCCACTTGAATTAATTTAATTGAAGTAAATGATTTGAGTTGGAATTTGAAATCCATTGCTAGTTCTCAGCGGTGATGGCAATATTTCACCAATTTGCATATTGTTCAATATAGGTACTAATAAATAACAGCGAAAAGCCCGCGGTTTCACTCGTACATCAAGGGCGTAACTACTTCGTGTACTCGGAAAAAAAGTATCTTTGTGAATCTGTTGTGTATGTGTGCGTGGCTGCGTCCACAATTTAAGTATTGACCTTACTGCGAATAAATCAGTGTGTCTTTTGCAAGCAATCGTTCCACTTGAGTACCCACAAACAAAAAAAAAATGTCGATTCACCAATTTGGAATTCTATCAACGTTTGATCATACTGTACACTCTTGGAAGACTTACAGGAGTCGACTGGCACAGTGGTTTATAGCGAACGAAATCACTGAAGTAAAGGACGTGACAGGAAACAAAAGACGTGCGATACTGGTGAGCGCACTCACGGATGGCACCTATAAACTCGCTTCGGACACAGAATCCAAGACATGACCTTGGGCCAATTTTGATTACTTCATTATATATTTTATAGTGACGCTGTTCTGTTGTAAGAGGAGTGATAAGACCTATTTTCAGATGCATGCTACCAACCTAGACACCAGTCTATCATCAGGACCGACGACTCCCACGCTCAGACTTTGTCGAGATGCTGCAATAGTCCGCTTTGGCACGCCATCTTCGTCATACTCAACTACGCTATATTCAATTTCGCCATTCTCAGCTGCCTCTGGTATTTCAGCCACTTTGGCCACTTCAGTTTTCTCTGGGACTCCAGGTACCTGATCGCTGACTGATGCTGCTGCTGCCGTTGCTAACAACGCGAAGAGAAGTAAGCTATTCATCTAGAATAAAAAAAATGTTAATTATTCTTCTACTCTCGCTTTGGTACGAAACATAAAAGGAATAAGCTCATAAACTAATTTACTTTAAATTGTATGTACTACCATGTGTTTACTGTAAAATGTAAAACTTGATGCAAATAAAATATTATTATTACCTATTATTATTAAAATAATAACATCAATACTTTATCTCAGATAATTTACGTCCATTGCCACTAACTCAACTTCCTACTTTAGGGTTATCTACTAAAGTTGATTTTTGAGTGACCATTTGTAATAAAAAGGTCCAAATAAAGGAGATGTTTCATTTTTGGCTAGCACTTGTACAATATATCAAAAAACGTGGAAAAAAACCCTGAATTTAGAGAAAATATTAATCTGTGAATTTGTGAATAACCCTTTGTGTACAAACAAACTAGAGTGTTTTCAATTATTGCCATTTGTTATCGTTATGGCCAATATGGCGGCATCCTGACAACAAACATGCGTTCTGAAACCAGAATAACTATAAAAAGGTATCACTGTATTATAAATTCATCTATTACACCTATTTCTAATGTGTTATTAATGGAAATATGTAAAAAATAATAATATCAATATAACATTTTGCTAATAATATCCTAGTTCGATTAATCATCTACTTGACCAGTGTACTTCCGAACGTTTTATTTTGACATACACTGTCTGTCAATGTCATGGGACTGCATCTCTAACACTTTTTCCGGGACTCAAACCCGGGGCCTTGTAGACAGCAGCACAGTCTACTAGAGACTAACAATGCATAATATAAATTGGAAATAAATAGCTCGATTTTGGATGCAGTAGTTCAGAATTGAAAATTACTGAAATAAGAACGCAAAAAACCTTACCTTTGCAATTTTTACTATGACTCGACCAAGTGCTTGGAGCGCAGGTTAATTAATACTATAAAAATACTTCTGAAGAAGATATTATTTATATTGTATTACAATCGATGAAAGAATAATAAGATTCTAATCTTATGTTTTATCATTAATTCCGTGTAGATTAATAATTAATTATTTTCGTGGTCCACTTAATTTTCATTGCACAAAGAAAATGTACAGACAGCGACAACAGACCATAATGATAATTTTGAAACGCTATTATAGAACATTATTATAAGTGTGCGAGGGTTGTGGCTAAGTAATAACAGCCGCACGGGTCGATCGATCAGGTTAAGCTACACTTGTCGCGCTTGGTTCGTGGATGGGTGATGTCAAGACCCCTCCGTGCTACGGAAAGCACGTTAAGCCGTTGGTCCCGGCTATCATTCATTGATGTTTGACAGTCTTTACGGGACGTAAGAATCCCGAAAGTCTGACAACCAGTTTTATCAAGGGTATCGTATTAACCAGTAACTGGGTTGTGGAGGTCAGATTGGCAGTCGCTCCGTGTAAAATACTGTTACTCAGCTGGATCAGGCTAGACTGGAAGCCGACCCCCAGATAGTTGGGAAAAGGCTAGAAAAATACTATTTATAAGAAGAAGATAGATATTGAATACTAGCTTCTGCGCGCGACTTCGTCCGCGTGATATTTGTTATTGCTCTGATCCACTCCGTCGCATGGCATCGTCTACCCGCGTCATTAATAATAATAATAATAATATGATATTCCACAACTTTCACAAATTATTAATTCACTTTATTACTTCGTTTTCGCCTAGCGTCCTTTCTGACTTTTGTCTTTTTGTTCGGCTTCTAAAGGTCCTAGCGTGATGTCAAATAGCCCTCAAGATTTGGGCCATCAAATGCAAAAAAAAAACCTGACTAGTAGTTCTAGAGATTAGCGCGTTCAAACAATCAAACAAAATCTTCAGCTTTAATATTATAATAGTATAGATAGATAGATATAGATAATCAACATTCTGAATAAAATATTGACAGTTTTCGCTGTTTTTACATTTTGTTTACGTTCTTAAAGACCTCGAGAAAGTGATTTAGCAATTTAGATATAAAGATAAAAACATTCGATGGTTATCTTATTGTTTTTTCCCTTTTTAATGACAATATAAATACCGATTTCTTCATTAGGCCTTTTTGTCGACATCAATCAGTACATCAAAGTAACAGTGAAACTGTAAAGGTAAGTGTTTTTATTGCCGTCACCACATGACGCTGGCAGAATAGTCGACATCGGCTCAGTTGCCATAAGGGAAAAAAAAAGGTGTTTTTATTGTCATACTTATTGTTGTCTTATTTGTGCTAAATAATAACAGCCGGTCGATCGAAGGATAAGCTACACTTGCCGAGGTCGGTCCGTGGATGGGTGACCATCTTTACATACCAAGAACCCTCCGTGCACCGGAAAGCACGTTATGCCGTTGGTCCCGGCTGTCATTCATGGATCTTTGACAGTCGTTACGGGTCGTCTACAGCCCGAAAGTCTTACCAAGGGGTATCGTATTACCCAGTAATCCCAGTAACTGGGTTGTGGAGGTCAGATACGCAGTCGTTCTATGTTAATTAATGGTATTCAGCTGCATTCGGCTAGACTGGAAGTCGACCCTAGCACAGGAGAAAGGCTAATCAGATTGGTGAGCTATTTTTAATATACTTAGTTCATTACGATACGAGAGGAAAAATACGGATCATTTTTTAAATTCCAGATGAATAGTTTACTTCTCTTCGCGTTGTTAGCAAAGGCAGTAGCAGCAGTTAACAATCAAGTACCTGGTGTGCCTGATGTGGCTGGAGTAGATAAACTGGCTAAGAAGGCTGAGGAATATGAGATTGACGAGTATGGCGTGCCATTACGGACTGTGCCAGAGTATCGACAAAGTCTGACCGTGGGAGTAGTCGGTCCTGATGATAGACTTATGACTAGGTTGGTACCATTAATCTGAATATAAAAATAAATAAATAAATAAAAATCATTTAATTCAGGCAAGACCTATAATTACATAAAATATATCACAATGCCTACTGCTACACAGAATACTCATAGCTCTGAAGAAAATTTCAATGCCTACACGGAGAGAAAAATCTTAGAAAAAATACTGTGCTGTCTCATAATCTGAGTGCATTTGAGTGGTAATGGAAAAATTACCTTGCTGGCACAGTAAAACTTCTTATGCTGTACAGACAAACTGTATTGGACAAATAGTGAATTTTTCCCAATCTCACTCATAAAAATTTCCTGTAGATGTCACTTGCACTCACTTTACAGTGACGAGCACAGTAATTTTCTAAGAATTTTCTCTCCGTGTACAAATAAAAGAATTGAAATATAGATAGATTTATTTATTCGCCTGAAATATGGTATTTTACAGATTTTAGAATACATAAACAATAGTTCTTCATATTCCGCCAACTTTTGGCATGCACATTTTGTGACTAAAAATACTAAATCAAGGATTGTCTACATATCAAATTACAAAATAATGTCAAAGAAAAATAATTATGTTACAAGTTGTCTAAATATCAACTTTAAAATGACAAGTAAAGAAATTAAGTTACAAAATAATGTCAATAGCTTAAAATAAAAATGTCAAATTTAATTTTCCGTGTCATGCAACTTCAACATATTTTGCCCTAGAATTCATACATTCCTTAATAGTATAATAGTAGATTATTAACCAAGGGGATAAAGCAGTGTCTTCTGTCGCGGGTGACGATTTAAATCGCGAGCGTAATGAAGGACTTGAGGTTTACTCCCGAGCGTAGCGAGGGTGTTAAAAACTTAAATCACGAGCGAAGCGAGGAATTTAAGACGAGTCCTGAGTGTAGCGAGGGATTTAAGTTCACCCAAGACTAAGACAGCTTTATCACCGAGGAAAATACTCTACTTTTCGTACCATTTGCGAAAAAGCATTTGCACTGATGGAATCCGACAATTCACTGTCACTGTCGCTTTGATTTAACATCGTAACGTATTTTTAGAACATTAACTTATTTATAAAAATAAATTAAAATAAACTTAACGTTTATGTATTTTAAGAAAACAAAAACGCGGCAAATTCCTAGACTAATATTTTTTTTCGGAAAAGCATAGGCATCAAGCTCATACGGCCTCGTCGGTTTTCGTAATTTTATTTCATAATCATAACTGCATAATAAATGCGTATTCCTTTTTCAAAAAGGTGTATAATGCTTTACATACAAACTCAATGGTGTATACACAGATGTAGTTCAGTATAAATTTCGATAAGTATTCCAAATTTAAATCACATTCTCCCCCTAGAGGATGAATGAAAATCAGTACAATTTTCTTTCCCTGTTTTTAACAGATTAAAAATGACTATTGTTATGTTCGCTTTTTATGGCATAAAATGTCACTTTTTTGAGCAAGTGGTACGAAAAAACCATTTTCGATAAGCCATGCTCTGAGATGCCTTTGAAATAAGCTGGTTCGCAGTTCTCTAATAACCTTCGGTATATTATTAAATATCTGTATTGCCATTTGACTAGGAAACTTCTATGTTACGGGTTTGGTTTTCGCATTTAGTCCTTCAAGTGGATCATTGTGCGTGGGCCGTGGCGGCCGTCGGTGGTTATTCCAATCAGCCCCCATCCATCCCTCCATCCCTCCATCCAATGGAAACTTTAAAGGAGACTTTATAAAACATGACAGCTCATGGATATTTTTAGTTTTCCGAAATAAAATGATTTTATTAATGATTTAATATTCCCTGTAGATGAACATTTTTTGATAGTGTAACCAGGATTTTTTATGACTTGATATAAAAGAGGATCCTTGCAGTTTCTTGCTCGTTCTACTCCATTGAAGTCTTCATTTAGGAACGAGCAACTAGCTTCAACTTCCTTATTGTTTAGTTGTCATCTGCCGGTGTCGCGGGCGCATCTTGATTAATGTATGTGTTGCCTTTGGTCCCTGGCCCTGACATCAAGCGCTTGAGTACGAGGCTTTTGGCTACATTGTATATTTTATGTCTTTTTTATTTTTCATTATTATTTTGTTTTCTATTTGTAGCGTGCGTTTTGTTTGTGCAGAATAAACGTTTTTTCTTTCTTTCTTTCTTTCTTTCTTTCTGGGCTCTATATATACTATGGCCACTTAATGATTCCTTATATCGAAAGCACGTCAATTCCTTAGCTAATTACGATATCTGCTAATAACGTATTCATTCTCTATACCTTGACATATGAACGAAACCGCGCGAAATGAACGCGAAGTGGCGCGGTTTGAACTGTCAAAATACCACGCTCGACAACCGTACACGGTCTGCACGTGGAAAGATTACGCGGGGAATAATAATTACCATACATAATTGGGGCCCTAACCAACTGACCGACTCTTGACAGTTGAAAAACGCCTGTAAATTATTTATCAAAAATCAATCCTTGACTTTTTATAATTTAACAGGATTACTCACGCAGTTGCAGCTGCTCCGTTCATAATTCATGATCAAGATGTCACTGTCCACGGAGCAGAATACTCCAATATAACTTCAGTCCAGGTGAGCCGAACCGGAACCACACAGCATGCAGTCCCGACTATCAAAGCTGGGGGCCTTGGACACAGCTTTGTCACCGTCAATATTGTGGGAGTCAGAGGTCGCAGCTTCGATTACACGATAAGCGTCTATTCATCTATTGGCTGCGCAAAAAGTTAAAAAGATGGCTATTTCAGTTTATGTAGGAGACGGTTATCTTGGTATGGTAGCCTGAAAAAATAATACGGGGGCAGAGACACCAGCGCGTCAATTGTAACTATGAATTGAGCACATGATTGAAGACCTCCTAGCGTAGACATTTTTCGACGGTTAATAAAACCAAAAAAATCTACTGTTTCATAGAAAAGTGCAATCCCTACGTGATCAAAATGTATGGAACAGCATTTTTTTTTTTAAATAATCGAAGGAATATTTCAACGCGGGAGGGTTGAGAATCAAGTACTGAAAATTCATGGTAGCAGGTTGCGCTTCGATGTCCCTGTTAGCCTGTATACCTAATTCTACTTGGTAGTTTAGTTTTTTAAGTAGTATCATCTTAGTATTTATTTTCTAAAGTTTGTTTCCTTACCAATATAATTTCTTATTAGTATTTTGCGTTACTAACAACGAATGTTTTTGAAATCCGAAGTAAAGAGGTATGATGATCCTCCACAGTAAAGAGAGGATCCTCCGACCAGACGGGGTTTGTGGTCTGGTGGGCAACTGCCTGACGATTGATGTCGGGACGTTGTATATATGCTAATTGCGCGGTAAACTCTGCTTGCGCGATGCAGGATTTTGCGTGCGTGATGTCAGTGTGACGCGTACTTCGCATGTGGCGGTGTAGATGCCGCCACAAATCACTGCCCTTGTAATATGCTTTAAATAAATTAGTGTAAAAATTATTTCTGTACTTTTTTTTTCATAATTTTATAAACGTGTTTTAAATGTATACTGATATTTTCCTCTGTTATACCATGTATGTAATACATATGGAATGCAATAAAGAATTGAGTATTGAGTATTAGTTTTAATACAGACCCAATCTGTAAACCATGTGAAATCTTGATTGGAATCAACTGAATAACAGTGAAACATTTATTTAGTTAACAGAGATTTTTACACAATAGACCGGCAAACATTGATAAGACCATAAATAATTACAGTAATCATTATTTTCAGTACCTTCTTAGACGAAGACCATGAAAGAAAAAAAATGCGTTTATTGGCATTACAACCACAAAAATACACCTTAAAACTATAAAAACCAGAAAACGATGATTATAATGCCAAAAGGCCTTTTTCTTTGGGTGGAAAATCATCCAATAACTTCATCCGCTCTGAGCGGAGCGGAGGGCGTGTCAGACTTTTACTGACTGAAACCCACCCGTGTTCCTTCAGTTGCATGTGCATACCAAAAGGCCCTCAGTTCAGCATAATGTCAGATGACAGAACGAGTAACATACGCTAGAATAATAAACACATAGAGAAGTGTGTGTCCGTTTAAATAAATTAAGAGAATAAATTTTAGGTGCAGCTGAATATCAGTATTTTACATGGAGCGACTGCCTATCTGACCTCCACAACCCAGTTACTGGGTAATACGATACCCCTTGGTAAGACTGATTGTCAGACTGTCGGGCTCCTGACTACCCGTAACGACTGTCAAAGATCCACAAATGACAGGCGAGACCAACGGCTTAGCGTGCTTTTCGAGGCACGGAGGGGTCTCGGTATGTAAAGATGGTCACCCATCCACAGGCCAACCGCGGCAAGCGTAGCTTAACCTGATCGATCGACTTGTGCGGCTGTTATTATTTAGCTACGATGTTAGAATGCCATTGTGGTAATGATACAGTATGTTGGAGAGTGATTTACTGTTGAGGTGATTTTGCCTGCTGTCGAGGTCTCTCCTCTGCTGGTGTTTGGTTGGTTTATTTATTTATTTATTTAAACTTTTCGCACACAAAAAGGTACAAAGGCGGACTTAATGCCTTAGGCATTCTCTACCAGTCAACCAAGGGTGGTGAAGAGATTAGATGGCAGGTGCTTTGTTGGTTGTTTAACCAAAAGCCCCCAAACAGGACTATCTTTTGCCAACTCCTCCCAACGAGAGGGATCCATATTGCACCTCTTCATGTCTTTTCTGAACGTTTTTGTTGGTGACTGGTATAAATAAAGATAATCCACAGAAAGT
This sequence comes from Eremobia ochroleuca, assembly GCA_949629135.1. Lineage (NCBI taxonomy): Eukaryota > Metazoa > Arthropoda > Insecta > Lepidoptera > Noctuidae > Eremobia > Eremobia ochroleuca. The sequence continues at coordinate 8,614,115 of OX451407.1, read as the reverse complement.
ATAATGTCATTTTTTAGTTAGACAGTAGGAATACATCAAATGACTCCCAGAAGTCTGTTTCGCGCAGTTTATCGTCCGTAAACTTCGATCTGGTAGTTATAACCACGGCTCCGAGCTGACTGAAGCCTGATAGTGACAAAGTTACTTCCAACTCCTCCAGCCCTGATGGATGAGGTGGCACCATGGACGGTTCCCACGTGCCTCACCCGGATCGCGGTTATCCGGAGGGAGTTAGTGCGGAAAGTGATGTCTTCAACATGAATCACGTTGTTAGCAGCTCCCCTGATGTGAGCGGTTCTGAAAACACATCAAATGCTCATAAAAATTGAAATAATTATTTGTAGTCCATAATGTAGCATTATACAACGTGTAACGTTAAATGCGCAAAACCTGAAAATAGTTTGATCAGAATAACGAGCAGAATTAATTGAACCACTTTTTAATATAGGTCACATTTTTCAAAAAATCTTCATTAAAAACGTTGCCGTGTCTATTAATAGGTCAAGCAAGCCAATATCAGCGCGGCGCAGCGGCCCGGTGACGACTCCTCCCTCGGTAAAGCGTCGTCGTAGACGCAAGAAACGATCAGAATGGCCAGTAAAACTAAAACAGCACATAAAACCTTTACAATTTTTTTAATGACTTATTTTCTCTCTGAAATAGGTAAATTGAATTAAAAGTCAGTTGGGGTGTCTGAGGTTTTGCGCATTTAACGTTACATGTTGTATATAAATAAACCAATTACATTCACTACATTATTTAAGCAACATATTTTTAAACGGCGGGAATCCCGAATTCTACGCAAACGAAGTTGCGGGCGGATGGCCGGTAAAGGATAAATTGCCTGCCTGGGCTCGGACCTTTCGTTTGGTCGAGTATTAGCTCGTGGGTTCGGACCCACGAGCTAAAACTCGCAAGTGCCTTGTTACTACTAGGCCAAAGCAGCTCGTCATAATGTAGCAACTCATTAGAATTGTCGTGTTTATCAAACGCTCACTATGGAGTGAAATTAAGTGTAATGCAGCGCACCTGGCGAGCAGCCTGCTGGAGCGGATGGTGCCCACGATCAGGTTGCGCCGAAAGGCAGCTGAGACTGCAGTCAGCGGCAGCAGCTCGGCCACGTCGCTCACGTCAACCTCCTCGTGCGTCACTATCATCTCCGGCGCCTCCACCACGTCATTGCTGACAAATCCTGCTGTTGCCGCTGCTGCTAACAACACCACGAGAACTAGGCTCTTCATCTGTAATCATAAGTCAATGTTTTATTTTGGTTCTGTATTATTTGCGTGTAAAATGAAACCTCCTTTGACTAATTTGCTCTTCTTCTCATAGGTTCAGATTTACTTCTGATGTCTAGTCACAAAAGCTCACCCTGTAAACCGCAGGGTAATTGCGTAACACACTATCAGTAGCAATGGGTTTCATTTTGACAGTTCAACAACATTCATTGCGTTATTTACGTTGTTGAGCAGACACATGTTTCGAACATATGGAGCAATGGATTAGCAATATGTTTCAAAATGATTCAAATTGAGAGTAATAGTGTGTTACGCAGCTATGGTGCAAGTTGACAGGGACATCGATGCGCTAACTGTGACTAAAATTCAGCACATGATTTCATACCCCAGAGTTAAAATCAGGGGCGTAGCTACTGCTGTATCAGCCGTATCAATGATACGGGGCCCCCGAGCTCCAGGGCCCCCGATACGACATGTGTACAATCTAGTAATAGGGTAATACCATATCCCTTGGAAAGACTGGTTGTCAGACTCTCGGGCTTCTAACTACCCGTAACGAGTGTCGAAGATCCGCTATAATGCCATCCGGAACTATCGGCTTAGCGTGCTTTACGAGGCACGGACGAGTCTCGGTGTCTTAAGATGGTCACCCATCCACGGACCAACCGCGGCAAGCGTAACTTAACCTTCAATCGACCCGTGCGGTTGTTATTACTTAGCCACGAGCCCCCCCCCCCACCTTACAAGTCAGTATGATAATTTATGTCTGTAATTTATTTATATGGTGTACATAATAAAGAGTATTCTAAAAACAATACCCTAACAAATTTTGATACAGGGCCCCTTTAGAACAAGCTACGCCACTGGTTAAAATGTTTATTCGTTTTTCTTTTTACTAACCGAAAAAAAATTTCAACTTAGGAGGATTCAAAATCATGTACTGAAACCATGGTAAACAGGCTTAGACGCGAACTAAAGTGGTGGTGTTTGTCTATAAAAAATGCAACAACAATAAAAAAAAATTGTGGTGTTTATCTATAACTAGCGACCCACCCCGGCTTCGCACGGGTGCAATGGAGAAACTGATAATTTTGGAGCCATTATTTCTCGTAAAAAGTATAGGATAAAAAATCGTTATTGTGGGTTATCTCTAAGAGATAGACATATACCATCGGGGACTTTTTTGTAGACCTTTTTAAGGTGTACAATACTGTAGTACATTATTTTGATCTATATCGACGGGTTTAGCCAGCGTTTACAATGTAAGCGCAAAAAAATGTGTTTATTTACGACATTACATTAGAAACCTCTAAAATTATCAGTGTTTCTCTACTATATTATGCATGTATTATACATATAAACCTTCCTCTTGAATAATTCTATCTATTAAAAAAAAACCGCATCAAAATTCGTTGCGGAGTTTTAAAGATCTAAGCATATATAGGGACAGACAGACATGGAAGCGACTTTGTTTTATACTATGTAGTGAAAAATGCACTTACCTTGTAAATGTGACTACGAAATGATTCTCAAAACACTTCAGTTGACTCCTTTGAGTTCACTGCTACTATAATTGCCTTCCTAAGGCAGCAGTATTTATAGTAGAGATGCATTAATTATAAGAAGATTATATCAGTTAACTATTAAATAACAACGGTAGGTAATGACACCGTCTTTGATTATTTAAAAATATCTGTAATTTATACAGCGGTTGTAAATTAGCACTGATAGATTCCTATCGGTATGCGATAATATTAATGGATATCAATATAACGAAAATTTTTTTTTTTTTTTATTACGCAAGTACTTAAAATACCGAGACCTCTCCGTGTCTCGGAAAGTACGTTGAGCCGTTGGTCCCGGCTGTCATTCGTGGGTCTTTGACAGTCGTTATGGGTCGTCAGAAACCCGAAAGTCTAACAACGAGTCTTACCAAGGGGTATCGTATTACCCAGTAACTAGGTTGTGAAGGTCAGATAGGCAGTCGCTCCACGTAAAATACTGGTATTCAGCTGAATCCGGTTAGAAGTGAAGCCGACCCCAACATAGTTGGGAAAAGGCTAGGCAGATGATGATGCTGATAGATGTTCTATATTCAGGAGTATGAGGTTTTAAAGTTCCTAGAGTGATGTCTTTACATCAATCTACCTAAGGTACAACTAGCTCTATTCTCGTAACGCAGAGGTATTTTCTTTATTTACATCATAGAAAATCAATACATTTGCAATTTGTTTACTTTTTTTTTTTTTATCAAGACAATCGGCTTACATCTAATTCTTACAGTTCAATAGAACCAACAAGGAATTCATCAAATGACTGCAGAAGTCTGCTTCGCGCATTTTATCGTCCGTAGACTTCGATCTGCCGTGCGATTCTGTAACCGTCTCACCGTGAAAGCTTGGGTGAAGTGAGCGTAGAGTGAGCTGTCATTCGCTAGGGATTAACACTATTAAGTGCTCATTTCACTTATGATTTCACGGTGAAATTTTTACAGAATCGACCGGCTGTTAGTTATAGTCGCGGCTCCGAGCTGACTGAAACCTGACAGTGACAAAGTTACTTCCAACCCAAAAAAAAAATCCATAATATCGATGTTTGCTCTTTCTGCTGGCAGATTCAAAAATGTGGTACTCAAAATAGTTAGTCAATTGTCATTTTAATTTTAATTATATTTGCATGCCTTCTTTTTGCTGTTTGCTAAATTTACTTTTGTTTTGCTATTTAAGAAAACATTTCTTGTGTTAACTTAAATTATTGTAGTTTGTAGGTTTTAGTTTAAATAGCATGGTTTGTAAAGATTTTTTTTTTGTATGTGTATTCCGTGGAAAATGTAGTTGGTTACACATTTGACGGTATCTTTTTGTATTTCTTTCTGCAATATATAATGTGTCACTGTTTGTTTTCCCTAATAAATAAAATAAAACCCCTCCAGCCCTGATGGATGAGGTGGCACCTTGGACGGTTCCCACGTGCCTCACCCGGATCGCGGTTATCCGGAGGGAGTTAGTGCGGAAAGTGATGTCTTGAACATGAATCACGTTGTAAGCAGCTCCCCTGATGTGAGCGGTTCTGAAAACACGAAAAATTCTCATTAAGAGAAAAATATTTGCAGTCCTTCACCACAAAGTAGCATAATCAGTCCAAACCATTCCCACAACTGGGACACAGGCCTCCTCTATGTGTGAGTTAGTGGACTACAATCCACCACGCGGGCCCAGTGTGGGTTGTTGATGTCTCATATCTTCGAATTGTTGGTTCTAGGTTTCTGCACGATGTTTTCCTAAAATAATTTACATAACGTAAAGTAACTCCTTGGATCGAACCCATGACCTACAACTCATACGTTGGCGCCTATATCACTGGGTAACTACTACTTTCATCATGCTCTAAATCTCGCAGGCATATACTAGCTCTATAATCTATTTTTTACTGACTTTTTCATTCTAGATCAAATAAGAAAGGAAGCCTCGATTATTAGACTATCCATTTATTCTGGAAAATTATCTGGTAGGTACATTGGGACAAGAGGACCTTTGTGATTATACATATAGTTTACAAACAGGCTCACATCTTTCTTATCCTTGACCGCGCATTTTATGAACAAAGTATTATTGTGAAAATAGTTTGAATACTTAAAAAATTGTGGATTATTTTGCAACCAAACGATTTCATAAGTTTGGATATAGAACAAAACTCTGATTCCTGTCATCAGTCTTAACTTGAAGAAATGTGATACGAGTAAACAAAAACAAAAGTTTAAATTTTTTATTAAGAAAAAAAAATAATACTAAATTAATTATAATTTTATTTTATTTAATTATTTATATTATTATTATAATTCATATTATTATTTTATAATATACAGGGCACATCTTTTTTTTATCAAAAATATCACATATAGAAAAATAAAACCAATAAGTTCGAAACCTATCTAAGTTTCCACTGAATTTATCCGACATTCTTTTGCGCAAACTATCTGACATAGACTTGAATTCTATAGTTATATCCGCGGCTTGTAGCTGATCGTATCCTGATTGTGACAAAGGAGCTTCCAATTCCTCCATTCAAAATGGATGGGGTGGCGCCCTGTGAGGCCCCCAGGCGGTTCACTCGGACCGCACTCACGCGCCGGTTCGTGCGGATCGTTATATCTCTAACGTGGAAATGATTCGCGACACCGTTCGCCCTGACCTCGCTACTGTAAACATAAAAATTGTCATAGTTAAGAAAAAATGCAGCAGTGCTATTCTGTAAAAATCTCACCGTGAGAACTTAGGTGAAGTGAGCTCTGTCATTCCCTAATGGTAGAGATTGTGTTAAAGTGTAAGTGCTCACTTCACTTATGATTTCACGGTGAGATTTTTACAGAATCGACCGGTGGTTTATCTCTTGATATTGCCAAGTATGGAACAATATTTCCCGAGCCAACAATGTTGTTGAGGCATCCAAATCTGAGTCACCACTATTCTCAGCTATGCTATAAAATCCCCGAGGCCTATTTGACACTGTGAACCATTCCATTCCTAGATATGATTATAATTACAATGTTCTTTAACATTTAATAATAGTAATAATAATATTCCACAACTTTCACACAACGCCATCTAGTCCCAAACTAAGCATAGCTTGTGCTATGAGTACTAGACAACTGATAAACATACATATATATTTCTAAATACAAACATATTATTATAGATAAATTACACCCAGACAAAGAACAAATGATCGTGCTCATCACACAAAGATTTGTTCTGGGTGGGAATCAAACCCACGACCTTGCGTATAGTAGTCAGGGCCACTGACCACTAGACCAACAGGCCTGCCAATGTATGAATGTTATTCACTTTATAATTTTTTTTCTTTGTCTTTATTTGTTGATTCACTTTATAATTTTATCTTCTGTAGATGGTTACTTACTTGTATGCCAGTACGGCTCCAGCTGTCGATCCCACGTTCAGACTACGCCGAGTGGCTACTGCAGTCTGAGCCGGTACGTCAACCTCGTCAGTCAGCTCTCTCACGTCAGTCAGCTCATCCACGTCAGTCACAACCACCTCTGGCAACTCGTTCACGTCCACGTCAGCCACTTCGTTTCCGTCAGCCACCTCAGGCACCTCCACCACGTCAGGTACTTCTTTGTTGAGTACCTGAGCTGATGCTGCCGCTGCTAACAATATGACGAGGAGTACGCACTTCATCTAGAATTATTTTATACCTTTTGTTTAATACCAAATTAGGTAACACCACAATTAATATGCTTAGGAAAAGTTTTTTTTAATTGATATAATATAATAATAGATAATATTTAACAATATTTTCTTTTATTTATAAGCCCTGGCCTACGTTAAAAAAATCATTTACCTTTTCAATTTTTACTTCGACTTAATCCACAAAATAATAAAGTTATCTCCTTGGAGTACAATGTGTGTATAAGTTGTATTCTGAAGGAGCCAGTATTTATAGTGAAATTTGAAAGCGAACGCTTAAGATAAGATAATATCTGACATATATTTCGGTTATTTACATCCAAATATAATATGACAACTAATCAGTGACGTAGTAAACAATAAATTAGATGACATCGATTTAATTATAATCATAAGATTGTATCTCTTACTCATGCGATAACATCAATAACATTTTTAAAGGAAAATCAACAAAAACAAATCCAATACATAAGACAGCAATATCATGACTTATAATAATTATTATGTCCATGGGCGTCGTAATTTTCGACTATATCTAGTATAGAAATCCGACCAACTAGCGTTAACGCTACGCGCTACGAGTTGCTACGGCGTAGCTACGATCGCGATATGATCTCCACGCCTTTTAAAATAATTTTCTTTGTAAAGGCAGTTCCAAAGTACTTATTAATATTTTAATTTCAATTGAATGTAAATAACCTGATTCATTTGACAGAACTAAACTAAAATGTATCTTTTGTCCTTTTCTTAATAAAATAGAAAGAAAAAGATGCATTGAACTTAAATTTAGTTTAGTTTGTGAACAAGGGAGTCAGCACTAATGTCTATTTACTCCACAACGTAAACTTTTTGTCTTCCACTAACAATATAAGCAAAACTCATTAGTAACTTCAAATAATATTATTACTTAATTTATTATTACTTAAAAGTTTAAAATTGCATTATTCCTTTCCACAGACTAAAAACATTACACTGTGACAACAACACCAGTAGACCAAAGCACAAAAGTTATTCAGCCAGTATTCATTCTAACAAAGAACGAAATTCATATTTCAAAATGTATAAAATTCTAAATTTAATTCGAAATCCAGACAGAACGGGGCGACGCGGACGGGCGTTCTAAGTTTAAAATTGCTTCCCATTCAGGCTCCCTGAACAATGGCCGTTGCAACGTAAACGGAAAGTACGGAAGTAAAACCTACATTTATATAACAGAGAACTAGAATTTAGTGTCAGACTTTTGCACTGATATTCTTTTGTATCGTATTAGGGTTATTTCCGAGGTATTTCACATTCAATAGTTAAAGATTTAGCGATATTTTATTAGCTGGCTTGTTGAGAAAGTTGTGGAATTAGCTAATTAACTTGTTGTTTTTATGAAGCTGAAAAGCAATGGAATTCAACGATGCAGGCAGAAACAGAGCGTTATGTGAAAATATCCGTAGCGATGAAGAATTTTTTTTATTTATTGATTTATTTTTACAAAAACAAAAGTATAATATTCTGTTTTTTTAAACTCCGTTTAATGTGTGTCATAGAATACGTATGTACTATATAACAGTATACAGTGTAGTATATTAAGCTCCTCGTTTTTAACCATGGAATTAGTATGTACTATATTTTTAATACAGTGCAAGTGTGACATTGCGTTTAAAAGACGGTCCAATCGGTTCTAACACAAAGAAGTTCCTACTATCTTCACTAAAAACTCGCCTCTCTTCTTTCACAGGCGGTGTCAGATGAAATGCTGGTCGAGCTGAAGGCGTGCTTCATGGAGGCTTACGACGACAATCAGGATGGCAAGATTGACATACGAGAGGTAAGCGTATGACATTATTTTAGAAACTAATAGGCCTAATCAGCGCAGATCGACGGAGTAACAACATAGAGCAGTTTACTGGTTGCAAGGAACACTGAGCGACGCGTGGACCTCACCAAGGCGCCACGTTTCTGTCGGACTCTGAGCGCTTCTACAAGTACGGCGCTCGACGATATTTCGCGCTGCTTTGGGCTTTTATGGCGTCAGCGGAAAGCTAAAAACAAAATAAAATTACTCGCTTCGCCGCCACTTCGTCGGTCTGCGCTGACCCAATACGTCGTGGCACCCTCAGCGGCCCTGACTACTGGCCACCGATAAGAAAGAAAAAAAAAACCGGCCAAGTGCGTGTCGGACCACGCACAATGAATTGAATTAATTTATCCCAAGAACAAACTTAACATTGTAGTTAAAAATCATGCTCTCCCATACATTGCAACGGCAAATGTAAGTTGGTCGACAATTACTCGTAAAGTTGTAAAGCCTACTTAACTATGATACTTTTCCTTTTCATTTCGTTATAACCATATATACTGCTACCGTGATTTTTTTCACATATCCAAAAATAACCATTTAGCTGCCAGGGGGAGGGGGCGACACTTGACTCTAATAAAAATTAGCACTTAAAGCTTAATACTTTACAAACGGATCTCTGAATAGAAAAATTATTTTCGCAAACCCGCAATATGTTTGAAAGACCTATCCAACGATACGCCACACCATGGGGTAGACGAGCACAAAAAAAAATATCCCACTTTACGTGTAGAGTGGTGCCCTAAAAATGTTTTTTTTTTTTTTCATGATTTTATTTTACTACTTTGTCGGCGTGATTAATATGTATATCCATGCCAAATTAAAGCTTTTTAGTATAAAGAGTCTCTGAGATAAGCTGCGGACGGACGGACGGACGGACGGACGGGCAGACTTACGGATGGACGGATGGACGGACGGACGGACGGACAGACGGACATGGCGAAACTATAAGAGTTCCTTGTTGACTACGGAACCCTAAAAATGAGATTTGAGAACAATGGGGGAGTTTGGTACGCCACTTCTTCCCAGCTAAAGCACTAGAAAGCGTTGAAGGGCGGGGCGTTTTAGTGGACTGTATTATGTAATTTAAACGTTCAAATAGTGCTGATGCTCACCACTGGGATCAGCTCACTTGAAGAAATGACTTTGATTATGATTTTGAATGGTCATCTCACAACTATTTTACATCACTTAAAATCACAGTGATCTTTTTAAATTTTCATTGCTATACAACGTGTAACGTTACCTAAATGCGCAAAACCTGAAAATAGTTTGATCAGAATAACGAGCAGAATTAATTGAACCACTTTTTAATATAGGTCACATTTTTCAAAAAATCTTCATTAAAAACGTTGCCGTGTCTATTTATTAATAGGTCAAGCAAGCCAATGTCAGCGCGGCGCAGCGGCCCGGTGACGACTCCTCCCTCGATAAAGCGTCGTCGCAGACCCAAGAAACGATCAGAATCGCCAGTAAAACTAAAACAGCACATAAAACCTTTACAATTTTTTTAATGACTTATTTTCTCTCTGAAATAGGTCAATTGAATTAAAAATCATTTGGGGTTTCTGAGGTTTTGCGCATTTAACGTTACACGTTGTATACACTGGACAGAATAGCACAATCAGCCTATAATGTGCCCATTGCTGGGACACAGGCCTCCTCTCTGTGGGAGGGAGTGGGCGATAATCCACCACGCGGGCCTAGTGTGGGTTGGTGGATGTCATATGTCTTAGAATTTTTGGTTCTAGGACATACCGGTTTCCTCACAATTTTTTCCTTCACCGTTTTACACACAGCATACCTACAATAGATCGTAAACTTTCGAATAGACAACTAATCGATCCCACCTATTTGATAAGCGTCCTATTATCAAAATAACTGGCAGTAACAAATGATTCACAGATAAACTTAATATTACGAAGGGACTTTACCTACCGTTATAGATTTCTAGATTATACGAGTATCATTATCAGTAATTAGTTTCAATAATTTATGACACGGTTCTTGCTTTAATTTTTGTTACTAAAGATTCTAGGGTTATAAGTGTAAGCGGGTGTGTGCCTATGACCATGCGATATAGGTGAAAACTTACGACTGGACTGGAGCCGAGTATACCCGATTCAGCGTCACCGACCCGAGCGTGACGTTCAAACTACAATTTTAATCTTAATTTATTCGTTAATCGCAGTTTGTTTCGCCAGTTACTCAACTGAACCGAGCGCTCGGCGTATCCTGGACAGTCACACCCAACACCCTATTTGACTAGCCAATTCTTCACTTGCGGTGGTAGGGTTAAGGTCCGCCTGGTTTGCGACCACCCGCCCACCGGAGTCCGGCGTCAAGCAGCCTGCTGTTTCATCAATGCGTGGGAGTTCTAGTGCCTTAGGCATCTTCTGGGCACGCTCGTTCCATCATAGACCTCATCCATCGCTGTCCATCTGGCGTGATCGAAGTCAAGAGTGGACCCATTCAACAATAAAAATAATAATGCAGCGTTACAACTGAAGTGGAAAAATGTCAGCTAACTTTTGGAAGGCACTGTATGTAATTCTTCTACAATATTGTGGTACTCCGTGATGGTGCCTGCTAATGGTATCTAGATACGTGTGAGCAAGCGAGATGCGGGACGTGACTGCGCATGTCGATTGTTTTAATGACTAGGACCGTGGTCAACGGAACGTCAATGAGAACGAGTTGACGGAGGAATCACTACATAGTATAAAACAAAGTCGCTTCCCTGTCTGTCTGTCCCTATATATGCTTCGATCTTTAAAACTACGCAACGGATTTTGATGCGGTTTTTTGTAATAGATAGAGTGATTCAATAGAAAGGTTTATATGTATAATACATGCATAGTATAGTAGAGAAACACTGATAATTTTAGAGGTTTCTAATGTAATGTCGTAAATAAACACATGTTTTTGCGCTTACATTGTAAACGCTGGCAGAACCCGTCGAGATAGATCAAAATAATGTACTACAGTATTGTACACCTTAAAAAGGTCTACAAAAAATTCCGTGATGGTATATGTTTATCTCTTAGGGATAACCCACAATAACCATTTTTTATCCTATACTTTTTACGAGAAATAATGGCTCTAAAATTATCAGTGTTTCTCCATTGCACCCGTGCGAAGCCGGGGCGGGTCGCTAGTAATAAATAAAAAATATGGAAAAGCTTTTTGTTTTTTAATAACCGACGAAAAATTTCAACGCATGGGTTTCAGAATCATGTACTGAATCCATGAAAACAGGTTGCCCGTCTATGTCCCCGCCATCCTGTAGAGTTTGCTCTCAATTGATTCCTCGTTACAATAACTTACGTAACCCTATCTTTTGTTACAGTTAGCACAGCTGCTACCCATGGAGGAGAACTTCCTTCTACTCTTCAGGTTCGACAATCCTTTGGAGTCCAGTGTGGAGTTTATGAAGGTAAGTCCAGTCCAGTCTAGAGGCCCCACCATGTACGCGCAACGTAAACGTAACGTGATCAGACGATGGAATTATTCTGGATTTTTTTGACGGAAGTTTACTCTGATCGCTTTTTGTGATGTTTGTTTTCAGATTTGGCGAGAATACGACACTGACGGCAGCGGGTACATAGAGGCTGATGAACTGAAGGTAAATAAAGACGTATTTTAAACTGGTCGACGAAATGTTGCGCGACTGTCTTCCTCCTTCTACAGTCTTGCTTAGTCAAAGAGTTTTTATCGGCTTAGTTCTCATACACTTGACATACGTCAACGGCAGAGGTTACTGCAGCCGTCGACGAGTGTTGACGCTCGCCGCCAACACGTGTCGCTCGTGATCACTTATTCTCTTGTGATCTTTGAATTGGAGATTTCTTTTATTACTAACATTTTTTTTACGGCTTCGTCCGCGTAAAGGTGGGAAATTATCCCACGGAAACGTACTAACAGGATAATAAGTAGGTATCCTATTTCCTAACCCAGTGCCCTAATTGACAACACAATCAATCTCAATCTGAATCGTTTGAAGGATATTGGCACACTTTGGGTACGGAACCCTAAAAAAGCAAAGGTGCCTTATTCGATAGGCATCTTCAAGGCGTTTCAAAAACCAAATACAGTTTCGTGTGCTGCAAGACATTTGCTGCATCACACAAAGTCAGGGGATCTACTCTCTAAGTCTCAAGTCCGTAGATTCGGCCCTAGTTTAGGGCGATTCATTCTCCGTATCACCTACGGACATAAGTTTAGTTTGGACCCGGAACTAAAAATAAAGGACATCACGATTTGACACCTGTCCCTACTCCCGATGTGTTTTACCTGTCCGAAAAATTCTATTAATTGGAAGTAGGGTGCACTCTGAACTATCTACTACTTACGGATCGGATCGTTGATAGATTTAGAGAGTAGGCGCCTAGACTCTTTTGCAGAATATTTTGTATTTTAGTCTGGAATGCACCGCATTCAAAATTGTGTTGCTGCCTGAATTCACCTTGCAATTAGTCTGGGACGTCATGTGTAAATATTTTAGAATTGTTCGTACGAGATGGCTACGTTTAATTTAATTGTGTGTCTGGATGCGAACATTGCCCTTGGGGGCAGAGAATTGTAATTTAAAATGTTGTTTGGTTGGTCTTGTTGTGTTTTGCTTTATTTTAGCCTACGAACGTAAGAATATTGCGGCGGTATTTTATCGCGCACTGGATTTTCAACTCTCGGTGTTGAGCCGAGCGTTGAGAATCAAATACAGCGTATCCCAGCGCATCAAAAAAACACTGTTGGATTTTCGACTGTTGGTGCTAAGTGCGCTGAAAATCCAGTGCGCGAAAGAAAATTGTCGTGGGAAAAAGGTGTTCATGTGAACCTGGCCTAAAATGAGACGACCCGCACCCTAATTGCGTAACATACTTTCACACGCTAATCGATTGCTTGATACATTTTAAAAATCGTAGGCTCAACGCAAACTCTAAGCATTTATTTCAATTAGGTAAACCATTTATAAGCACTTTTGAATTGTCAAAGGAGTCGATCATTCAGAAAGATTAAGCTAGTTGCCCATTAAAAAACGTAGTAGGTTCTTGTGGAGAGGTACGGGCAAAACCCCGTGGACCAGCAACTTAAATAGTTGTTAAACTGTCAAAACCGAAAACCGTAAGGACGACATGGATATTGAACGTGAACGTAGGGCATTGTCCGTGAGAGCAAACATGATTGCTCGCAGGTTTGCCCGATGTACAAATGAGGTAAAATCACTCTCTTTAGAGCCTTCGGTACATTCTTTCACATCTGCAGCCTGTGGGCGGTCTGTACTCAAAAAGCGTACAGTGCCCTACGGGTGCAGTACAATAATGCGCTTAGAACGATGTTGCGGCTGCCCCACCACTGTAGTGCTTCACGTATGTTTGCTACTCTGCGCAAGCGGTGCGCGTCAATGCTCAACAGTGTTTTAACAGTGATAGCCAGTAGACTTGACTGTCTATACGTGGTTCGAGGTATTAACCACGACCCACGAAGGTTGAGGAGATCGTAGAGTACCTGCGTGTGAAGACCAACTGGGCTTTGAGGGTCGAGAAGTTGGAGCCGCGTCACAACACGAACTTCAAGTCGTTCGTGGTGCGTGTTCCGACACATCATCTCGGGAAGTTCGTCAAGGAAGAGTTCTGGCCGAAGGGTGTTGTGTATCGCCGGTTTCGTGGCCGGCTACATGACACCAGTCAGCGAAACACGACGCCGACACTTCGTGTGCAGTAGTATAAGTTTGTTATGTTGTATTTATTCATAGTATTTTTAAGTTATATTATTATAGTATTGTATTTGTGATCATTTTGTATGTATTAGTATTAGTTTTTTATTTTTTTGTTAGATTAGTTTTGTATGTATGTTTGTAGTAGTATGTATTGTTTTTTCTATGGGCCTTAGTTGCCTGAGATAAAGGAATAAATAAATAAAAATTAATGCTCACATTAGTATTGATACCTCGATTCACGGGTCAGGCAGGGGGCGAGTATATTAAGGTTGTTTTACTAACACTAGTTATAAGTTTTTATACTACTAACAAATTGGATCCTGGTTATCACTACATAGTATAAAACAAAGTCGCTTCCCTGTCTGTCTGTCCCTATATATGCTTAGATCTATAAAAGTACGCAAAGGATTTTGATGCGGTTTTTTTTAATAGATAGAGTGATTTAAGAGGAAGGTTTTTATCTTTAATACATGCATAATATAGTAGAGAAACACTGATAATTTTAGAGGTTTCTAATGTGATGTCGTAATAAACACATTTTTTTGCGCTTACATTGTAAACGCTGGCTGAACCCGTCGAGACAGATCAAAATAATGTACTACAGTATTGTACACCTTAAAAAGGTCTACAAAAAAGTCCGCGATGGTATGTGTCTATCTCTTAGGGATAACCCACAATAACCATTTTTTATCCTATACTTTTTACGAGAATTAGTGGCTCTAAAATTTATCAGTTTCTCCATTGCACCCGTGCGAAGCCGGGGCGGGTCGCTAGTCTTAAATAAAAGCTTATTATTATTATTATTGCAATTGTAAGCATGTCAGTGTACATAGGTACACACGAGCGGCAAGCGTTACCGGCAGAGGCATCTGCAACCGTCGAAACGCGTCGACGACAGCTGTCCACAGCGTACCGCTCGTGTATTTGAGAACCGAACTCAAATACACGAGCGTCACGTTGTCGACGACAGCCACCGATACGTGGACGGCGGGCGACGGCGGTCGACGCCCGTCATGAGCACTTACGCAATCACCTCGCAGGCTTTACTCAATCATTTTGACTTTACCTTGGTTGTAACTTTGTTTTACCAATTACCTAGTGAGCCGAATAATTAACGACATATTTTCTTTTCCAGAATTTCCTCCGAGATCTTCTGAAAGAAGCAAAGAAAATAAACGACGTATCAGAAGACAAACTCATCGAATACACTGACACAATGGTATTCTATCTAAAATATATATTATATCATTTATCAATTTTAATGTCCTGTGTGTGTGTATCTACATCACCACATGCGAATTACGCAACTCACTGACGTCACGCAAAATCCTGCATCGCGCAAGCAGAGTTTACCGAGTAACGATAGAATAGAATACTCTTTATTATGTACACCATACAACATACAACACAACAACACAACTCACAACACAACAACACGTCACACAACACAACAACACAACACACAAAACAACAACATCAACAATAACAACATCATCATATATGGGGTGTCCAAAAAGTCATGGATTACCTATTACCTGCTGATGGGCTACATTGAGATCTACCAATAAAAAAAATGACCTACCAATTTTTTTTTTTTTTTTCACCAGGGCCGAAGGTAAAATTTTTATTGGTGAAAATTTGAAGTTTGAACCTAAATTTTAGGTATTTAAAAGATGATATCTGTAACTTTCGTGTAGCTATTCAATCGATAGTAGGATGATTCAAGATGAAAATAAAAACCTGTACTCGAAAAAGTTTTCATTCGTAGAAATGGCACGGAAAAAACTGATCAAAGGTAGAGATTTTCCGAAATTTCATTAAACATCAAAAAACTCGAAAACCATAAGACTTTTACCATCGTCATTTTTTTTATTGGTAGATCCCAATGTGGCCCATCAGCAGGTAAAAGGTAATCCATGACTTTCCGGACACCCAGTATACAGCGTCCCAACATAAATCGTCGGGCAGTTGCCCACCGGACATAACACCCGTCTGGTCGGAGGATCCTCCCTTTTCTATGGAGGACGAGTGAACTTTACACGCCTCTCGTCTATAATCCTTTCATGAAAGTCTATTTTCAAAAGTACAACAAGGGTACTTGATCACTCTAGCTATATACTAGATAGACTTTACATTTTCTCTTCTTATAAATAGTGAGATTTTCGACTTCTTTTTTATAACCCATAAGGTTGAATGTGCTTAAGGCTTAATGCAAAAAATCCGTATGTCTAATTTCCACCTAAAGAGGTTAAAAAGTAAAGTAATAGGTATAACCGACCTACTGATAAGCATTATTGGTGACAATGAACGGATTATCTTTTGTTTTCTAGCTGCCTAATCGCAGTCAACGCTAGGGAAGAACCGGAGACTACCTCAATAACAATTTTATTATTATTTATTCTTTATACATACGGTTGCAATGTGCAGTGCAGTACTTGTTATTGTTTGCTACCAAGATATTAATGAAATGCTGGGATGATTCTCCAAATCATACTGGACGCGTGTAGTGCATCCTATAATGTTCCCACTATTGGAACCCAGGCCTCTTTTCGGTGAGAGGGATTGGGCGGTATCCACCACGCGGGCCCAGTGTGGGTTAGTAGATGTCACATGTCTTCGAATGTTATAATGTTCTATTCTAGGACATGCCAGTTTCTTCATGATGTTTTTCTTCACCGTTTTGAGAGCAGCGGTGATTAAATAATGGACACAAAATAAAATGCGTGTCTGTGTTCGAACCGAGTTACCGCTCGGCCACCACCATGTGTCTGCGTGTAGTGGATTATGGCCTATTCCCCCTCATACACACCGCGCCACATGAATAAGACCAGAATATTTCTTTTTTGCTATTTAGGATATGAGACAAAATAAACATATAAGAATGATAAGTATAAACGTCTTTAGCCACAAAAAGTTTAACTATAAACAATCGAACTTCTTAAATACTCAGTGATCACTTTTGACAATGTTGGTGGCAATTATGATGCGTCACTTGAATAAGACCATTAAATAAAACACAAACCCCCTCACTAATAAAAGTTGTTTAGTGTCTGTATAGTTACACAAAGCTTTGTCTTCTTCTTTCGAAAGTCAAATTACTGACGAGTGAAAGAGAGAAATCGGTCTGTAAATATTCATCTGATATAATACGTTTATTAGTAAGGGGGAAAAACTTTAGTTATGAATACTATTATTTAAAAGAAAAAAATTATTATTAATGAAGGTTGTTGCTTGTTGTTATATTGTTTGCCATTCTTATAAAGTTCACATGACAGCCATCCCCACACATCTTCTATGATGTTTAAGTCAGGGGAAAGCGATGGCCAGTCAAGAACATCATCATGGTCTTATTCATGTGACGCGGTGTGTATACAACGTGTAACGGAAAGGGGGTATCAACCCTGAAGGAGGTGAATGTGCTCATGAAACTCAACAACTTTCCCCAAAGAACATAGGTCGAAATATGAAAAAAAAATTTGACCCTCCCATAGTAAACCAATCAGCTGGTAGTCAGTTTTGTAAGGGAGGGCCAAATTTTTTTTTCATATTTCGACCTATGTTCTTTGGGGAAAGTTGTTGAGTTTCATGAGCACATTCACCTCCTTCAGGGTTGATACCACCCTTCCGTTACACGCTGTATAGAGGCAAACTTTAACTTCCAGCAGTGAAACATTGAAAGTCCCAAAAGTCTTTCTGATTACCTCTAAACACAGAGAGTGCAGTGCGGCCGATGTGCATTTTTCTTATGTCGTCCTTCAGACCGTATTTCGGCCATAGCGACCAATATCAACACAAGACAAGCCTTCGCTTCCGCAGACATAGGTGCACTCTCCCTTCTCTCCCTCTCATAGTCCGATGGGACGGCAATCCGACACGACCGAAGAGAGATAAGGCGCACGGCCAACGGCTGAACGTGCTTTCCGAGGCACGGGGGTAACACACCGCCAGCTTCCAAACTCCGGACTATTACTAAGAAATTCCTAATGGAAAATCCAAGAAAACCTCGCCCTATCTGGTGTCATGGTCGCAAGCTCGACTGTTGAGCAGTTATATTGTATTAACAATAATAATAATGCATATACAACGTGTAACGTTAAATGCGCAAAACCTGAAAATAGTTTGATCAGAATAACGAGCAGAATTAATTGAACCATTTTTTAATATAGGTCGCATTTTTCAAAAAATCTCCATTAAAAACGTTGCCACGTCTATTTATTAATAGGTCAAGCAAGCCAATGTCAGCGCGGCGCAGCGGCCCGGTGACGACTCCTCCCTCGATAAAGCGTCGTCGCAGACGCAAGAAACAATCAGAATGGCCAGTAAAACTAAAACAGGACATAAAACCTTTACAATTTTTTTAATGATTTATTTTCTCTGTAAAATAGGTCAATTCTCAATATTGCGCATTTAACGTTACACGTTGTATACACGCTATATACCAAATAAATAGCTCCGCCGTCGCTCTTCATCGCGCCAAGTCTCATAGCCTGTATTACAGGATAGATCTATGTAGAATCAAGAACTACTATCTATAAATATTTTTATATTCAAACTCAAATTCTTTATTGCATTCATGTGTACATTTAGTTGTTACAATAATAGATAAGTTGCAACATGAAACCCGGTTAGGGCACTAATAAAAATAATTTTAGCATAATAATAATAATAGAGCGCGTGTGCGTTTTTTTTTTTTTCCTATAAGATATGTAATTATTTTATTTGTACAACACCAAAATACACAACATAAAAAAAAACATCAAAAACTACAAAATTTTAATTATCGTTGATTCTAATTTATTTCCATTTACAGCTCCAAGTATTTGACTCCAATAAGGATGGCAGGCTACAATTATCAGAAATGGCCAAGTGAGTATAATCGTTTCATACCTTCTTTGTTTTAATACTTTTTTTTTACCGACTTCCAAAAAAGGGAACGAGAATGTTCTAAATTCGATTATATTTACGTTTGTTTTTTGTTTTGATCTCATATCGAAATTCTTACCGGTAAAGTACCTATTTTAAAAAAAATCCTTGTTTGGTACCTACTAAAGATAAGAAAATAAAACAAACAGATAATGTGTTATTAATAGTCATATAATCAAGGCCAAGCTGCAGGGGAATAACAATTACAGATGTAATCGCGTTGTATCAAAAGTGATTAAACGGTAATATAATATTAATGTGGCAATAATAACAGGATAAATTTATTGATAAGATAGTAAAAGGAATACATTTCACTTTAAAGCCCACGACGATAGTATAGCTCATCATTGATAACATCCCTTTTTTTTTTTTGGGTGGGAAATTATCAAATAAGTTCTCCCGCTCGGGGCGGAGCGGGAGGGCGTGTCAGACTTTTACTGACTAAAACCAACCCGTGTTCCTTCAGTTGCTTGTGCCAAGGGCCACGGTAACTCTTTCGAACAACCCGCGACCCTGGCAAGCTGATAACATCCCTTCGGACTCTTTCCCACGACAAGATCCCGTTTTTTGCAAGTACGGTTTTTTGCAGGATCCCGTTTAGTAGTTAATTACGTGTTTAAATATACATATTCACACAAGCATCCTGTTTGCCGGATACTACAAGCAGGATGCATGTGTGAATATACAACGTGTAACGTAAATGCGCAAAACCTGAAAATAGTTTGATCAGAATAACGAGCAGAATCAATTGAACCACTTTTTTAATATAGGTCATATTTTTCAAAAAATCTTCATTAAAAACGTTGCCGTGTCTATTTATTAATATCTCAAGCAACCCAATGTCAGCGCGGCGCAGCGGCCCGGTGACGACTCCTCCCTCGGTAAAGCGTCGTCGCAGACGCAAGAAACGATCAGAATGGCCAGTAAAACTAAAACAGCACATAAAACCTTTACAATTTTTTTACCGACTTATTTTCTCTCTAAAATAGGTCAATTGAATTAAAAATCAGTTGGGGTGTCTGAGGTTTTGCGCATTTAACGTTACACCTTGTATATATTTAAACACGTACACTACTAAACGGGATCCTGCATAAAACCTTACCAGCAAAACACGGGAAAGAGCCCTTAGTTCCCTAAAAGGTATGGTCTAGTCTTCCCAAAAAAACATAGAAATACCATCATCATCATCGTCATTTCAGCCCGGAATCACTGCTGACTATAGGTCTCCACTTTCTTCTGCCACACTTTCCGATTCCGTGCGTCCCTCAATTAAGTATTTCCCGCCGCGGTTTTGGACGGCAATCAATTACTGTAATATTTTTAGCTCACGACGTGACGCGCGCTTTACTTGTTCTTGTACACGCTGTGAATGTGTGCGTGAAGGTGAATAGTGTCAGCACATAATACACACACACATACACACACACACATACTTCCGACTTCCCCCGTGTCTCGGACGGTAACGAGAGGTCCTGCGCTTACACACATATTCACAGCGTGTTTGTGCACTTCATTACCACAAGTAAAGCGCGCTTTGCTTCGTGACATAAAAATATTATATCAACCAAAAATTACCATCAACATAGAAAATTGCTCGGTTCACCAGATTAGGCCAATACGACCGCTACAAAGGTTATTTCAGGCCCGTTCTAAAAACAACCCTAAACCAATCATTGGGCCTTAAACCTCTGGTTCGTGGCCGAACGGCTCGTTTTAAAATTAAGTGAAGCTTTAAAGAATAAATTTAACTAAGTGAAGCTTTGCCCATCCCGAATAGATTAAACGGTATTTCCGGTGTTGATCCCAATTCCTGAACTTTCAACATGTCCCAAAATAAATTCGGCGTGTGGGTAAGTCTGGGTTTACATTATGTCGAATAGAATCGTTGGCAAGTTTTAATTGAATCCAAGCAGCTTTAAAATTATATATGTATTTGGCAATCAGAGTGACTGTTGATAAATGATATATGATTTTATTTCTGTAAGTAGGTTTGTACACACGCCAGCACATCAAGCTACCCGAAACTGTCAAATTTTTCCAATCAACCTTGACCTAATGCTTTAGCGATAAAGTTGAAAATCTATTAAATAAATTTGACATATTGTAGTAGCAATACAAATCATATATATTTGTATAAAACAGTCTTACAACCCTCCTGTCATGCAGCTATAAACGTAGATAATGGAAGACCCCTTAGCTTTAAGTATTGTACTTAAGCCGCTCAAAACTTGACCACTCGTGTAAGACGTCCATTTATGGATTAGCAACTCCTTTGACGGACCTTTTTGTGAAAAAAATAAGTACATAATGGAGCCTTAACTACCTTATTCTTTGTAGGCCTTTGTATTTTTCATTTTGTATGATATTGGGCTGACCACGCATGTAAAACCCACAGGGTTAAGCAGAGGTACATCTATAGTACACCATTTTAGTAATGTTTAAGTCCCGTGTAAAAAGGGGCGACCTTATAGCCATTAATCGGACACAAATCTAGACTCCGGACTGATAGTGAGAAGTTCCAGATGGAAACTGCACCTAAATATCCGCGCCTTTGTAAAAACTGTGATAGATAAACAAAACTACTTCAAGTGTTTATATTTTTGGACCGGAGCTCTTCAACGCAGCTAGTTCTCCATGCGAGTTTTTATTATACACATGTAATAGAAAGAAACAGAGAGAGATATATAGTTTTATGGTTTTCGAGGGTGCTGAAGTGAATAGTGAAGGCAAAATGAAAATCCAAGATGGATGATGATGGTGAATGAAAAGATAATATAAAGACGATTTTTTTTTTTTAATCTTCACTTTAAAAAATAAATCGTCTTTATGTTATCTTTTCATTCATCATAAACATCGTTCATGGCCCTCTTAAGTGAGGTTTAAACGTCAAAAACAAAAACAATCGCAGTTCATTAATTATTTATTAATTAATAATTCAGTTAATTTTTGAACAATCGCTAAGATCACTACTTAACTTTAGCGTAAATAAAAGGGTTAGCCTGAATAGTTTTAAAGAACGAAAGCTGACATCTACTTTGCTGTGATATTTATAAGAAAAAATATTGTTTTAACAAAACTACAGCTTTTATTTAATAAAATATAGTTCACCCAGCCACTAATATTACGATCACATGTTGCAGGCTGCTGCCCGTCAAAGAGAACTTCCTCTGTCGACAAGTCTTTAAGGTGAGTGACATTTCATTTTCCCGCCATTGTTCACACAGACGCCATATTGCCGATACACATTGATCAAACCATAGTAAATAGAAAATAGAGCTGGATGATAGAAAGGAGCATTCTTTTTTTTTATTAAATGTTGGTAACAGTTATTGATTTATTTACTAACTGATCCTGTCAAACTTTTTTATAATTCATACAAAAATCCTATAGAAAAAATGAACCGAATTCGTTTTTTCTGGAAAGAAAAATTGGCAAAGATTCCCGCAAAGTTTTCAAATTCGGGAAAAACTGAACGTCCTTTTTTTTCTATGGGATTTTTATTTTTGCATGAACTATTGAAATTTGGACAGGACAACGTCTGACCGGTCAGCTTTTATTAAATGTTGGTTATAGTCAATTTACATTTTTTTTTCGTACGTTATGCGGCTATGTAAAAATGAGTTTAATTCATAAAAAAAGTATGATTGGAGGTTCATCTCATATTCCATGGCCGTACATAATCAAAAGTTTACCTACAACCAATTTTTTTTTTTCACTTAGTTTCCATACCTTTAGCCCAGGTTCGCACGGGCGTTTTTCCCGTGGCGATTTATTTTTTGTATTTTTATTATTTTCTCGAGCATCCCTTCAATAGAATATAATAAGTAGATAGTCACATTACCATAGTTTTATGCACTCATTTCCTTTCTTTTTAGTTTTGCTTATAATAAAAAAATACCACAAAAATCCTTAAGTAAAACATTGGTGTCATTTCAATTTTCCAGACATGTTACATTTTCATGACGCTCGTTACATTAACACACCTACATTATAATTATCATCATACAAGTACATGAATAGACTACAATTATTAACTTTTTGGCACTTAGACATAGAATTAAACTGAAGAGATATGTTTTTGAGGATATTTCTACCTATGTCATTTGGCCTGTGAAAAGTCAAGATCTACCTTCGACTTTTATTTGTCTACTACTTATCAGAAGCAAGAAGCTCTTATACGAATTTTCAAACAATTCAAATATCTGAGGGGCAACTCATCTCAGTCTCAATCTGTCAAAAATACCTTTCAATTTCCCTACATTTTTGACAAGTTTTTGACATTCGTTTGTCGCTGAGAGGAGACTGCGACTAGATTTGAACGTTTTAAATTACGAGAATTGGCCGTCTGCTTCATCGTTTCAGAAAACAAATGAATTTGGTAATTAAAAACAATTTTGGAACAACTAACTTCAAACCAAAGATAATTGAATTTTCAAAAGAGGAACACTCACGTGTCTGTAATAAAGATTTTTTAAACGTAAAATGATAAATAGTTTAAATGAGCACGTTACTATGATTGGTTTGCCTGTCTGTCTGTCTGTCTGTCTATCCTAACACTAACGCTTATGTCTGCACTCTGCACTCCTAGGAGGGCATAGAGGTGAGTCCTCACGTTGCGTTTACACGTTGGCCCACACTGGCTCCAAATGGCTGCCGTTGTTTGATAAGAACCTATTTGAATGATTTTCCCATAAATTTTGAATGAACATCAATCTGGAGCACAGGGCATTATTTCATAGATTTTCAGGCTATGTTAGTTGGCCAACGTTTTAAGGCGACGTCACTATGTTTCTTAATAGATACACAAAAACGAATTATGAATATTAAAATTGTCTGCTTTTATAAAGTAGTTTATCTAAAACTTTAGTTTTATTGTGAATAAGAACTTTTTATTTAGTAAGTAAATAGAAAATATAGATTGTATAAAGTTTAATTATTTTGTTTTACTTTGATTTTATATCCACATAAATAATATATTTTTGTATTTAATATTATGTTTGTATTTAATTGTAACAGCCGCTTTCCCTTTTTATAAGCGTAAACAAATATTTAAAATATCTTGTAGTTGGCGCCCAACATGAGACTAGTCTTAAGTTAATTTTTATATGGTTTTACACTAATACAAATGTTCTTTATGCTACCAGGGCGCAACAAAACTTACGAAGGACGATATTGAAAGGGTCTTCTCTTTATACGATAGGGTAAGATATTTTATTATTATTTTATAAGGGTATTTTCGGGACAGTGTCATTTTTATAGAACACTTTTGAGGGTTCCGCACCCAAAAGTTGCCAAGGGCCCTATTACTAAGGCTGAGTTATCCATCCGTTTGTCACAGGGCCCTATCTTTTAAACTATAATAGGTAGACACTTGAAATATTTAGAGAGCGTGTACTACTATAGTCTCTATGACAACAAATAATAAAAATAAAGTAAAGTTAGAAATTAAAACAGGTACAGACGCCAGCACATCAAGCTACCCGAAACTGTCAGATTTTCCCTATCAACTTTAAACCTTATGCTTTAGCGCTAAAGTTGAAAATCTATTAAAGAAATCTGACAGATTGTAGTAGCTTGATGTGCTGGCGTCTGTACATGCAGGGTATAAAAAACTCATCACATAGCCGTCAACTACGCATTCTGTACATCAAACTAAGTGTAGTAAGTTTTGACCTTCAATATCTCCCTAACTAGAAGGGTCCCGGGTATGGTCCAGTATAAAAAAAAATATTAGTGACTCTCGGCTTCGTTAAGTGTCTTTTTGACGGCACGGTTGGCACAGTGGTTAAGCAATTGACTGCTGCGCTGCGTGTCGCAGGTTCGATTTCCGCACGGAACAAATATTTGTATGACCTACAAGTAGTTGTTCCGGGTCTGGCTGTTTGTGTATGTGAGTTTAAATGTTTGTAAACGCACCCACAATACAGGAGATATGGAACCCTTCGTATGCGAGTCCGACTCGCAGTTGTTAAAAAAGGATAGTCTTCCAAACATATGCGCACGAAAATAGAAATGTTGAAGACATTTCTTGAGATTGATATTTATATTGGAAAAAAGGAATAACTGTCAGGAACCTGTCACATCTTTGACATTACAGTAAACTTAAAGTAAGTACAATAAATATAAATCCAAAGACACTTGCGAAATTAATGGTACATTACGATATATACGTGTGACTCTAGTAGTCCATTATTGCACGGCGTGAAGTCTACTATGTCACACGTACTGTATACTATTATATAGCTTGTGTGACTTAAACCCACACGTAAGTCACGCTTTTCTGTATAAAAATGGAGTGCTTAAGTCACAGAAAAGCGTGACTTAAGTGCGAGTTGAGATCACACAGTGCTGTATAATATGTTTCACTTTGTAGTGTTTTTTTAAGTTAAATTTTTTTTTTTTAATAAAGTTCTTATTTTTCACTTTTTAGTTGTGGTACCTACCCCACAAAAATTCGTATACCTTGACTTGCTAATAAAATAACAGTGACAGGCAGTTATTATAGCATCATCAACACTAAGTGGAAAAAATGGGTTTTATTGAAGCTAACTCTAAAACCACTCATCAGAACTTGATCAAATTTTTAGCCCCTAAGCCGTTACGTCTATGAGGCCACTCTATAAGTATGACCCTTTCAAACAAAAGAAGATTTTTTAAAATCGTTTTATAAATGACGGAGTACTAAGGTAAAAATCATTTTAAGAAAAATTGAAAACTCCTCCTTTTTTTTAAGAACAGTGTTGAGAAAAAATTTACTTTTAAAGATTTTCTTTAAAAGATAGCTTTTAGCTAAAATACCGCCCATTGCGTCACCGTGTGTAAAGGGTATGGCCAATCTCGGCTTAACGTGGACAAGCTGTTCAGTAAAAAGTATTTCATCAAATAAATATAATTAATTCTAAAATAAATATTTTTGCAAACCTTGTCGCAGGAAAGTCTTCTGCAAAAAAACTTGTATTAAAAGTATTCACGCTGATTGCACGCAGAAAGCAACGCCATTTTTTGGTTACAGGCTCTCGGTGACTTAGGTTCTGGGTTACCACGTAAAAAAGTTATGACATTTCAGATTTTATTCGATAAAAAATCGATTCCTAGTATTTGAGTAAAAAATGTGGATCTTTCTTGAGCACCTTTACTACATAAGTGATTTGGGCCATTTTTTATTCTTATTTATCTGTGATTAGACGAAAACAATCAAAATATTTATATTTCTCTATGTAAATCAATTTACATCTGATTATGGACTCGATTATCAAATCCTTACATCGATATTTATTAAACATATATTATTTTTTATTACTTGGCAGCACCAACTGCATCGTCTGTCAACAACGAGGTCAACGAAAAAAAACTATTCGCTTTGCTTCTTTCTTTGGTGTTGTGAATGTTGTCTTGTTTTTTGTTCGAGCGTTTGTTTTTGTTATAATGAACTCCGATACCGCACCTTAACCCGTCCTTACTTTTGGACACCGAATCTGTTTCTAACGTCGCCTCTGGCATTATTTTGGACATTGAACCTGCTGTAAACGACAATCTTGGCACAAACTCGGACACTCCTGCGCATCGTCTTGTTTCCTCGCATGGGAATGAGGATTATGAGGAAGAACTGCGATGTGTTAATTGTGGCATCTATATTACGCATCGAAGAAGACGTACTCTGGAGCTCGTTGAAATACAATCAACTATTCGACAATGGACTGCTCCTCAAATCGTAAGTCTATTTTCAAAACTCAAACAGGTCTAATACAAATAGGTTTTCACAAACTCTATTACTATTTCAGTAAGTACTTATATAAAAAAATAGCCCAGACTAGAAAGACCGACATTGATTGACTTGAGAAGCATCTGAAACAAACTCAGTTGTCTTGTTTAATATAATTTCTGTTTCTGAATGTTTTTGAGATAGTATTATGTCTATTGTAACAAACTGCATTTATAAATATTTGTCTTATTTACAGGTTACAGCCCATAGCTTGGTCTGTCATTCATGCTGGATGTTGGCATTTAATTACTCATCAGACAAAGAAAATGAACAAAGCACAAGTAGTGGTAATTGTCGATAACCATTTGTCAACTGTCATTGTTCTGTATTACGTACCAGATCCCATGTTATGCATGCAAATACAGAAAGAGAAATGCACATAAGAAATGTGATTAGCGAGTGGATAGCACCACGCAGGTGAGCACAGATTAACTTTTATGTGTAATGGACAGGTTATATTATTTAGGGCTTGTGGCTAAGTAATAACAGCTGCACGGGTTGATCGATCAGGTTTAGCTGCGCTTGCCGCGGTTAGTGCGTAGATGGGTGACCGCCTATACATACCAAGACCCCTCCATGTCTTGGAAAGCATGTTAAGGCATTGGTCATGGCTGTAATTTGTGTAACTTTCACAGTCATTACAGGTCATTAGAAACCTGAAAGTCTGACAACCAGCCTCACCAAGGGGTACTGTATTACCCAGTAACTGGGTTGTGGAGGTCTGATACATAGTCAATCCGTGTAAAATACTGGTATTCAGCTGCATCCAGTTGAGACTGGAAGCTGACCCCAGCATAGTTGTAAAAGGCTAAGCTGATGATGGATAGGATATATTATTTGAAATTAACTTAATTATGTGTATAGAAAGAAGTAATTTTTATATATTGAAATGCCACTAACTTAGAATTATTTTGTTTAGGTTCATGGATCCGTGTTGGCAGTGAGCTGACAGAGTTCCCGTTCTTGCTCCAGTAGCTGTTAAAGTACCAGCAGCAGCAGCATCAACAGAAACCATTAACATACCGGATTATTCATGAGCACCAGATACACAAAGCCATTGTTTTTCAGATTCAGATTAAAACCATTATGTGAAATAATAGCTGCTTGTTTTATTTTATCCACTAATATTCCCCTAAAATGTAACCATTGCACAAATGACTGACAGGCCTGTTGGTCTAGTGGTCAGTGGCCCTGACTGCTATGCGCAAGGTCGTGGGTTCGATTCCCACTCAGGACAAATGTTTGTGTGATGAGCACGATCATTTGTTCTTTGTCTGGTTGTAATTTATCTATGATATGTATGTACTTAGAGAGGGGCCCGTGGCTAAATAAAAACAGCCGCACAGGTCGATCGATCAGGTTAAGCTACGCTTGCCGCGGTTGGTCTGTGGATGGGTGACCGTCTTTACATACCGAGACCCCTCCGTGCCTCGGAAAGCACGTTAAGCCGTTGGTCCCGGCTGTCATTCGTAGATCTTTGACAGTCGTTACGGGTACTCAGAAGCCCGAAAGTCTGACAACCAGTCTTACCTAGGGGTATCGTATTACCCAGTAACTGGGTTGTGGAGGTCAGATACGCAGTCTCCATGTAAAATACTGGTATTGAGCTGCATCCGGTTAGACTGGAAGCCGACCCCAACATAGTTGGGAAAAGGCTAGGCAGATGATGATGCATGTATTTAGAAAAATATATGTATGTTTACCAGTTGTCTAGTACTCATAGCACAAGCTCTGCTTAGTTTGGGACTAGATGGCGTTGTGTGAAAGTAGTGGAATATTATTATTATTATTATTAAATATATAACGAGAATAATTTATAATAGAAAAGAAACACTCATTTTTACTATTTTTATTATTAATTTGTAAAATACATACTGTTATTAGATGTTGATTGTGATCTTGTCGCTGAGAACAGCGACAAGATCACAATATTGCACATGCTAAATATGGTACATTTTTCAAACTTCCTGCAACTTTATTATAATATTTCGTTTCTACTAGGAATGAAATATTAAAAACGCAACTTATTTATTATAATACTTACTGTCCACGTCAAGCCAGAGCACCCTAACAAACTGAGCCATTCCCTTTCCACATTTATATCTGTAATCCACATGGTGTACACATCTAATAAAAATTATTACATTCTAACTTTTTCTGCACTTAAAAAAAAACCACGATCTCTTTCCACATTTTTTTACAGTAGGCGGAGGAAAGAAACAAAATCAAAATCAAAAGTCATTTATTCAAACTAGGCTGAGAATCGGCACTTTTCAAACGTCAAAATTACAAAAGACAGTCCCCCAAAACGCCCGCCCGTCACCACTTCCTAGTGCTTTCGCTGAGAGAAAACTTGAGAAAATTCGTAATTTTTAGCTCAGAAATCACAAAAAGAAAGTCCTCTTAAAAAACTAACTCAATTTAAGTTTGATGTAACGAATCCATTCAAACTGTTCCAGGATAACAATGGCTCCATCGAGAACGAGGAACTCCGGGGCTTTCTCAAGGATTTATTAGAATTAGTTAAAAAGGTTGGTGCTTTTGTTACAAACTTTTTCAAGTGGAACTTCTTAAGCGGCGATTCGATAATTTGACGAGAATTGAGAGTGAACTCTCAAGGACACGTCATGTTTAGACAAATTTCGTTACGTGAGAGAGAAGATAAATGTAACTCTCTCTGTCTCTCACGCTAAAGCTCTCTTATTTTTTAAGAAGGTTCACTTAGTATATGAGTGAAAAGCCATAATAAAAATCGCGCAATTTTTCAGTACTCAATACTCAATTCTTTATTGCATTCCATACGTATTACATAGCAAATCCATGCATCCCTTTGTATTCTATAATAGCTTTCGAATCGGAAAAAGTGAATGAGTTTTAAACTTTCGAATCAAACAAGAAAATAAAAGGTTCAAGTGTTCAGCATACCTATTCACAACCAGCCGACAGGCTATCGTATCGAAAATGACACATGTCGATAACCTGATTTGCCTTGCCAGATAGCTGTCGGAAGAATAGCGGTCGTCTATTTGATTGAAACTGACAATATGTTCGGGTTTTGGACTTGTGAACAACGTTTAGAGGGCTCCTACGATATCATAGATTGATGTTCGATACGGTACGGAAGCGTATCGAGTGGTTGTGAATAGCAATGCAGCATACACACATGCATATATAAAATCACGCTTGTAATCGCCGAAGGGTTAATCAGATGTGTACATCCATATTTCACGAGTTAGGTTTGAGTCCCATGTAATAGGGAGAGTGATTTAAAAGTTTTAATGTAACTTTTATGTAAATCGCTTCCGCACTGGGGAATATGGAGAAGTGGCTTTTAATCACGGAGGATAGAAAGAAGAAAAAAAAAAGAAACTTCTTTCTTTTACATACTCCGTGCTTTTAATTAACTATACAATAACCCTCGTGGTTTTACCTACATTCCCTATCTATGTAATAAGATAAAAGATTTTACTTAAAGGTTTTACTTAACTTCGTCGCCTCGTTGGCCCAGTGGTCACAACCGCCACTGCTGAGCATGAGAACCTGGGTTCGATTCCCAGGTCGGGCTAAGTGTTATTGGGTTTTTCCATTAGGAATTTCTCAGTAGCCGGAGGCTAGATTCGTACTCGGTTAGTGGCAATAGGCTGGCCCCCTATTACATGGGGACTTAAGCAGTACTGGTGAAATATGGGTGTACTACGAGTATTGGGTGTACCGGAAAGTTCTGTCGGTTTTTGTAAATAAAACTCGTGGTTAGTTC
The DNA here is from genome assembly GCA_949629135.1 of Eremobia ochroleuca. Classification (NCBI taxonomy): domain Eukaryota; kingdom Metazoa; phylum Arthropoda; class Insecta; order Lepidoptera; family Noctuidae; genus Eremobia; species Eremobia ochroleuca. Next base: position 8,583,660 of record OX451407.1, on the reverse strand, counting down.
TTAAAGCTATTATTTATATTTTAATCAATTCCATACTGTCCCTGATTTTCTACTACACGTTCAGATACACACGCGAGTCCAAAAACACTACACAAATTTCTACAGGCTGAACTCATAAAGTATACAATGGCTCAAATGAACTTTATCGTTGGCACTCATTTTGACACTGCGGCTACTCAGAAGTCAATGACAAATTATTGCGCAATACTTGTATTTATAGTCCGTAACCCAGAAATTATGACGCAATATTATTCAATACTTTTAACGTATTGGTTTAGAGAAAAATTCGAAAAATTTCTATGTACTACCAAAACCGACAGAACTTTCCGCTACACCTAATATAAGCAGTGATCGGAATAGGCTGAGTATATTTACCTAAACTTTTAAGAACAGAGACGGAAATCGGAGACTTTCTTATGACTAACTTTTTTTTACCGTTATATTTGCTAGAACCTTAACTATGTACATTTTTACATCAAATTATAACAGTTAAAGCTTCTATTAGCTAAACATTCTTCCTTAGAACATTTTGCACATATTTTTCTTATTTTCAACTAAATTAAAAATACACATATTATGTTGCATTATTTCTTAGGTAACGATTTTGATGATATTTTTTTTAATGATTAAATAAGATACAGATACAATTACATAATTAAAGTTCCGGAAAATTTACCGGTAAAAAAAATTAGTCATAAGGAAGTATCCGATTTCCGTCTCTGTTCTTTAAACTTCAGGTAAATATACTCAGCCTATTCCGATCACTGACTATAAGGTCCACCCCTGCCAAACCCTTCGGGTCTTCGGGAAAACAAGACGTGATATTATGTGTGTGTGTTTATTTAATCTGTGGCAACCCTACTTCCACTATTCTCTCCTCCAAGGTTTTCCATCACTTCAATTTCTCTATACAACGTGTAACGTTAAATGCGCAAAACCTCAGACACCCCAACTGATTTTTAATTCAATTGACCTATTTTAGAGAGAAAATAAATCACTAAAAAAATTGTAAAGGTTTAATGTGCTGTTTTAGTTTTGCTGGCCATTCTGATCGTTTCTTACGTCTGCGACGACGCTTTATCGAGGGAGGAGTCGTCACCGGGCCGCTGCGCCGCGCTGACATTTGCTTGCTTGACCTATTAATAAATAGACAAGGCAACGTTTTTAATGAATATTTTTTGAAAAATGTGACCTATATTAAAAAGTGGTTCAATTAATTCTGCTTGTTATTCTGATAAAACTATTTTCAGGTTTTGCGCATTTAACGTTACACATTGTAGATAATATATATTTCCACAATATAAAGCATTCAAACCATACTTTCCAGGATTACGACGCTCAAGACCTACTAGAGTTCGAAGAAACGATCCTCCAAGGCGTCGAATATAGCAGCGAAGGCAAGATAAGCAGAAAACAACTGACGATGATACTCCTAGCCCTCGCCAAGCACCATCAGGAAGAAGAACCAGCTACTCCATAATTGTTTCCGAACGCAACCGCCACTCCGTCCCAATATCCGAACGAATTTCTAGCGTCGCGACGTTTTGACACATTTGATGTCATCTTGACATTCTAAAATTTGAATTTCAAATAGAAGTTTCATTTTGTTTTTTTTTTTACTGTCGTTGTACTGAGGATTTAGTTGAAGTTGTTTATATTACAATGTTGTTTAAGTAAACAGAGCAAAACTATAACCTACATATACTATTAAATAATAGTTATAAACATTATCAAGAGTGACATAAATAAATACCCGTCTATTATTGTCCCACCGCAGGGCAAAGGCGTCTTCTCATACAGAGACGGCATTGAGCACCACGCTTGCTCAAGACGGATTGGTAATTTCAGACTTATGTTAAATATAAGTCCATGTTTCTTCACGATGTTTTTCCTTCACCTATGCCAGTAATGTCAAAGATAAACACAGAAAAGACATATGTATGAATTGAAAAATCACATTGGTACTTGCCCGGATTTGAACTCACAGCCTCTTGCATACGAGGCGAGGTCTGAACCAGTAAGCTATCACGACAAGAGGGCAACACTTCCTTTCAAATATCTCCCATGGTAATAAGATAGCATTTTCCTATAATTCATCTGGATCATAACCTGATAATCACCCACTTCTTTTTCGAGAACTTTCTAAGGCGTTGAATGTGTCGAAATAATTTTGAAGGACTGGGATAAATAGTTGTAATATTATAGTGTATGGACTGGTCGACTACATTTTCTTTCTAACTTGAAATACATAGTTAGATCCAAGGTTTGAGATTGTGGCTAAGGGGTGCTACACACTTGTTCGGGGTCAAAATCGCATGTACATTTTAACACCCGACTGTGTCAAATCGTACCAAATCATACTGAACAAGTGCTTAGCATGCCTAATATTTATTTTACTTAAAATCAAATACACCTAATTTAAAAATGAAGCACAAACTAGTGGTAAAGATAATCAACAAACTTTCAGTAATTATTTTTTAAAAAAATTGCGTTAACGAGGTCGTGTCTAGAAAGAGAGAGACCACAATCTCCTTCACATAAGTACCTATTATAAAACACTTAACATTACTCACAATTCGATAACACCAAAACGTATTTTTTCAAATAATTAAATAATAAATAATTTAATACAAAACAAAACGTATTTTTTTAATTTGTTTTCAATATTATATTACGAGAATATTACACGATTCACCGATCTTGTAAACATAAATATTACCCGCCAATTACTGTCCCACTGCAGGGCAAATGCCTCTTCTCATACACAGAAGACACAAGCTTTGATCGCCACACCTGCTAAAGACGGGTTGGCGATTTCAGACTTATATTAACTATAAGTCCAGGTTTTCTCACCATGTTCTTCCTTACCAATGTCAGTAATGACCAAGATAGACTCGGAAAGTACACATGAATTGAAAAAGTCACATTGGTTCTTGCCCGGATTTTAACCCACAACCTCGTGCGTGAGAGGCGAGCCCTTGGCCACTGGGCCATCACGAGGTTCGATTTGGATGGATCATCCAAATTAGATCTTGCAAACATAAATAAGTGAATAATTCAATATCGGCCACACCCTTAATTTCTACACCTTTATAAAAGGTGTAGAAATTAGGGGTGACTGTGAAGTGACTGGTTGAAACGTGTCATAATCTTATCACAAAACTTTTTGATCTATATAGGGTGTAAAAAGACTCATCACGAAGCCGTCGTCTTACGCATTCTTACATGCTAAGTAACTTTGTGGAAAAATAATTGCTGGGAAATGCCTTTTTCTCCTGAGCCACAAGATACAAGCGACGCTTAGTTTGTTGATCACCGGACATGTCACATAAATTATATTCTTGCTTTTTGATAAAAATAATGCTATTGATGCTATTTGATAAAAATATTGCCCTGTTTTGGTGCCAAAACTCGCTATTTACGTTATTTTGGTGTTAAAATGTACCATATATCGCACGCAATACATTGTGCTTATGGGTGCTTGAAACGGTGAAGTTAATTTATAACTTTTAAACCATGTTTTCGTAAAGAAAACGTCAAAAAAAAAATTTAAATTTTGACCTTTAATGTTTCTGTAATCAGTCCCAGGTATGATCCAGTACATAAAAATGACGGAAAGAATAAGTGACTCTCGGCTTCGTTAAGCGTCTTTTTACATGCGTTATGCGGTAACACTGCAATTCGACTAAACTATTTAGCTCGACTATTTATCGTATATTATATATAAAATAACATTTTACTTATTTTTAAAAGCTGTGTTTTGCACACACATTCATTGAAATGACATTAAAATTAAGACACGTAAAATAGAGTGCAAATATTGATTATATACAATATTATATACATGGTCATCACCAGAAAGCCAAATCGTATGCCAAATATTTAAACCTAGCTATTTCATTGACTCTTGGTTGAAATGAGAATAAGATATACTAACCCCGTCCTATAAGAGTAGTAGTACTTTTAAATTGGAATAAAATAGAGGTGAATTTTTGGGAATCAATTCACCTCTATTTTATTCCAATTTGTGTGTGTGAACTGTGAGTGGTCCAGGTGGACCCCCAGGGGTCCACGGGAGACTCGACGGGGGTAAACGTTAGATCTAATTTTAACATTCTTTGTCGAGTTTCGGGAATATGGAAGAAATGTAGCTAGAAATGTAGGGGCGATAACGCTCCCTCGTGGGCGTTTGAGACTCTCAGGGGGCAGTAGAAGACCCAGAGAAAAATTATATATCCTGTCTTTCGATTGTAAAATATAACGTTTAAATATAATGGCAATAGCTGTTTTAGATTCGCGACAGATTCTAGGTAAAAAAAAATGGGGGCCTCTAGAAAAAAATATTTTCTCAAAGTGGGCGGTAGGTGAAATAAAGTTGAGAACCTATGCTTTAGTCGATTCTACTTTACATCATTAAAAAATCGACTTGCAAGTCAATTTATACAAGATTAAGGCATATTCCCATCCCTAGGCTAAAAAGCTAAAAAAAAATCGTTTGTTAAAAACGTTCAGGCCATCTAGTTACATCGATTGCCGCCTCTTATCAAATATTTAAGAAAGTATACATCGCTTTAAAAAAAATCTTTCTGTTTTCATTTTTACCAAGAGATCCTTTGATACTATTTTCATAAACCATTTTTAAGAAGTAGTTAAACGTTACATCATGTGTAAAGTTTCTGATTCGTACATATCATTCCAAATCACTTGGCATTGGCACACTGTTTTGGATAAATCTTTTTTCATTATGAACGTTGTTTTTCCAAGAAGCAGTAATTTTACTGTGTATATTGAACCAGCAAAAATGCGATCTACGACGTAGCAGACGTCAAGCTACGGCGTAGCTCGTAGCCTGCTACGTAGTAGCAGCATACCTGCGTAGGCCGTGCTACGACCTACAGGCGCGTAGCACAGACTACGCGGGAAAGTTATTTTTAAAATAATAATGATTAAATCACGAAGATGAAAATAAACATTTACATAAAACTACCACTATTAAAAATCTGAAATAAACAAACAAGGCTCATTGAGAAAATGTTCCCCACAAATTCGCTTAGTGTAGCTAGGAACTCTTTTAAAATCCCAACTCTATTTTAGTTACTAAATCTGCCTATTTCTCCTCTCAAATTCTATTTTGTCCTCACCGTGTAAATTTAATACTTAAAAGGAAATGCAATTACGTGGTTATTGGCGTTCATTTAATTGAATTTTCTTATATTTTTTTTTTTTTATTTCATTATTAATTTATTCAACCATTTAAACAGACAAGAAGAAAGTAACTGAAAAATACGTACAAAGGTGATGCTTATAGCTAAAGAAATCTCTTCCAGCATACCTGCGATAGGAAAGTATATACAAAAATAGATGTAAACAACGTGTTTAAGAGTAGAAGAGATAAAAAATACATAGAATCAAAAACAATTCTCTAATGTATATAAACATACAATATTAGAATATACATACGTTCTTCTAAAATAAATATCACTAAAATATATCATTATAAATATAATGTAATTTCAATAATAAATACATATGCAATTGTGACAAAGTCAAAAGATAGTGTTCTTTTGCACTTCTTTTAAATACTGCAACAGTTTTTCAGTCCCTAATGTCAGGCGGATTTATAACAATATAATATATTCACCAAAAAACTCATCGTAAAAAAATATTTGGACTAGTATCATTAACTAGGTAGGAAACAGAGTAATACGTTAGTATGGAATGAACGCCAACGACCTCGTAACCGCGTTTCCTTTTAAAAAGATGGCGATGACGTAATCCCAATATCCTACGGTAGGCACGCAGACTAACTAATAATATGACAAGTTGGCCAAACGCGCGAAAACGCAGTAACCTGCGATCTATTCTGTAAAAATCTCACCTTAAAAACTAAGGTGAAGTGAGCTGTCAATAGTGTCAATCCCTAGCATCAGGTGGAATGACAGCTCACTTCACCTTAGTTTTCACGGTGAGAATTTTACAGAATAGACGGGCAGCCCCAGGTTACCTACCGCTGGGCAAGTCGCCGCCAAGCGTGATGACACCTTCCAATAATTACGTATAATGTTCGAAGGTTCGTAAATCGTATCAGATATCACCAACGTAAAAAAAAAATGTACAGACGCCAGCACATCAAGCTACCCGAAACTGTCAGATTTTCCCAATCAACTTTGAACCTTATGCTTTAGGGATAAAGTTGAAAATCTATTAAAGAAATCTGACAGATTGTAGTAGCTTGATGTGCTGGCGTCTGTACCTACGATAAATATCTAATTAGCACCCAAATAAAGATCACTGATAAAAATGCCCTTCAAAATACAATGGTGATACCTGATTTTACACATTTTAATGTAATTTCAGCTAAAATATTTAATAAATTCAAAATGTATGAGGCCTAATTTTAAGACAATTGTATTTTCCCCTTTAGGAGTATCTCTCTAGTTTATACCTAATCTATATTACCTTATCCTTCGTCCATCCATTGTACAAAAGAAAAAAAACCTACTACACTATGACCTTTTAAAAAATGTGTGCAAATCATTAGATTAGTCGGTGTAGCTATTAAATTATGCCTTTAGATTTTTCTCTAAATGTCTTCGCTTGATAATCCTTGTAGATAGGCGGCTACTAATAAAATATGATGATAAAAACAGCATAAACATCTCAATGTAACATTCGCTTCTTTATTTTAAAAAATAATAATAAAAACCTGGCAACATTAACATTTTTTTGGATGTTTTCTGCAAGCATTTTCTTTTTTCAGCAACTTTTTTAACGCAGGTTTTGTATTATCATATTTATAATCGAAGTCACATGAGTTGAATATTTTGATTGTATTTTTTTGTAAAATAAATATAGGTGTAATAAAAAATATAACTTGATGTTTCGCATAAGTATTGTTTTTTAACGGATAATAATGTGATGTTAATTAGTATTTTGTATAAAAAGGACTTGATAACTGGGATGATAAAAAATAAAACTTATACCAAGACGTGATGACAGAAGTCTTGCAAGTATCAAGTTTTGTTTTTAATTTTTCTAGTCCGAGCTTAAATCGATGTTAAATATAAATGAGTATAACGTAGTTATTGTTGAAATACCCTGGATGTGTGTAGCGGCCTTCTGTGTATTATTTAATATATATATATATATATATATATATATTCAATTAATTCTTAGGATGGTGGGCAAAAGAGATAAGTACAGCCCATTCCCAGTTATTTTACATTTTGCATCGCTGTCGAAAGCACAATGGTCTTTATTATTGTTGCAATAAGATTACTGTTGGGCTGCCGCAACTATAAGGTTTGTCAAAATCACAGTGATCTTTATTATCGTTATGATAAGGTTGATATTGCGTTGCTGCTATTAGAGGAAAAATTACTGTGAATGGACTGTAGGCTATCATAGGGTAGGTAAAGGTATAACGACTTGCTTTACCCTGGTCTAAAATGCACAAAAAATGTTTAAAAATGTCTTAAATACTTAAGACATAATTTGCTATTTTTAAGGTTAAACCTAGGCTTGCCGCGGTCGGTTCGTGGATGGGTGACCATCCATTTCATATCGAGACCTCTCCGTGTAAGCACGCTAAGCCGTTGGTCCCAGCTGTTATTCATAGATAGTTGGCAGTCGTTACGGCTAGTCAGAAGCCCAAAATTCTGAAAACCACTCTTACCAAGGTGTATCGTGTTACCCCTGAGCTGGGTTGTGGAGGTCAGATAGACAGTCGCTCCGTGTAAAATACTGGTATTCAGCTGCATCCGGTTAGACTGGAAGCCGACCCCAATATAGTTGAGAACAGGCGAGGAGGAGGAGAAGAGGAGGGGGAAGTCCATGCGTAACTCACGTACCGGTGTACAAAAATAGCAAACATTGTCAAAAGTACTTACCCTAATAAAAACAGTTGCCTATAAAATCTACAGTGCATATGCTCATTGATTACGTACGAACTTACGTGCTTAACTCTTTTGCCGTTTGTACTTACGTAGGTATATTTTATATTAACAAAACATAAATATGTGTTGTGATGGTATAATGTCTAGCTTTAAATATAATTATACTAATGAGTTATCTATGTCTTACGCACAGTGAAACATCGCTCAAGCATTCCCTACTTTTTGGCGCCAAAATAAAAATCATAGACAATTAGATTATTTTTATGTTTTTTAGACAACGCTTAAAGTACTACAAGTACTACGTTTTATATAACCTTGTTAATTTTATTCTAGCCTGTTGCGATTTAAAATAAATGTTATTTGATGTTTCATTGTACCACGTCCTACAAACGAATGCTACGCACGGATGCAGCGAGCCAGCGACTCAACGTCGCTAGCGACAAATCGGCTGTCAAAATCAGTATTTGTGTACGTGACAAAATGGTTATAAAAACTCATGTAAGCAGTGGCCGTGTTAACTTTAATTTTCAGTAAATAAACATTTTTTTATAACTGCTTTTTGACCCTTTACAGAAGAGATCTATTAAAAACTCATCGAAAAATATCCACAGATTTAATTTCTGTAGAACTTTTTTTATCTGAACAGAGAACTTTAAAATCATGGACCACTGCTTTGGGGTCTATCAGCCATGTCACAGTTTTCATTTCGAACTTTGGTTGAAACGTAAATTCAGATTATAATAAAATGGATGAACCTAACTAGATGATACAAATGGCTACTTATTCATTTCTTCGCCTGGCACTAAGTGTTAAATATAAGGTTGGAATACGATGATGTTTGTTATAAAGTGTTTATATTTGTATATCTGCTTTTCATTTCCTCATCCCCAGTTATCGAATTCCCCGCTAAGTACCATACAATACGGCCGATGAATCATGGCCGGTCCGAACTTTACGCAGAAGGCTGCGCAATAACATTTTTAGGAATCAAATGGTGACATCGGGCGGCTGTGAGTGAGTGTACATGCGCGAAAGTTCAGAGAGCTTCTGTTGAGGCCGGCCGTGATGCATCGGCCGTATTGTACCTATGCTTCTACGTCACAGGCCACCAAGGCATATCCGTGCTCTGTGATCTAGGTCTGTAATTATAAAGACAAGACATTGTGTCAGTGAAAGTATTAAGTTTCTATGAATGTGTCTGTCTGCATAGGTACCAAAAAAGTGACAGACTAAAGAATAGTAAGGAATATTACGGCTAAAACTCAGATGCGTAAGTTTCACTAGTGGTAGTGTCGCCTTCAAGGCACGTTTAAACACCTGCCTACAGTCTTAAGTATAAAAGTGCCTTAAAGGCAGTATTATTATTGACGTACAGTTGACCGTACCTATAGGTTATAGGTAGATACAGTAGGTAGACACTAGCAGTAGTCAAATAAATTAGCTAGAACAATATAAATACCAGTCTATTAGGACACGTTCGCACTGACGTAAAAATATCGCGGCGGGATTTTATCGTGCATTGGATTTTCAACTCTCGGTTTTCAGCCAAGCATTGAGAATTCAACAGAGCGCATCTCAGCGCGTCACAAACACTGTTGGATTTTCGACTTCCAGCGCTGAAAATCCAGTGCGCTAAAAAAATCGCCTAGGGAAAAACGATCCCGAGTGATCCTGGTCTTATTGCCTTACTGCAGGACAAAGGTCACTTCTCATACAGAGAAGGATTGCATTGATCATCACGCTTGCTCAAGATGGGTTGTCGATTTCAGGCTAATATTAACATTAAGTCCAGGTTGTCTATGCCGTTTTTTTCTTCACCGATGTCAGTAATGTTCAAGATCAACTCAGAAAGTTCAGACGCTAGCACATCAAGCTACCCAAAACAGTCAAATTTTCCCAGTCAACATTGAACCTTTTAGCTATAAATTTGAAAATCTACTAAATCAATTTGACAGATTATAGTAGCTTGGGGTGCTGGCGTCTGTTTATATGTATAAGTTGACAAAATTCACATTGGTACTTGTCCAGATTTGAACCCACAACCTCATGTATGAGAGTCGTGTAGCTGATTTACATAACTAAATTGTTTACTACATAGTATAAAACAAAGTCGCTTCCCGCTGTCTGTCCCTATGTATGCTTAAATCTTTAAAACTACGCAACGGATATTGATGCGGTTTTTTTTATTAGATAGATTAATTCAAGAGGAAGGTTTATATGTATAATACATGTATAATATAGTAGAGAAACACTGATCATTTTAGAGGTTTCTAATGGGATGTCGTAAATAAACACATTTTTTTGCGCTTACATTGCAAACGCTGGCTTAACCCTACGAGATAGATCAAAATAATGTACTACAGTATTGTAAACCTTAAAAAGGTCTACAAAAAAGTCCGGGATGGCATATGTCTATCTCTTAGGGATAACCCACAATAACCATTTTTTATCCTATACTTTTTAAGAGAAATAATGGCTCTAAAATTATATCAGTGTTTCTCTACTATATTATGCATGTACCATATGCATATAATCCTTTCTCTTGAATCACTCTATCTATTAAAAAAAACCGCATCAAAATCCGTTGCTTATTTTTAAAGTTCTAAGCATACATAGAGACAGACAGACAGCGGGAAGCGACTTTGTTTTATACTATGTAGTGATAATGATCGGCATTGCACCCGTGCGAAGCCGGGGCAGGTCGCTAGTTGTTTATAAAATAAAAGGCAGCGCCTCCCCTAAGCGTCGCCAAATGGGCCAGTCCTATGCTTTTCGTTCCCGCTTCCTTTAATAATAAGTTTTCTTTAATAATCATATCCTAGTTTTGTTCCTCTACCACTAATCACCCAGAATGGCAGGTGGTGAAAAACCACATTCTTAATGAAAATATACGTAAAACGCGACCGATAGATGGTGCCATCGTCACAAGCAGTATACACGTGTTTATTAGTTACATAAAGAACTATTTACAAGGGAATTTTGCCGTAATTTATGGCACGTGGAAAAAATTTTTTTTTGGTATTTATTGTTTTCTAACTAAATCCTCCATCATGTTTTTTCAATAAAATTACACTTTATATTTCCTTAAAAACCAGCCCCCTGACAAAGCTAAGTGCGAAAATATCCTTGTAGCACTATAATCCTGTAATCATGATTAATTTGTACATTCGTGCGTATGGCAATAATGATCAATCAGTTGAAATCGGTTTATTTAACCTTCATTATTTTCATCTTACTTACTTTCTCTTGCCTGTCTACTGTTTCTTGTGCTACCCTAATATTGTCTGTGAAAACTTTTTTCACTAACTGTCAACTATCTGTATCCTAGCTGTAAGTTTTCTTAGGTAATAAAATAAAATAAAATCTTACATCTATCATCTATCTACAACTCGAATTATTGAAGTTTCAGATGCATGTTGTATGTACAGACGCCAGCACATCAAGCTACCCGAAACTGTCAGATTTTCCCAATCAACTTTGAACCTTATGCTTTAGCGATAAAGTTGAAAATCTATTAAAGAAATCTGACAGATTGTAGTAGCTTGATGTGCTGGCGTCTGTACATACACATACACCCGAAGCCAACTTCCATTTCACCTCAGAAAAATAAATCCATAGACAACGCTTTAAAATATTTTGGTGCTGGCAACACTACAAGACCGCCATGATTACAGAAAATCGGCATATTGGAAGCACTGACGCGTGGTATTGGATTTAATAAATCTTGTAAATATATTAACTAAACCACCATGGGTGTAAACGTGGAAACCATTTCTCCCGGAGACGGTAAGTTTATATACAATTTCCAGTTTTACTCGGTGGTATATGTCATATTGAGTGATTTTTTTTTTCTATCAGTTTTTTTTTACTTTTCTTGCATTTATTAACTCATCATGCATCATTAGAAGTCAACTCCTGGGAATATGTGTTAACATACTGCAGTTTTACAACGGATTTTTTTTTGCGGTCACTAGACCGACGACGCCTCGGTCGTATCACTACGATCGTCAGGTAATTTGCACAAACAATGACTAATCTGTTTTCGATCACTCATTTCAATATTTATTTTCGTCATTATTCGCCAGCAAACATTAATGCCGTGTGAATTCTCACATTCACACTAGATTCGGTTTCTAGGAAGATAGGGCTCTTGGCATCGGTTTTAAATGCGTGGGAATGAACCACGTGTGGTACTACTGCATTACTTATGCTAATATTTTTCCCTCCCCACTAAGTTTATGACCTATTTAGCAAGACGTAAAATTGCCTCTAGTAATTGTATGTGGTTATCTAATTTATAAATATAAGTCGTGACAAGTACTTAAGTAATGTAAAATAGATAAGAGAATAAACATTAAGTACATGTTACTTTACACACACTTATCAGTCATTTCCCCTTACAAACATTGGGTTGGTTAATAATACAATTTGGCAATTATAACAATGAAATAAAGATCATCATTGCATCTGACTAAATAAATTAAAACAAAAAGCTCACCTTCACTTACTATTGGCACCATCCCAAAATTCTGTAAGTACTTATAACATAAAAGTTTTACTTGATGGAAGTTAAAAAAACTGCCTCATCATCATCTGCCTAGCCTTTTCTCTACTATGTTAGGTCAGCTTCCAGTCTTAACTTGATGCAGCTATCCTATCACCTACTTGTCCTCCATGACCCATGTATTGGGTTAGTCTAAAACTGTCTATTCTAATAATATTTCAGTATATTAACATTACCCGTCATATTTTCCTCAGAGTCTACCTATCCCAAGTCTGGCCAGACAGTGGTTGTGCACTACACAGGCACGCTGACCAACGGCAAGAAATTTGATTCCTCCCGTGACCGCGGCAAACCTTTCAAGTTCCGCATTGGCAAGGGAGAGGTCATCCGAGGCTGGGATGAAGGTGTTGCAAAGGTAAGAAGTAGTTTTAAAATGACAAATAATTATTGTTACTCATGTAACTAGGGTCTTCATTTTGACACCTGAAAAGTCCTGACAAAAGGCTGGACATTTGACAAGGCCGGACATAGTCCAGATAGGGAGCCAATAAGCCAGACATAATGGAGTATGTAAGGATCATAGCAGGTAGAGTTCTGTAGATTCTGCCTACCCCCATGGGAAGAAGGCGTGAGTTTATGTATGTATGTCTGGACCAATCTGGACAGTTGGTAACTGCCTATGTAACAAAAATTCATGCCTAAAAAGTGTATTATGGCTACAAATTTTAAAGCAAGTGAGAAATGAAACTTTTCAAGTAAGTCTAGTAGATAACACTAAGAACTAAATGTTTTCCAATGAAAAATGTTGACTAAAATGTCAACTCACAATGCCATATGTGCTTTGTTTTATAAACAACAGTGTCACACACAACAGTGTGACATTGGTTGTTTGAGTCTCATCCAATTGTGTGAGCAAGAGAAACAATATTTGTATTGACTAGGATGATTTTTACAAGCATTTCTTTTTCGTGCACTGGATTTTCATCCCTCTGCGGTTGAACTGACCTGTAAGAATCTAACAGAGCACAACTTAGCTAGTTTGAAACGTCCACAGGTGCATGGTTAAAAAAACGCCCATGCTTTCATGGGCTTCAATGTTAACTTCATTATTCATTAACCCTAGAAGATAATCATATAGCAACCAGCGTAAAATATAATCATATGTCTGTCAGATGTACCTTAGTTAATTAAGATTTTTTAGTAAGCCCAAGGAAGTATTATCATGCCTTATAGGTTGAAATAATTGTTTAAATAAAAATAATAATAAAAAAACTACAACAAAATTTAATTTCACGATACGTCTTGCGGATGTAGATTATCTTTCTAGGGTTAATGCGCTGTAATTTTCAATCGCGCATTCCATTTTCACTGCCACTACTGGCGAGTTGAAAATCCAGTGCACTATAAAAAATCTGCTATCAAATTGATTGTTATCTTTTACTTAGTTAACCCAAGAGAGAAATCATAGGATGCATTACCCCTTATCATCTACTTAGACTTTAAATGATTGCTTCTTCCATTTACTTTACCTCTTTTCTTTACAGATGTCAGTGGGCGAACGCGCCAAGCTGACCTGCACTCCCGACTTCGCTTACGGTCAGCAAGGCCACCCTGGGGTCATCCCCCCCAACTCTACCCTCATCTTTGATGTGGAACTCCTGCGCCTCGAATAAAACCTTAATGCAACCACCTACTTATAATATTAACTTTAGACATTATCTATTTCAACATGCAAACTTTTTAACTAATAATAAAAAATAAAAAAAATTAATTTGTGGGTACATAGAAAATGTTTAAGAAAAACCACTCTTAAAACTGCCAAGATCAAATGTCAAATCTCCCAAGGTTTTATGAATTTACTTAGCTTGTATTCAAAGAGGGAGTTACACCTAATTTTTTATGATAATTTATCTTAAGATGCTGCACAATACTAACTCGTGTCAAAATGTGTTTTATATTTTATGCAACCATTTTATGAAATAAGGTCTTCAAGATTATTTACAAATTGAATTTCACACGTATGTAATGTCAATTACAAGCATTACATTATTTACTCGTATCACATTCATGGGGCTGTCAAAGTACTCAAATCTATAGCGAAATATTGATGCAATATTTCTTTCCAATTAGATACATATAGCTCATACGACATTCCTTACGCATTTGGATTACTAGAATCGTGCAATATTGTCTTAATAGTCACATTTAGAAGTCTTACTCTTTAATCCCAAATAGGATGGAGATGTGTAAGATCATGATAGAATAGGGCCAAAATATGAGAAGTGCGTTGAAGTTTTACCCCAAAACTGTATATAATGTATGGACAAGTTGTACCTACTAACTTGAGTGGTCTGTTTATTCTGAATGTTTGGTAGGTAAAGGTGATTTCAATGATAGCTTTATCATATAACTAAGATGAATAAACTTATTGTGGAAAATTTGTGTTTCATTTGTAATTTTTAACACCTAAGTACACACTCCTGCGAAATGCTTTAATGTATATTCATTATTCAGCCTACCCTGAAAGGAAAGTACAGACGTTTTTTCTTTTAATTGGTCATTAACGCGTTCCATGTAGATACGATTATGGGTACCACCCCTTACGTGTAATCGCAAAATGTAGATTTTAAATTGCGATAGGTACAGATATTATAAGACATGACATTGTTTTTTAATTTCTTTACCCCTTTTCTTAAAATAAAATGGTTTTGAGGAATGACCCGCTCGTGAGTCATTTTTTCAAAACCATTCATCGGCCGTACATTGTACACGGGCCTTTTCTAAAGAATGCATAAGGCCCGGTGCCCATTATCGGCATCGGCAAGGAAAAGGATCCTTCGGCATCCTACATGCAAGCGCACACTATCGGCAATTATGCTTTGGCATGCTGCAACGTTCTAAGGGATGACGAGGCGTCCTTAAGGATGCCGCACCGTCCTGTAGCTTGCCGAAGCGTCTCAATATCGTATTTCTCAAACTATCCCCCGAGTGTTGCCTCGGCGCCGGCGGCGTACCGAAGGTTGCCGAAGGATGCCGAAGCATCCCGAAGCATTCTCAAGGCTGCCGATACACCAGCCTCAAGCATACCGAAGCGGTATTTTTGTTATTACGACCACATATCACGGAAATTTCTACTTTATTGCCATTATGTTATAGTATACTTATTGCTATTTGCCACCTAAAATCCTCAGTCGTACCGATGCCGATAATGGGCACCGGGCCTAAGGTAGGTACACCCGCAAGCAATGCTGGCTGACCACTCTTCAAATGTTCAACATTATTCGTTATTTATTACTAAGGACATAAAGGTGAGTATCGCCAAATTAGGTCGGTTGTACCCACGTGCCCAATCAATGCTCGGTGGTGCAGCGCGAGCGCTAGGACGTCCGCGGGCCGCGCTGGCAGGAGCTGCTAAGGGGCCGGTTGACCGGCCGCTGCACGCACCGCCATTTATCGACCGGTGTTTTTTTTTTTTTTTCCTACATATTTATGAGGTGGCAGTCCCACACGCCAATTACCTAAAGGCGCTCTCTCATCGGGAGCATTCGCCTGTAATGTAACAAAAAATCTCGAATTCCACTGTAACGGCCAAGGCTCTGCAAGTAGACCGCGCAGGCCCTCAACTGCTAGGTTGTGTAGAGATAATTGAAACCAGCAGGACATGTGACGGGGCCCGCCTGACCATCTGGCGGGCCAATACCCGTCGGGGGGTAGCGACGAATGCTTCGGCGATACCCGCCCCCTGACACACGGGTACATGAGGAACACGGGTTGGTTTTTAGTCAGTAAGAGTCTGACAGTCCCCTTCGCCCTTCCCCAAGGGCGGAGGGACTCCATGAGGATTTTCCAACCCGATACCAAAAAAAAAAAAAAAAACCAGCGGTATATGTAAATACCTACATGATATAATTAAATAGCTAGAAGTACAGACGCCAGCACATCAAGCTACCCGAAACTGTAAAATTTTCCCAATCAACTTTGAACCTTACTTACCTTACTTTAGCGATAAAGTTGGAAAATCTATCAAAGAAATTTGACAGACTAGTAGCTTGATGTGATGGCGTCTGTAGGGGAGCGAGGGGCTTGTTGTAACAATAAAAAAAAATAATGATATACCTTGGAGGTGTATTGGTTAAATGACCACTAACTAAACTTTGAGTGATACTCTAACTATTCTTCTATTAAGTTAAATCGAAAAAATACCTAATCTACAGATAACTCTTTCACAATTATTTTTTTATTCAAAAACGGGAAGTGTTACAACCTACCCCGTGATCGGAGCAAGTAGTAACAACAATAAATAAACCAAAAATGTTCAATCATTTAATTTTTTCACATCTTGAATCATTTTGCTTTGTTTACAACAAAAACTAACTAGGTAGTTCTGTTATGTATTTGTTATTAAATAATTAACTGAAACATACTTTTTATAATAATCAACGATTAAAAGATTTAAGTTTTCAAATATTTATCTTATTTCGTACTTATGTACTCCTATAGGTACTTTAAAATAACAGTAAATTAAATGATAAAACTCCAAATTAAGTCTCGTAATTATAACTTCAGCTGCAGCTAACTTGTATACCTACCTCCTGGCTTTGTGTTGCCCGCTCTGTCTTTCTCTTATATTCTCTCATTCTAAATGAAAACAAATAAGGTACATTACATTACAAATAATAACAGTAACTTACAGCAATTTGGGGGCAAGCTGTAACATGTTACAACAAACCCCAACATTTTGTTACAACTAGCCCCAAAGTATAGTTCTTGATATTTATCACGATAACTATTAAATCAACTTAGTAATCTCGAAAACTGTTACACAACATCATAGATAGTTATATCGCACCTACGGTGCAAAAACGTCACTTATGCAATTTGGGAGGGTTGTAAATTTTAAACGTTTATATTATTTTATTACAAAATTGTGAGATGTTTGCTTTAACTTTAATATGAAGTTCAAAGTTATAGTTTATCCAGTTAATTTCTTTAGTTAAGAAGAGGAAGAAGAACATTATAATAGGATGGCGAATTTTTAAACGCTTCTCTTGAAATATTACATCATTTGCATAAGTGACATTATTGCACCGTAGGTGCGATATTTTAGCATGAAATAAAATACAGAAAGCTCCAATTAGTCGAAAATAGTAAAGCTAACCAAAAATTTACGAAAGTAAAATTATACGTTACATGGCGACAACAAAGCGCTTGCACACACCCACTTACTGCGCCGCCTGGCGGACCACTGTCTGTGATGAAGAGGCGCGGCTCGTTATAATTGTAAGATTAGGTAAAAAAAACTCGTGAATAAAATTTAAATTCCTATTGAAAAAGGTCTGTTAATACTTACCCCTGTTACAACAAGCCCCGCGCTCTCCTACTTCTACCTATTTATACGAGTAGTATTGTATGTTCTTTATCTATGTGTAGGTATTTATACGTACTATTTATTGAAAGTTCGATTTTTATCAGGACAATAAAAGATTTAATTTCATTTCAATGTAGATGTTAGAGTGGTTGTCTTTGTCTGCGTTCACAGTTATTTTACCTCTGACAGCAGTAACATAAAAGCAACTTTATAGATAGTGACGTCAATAAAGATGACAATGATTTTGACAGACTTGTCAGTGGCAGCAACCCAACACCAACCGTATCATAATGAGAATAAAGATCACTGTAATTTGAACAGTAATGCAAAATCAGAGGTAAAATAACTGCGGACGGACTATTGTTTGTCGACGTGTTACTTTTAGGGGAATCTTTAGGTAATTAGTGATTTTATTTTGCAACATATTAGGTTGTCTCATAAATTATTGCCAGTTAAAAGACAAATTATTATTAAATTTATTAATAAAAATACATTTAATCAATTATATAGGTAGTCTCCCTCGTTATCAACAACAGTCAGCCATCTACTGGGCAAAATATGAATACCCTTCTCCCAAAATGAGGCAGGCTGGGACTCGAAAAAATTTTCAAGTTCAATTTTAATACTTCAAGATTTTTCGAATTTTTTTCATAGTAAATGAAATTTATGAGCTCGAAATAAATGAAAGTCTGAAGGCGCAAGATCCGGGCTATACGGTGGATGTGGAACAGTCAGCCATCCTAGCTCCTCCAGCTGTTTATGTGTTAACTTGGCGCAATGACGTCGTGCGTTGTCATGCAAAAGTTGGACTCCAAGTCGTTTTGGCCGCTTCATTTTTAACATCTCTGCTAGTTTGCGAAGCTGCTGCGTGTACAGATTGGCGTTAATAGTCTGATGAGATTCGATCAGGAGTTCCCAGAAAATCATTCCTTGCCAATCCCAGAAAACAGACAACATAATCTTACGGCCGTGTTCATTAGATAAGTTTAGGCTGGGCTGGTGGGTTTTCCCCGCGAGGAATCCAATAGGCATGACGCGTGTTAGTTTCATAATGTATCCAGCTCTCGTCACATGTAATAATGTCCTTGAGAAAGTCTCGTCTGTGCGGACGAAGTAACAAACTTTGACAAATGGCCACACGAACGGCCCGGTCATGGTCCGTTAACGCATGAGGTGTCCAACGTGACATCACTTTGCGATATCCCATCGATTTGAGATAACGATCTATAGTCGCGTGGGATTGTCCAAGCGCCTTCTCTAAATCGCGCGTACTATAGTCTGGATGTAGCTCAATCTTCATCAAAGCTGGTGGGTCGGCCTGGGCGAGGTTGATCTTCGCAGCTTATATCACCGGTGTCAAAACACTTGTAGCAGAAACGAACAATCCGATCGCTAGTAGTACCCGGTCCAAATGCAGTGTTAATCTTTTTAGCCGTTTCTGTTGAAGAGACTTTAAGTCGATGCTCATATAGCATTAATAGCTCGCAGTTGACGTTGATCCATTTTCACTAAAGACTAATTATTGCGTTGCGTCCGCGCCTATTTATACCCTCACCATAAAAGATACTCATCCTTACTAGAAAAATCTAAAACTTTCTTGAATTCGTTTTAGTTTAAATACGAGAAAATTCGAGTCAAATAAAATATGGCAAGAACTTATGAGACAACCTAATAGTTTTTTCAACCTTAGATATTGCTTAGAAATTGTGGAACGATACTCGATAACGCATCTGATGACTGACCGGACGCTAGATAAAGGAAATCTTGAATAGCTACTAGTAAACCCCTCGAGTGTGGGCTTATTAGATGTGTCTCAACTAGAACTGTTAATTTTACCTGATGACGAGGACCTGTTTATTGACGACTGACCAGGAGGGTACCTAATTGCGTAACTCACTATCAGTAGCAATGGGTTTCATTTTCACAGTTCAACAACATTCATTGCGTTATTTACGTTGTTGAGCAGACACCTTTTTGGAACATATGGAGCAATGGATTAGCATTATGCTTCAAAATGATACTAATTGAGAGTAGGTAATAGTGTGTTACGCAATTAGGGTGCTGTGAGAAAAACGGAGGAATACGTTAGTATATGTTATATGCAATCGCGGCCACTCGAGCGATGTGTTTTTGTTCCTAAACCCTTATCTAATGCTATTGTTGATCGACGTAATTAATAAATAAATGAACACGACGACATTTTCACACATTTTAATACGACAATAAATATTAATTAACATTATTTTAAGAGATCAAAAATAACCCGTCTTGGTAGACGGGTGGTAATTATGTAATTAGTAATTCACTACATTCTACATTTTCATTAATTGTATTGTAGGTTTTTAAAAGTAGGTCGTTAGCTTAGTCCGTCATTTAGTGAGATTAGGTACTTTAAGGAGACCATGTCCTAAATCCGCTCTGGGTGGGATTACGGAAAGAAATCTGTAACAATATCCTTCCTTGCATTGTCATTCATTAGTAGTTGTATTCCTGAAAAAGAAACACATTTTGGTTAATAGATAATAAGTACGTAAGTAAGTTGTAGTGAGTTTTCTGGCCCTGGAGAAAAACCGGATTCCTGACAGGCCTTCTACGCCAAAATTTGCTGACATATTGTCAACCTCATGTCAAGTGATTTAATTGGCTGCATTTATTTCAGACAGCCAATCATAGCAGTCAACACGAGCTTGACAATCTGTCAAATAAACTTTGAGTTTTATTGTAGTCCTGTATTAGCCAGTTACTTGTCAGCAAGGTTGTAGTGGACTGACTGTATACAAGATACATTTCCAGTATAAATAAGCTGGTTTTCCGTACAATTACAGTTCAAGGAAAGGTTAAAAAAAAAACCGTCTGCTGAACAACGTAATTTTTTTTTTCTTTTTTTTTTTTTACCAATGTAAATAGCGCAATGAACGTGGCTGAACTGTCAAAATGAAACCCATTGCGATAAATTGTCGCTGTATATGTGTTACGCAAATGCGGGATATTTATACTAAAAATGTATCTATAGCTTGATATTTTCTCGTGCGTACCTATTGCTGTGAATATTTTCCTGAAAAAGTATTGATTCTTTCTTCTGTTGTCCCACTTCTTTTTAATTGTCTCCAAAATCCATGATCTTTTATCTCTTAACTGATCTTTTCCATCTATCAATAACATCTTCATAGGTATTTATAGAAATTTACTCCCAATCTTCTACTGGACAAAAAAATACCTAATAGGAGGTTTTCATCTCACTTTTCATTCCTTACATTTAAAAACATCGATTTATTTTAAATGGCGCGCAGCAATGCGAGTCCGCCATCTTCTTATCCTTAGTTATTACGTAATAGTTAACATCAAAAGCATTATTATAAGGATCAATATATATAAGATATGTTGTATACTTAAATGGCTGCCTTCTTCGTGAATCGTACCAGTCATGGTTTTATTTCTCTTCGATGTTTATTTCTTTACTTTAGCTACTTCCAAAGCTTTCCCTTCATTGTCTTTGACAGATCTTCGTCAGTCACCAGACTTAAGCCAATAGGTAAATATATACGTTGTGTAAACTTACAACAGGTAAATACCAGAGGTAGATGCTAGGTAGGTTTACCTGTATTCTAAATCCAGTGTCAGGGCTATTAATAGATTCCTACGCTCAGTAATAATACTTAATCAAGTCTTAAATATATCCCTGTTTTTACCGAAACTTCATATAACATTTTCAACTAAAGCCAACGATGAAAGTCTTATTATTTTAGTAATGAGAATTTGTACTTGTTTGGTTCTATTCAGGTAAGCCCGGTTCTCCGTTAGCACGTCTAAATATGAAACACAGGCATAATAAAATTAAATCATATCTAATTTTCATTCATCATTTCTCGGAATTATCCACTGAGCCAGGTTTTGCGTGCCCCATCAACTGTTTTAGGGAATGCGGGGGTCACAACATCAAATACGGCAATGTCTGCTCGTATACATTTAGACAATATAATCTTTCTGAACATCTACTTCTTAACATTAAAAGCACAAGGAGTTTCTTGTGTTGTAGACAGTGTGGTCGCTAAGACCGAAAGGAACACGAGCATCGTGAAACATCCAATACTCCTACATGAGCAAACGTGAAGTGGTAACGGAGAAAAGAGGGGAAACATAATGCTAATTCTCCACCCGCTCGTCTAGTTGCTGAAGGAGCTTACTCCACCTAAAAAAGAGAAATAAAGCGTTACTGTTGTATCTCCTAAAATTACTAGATATTATTTAAGAATCTAAGTTAAAGTTTGAGAGAACTACAAAAATTAGTGGCAATCGTTTACCAACACTATTCAGTGCCACAACCGAATTTTACTATTTGATCGAAGAACTTATTTTAATAAATAAAAACTATTGGTATAAAATGCTTGAGGATTTTTGTTTATTCTAAACAAAAAAAAAAGTTTATTTGCAACTTCAAGTAAAAATATATACAACGTGTAACGTTAAATGCGCAAAACCTCAGACACCCCAACTGATTTTTAATTCAATTGACCTATTTCAGACAGAAAATAAGTCATTAAAAAATTGTAAAGGTTTTATGTGCTGTTTTACTTTTACTGGCCATTCTGATCGTTTCTTGCGTCTGCGACGACGCTTTATCGAGGGAGGCGTCGTCACCGTGCCGCTGCGCCGCGCTGAAATTGGGTTGCTTGACCTATTAATAAATAGACACAGCAACGTTTTTATTAATGAAGATTTTTTGAAACCTTTATTAAAAAGTGGTTCAATTAATTCTGCTCGTTATTCTGATCAAACTATTTTCAGGTTTTGCGCATTTAACGTTACACGTTGTATAACTTAATATCTTGTGTAATAAATACTTAAACATAATTGAGGAGAAAACGAAAGCTTGTCCTTTGATGTGTGAATGTTGGTTGGTCGGGTCGGTAGGGTCGAATCAAAATCAAAAGTAATTTCAAACTAGGCTGAGATTCAGCACTTTTTGAACTTCAAAGTTACATAAGACAGTTCCCAAAACGCCCGCGCTTCACTGTGAATGTTTCTCGACCCCACTTAAAACATCGACATTCAGTTGGGAGACGATACCTTTATCTACCTACTAGCAGATAATGCACTAACAACTAGACTCCTTTAGCCAATCCTTTTGGCTTCTATAAGTACAAAATGGCTCATAATTATGTCATACAGACTTTTATTACTTACTTATTCAAATTCGACTAACTGTTACTTTTTATGACATATAGTAAAATATATTACGAAAAGAATTACACTTTCATGTAGGTATTAATTACTACAGCCCGGCCGTCGAAAGAATGCATTCCGTACACTTGTCCAATGGGACAATTCTAGTAGCTAATAAAAAAATCGCAAAACTCGTACGAGTATTCGTATGTATGAACTGACAGGTGTCAAGAATGTATTCTCTCGTCCATGGTCTGTGCTCTCGTCGAACGCACTCTAATGATCTACATTCAGATAACTTCGAACTTTATGAAAAAAGTAGCATCTATTTTTTTTCAAGGAAATTTTACATAATAAAATTTAAATGCTAAAATATTAATAATAATAATATAAAGAAGGAAAAGAAGGAATCATAGGGCAGTAAAAAAAAACGTCCCGCATCGCTATCAACAGGCCTAAAAAGTCCCTAAAAGGCTGGCAGCATTTTCACGTTACATGGCAATGCTGATTCTGATTCAATTTTTTTCAATTTTTAATTATATAATTATGATTTGAAATTACAAATGATTTTAAGTTTTATAATGTGATTTTATTATATAAACAAGTTCAGGATATACCACCGCCAAACAAAATAAAAGCAGGCGTTTGCGTAATATGAAATTTTGTAAATGTGTTCTACATGAATACGCTAAAAAAGGTCATTGGGCGTAATCCGACCCGGTCGCGGACATTAATGAAAATGGTATAAAATGAAAGAGTGTAAATTCACATAACATTATTTATGGTTATTTTATTTGTAATCCATGGGAGAACAATGTTTGAACCAAAAATATGTTTATTAAAAAAATCGAACACTTTATTTAAGTAATTAAGTTATCGTTCTGTTATAGCTACTAAAGCGTTTAGGCGAGTGCAAGTGCCTCCCTTGTGATAAAAATCGGCAGGTATACGTTCGATACCCCTCTCTCACACATTAGTCAAGTCTCGCTCGTTGCGCTGGCGCATTGTTTCGTTCATGTCATCGCAGTCCTTCGATGTCTTTCGTTGTGATATATGCGTTTACTGGTTATTTTCTGTTTTTATCGACTGCCTAAACATGTTTGCTGGACCTGATTATTTACTGTTTGTTTGGATTTTTTTGGATATGGATAGATGTAATAATTGTGTAGTGTGTAACAGATCCGTGTTACGTCGCAGAAAACACATTCTTACAGAACTGTTTCTAGAAAGATATCGGAATCACGCAGTGTTAGTGTTACAAAAAATAATACCACACTGATGATGACGAGCTGCATTTTTGGACGTCTTTAACTAAAATTCAATTTAACAGCATTTTACAACAAACGCCATCTCTTCTTGTCAGATCTGAATATTCTGCCACCGTTTTATGGGTTTATTTGGTAAAAATAAGAACCTGCGAATCAGACGAGCGCTTAGCATCAAAATTCAATATGTCTAGAAGAACATTTGAGAGAAAGGTAGACAAATAGCTAGACAATGCTTAACTGAAGATTTTATGCCGCGGTATTTAACTCGAGATGATGCAGTAGCCAGAAACGTTTCGATCCCAAGCCATATTTTGTGGTGGCAACCAAAATTCAAATGGAATTTTTGTGATGGACGGAACATACTTATATATCCAAAAGTGCGAATTTTTTATTTCAAAGAAAAACCTATAGTCATAACAAATTCCGAAACTTTACCTTTTCTGGTTGTTTGCACCGATGACTAATATTAGACGTTGTGGGGCCATATCGACAACATCAGATGCCTCAATTCTGCGTCATCTGTTACAAAGTGAAGAATCCCCCTTTTTTTTTTCGAAATTCCCACAACCCACAAGAAAGCGACCCTTACCATGTTAAACTAGGGACATTTATCTATATATCCTCACAATTTCATTTCTGTCCGCCGTGGGTTTTTCTCCCATACAATTTGCCCATTGACCTTTGAAGCTTTGCACTCGCGGGTATTGAAATACAATGGAGCCCTAATCTATAGTATATATAATAATAAATCTGTAGACAAGGTGTTTCTGTACATTGCCAATATTTTATTTTAAATTGTTGCGGTGTTAAAGGATAACCAACATATGCCATTCATCAATTTTTGTAATGTTTGTCTGTTTCTCTGTTTGGAGGTAAGAGATTAACTGTTTGAACATGTTCCACGTAAAAATCACCAAACCAATATGGTTAATTTTTATACTCAAATAGAGTGTAGAGAATATCCAAGACGGCGGTTGCGTTTTTTTTTTTTTAAGTTTTCGCCCTGGGTGTTGTTTTCATAGTTTCCGAGGGTGCTCAGCCAACAGTGAGGTCAAAATGAAAATCCAAGAATAACGATTGCAAAAAAATATCAAATTTTTCGTCATGGGTGTCGTTTTGGTGGTTTTCGAGGGTGCTGAAGCCGACAGTGCGGTCAAAATGAAAATCCAAGATGATTGGCTGCGAAAATGTACAAATTTTCGTAATTTTGAAATTTTTTCATTTTTTTTTCCTGTATGTCACACTATTTATTGTTTGAAAGAGTGAAGATCTGACAAATCTATATGGAACTCCTCAGTAACGAACAGTACACGTATTGTAAGTAGTGCTTACACCAATTTGTGTGAAAAAAATAAAATACAACTACAAGGCTGTTTTTTACCTAATTATTTTATTAAAATCATTCCTCTGAGTCGGTAGAATTCTCACATAAAAACACAATTTTAATTACAGTACGGCCGTCGAGAGCACGATGTTCTGACACCTGTCAATGCGACAATTTCTCGTAGCTAATAAAGATCATATTCACGAAACACGTATTCGTTTGTATGAGACTGACAGGTGTCAAGAACGCATTTTCGCGTCGGCTACGCTTTAATTATATATATATTAACCTGTTAACCGAGCCGGACGTATAAATACGTCAAACGTAAACAGTAGCGTGTACGGGTAGGACATATGAATACGTCCTTGAAATATATGTTGCGCCCTGGAACGGGTGGGACATTCTATTTTCGTACAACAAAGGTATTAGTCATCGATACATATTTTCCTTTGTGCTATACAACGTGTAACGTTAAATGCGCAAAACCTCAGACACCCCAACTGATTTTTAATTCAATTGATCTATTTCACAGAGAAAATAAGTCATTAAAAAAATTTTAAAGGTTTTATATGCTGTTTTAGTTTTACTGGCCATTCTGATCGTTTCTTGCGTCTGCGACGACGCTTTACCGAGGGAGGAGTCGTCACCGGACCCCTGCGCCGTGCTGACATTGGCTTGCTTGACCTATTAATAAATAGACACGGCAACATTTTTAATGAAGATTTTTTGAAAAATGTGACCTATATTAAAAACTGGTTCAATTAATTCTGCTCGTTATTCTGATTAAATTATTTTCAGGTTTTGCGCATTACCTGTTAACCGAGCGGGACGTATAAATACGTCAAACGTAAACAGTAGCGTGTACGGGTAGGACATATGAATACGTCCTTGAAATATATGTTGCGCCCTGGAACGGGTGGGACACTCTATTTTCGTACAACAAAGGTATTAGTCATCGATACATATTTTCCTTTGTGCTATATATATAAATAAACGAAAACATATATTTCATATTCTTTTCATTAATTTTAAGCATAAATAAATTTAAAAAAGAATAATATGAAATGACGTTCTCCGGGCGTGACGTACTGACACGTCCTAGTGAAAGAGTTCGCGCCCGTTATATGCTGCGTAATTAAAAACGGAATTCCCCGGTTAACAGGTTAACGAAACAGTTTTATTATGTAGCCATGAAATCGTTGTCTACACATTGGTAATGGAGCCATTTTGTACCTACAAAGCCATGTACTAAAACTATACGATGTCAGCTTGCTTAGTGTATGTCACTTTTAGTTGCGGAATTCCACGGCTCAAAAACACAGAGTTATTTTAAACTGACTAGCTAAACTCCGCAGACGCGATGAGTATCGATATCTAAGCACGATAAAATAAAAAATAATAAGATTTGATGTTTTTTTTGGTATGACAACCGCTGTTAGTGTTTTTACTTGAAGTATGAGTTGAGAAAAACTGTTTTTTTTTAATGTTTTATCGTGTTATATCGATACTAATCACGTCTGTGAAGTTACTTAAAAAACAGATTTTTGAAACTGATGTTTTAAGTAACTATAATAACTGCGACCGATGTCAACAAAATTTATTGATTTTTTCATGTTTAGATACCTATCGATAACTATCGCTTCTGTGGAGTTTAGCTAGCTAATTTAAAATGACCCTGTATTAATGCAAAACTTAGAACCTAGCAAAAACGACTTCGTATAGTTCCAACTGTAAAATATTTGAAAAATCATAAATCGAACTTCCTCAGAAGTCAATACATGACACGGAGAAGTAAGCAAACGGAAGGATAGCGTAATGAATTGATGATCGCAAAAAATAATATGACTCTTTAAGTACAGCCGTGTGATTCTGTAACCATCTCACCGTGATAACTAAGGCGAAGTGAGCATGGAGTGAGTCGTCAATAATGTCAATCCCTAGCATCAGCATGACTCACAGCTCACTCTAAGCTCATTTCACCTTAGTTATCACGGTGAGATTTTTCCAGAATCGACCGTCAGGATGGCCCATTCGGAAGTAATACAACAATAAATTGAGATATTTTTTATTAAAAACGAAAATTACCAGATATTTTTCTATTATTATATTATTCAGGCTTGGTAATTTTATACGATAAAAAATCTACCTAATCTCCTCTTTTTTGATACTTAATAATGCGATCGCTTTTCATCGTGTTTTCCATTAAATTTTCGCATTCTTTATTAGGGTATCCCACTAATAAAGTCATAAATATTCTGCTTTTCGTACCTATTCAAGATTGACCACGACACATCCCTTAAAATAAACAAAAAAACAAGAAAAAAGTCAGGACGTGTCGCGAAATCTTCAGTTATGAAAATGGTATGATTAACGATGAGTTGGAAAAATTAGGCCCTTTTAAAATTCATGATTTAATGGTCAGTCATGGTCTGTGACTGTGCATAACTAATTTGCCGGATTTTAACTAAAAAATAGACATCAAATAACTGCAAAATTTGGCGTCAAATCAGACTGGGGGCTAAAAAAAAGTTGTATACATCCGAATTGGTCACCCCTATAGTTGATGATAATCCCGCATTAATCAGAGCTGTAACTAGGTTGTGCACGTGCAAAATCATTTTGCCCTGGGGTGGCTGAGCCACTAAGGGATAAATAATTATCTGCCGCGCGGCCGGCAGGATGTGCATGCTCTGTTAATCCGCTAGCGGCAACCCTGCTTGACAAATATGATAAAAGCATTAACAGTTATATTTAGGCCGTCGCTGTCATTCGAGTTAATGATCCAATAAATGGTATTGGTCCTCCACGCAACTCTTATATTAAACTTGACTTAAATTCTTAAGAAATGGGAAAAACTAATGCAATTCACTGGCATCCCTGCTTACTACTCCGTGGTAGGATTTGCTGCCGTGTGCATTATCTGTTAAGAATTTATTATTTTTTACTAAACCTCATTAATAAGTTGGTGTATTCATAAAATAAAAACTGATCTCTACATTACGTAAGACAGCAGAAATCCGTTTTATTGTACGTTTCAGCCTTCTTTGTTTAATGGTTAGTTTCTCAATCTGCTTAGTTTGAATAGTGATTATTGCAGCTGCCTTTTCACATTCAGTCATTTGTCCTGATTGCAGTAGAATTTTTGTCTTTTGGACCTCTCTAATTTCAGCGTGTGTTGCTTCGTTTGCCTACAACAATATAAAAAAAAAAATGAGAAGCAGTGATAATGATGTGCAAAGATACTTAAATTGGAATAGTAAGGGAAGGGAGTGCAGTTACTCGAATTTGTACGAAGATTTGATCTCACTGAGTTCTTGAAGTGCGTGGAGTGGATAAAACTATAATGATGAATGATAAAAAAGTGCACTGACACGGGTAATTAAAGTTATTGTCACAGAAAATCACTTCAGACATGAGACAGGTCATTAGAAAACAACTGCACTGTCTGCATTTCAAAAGCGTCAGAGCAACTTTACTAGTGCTCTCTCCATTAGCTTACTACTCCGTGGTCACTCAGCGAGTGACGGGCTCTCATCAAAAAAGGTTTGGTTCACACGAGAGCTTTTCATTGCAAGGAGTAGTTACCAATAGAGCTGAAGGCTAATTCTCATATAAAACTTTCGAATTCACGTCGCAATCTCGTCTCAGCGATAATGTGTTTTTTTATAGTTTGAGACTAGACCAGAAGGTCAATTCGCGTATTTAAAAACGTTCAAAATTTAGACGCAATCTCACCTCAGCGACAATCGATGTCAAAAATGTAGAGAATTTAGAGGTTGAGACAGATTGAGAGACCAGCCGGTCGATTCTGTTCAAATCTCACCTTGAAAACTTGCGTGGAGTGAGCTGTCAGTGTCATCCACCCCACAAAATATTAATGTTTTGACAATTGAAATACTAGCTTTGAAATTATATAAAATGATCAATAGAATTAGCATAAAAATATTATTAAAATCTCGATTACATATGATTGTTTGCTTGGTCAATCCCTAGTATTAGGTGGGATGACACTGACAGCTCAATCCACGCTCACTTCACCTTGCACGGTGAGATGGTTACAGAATCGCACTGCAGACCGTGAACGTTCTTAGAAAAATTACGAGAACTGAAAAAATGCATCCTTGAAAGCCAGTCTTTCGCAGAGCTTTTTTTGCGCAGTTTTTGCATTAAAAAGCGCTCTTGTGAATCTTGTTATGTCCTATGGGGCTGAGAAGAACAACTCACGGAACCGTCGCCCTGACCCGCGACGTGACGCCCGCGGCTCACGGTCTTTTTCCTGTGAAAATTATAGTGAGAAGTGCTCATGAATAACAGCCGCACGGGTCGATCTTTAAAGTTAAGCAACGCTTGCCGAGGTTGGTCCATGGATGGGTGCATACTGCGACGCGTGCGTGTTTCGGAAAGCACGTTAAGCCATTGGTCCTGCGCCTGATTTCTCTCCGGTCGTGTCGGATTGCCGTCCCATCAGACTATGAGAGTGAGGGAAGAGGGAGTGCACCTGTGTCTGTGCGCACACGCCTGCACTATAATATCTCCCGCGCCGAAGACTAGTCTCCGTTGAGATTGGCCGCAATGGCCGAAATAGGTTTGGTCCAGTACAAAAAAAAATCAAAATGGCGGGGAATAAGTATTTGGGATGGGATACAACTGACCCTCAGCTTCGATAGTTAGCGTCGTTTCACCCTTTTTGCATTTTAATCTCTGATTGATACACGTGAACACGTGTAATAGAATATGAGTATAATTATAGAAATAATTGGGCAGGTGAGGGTTCTGACAGTGCCTTGAGGGGACGTGGGGCGTTGCTAGGGGATCAAATGGGGAAAAATTAGGGATGTGCTATAAATAAACATTCATTAGGGAATGTTTTCTAAGTTATAAGAGCCGTACGGGTCGATCGATCAGGTTAAGCAACGCTTGCCGCGGCTGGTCCGTGGATGGGTGACCATCTTCATATACCAAGACCCCTCCGTGCCTCGGGAAATACGTTAAGCCGTTGGTCACGGCTGTGATTCTTGCATCTTTGGCAGTCGTTACGGGTCGTCAGAAGCCTGAAAATCTGACAACCACTCACCAAGGGATATCGTGTTACCAGTAAGCAGATGATGAGGGAGATTTTTTGAATTTTTTCTCGAATGTTCATGCTGACAGGCACTGCTTTTGTATGGATTTATTTGTTATTTAGAAGGCACAATGAGTGTGATATAATACAGAGTGGTATGGGCATGGATGCGCAAACTGTAAAACCATGAATTCAGTAGATTATATGATTCTAGAACCTCCCCGCGCAGAAATTTTTCGTCGGTTATCAAAAAAAAAAAATCAGCTGTTTCATAGAAATGTGCGGTCTAAGTGTATGGAACAGCAATTTATTTAAGTTACCGGCGAAAAATTTCAAGATTCAGAATCATTTACTGAATCCGTGGTGACAGGTTGCACAATGACGGCTTTGTTTTGTGTTTTTTTTTTTTTTGAAGGGTGATATCTATTATCATCATCGTTCGGCCGAAAGCCGTAAACTGCTAGCTGCCCCCAAGCATCACTAGAACGACATGGAGGCGCGGGAATCCGCTAGGTGCGGGAAGCACAAGACTGGTCCAAAAGTCATAAATCTTTTCTAAAAAAGAACTTACTTAGTCCTAATTTTCCAATCGACAGATAATTTTTATTCGTGGAATAAAATTGACGTGTGACAGATTTTGTATAGCAGAACTGTCAAAAATTCAAAATTATTCCTCGAACAAAATTATCTGGCATTGGGAAAATCAGCCATTAGTCTAAAATGAATTTTTCGCACACACAAGGCGCAAAGAGCTACTTTGAAACTACTAGAAAAAAAAGTATAGGCGTCTCTGCATCGCCCTAAGGTTGACTGGTAGAAAATGCCTCAGGCATTAAGTCCGCCTTTGTACAGTACTTTTTTTTTTATTTGTGCATTAACTGTTAATAAATAAATATTTAAATAATAGGTAGGCATCACTCGTCATTATAAGTCTTGTACAGTACAAAAATATTAAGTTTTAAATGAAATAGATTTTTACGCTATTTTTTTTCGTCTCTTAATAAAGAAAGTGGAAATGGGCGGGCCACATAGGGCGTAGAACAGATGGCAGATGGGGTAGAACAGTGCTGGACTGGAGACCGAGACCTGGTAGTAGAAGTGTGGGCAGACAGCCGATGAGGTGGACAGACGACGTGATCAAGATGGCTGGAGGACTCTGGCTTAGGAAGACTAGAGACAGAGAAGAATGGCGTTTATTATCAACTAACCTTCCTGCTTGATTTCCTCTTAAGTATTATCTTTCCAATATGCTCAAGTTTCTCCTCGGGTGATGGAATTTGCGGTTCAGGCGTCATAGGGGGAGGCAGCTGTTGCAGATGTGGATGTAAGTCCAGCGGTGGGTATGGGTTGCTTGAGGACTGTAAATGAAATGATAAGTAATGGCAGAGATTGTATG
The DNA here is from genome assembly GCA_949629135.1 of Eremobia ochroleuca. Classification (NCBI taxonomy): domain Eukaryota; kingdom Metazoa; phylum Arthropoda; class Insecta; order Lepidoptera; family Noctuidae; genus Eremobia; species Eremobia ochroleuca. The sequence goes on along the minus strand of OX451407.1, from coordinate 8,551,680 downwards.
GAGGTGGTAACTACTGTTTTAAAGTTTAACATCTGGAACGGTGTTGCATAGCTCTCGCCGCCATTGTTATTTATGTTTTTTGAATTGAAACGCTTTTATTAGTTTCACCTGTATGTTTGTATGTAACTGACTCGTTTGGGCTCGATTTTGCCCCACTTTAAGCGATCAGATTTACTTTAAACGTTGTAGACCTATCAACGACTGACGACAATACAATATTTTGATAAAAAAACGTTGAAAAAAAATACAGTAAACTAAAAAAAAAAAATATGTTCAAAAAACACGCTTTAATAGCAAATTGAACTAAAAATCAAAAAATAACTTTTAATTTATATTTTATTCAACTGTACACTACAACAGTATACTACTTAACTCAATATGTTTCAATAATTTTCAAAAATTCTGCAATAAAAATAAAGTTTTAAAAAGAAAATTAATTTCATTGTAAAAAAGCGTGGGGTGCTCGATATTGCTTGTTGTAAATATATAATTAGTAGTTATTTGTAAACGTAGATTTAGTATAGAAATACTTATGATAAAAAGCACCCCACGCTTTTTTACAATGAAATTAATTTTCTTTTCATAACGTTATTATTTTTTTGTTACAATGCTTCTGATCAAGCCCAAATAACGTAGCGACGCACTAATTGTTTTAGGTTTAAACAATAAACGAAAACAGCACCCTAATTGCGTAACAAACCATCAGTCTCAATCTGAATAATTTTTAAGGATATTGCTAATCCATTGCTTCATATGTTCGAAAAATGTATCTGCTCAACAACGTAAATAACACAATGAATGTTGTTGAACTGTCAAAATGAAACCCATTGCTACTGATAGTGTGTTATGCAACTATCCCGCAGGTCTACTTGTACTGTAAAACAATTGTGTGAAACGTTCTGTCGGCGTTGATTTAGGAATGAGTAACGATTTTATGAAATCCTACAATATATGGTGTGGATGAAATGTGGGTACCTACTACCTAACCTTCTTTAGGGTTCCATACACAAGGGGTGGCAACGGAACCCTATTAATAATCCTCCGCTGTCCGTTCGTCCGTCTGACTGTCAGCGGGCTGTATCTCATGAACCGTAATAGGTAGACAGTTGAAATTTTCCCAAAGTGTATTTGTATTACCGCTATAACAACAAATAATAAAAATAAAATAAAGTTTTAAATTAAAGGTATCTTCATACAAGAAATGTGTGTTTTTCGGCGTTTTTTACATCGGGCTGTAACTCATAAACCATAATAGTTAAACATTTAACATTTTCACGGAGTGTGTATTTCTACTGCCGCTGTAACAACAAATAGTAGAAATAAAATAAAGTTAGTCAAAATTCAAGTGAGCCCATATAAGAAACGTGCTGTTTTTCGGCTTTTTTTGCCTTGTGGTACGGAACCCTTCGTGTGCAAATCCGACTCACATTCGGCCAGTTTTTTTTCCTCTTGGATATCCTCCGTCTAAGGAGAACATAGGGTTATGTCGGACTTCTACCGACTAAAACCCCACGGTTCCTCTTCTACTACCATGAGTCGAGGGTACGAGTATTTGTACAATCACCTCACCCTCGACTGGTACCTTCTTAGCATAGGTAGATCAACCGAACCGGGAGATTTCCGGTCGTGTCAGACTACGTGCCGTCCCATCAGACTATGAGAGTGAGGTAAGAAGGAGTGCACCGGTGTCTGCGCGCACACTTGTGCACTATAATATCTCCAGCGCCGAAGGCTAGTCTCCGTTGAGATTGGCCGCCATGGCCGAAATACGGTATGGAGGAGTATTTAGATCAACAACATCAATGGACTATCCACTTACCCCAACATCTCGGCGATAGCGGTCATCAAAAGCCGAGGACGAATCAATGTCCTGCGAGTTCTCTTCGAAAATGGAGAGTGGCAACCGTTGGCCGAAGTAACGTTCAGGCTAAAAAAAAGAAAAACAATTTGTACTTATTGTTATTAATTATTTTTTTTTAAATTTTTAATAAAATTCTTCTTTTAACTTTTAACAGTTTGATGTTTTACATTGGAGATGGATGTTTTGTCTCATACGAACTTGGCCCAGAAATGGACACAAAGAGAACAAAATGTATTATGAACCAATAATAGTGTTTCTAAACCCTGTATATTTTTGTTTGTCGTAAAACTTGGTGAAGGGCCAAATCTGATGACTTCAAACCTGTCAAAAAAATTTAATTCAAACCTCAGAGTAATTCACTGACTTCCAACAGATTGAAGTTCACTCAAATCTAACAATTGTATATAAAAAAAAATGTTTGGCATTTGTTATTACGTCTACACTTTACTTAGATTTTAGTGAATTTTAGGAACAGCCGTGCGATTCTGTAACCATCTCACCGTGATAACTTGGGTGAAGTGAGCGTGGACTGAGTCGCCAATAGTATCAATCACTAGTATCAGCATGACTCACAGCTCACTCTAAGCTCACTTCACCTTAGTTATCACAGTGAGATGTTTCCAGAATCAACCGGCTGAAATAATTTTATAACATGCTCATGGTGTAATACAATATTAATAATTGTATCACAAAATGGTTTATTCGTTATGCCCCAAACATGCGAGTTACAGGTATTGCTATTGTAACCTATTAATTCTTACAATAAGCATGTCCCAATTACCATCTTATTTCCAAAACTGCCGTGCGATTCTGTAACCATCTCACCGTGAAAACTTGGGTGAATTAAGCGCGGAGTGAGCTGTCATTAGGGATTAACACTATTGACACTGTTCACTTCAAGCTCACTTCACTTATGATTTCACGTTGAGATTTTTCCAGAATCGACCGGCTGGTAACATAAACCTCTCCGAACACTTAATAATCTTTTAAATTGAAATATTTTCTGTAAAGATTTGACAAGTAACGAAAGTTGTGATGGGATTTCAAATACGAGTATTATCAGTTATTTTTTTTAAATATTATTAACTTTTAGGCAGACAAAAAATTCTCGTCCAGGTTACATCGTAAGGTGTGTTAAAGTATAAGGTATCCAATGGAATAGCAATGAAGGTCATTCAATTCGAGAGTTTAGAGAAAAGTGATATTTAGTGAAGAATTCTGGGAAATTTTCAAAAGTGAATGAAAATTAGGTTTTCTCGAATTCCATTCATTTTCATCAAGGCTTTGTGGGGTGTTGTTAAATACATTTGTGTTTTGGGTTGTTGTCAAATAAATTGTTATAAACATTTGTGTGCTTGAAGTATTAAATAAATAAATAAATACAAAACTAAGGGATTCCCCAAGGTAGAATCTTGGGAGTCTTTTCAAAAATACAGGTAATATAAAAAAATAGGATATATGGTCTAAAGGTCCTACCGTACGAGTACCCATACAACCTACCCTAACCTACTTATAAAAATTAACCTTCAAAATATAAATATGAAAGTTAGTTGCTTCACTTAAGCCGGATTTACATTACGAAACTAGTTTCGCAAACTTAGTTAAATTCATTGATATTTTTTACGTGTAAATAAATAATTTTATTTACACGTAAAAAATTATTTACACGTGAAAACTATCAATGAATAACAACTAATTTTTCGAAACTATTTTCTAATTGTAAATCCAGCTTTAAGGCTAGTACCCCACATTTTTTTCAGAAAATTGGATACAGAAGTTGAATTTTGTATCAAACACAAAAAAAAACATTTAAAATACTTCTTTATATGTACACTTAAATAAAATCTTAAGAACAAAACACGCGCGCAGCAAAACGCTCAGCCATAGTTTCTATATTTACCCGGAATCGCTCCCAGTCGTCAATTCCAATGGTACTGTCCGGCTCTTGATTGCCAGGACGTGGCAGATTCATTCGCGCGAAAGAGCCACTGGTCCCAGGTTCCCCGGGTTCCACTTCACGGGCGTAGGAAGATGGAGCAAGTGTGGCAGCTGAGCTTTCTTCAGCTTCCAATTTGACCTCGACGTCTTCTTCATCGCTCTTAAAAAAAGTGGTTATAGGCACTTTTATTAAATTGTTGGCGGATGCTTGATTTAAGCTGGTCAATGCTCACTGCTTACTGCCAGTCGATTCTGTAAAAAATCTCACGGTGAAATCATAAGTGAAGTGAGCTTGAAGTGAGCAGTGTCAATAGGGTTAATCCCTAAAGACAGCTCACTCCACGCTCACTTGACCCAAGTTTTCATGGTGAGATGGTTACAGAATCGCACGGCTGGTATATTTTTAAATCGAAGCTTAAAACATGGTCAGAAAAGAGGTTTTAAACATAGTGCTATAACATAACTGAAGAGTAATAACCTGCCTCTCTGCTTAGCATTTTTGGACTATGAGAAAGCCGATCAAGACTTGGCCTGCTGTCTCTCCAACGGTGCCAGATTGTCTACCGGTACATCGAGGTGCTGAAGTGTCTGTGCGAAAACACTACTATGCCAGTCTGACTCCAGGACCGGACCTCAAAACCTATGCTATTCTGCAACGAGGGTTAGACAGGGAGACGTTATCGCTCCGAAACTGTTCACCGCCGCACTGGTGGATGTCTGTACGTTTTGCGAGTTGCCAGATGACCCATGGAACTGAAACGTGGTGTTTCCCTACCTGATCGAATCAGATATGAAGAGATCCAAAGGAGAACCAAGGTAACCGACATAGCCCGAAGAATTGCCAAACTTAAGTAGCAGTGGGCAGGGCACATTGGTGGGTGAACAGATGGCCGATGGAGCTGGAATGTTCTGGAGTGGGGACCGCGTACCGAATGAAGTAGTGTTGAAAGGCCTACCACAAGATCCGATGATCTGGTGAAGACCGCAGGAATACGCTGGATACAAAATCAAACTCATAGCATTTATTTGAAACAAACCAATTACAGGCACTTTTGAATCGTAAAGGGGTCGGTCAGTCAGAAAGATGAAGCTACTTGCCCATTCCAAAGCGTAGTAGATAAGGTACCTACCTATGGAGAAGAACGGGCAAGAAACTCCAGGGACACTCTTTTAAATCATAAAATTATTATAAAATGTTGGTTACATCATTCATGTTGAAATTATACATGTGAGAACGATGTAGAAAGACTTGCACGTTAAAAGTGTCCGTACTAAAAAAGATAAAAACAAAAAATCAATTCAGAAATGAAAATAAATAAAAATAAGCCGTGGCGGCTATGAGATGACCAATCCCTACTGACGGCGCGCGTTCACGAACATGACGTATGGATCAGCACCATTTAACTCAACCATTTTGAAGGGAACTTAATAATCTACGAGTAACACACACGCCACTGCCAGCGAGACATTTGAGTGAGTATGACATACACACTCTCAACCGCCAGGGCACATTCAAGTCAATGAAAGACGTACCCAGTAAATGGTAGCTTTATAGTTTAGGTAGTAGGAGTGGTATATAGTATTAGTATTTACATAGTGCTCACACGTGTGCAATAATAATAGATTGAATTTATACAATACAAAGATAGTTTTTTCAATCTTCAGCAGCTCCAACTATATTTTCGAATGCTAATTAATTAGTTTATGCGCCTTTGTGGAGCAGGACCAGCGTTGAGCCAAGCATTTTTGTCAGCCATGTAATCCCCCAACTTATAATATGCTTGGCTGCATAGTGTGCGTTTTATGTAAGATTAGAATTTCGTTTCATTGAGTTGGAGTATGTGGGGTAGATATTTTATTGTAGCATTTTAAACAGTACCCCATGAAGAATGAGTCTACTACTGAAAGAATCACCAATGCTTGGGGGCTTCCTATGTCCAACAGTGACATACTTATTGTTTTTTTTTTATATATAAAAATCATATTTTATGTGCACACAAAAACAAAGGCCAATAATAAATATGAGAAAATAAAATATCATCCTGCACACCTGCGTCACGATAGTTTAATGCAGAATCAAAGACACGGTTTAATATTATAAAAAAAAACAACATTACATAATACCCTAAGCTCATACCGTTTTTTTTTAATTTACTTCACGTTCTGGTATTCAGCTGCACCCGGTCAGATTGGAAGCCTACCGCAACATACGAGTACTTGGGCAAGGCAGATGATGTAAAGTTTAAAAAACTTCGATTTTTTTCCTGCATCGTATAACCCTTAACACCAACAACAAATATTTTTAACACTTTATAAAACTGATTGACCATAATAACTCCACCTACTTACAAACTATGACAAACTGCACTCACCTCTGCCCTCTACACTGAAAAACAAACACTAAGAGAAATCTAGCAAAGTATACATACACAGAACAGTAAAACCTTGAATCTATTAACCCGTAATACTGGCACATCATTTTACAATTGACACACAGTGGTTGGGACTCCGAGGGAGTGTCCAGACAGGAGACACAACTATTATACGTACATAGAGGTGAATCTATCGGAGTCTGACGGTAGAGGTGTACCCATCGCCGCGTAGGATCATAAATTGCGAAATGAATTTAAGTTATGCGATGATTCTGGTTGAAAATTTGTAAAATGATGACGATCTCGTGAGGAAAACGGGTATTGAACGAACGTGTCTAATATTCAATTGTAAAATTGTAGGTTTTCAAAATAAATGCCGAAGAACGCCCATTCTTCTCAGTCACTAACATTGCTAAATACGTACTTTATCACTGTGTGGTTTTTACCCTGCCTCACTCATTATAAAATCTATCATTTTTTTTTCTTAATAAATTTTAAAGACACCCAGGGCAAGTGGACGGTCATCCGTTTTAGCATTCAGGAAACATGTGGATTTGTTTACTGAATGCTAAAAGTGATGACGCCCGTTTTCTCTGGAGGCCTTTACATTTTATTAAAAAAAAACTCATAACCTCACCTGACCTTGAAATAATTCATTAGTAAATTTTATCAGTTAAATTGCTTGACTGGTTCATTTATGAAAAAGTTTACATCATTATCATCCCTCCATTTTGTACCATTGAACCAGAATTCCTTAAGGGACATAAATGCGAAAGTATGTTTGTTTGTTTCGATTTCACGCTAGAATGGCTGAACGTCTGAGCGGCTGAAGTTTAGCACATAGATAGACCAGGACCTAGAGAAGGACAAAGGCTTTTCATCCCGGATCGCAGACGAAGTTGCGTGCAACAGTTAGTTCCTGATAAATAAAAACTTTGAAATACTTACATACAAGTTGCTGTACACGACGTACTCGCACGGTATCGCAGAAGGTTTTAAATAGCGTTTTTGTGAGCGTTTTATTACATAGTCATGCTCGCGAAAATGCCTGGAGCATATATAATCGCGCGACGTCGGTGTCCAATCGCCTCTGCCTGTCATTTCCACCCATTTTGCCTTGAGCTCCGCATTAGTCGGGAATCTGTAGCAAATAAGTGTTATCTTCACCTAACAGTCATCTTCGTGGTTTGTGGAGGAGCAACCTCTGTCTGAGGACAATGGTGACCCAGTGGTAACGGCCCTGGCTTACAAATTTTAGGTTGGGGTGGAAACCAGGCGCTATACTTTGTGTAAATTATCTCATCACTATTGCTCTCAAAACGGTGAAGGAAAACATCGTGAGGAAACCGTCATGTACTAGAACCAAAAATTCAAAGACATGTGATATCTACCAACCCGCACTGGGCCCGCGTGGTAGATATAGCCCACTCCCTCTTGAAGAAAGGAGGTCCGTGTCCCAGCAGTGATAACATTATAGACTGATTATTGTGTTACCTTTGAAAAGTTTTTTTTTTATTTTTTATTTATGCTAGAACAACTCATTAATATTTGGCTATGACAAATCGTAGCGATAATAAAATCAAGTCTGAAAATATGTTTTAATGTTGGCTAATTATTGACAATGAGAAACAAAATATTTTTTAGAACTGGTTTGAAGTCCTGATATCTGTTCTCAAAGGACTATCGCCGGCTGATAGCTTTTAGCGGGCCAATTCAAAAGCGTTGGCGGGCAACTCGGTGGCCCGTTGGCCTGGGATTGAGGAGCCTTGCTATACAGCATGATTTTTTTTACCGGCTCCAAATTTTTACAGGCTGTTCTACCCATGAATATGAACAACTTTCACTATGGGACCAACTCTGTGATCACGAAAAAAAATCAGCTGTTTCATATATTTTGGTCACGTAGGTATTGAACTTTTGTATTAAACAGCTAATTTTTTTTTTCGTAATTTCAGAGTTGGTCCCATAGTGAAAGTTGTTCTTAATCATGGGTAGAACACCCTGTAAAAATTTGGAGACTGTAAAAAAAATCATCCAGTATACGAACGAATCGTTATGAACTAACAGAGAAGTATGGAATAAAAAGACATGTATTTTAATATAATATATTCTATGTTCGTGGATCAGTCTTAATTATGGCGTAGCGTCGTAGCTTCCTTCCTTCGTAGGCCCCTACGACGCTACGCTTCGAAGACTACGCACTACGCATCGAGCTGCTACGAGTTGTAGCAGGTATCATTATGATAGCTACATTGTAGAAATGAGTCAGTTAATATGGACGTAAAATTATGATTTTTGGAAGAATAGAATAAAATAGAATAAAAAAATATAATAATATTATATATTTTATAATAATATTTATTCAGGGTCAGCTGAACATTGTCTTTTTCTTCCATACTTCTCTATGAGTCGTCATTTCTTTAAACAGATCAATCAAATCCCTATTTTTTTTAGTCCAATCCGATGTCGCCATATTTGTCTAAAAGTGGATTTCAGTACGAGCCTGCGCAGAACGTCAGCTCTTTGTTTGGTAGGCACTTGCGATGTTTCTCCAAACATAGCATATAACAAGGTTTGCGAACAAGTTATGAACAAAGGAAAGGCACGTTTTCGATCACGTAATTCCGTTAATTTACGTGAGAACTTATTTTTTGACACTGGTTAGAAATAAATATGATTTATAATGACCCTATTCACTTTGATATTTTAAGTTTAAATAAAATACGTACCTACTCACTGAAATCTGAAAATATTGCACAACTTGGCAACTAGCAACATTTGTGTGGGTATCATTTACTTCCAAAATTCGCTCATTTTATTCTAAAAGCCGAGCACAAATCACAAGAAACTACTAATAGGGCACAATTCACAGTCTTCATCGATATGTCCCGCATAAATAAATAATCGGAGCACCTCTAGCCTTCGACCCTCACCATGAAACGCGTCCCGAATTCACGTCGTTATCCGTCGCTGCGTGATACACTGCCCTTTATGACAGCGCGACGAACATCGAGAGCGAACACCAACAGCAATGTATATCTTTCGCAATGCAACAGATTTATGGTCGCTATAACAGGTGAATTTGCAATTTTCAAGCCATATTTTAAAGTTAAATGAACATTTTGTACTTACACATGGAAAGAAAGTCCTTCTGCCTCTCCATCATGGCCCTCCTGGCTGCATTTACACGTTATAACGGCACAGAGAGGCATTTTTAATTTTTTTCGGAGGAGGAATGTTGCACCCGATGAGATCCGCGGACAACTAAATATCGCCTGCGCTTATTTCGATCGATAGGTGTATAACCGATTGCTGTTATGCGCAGTAGTACCTCTCTGCCACCCCCAGATTCTATATTTAGCTCGTCTGTAGGTCCTGGGAAAACAGGGAAGCTATTTATCAATAATATGCAACTTCACGTCGGCTTTTCAGGTGCCGCCATTGAAAATGCAAATGTTAAAGTTTTCTTTGTCAATTTCAGCCATTACGTACCTGATCTGATATGTAAATTATTTGTTGTGATGCTTTTTGAGTTTTCGGGTGCAATGTTTGTTGATTTTTAATGGGAATATTGGCCATTTTGAGTAACTTAGGTGCTTGATTTTCAGAACTTGAGTTCCTTGTTCGTTTTTTTTTTTAATAACGACTTCTATTCAATCTATTTGGATTTTAGTGTTTAGATTAATTTTGTATTTAGGTAGAATATCTGTTTTGAGATTTTAGTATGATTTCCAAAACAAATATTCTCCTCTTTCCATCCGAGGCCTTCTAATTTCTTAAGAAGGAAGATTTTTAAGAAATGTAAGGGGTTTCAAATATATTCTTAGCTCTAAAATAAAACAAATGAACAATTGGTTAAATTACATATCGCAGGATGACTTTAACACACTTTATTGGTCCCGTGATGGCATTATTATGATGTCGGTTGTCGGAGCGAAGTTCCTTATCGCACGTCAAAGACCGAAAAAAAAAGTGTAACGTTTTGACCGTCACGATTCTTTTTACAAGCTTTTATTTGACTTGCAATTATATGTATGTAACTATTTTTGTTCGGGTAGAATCTTGCAACTCAATTTTGAAGCAGATATCTTTAACCGTTTGAGCTGAAATTTTGTATACATGTTTAGTTCAAATGACAAGGCAGCTGTGTGACGCTATTCTAAATCTAACATGGCGGATCATCTAAGTTAGCGGACTATTATTTTTTAATGCAGATCTACAACATTGGTATCAAATGAAAGAGCTTGCTGAGAATAACTCGAAAACTTTTTAAAAAACTTTGTAAAAAACTTTTTAAATGCGTTAAAAATAATAAAATAAAATTTCCTTCCTTTAAACTTTTCACTATCAACTTATAACGTCATTACACAATTTTTATGATATAAAAGCTTGTCGCGAGATTTACCTCTAGGTATAGATAAACAAGTAAATTAAATAACTTGATCTGATTGATTTTAATTTTTTAAATTTTCAAACTAAGTAAATATGAGTACTTAAATCTTGCGACCAGCTTTTATATCATAGTGTAATGATGCTATAAGTTGATAGTAACAAGTTTAAAGGAAATGTTTATTTTATTCTTATTAACGCATTTAAATAAAGGATTGTTTTTTAAATTTTTTTTTTCACTTTTTTTGTTTGTTTTTTTCATTTCGTTAGACTAAAACGTAGTTAATTTAATTCATTGAGCACGTTGTTCAATCTTAACTAATATTATAAAGAGAAAAGATTTGATATATTGAATATTACGCTTTCACGGATAAATTTTGGACCATGGGTAGACCATGGCCAGGATTATGAATTTATGACATACATAAGATACTTTTTATCCTGATATTCCGACGGAATCGTATACCTATCTAAGATTTAAGTTTATAGCCAATAAATAAAAATAAAAAAACTTCAACATAGTCTTAATTTAGCTCATTACCTACGTTTATTCGGGTACACAAACAACTTTACTCATTTAATAACTAATAGGTAATCTGCCTACAAAACTATTTTTTTGAGAACTACAGTTCTTAACAATCACTAATAATTTAACTCTAACAACGTGACTTTACGTGACAGATTATTTTATAACTAAGAATAGTATCAATTTGCATTTTTAAACAATTCCGTAGCACTTTCTTAGGGTCTGATGATATGATTGGTAAAACACAGTATTGTTACGATTATTCATTCACTATTTACACATTACAGTAATTCAAATGGTTTGGACATACTTAAATGAGGCCTTACTTTGTGATCATTAAGAACACGGTGACACTTGATTATTTTATTTTACGAGTATGAACGAGGGAAATATGCTGCGACAACCTCTGAGGTTCAATTCAACCTTATACCTTTTTAATAATTTTTTTTTGTTATATACTTGTATATAATATATGTATATTTTTTCGTATTAATTAGCTATTAGTTGTTAAGTATTTGCTTACTTATTATTTTAATTTACAGAAATAAATATACCTTATACAACGTGTAACGTTAAAAGCGCAAAACCTCAGACACCCCAACTGATTTTTAATTCAATTGACCTATTTCAGGGAGAAAAGAAGTCATTAAAAAAATTGTTACGGTTTTATGTGCTGTTTTAGTTTTACTGGCCATTCTGATCGTTTGGGCCGCTGCGCCGCTCTGACATTATTTACAATCTACGATCGTAAAGAACTTATGTTATCTTTGAACAGTGATTTAAATGTTTCCATCACACTTTTCCAGCCTTTGGAAAAAAGCTTTCGCCAACATTCTCACCATTTCACAATATTTAATGTTTGTGTACAAAAACGCCATAGTCGCGAAATTGGCGCGCACGCGCCGCCAGGGTAAAGGGATAAAACTACACCTGTGACGCATGTGCCGGCGCCGCTCAGACTGTAGTAACATCGCCACTGTCACGTATTTCGCACGTCCCGCCTCCGTGCATATAGTTATTTCTCTTTCTAACCCTTAGGGTACGTTTAAGTTAAAAAAAGATAGGTAGCATTATTGTTTACTTCATTCATGGTACCTACTGTATGGAAACTTCGTATTTGCATTGAAATAAAAGCTATTATTATCCCGCGTATGAGAAAATTTAAATTGGTCTACAAGAATTTGTCTTTGTTTACCTATTTTTTCGGGTTTTTGCTTGTGATGCCTTGCTTGACCTATTAATAAATAGACACGGCAAAGTTTTTAATGAATTTTTTTTGAAAAATATGACCTATATTAAAAAGTGGTTCAATTGATTCTGCTCGTTATTCTGATCAAACTATTTTCAGGTTTTGCGCATTTAACGTTACACGTTGTATAAATTGGGATACAGGCAAGAGGGTGATGGTTGATACGCTATGTAAGTATATAAACAGCACCATCTGCATAGTTTTGAAGGATATTGCTGAAACATCACACTAATATTATAAAGGCGAAAGTTTGTGAGTGTGTGTGTTTGTATGTTTGTTACTTCTTCACGCTCAAACGGCTGAATGGATTTGTATGAAATTTGGTACACAGATAGTTTATAACCGGGATTAACACGTATGATAGTTTTTATCCCGATATTCCCACGGGATCGACACTTATGCGTGTGAAACCGCGGGGCGCAGCTAGTTGCTTCATATGTTCGAAAAACTTGTTTGCTCAACAACGTAAATAACGCAATGAATGTTGTTGAACTGTCAAAAAGACAGCCATTGCTACTGATACTGTGTTACGCAATAACCCCGCTGAATTATTGACACTTTTCTTACTCGAATCGGAAATACAAGATAAATGGCGGAGGGTTAGGGGAGAAAGAAAGTTTTTGTTTTGGCGCGCAACACGTGCGGGTGAACTTGACCTTGCTACATGTTGTTTTTTAGGGAATGGGGTGTTACTAAGGCTGGTGGCTAAGTAATAACCAGTGGTCGGAGTAGGTAGAGTTGTTTGGGGTGAATGACCGCAAAAATTGATGTTAACATGGATATGCCTCTGAAATCCCGGGATTTTGAAATTGTCGATTGATTTAAGTGAGTTAATATGGGTTTTGAAAATTAAATTATATATCTAACTCGATCATCGCATTTTATTTATATTCCATGTCTTCAATTTACTATAGTAAACTAATAAAAGTGGATTATCCATTTAAATATAACGTTCCAATTAAGCACTGACAGAAGAAACTACTTAAATAGTTTTTTTTTTTTTTTTCGAGAATTCCCGGGATTTTCGGAAATACTTGGCATATCTATGTTATGTCCGCATGTAGCAAATAACAAAAATATTAGGTCATCCCACTTCCAGTGTCATATTTTTTTATTATTATTATTTTACAAAAACTGACTACTAATATAACTTTGTGACACTAATCAATAATCTCCACCACTATTAATCACTCGCTCCCAGACTGCTGGCAAATCTTGAACACCATTTAAAGTACCACTTTCATTTAATTCATCAATAATGCTCTTTAGTTTAATATCTAACTCCTTTTTGCTATTGTATCGAGTACCCGACAATTTCCTCTTCACATGGCCAAAACAATTGAAATCACAAAGATTCACAAAGATATCCGGGGAATATGGCGGCTGAATAATTTCAATCCATCCTTTATCTTCAATTAAATTCTGAACTATTTTTGATTTGTGCGGTCTCGCGTTATCATGTAAAATTATAGGACTCGTTATATGATGTTCGTCTGCCCAAATAGGAATATTTTCTTCTAAAAATGACTTATATCGCTCTCCAGTCATAGTTGTATTTTCATCATAAGTTCTCCAAAAAGCAATGCCTCTGACATCCATAGCTACTATTAGTAGTATTTTTCGTTCATGTAGCTCTGCACGTGGTAAATGTTCAGCTGAAGTGCCCGGTTCCACCCAACATCGTGACTGATGTCTTTGACGAGGAGTATAAAGTTCGACCCAAGTTTCATCAAGGCATATGAATCTATTAAGTATATTTTTCTTACGGCGATACCACGATAAATGGCTACGCGCAGTTTCATAACGAAACTCCTCCTGATCCGTATTCAGAGTGTGGGGCACCCACACTGCACTTTTATTGACCAGACATAAATCCTCCGTGAGTACTCTATGTATAGTGGAATGAGGAATGTTAAGTTGAGTGGAGAGATCACTGACACTGACCCTACGTGACTGACGAAGTGCTTCCTTGATTTTGTCCCTTGCTTCTAATCTAGTCGATGATAATGATCGAGGTGCTCGCGGCTCATCTTCAGCTGTGGTTCTTCCTTGTTTGTACATTTCAAGCCATCGCTGTACGGTTCTTTTATTTAAGGCGTTACGACCAACACACTTTACCAGTAAGTCGTGCGCAACTCCTCCAGAGTAGTTGAGTAAAGCACAAAACTTTAGAAATATACGTTGCTCCACTACATTAATAGATTTTTTTAAATCTTCCATTTTAAATCAATGCACGTCTTGACAATACAACACACCAAATTAAACTAACATGATTGTACAAGACAACACATGTATTAACTATTGCATACCATTGCGCAATACATAAATATTGGAAATAAAAAATATGACACTGGAAGTGGGATACCTACTCCTATAAAAACTACTTAAACAATGGATTTTTAATTCCGTGAATTCCCGGGATTCCGGGAAATATTTGGCATATCCATGTTATGTCCGCATGTCGCAAGTAGCAAAAACAGCTCTACCTACTCCGACCACTGGTAATAACAGCCGCACGAGTCGATTGATCAGGTTGAGCTACGAAGCTACCAAGACCCTTACGTGCATCGGAAATTTGTATATATTTTTTTTATATTTAAAAATTTACTTGATCCTTAGACACTTTTGATGTGTGTAAATTGGGAAAAGGCTAGACAGATGATGATGGGGCGTTGTTGATGCTGTTTTGAGTGAATAAACGTCTAGTTCCTACTTATAATTAACTATGCCGTACCTAATTTATGCGTCGAAACGGGCATACTAGATGTAAGAATGAGTCTGCCTGGCTGAAATGGGATCGATTCAGCTGTGCTGCTGGGGAGTTTGTTGCGCCACTTCTTCTCCCTAGCGAAAGCACTAGGAAGTGGTGAAGGGCGGGCGTTTTGCGGGACTGTCTTTTGTAATTTCGACGTTCGAAAAGTGCTGATTCTCAGCCGATTTTGAATAAATGACTTTGATTTGATTTGATTTGATCGGGCGGGTCACGTCAACCGCATTCAGGATGACTGCTCGGCATAAGTCTTCACGCAATGGGAGTCTGAAGATGGACGGCGTCGCCGAGGCCAGCCCAGGAAGAGATGGAGAAGAAGAAGACCTGGAAGCGTACCGCGAGGGCTGGTTCGAGGTGGTGCGGGAAAAGAAAGTTCTGGAAAGGCGTTTGGTTAATAAAAAGCTTGTATAAAAAAATATTTTTACCTACATTTTAGCGTTAGAATTTGTTTAAATATCTGTTGTAACACCTTGCAGTGCAACGTACCGCTCGTATTTTTTTTTTTTTGTATGTTTGGTTTCTCGTAGTTGATCTTGAGAGGTGGTGACTACGTCACCGGACTATTTTGTGGTTGCCTTAAGCGGACCCAAAACCTCCAGCCACGGGCGAATCACTTAAAGTACTAAGCGACTGCATGCTAAGGTTTGTTATTTTGTTTGTGCACTGTACTACTGGCCCTACTGCTCTCCCGGAGGAAAGTTATGGGGTCATCAGGGTCGGTGAGAGTACCGCTCGTGTATATTAGTACGCGCTCATATACACGAGCGGCACGTTGCCGCCACACTTGTGGACGGCTGCAGTACGATGTACATAGAGCAACTAAAATCGTGCATTTATTAGTACTATATTTCAATAGACCGCATAATTACCGGCGTGCCGTCGCACACTGGTATTGTACAGACGCCAGCACATCAAGCTACTACAATCTGTCAGATTTCTTTAATAGATTTTCAACTTTATCGCTAAAGCATAAGGTTCAAACTTGATCGGGAAAATCTGACAGTTTCGGGTAGCTTGATGTGCTGGCGTCTGTACATGCTTGACAGGGAGCCGCACTGTGTCCACTGTGGGAAGCTGTGCGCATATTATTTCGATTGTGGGATATGGGATAATGATTTTAATGAATTATTGGTAATTCAATCCTCCAGCAGAGCTATTAAATAGCATGACAATTGACGATCCATAATTCTTGTACATTATTTGCAGTACATTTACTTGATGATCTTATGACTGCGTCAGTGAGCGGAATTGCAGCTGAATTTTGGGCCAAAGATGTTGAAATTTTTTGCCATTGATAGGCCTCCTCTTACTGTGAAAAGGAGTGGGCCATAATCCACCACGCGGGCCCAATACGGGTTGGTAATTGTCAGGACATGCCAGTCTCCTCACGACGTGTTCCTTCACCGTTTTGAGAACAGTGGTGATGAAATGTGTGATGAAAGGTTTTATGAAAATATTTTAAAAAAATGAAATACACAAAGTAAAGTGCCTGCCTGGGTTCGAACTCACGACCTACACAACTCGTAAATCTGGGCCGTTACCTAGGCCAGAGCAGTCTCTGGGCACCAGCGTTCCCTCACCTTTTCACCTTACCCTTTTAAAATTATTAAAATAAATAAATTTAAAAAATATTCTTATTCACATTCACAACAAATGTACCTAAAGACACCAAATTGTAACATTATCCACGGCTGAACGCTGTGTCCCAAAATACAAGCGATAGCTTAGTTTGGGAACCAGTATCACGCAACTCCTGCGATTAACGTAGGTACCTTTTATTTAGAAATAATTATATTTTGAATGATTTTCTGGTACCAATAAACAACTTTTTTTTTTCATTGCGGAGCTATAATTTTTTTGTAGAAACCCACTTTTATATACAGGGTGGCAGCTAGGGATTGCGATACCCAAGCTGTTACCACGGATTTAGTTCATGATTCTGAACCACCATGCGTTGATAAAATTATCGTCCGTTATTAAAAATATATATGTGTTCCGTACCGTAGAATCATTTGTACTGAATTCATGGTTTTATTTGTTCGTCGATGTCATTACCAGCCTGTATTATAATGCACCTACCTTTATCTTCGCAAATCACTTGGCACCTAATAGATTTGGCACAATATTATGGAAAGCAATACAAACACAGCTATTAGGTAAACTCACCGCTACTTGTTCGCGCGCTCGCTGCGTAGGTGGTGAACGAGTCCCTCGGGACGTGCCAAAGTTGTCGAAGTAGCCAGGGCTGTCGCGTTTCATAGTAGGTGTCGGTTTTCCTCCTTATTTTTATAAGACAATTCCCTACTCTTATTAAGAGCTATTTATAGTAATTAAAGAGGGCCTTTATGAGTTTATATGTAGGAGGGAATCTTCGAAACTGCTGATCCGATTCCGAAAATTCTTTCACTAATGGGAAGCTACAGTATTGCTGCACTCAGCAATACTGGAGCTTCTTACTAGTGAAACTCCATTATGACACTTCATACGGACGAAGTCGCAGGCAGAAGCGAGTATATAAGTAATGGGTCGAAGAATAAGTTCGTAGCGTTTTGATGAAAATGTTTTATTTTAACAAAACCAAAAATTGTCTCAATACGTTAATCAACAATAGGTATATGCACTGCTGTTTACGACCTGCTCCCACCTCTCAACCAATTTATTGATCCCTTCCTGCCAAAAAGCTCAACAACTTCTTTAAAACCAAGCCGAGCGAGGCTTGGTGTCAAAGAAGTTGTTGAGCCATATTTTCAGATCGTCTTCGTTGTTGAAAGTAACGCCTTTCAATTTGTTTGATTTTGAGCGGAAGAGGTAATAATCGGTTGGCGCCAGATCTGGAGAGTATGGTGGATGCTGAAGAACCTCCCAATCGAGCTCTTGGAGTGCGGCTTTGACGACTTGAGCAATATGGGGTTTGGCGTTGTCGTGAAGGAGAATGATTTGGCCTTGTCGATCGGGTCTCTTCAGCTGAATTGCCTCATTTACGCGGCGCAGTTGGGCAATATAAACGCGGGCTGCTTCGGCAGCTTTTAGACCTCCATGAAAAGCAAAGAAAAGCAGATGTCGAAAATGCAGATTTTTACCTCCTGGATACCCCATTTCTAAACTTGAAAAGTAAAAGATTTTGAAACAATGATTAGCACAGTTTTATAGAGCATAAAGAGCTCTTTCGAATAATTGTAAACACTTCGTGAAATAGTGAACACATCGTATTAGAACAAAAGAAAATATAAAACGCTACGAACTTATTCCTCAACCCAATAAATCGTTTTCTATACTAAATAATTGTTTCTGCATTCGTTTAGTTTTCCACCGACCGCATTGTCCTGTAGAAACACACTTTATATTTAAAGCCAGTTTTCTTATATCCAATCTGTTATCTTCTAAATGTCCTGAACGTACCTACGATCTCAATGTCCTAGACACTCCAATAAAATGTGTAACATGAGCAAGCTTTGACCTTAAAATTCAAAGGCGAAACTTAGCGTAAACTTTTAAACTGCTTCAATCTGTCAAAATCACACCAAAAATGAACTGTAAAAATCTCACCGTGAAAACTTAGGGAAAGTGAGTTGATTGTTTGTGAATCCCTAGATTCCCTAATGCTCATACATACGAACGACACGCGTAAACGTCAGGGGCAACTGCCTTTCGTGTGTAGTAACGACATGCCTCTTGCCTCTGCCTCTCGTGTACTCAAATACACGAGAGGCAGAGGCAACAGCACCGTACTCAAATACACGAGCGGCACGTTGTCGACGCCTGCCGTTCCCTCTGCTGGTAACGCTTGCCGCTCGTGTGTATGCACACTAAAGTGCCAGGTAGGACCACGGTAACTGCAAGCTCGCTTAACCTAAGTCTTGACCGTGAGATTCTTACAGAATAGACAGGCTGATTTTGACTGATCGAAACGTTGGTAAGTTGAAGTTTCGTCTCCGTTTCTTACCCTAAAAATATGATAAAAAATCACTTCCTCTCTCCTTAAACAGCACCATTATATTTTCTTTACTCCTGTTTCATGTCTATTGTTATATGTATATATTTATTTAGATTGGTATAATATACTTTATGTATGTATTTATTTTATCGTGTAAATAGTACACCACAGACTACCTACAGTATTTGTCTCTCCTTCCCTTTTCAATCCATCCAAAGGTTGTCTTTAAAAGATCGCTCTTAGCGATAAGACCGCCCATTGTGTCACCCTTTGTAAAATTTATGTTGTACATAATAAAGAGTATTCTATTCTATTCTATTCTTACCCTCCATCTTCACAAAGAGGGTGCTTAAATCACTAAGGTAGTTAAAGCCCATTTGACACGTACCAAAACGCAATGCCTAAATTTGACTGCACGTTGGATTTTCAACTCCCTGCGTTGAAAATCCAACGTGCGTTATTGTTTAGGTGACACATAGATTTTGCCTAGTGTTAGTGAAAATACACCCGATTTTTGAAAGGTTTTCTTATTAATTATCCAACTTCTTTTTTTTTTGCGAAATGGGCCTGTAGTGCTATTCTGTAAAAATAGCAGTCATTAGTGTCAATCTCTAGCATCCGATGGAATAACAGCTCACTTCACCTAACTCCTCACGGTGAGATTTTAACAGAATCGGCCGGCTGCTCTTGACTTTGATCGCGCCTGATGGAAAGCGATGGGGGAGGTCTATGATGGAACGAGCGTGCTCAGAAGTTGCCTCTTCACTCTTGTTTTCGAGGCTGACAGTTTATATGTGGAACAGAACACAGACGCTGGCAAAGAGCTGGTTGGCTGACCAGAATAACAACTGCAATCAAATCACTTGATACGAGTTTAATTTTGACACGTTGTTGGTTCTTGTCAGTTTATTATATATAATTAGCGTTTTAGACTATTATTGATTAAAAAAATGCACTACAACAAAAACATTTATTAAACGATTACAAAATATCAAATATTCTAAGCACTTAAAATTAATTAAACCGTATCTGAGCAATGCTAGTGAACGTCCGTCCGATCCGATGGTCGCAGGCAAAAAGGGACGATGTCTGCTGGTGTCCTCGCTCGCCTGCTTGCGCTCCCCTCTCTGTCGCGTACCACCATCACGCCACTCTGTCGTCATAGCTGAAGACACGCCCCCTGGGCCTATTCTTCAGCTAATTATATATACAGTTTATTTATATATAATTATATACCTATACAGTTAGATATATACAGTTTATTTATATATATTATACAACGTGTAACGTTAAATGCGCAAAACCTCAGACACCCCAACTGATTTTTAATTCAATTGACCTATTACAGAGAAAAAATCCGTCATTAAAAAAATTGTAAAGCTCTTATGTGCTGTTTTAGTTTTACTGGCCATTCTGATCGTTTCTTGCGTCTGCGACAACGCTTTACCAAGGGAGGAGTCGTCACCGGGCCGCTGCGCCGCGCTGACATTGGCTTGCTTGACCTATTAATAAATAGACACGGCAACGTTTTTAATGAATTTTTTTTGAAAAATGTGACCTATATGAAAAAGTGGTTCAATTAATTCTGCTCGTTATTCTGATCAAACTATTTTCAGGTTTTGCGCATTTAACGTTACACGTTGTAGAAACCGGGTGTCATCATCATCATCATTTCAGCCGAAAGACGTCCACTGCTGGACATAGGCCGACCCCAAACACCTCCACTTCGACCCGCTCTGAGCTTCCCGCATCCAGCGGATTCCTACCGCCTTCACAAGGTCATCGGTCCACCTTGTGGGAGGCCTTCCAATGCTACCTCTTCCGGTATGCAGTCACCACTCCAGAACCTTTCGGCCCCATCGGCCATCTGTTCTGCGAGCAATGTGCCCTGCTCACTGCCACTTAAGCTTGGAAATTCTTCGGGTTATGTCGGTTACCTTGGTTCTTCTTCGGATCTCTTAATTTCTGATTCGATCACGTAGGGAAACTCCGAACATATCCCTCTCCATTGCCCTTTAAGTGACTTTTATCATTCTAATAAGGCCCATTGTGAGCGACCACGTTTCACTACACCCACATACACACACACCACTGGCAAAACGAACTGAGCAAAGACTTTCGTCTTGAGACGCTGCGAATTGTGGGATGAGAAGATATTGTACAGCTTCCCGAACGCTGCCCGTCCGAGTCAGATTCGACGTCTTTTTGAAGTTGGACCTACCTAACTGGACATTTTGTACTAGGTAAACATACTCGTCCAACAGTAAGTAAAATTCACTAATTTTATAAGTTGTTTTCAGTCGACATCGGCTCAGGTGCAAAAGAGAAACAAAAAACATGTTTGTTTTTCATTGTTTTAGTGCTTTATCAAAAAATGATAAAGTTGTCAATTAATATAAATAAAGCCCCAGGAAATGCAACCACTTTTCTCTGCACCGATCCACGCCAAGGTCAATTACGATTGCATGTGACACTGACAGACCAGTAAGTGCCAATTAGGCCCGATCCCAGTGCTGTGACGGCAGATAATCGTCCCATTCAGAGTGACTGCACTCACACACTGCACTGAATAGGACCATTATCTAACAGCTCCAAATAAGTAATACAATACTTATTTCTTCTGGGTATAATGATGCTGCATGGTATATGCAATAATCGATTCGACTGCATTCCTTTAACAAATAGTCTACATTATACAGTACCTAGATCTGTCATGCTTCGTGGGGTACGTGTTCCTCGACTATTTCACACGAACGCGTGCAGGACTAACGCTGGGGAGCGTGTGCCTCTTCGTCGCCTTGTTGATGCGTACAACGCTCACTTCATGGAGCTTCACATATTTACTCTTTCCAAAGATCGTTTCAAGGCGAGAGCAATCGAATTACTGAATTCATAAGTGTTTTTTATTTTTCTCTCCTTTTCCTTATTAGGTTTTTACGATGCACACTATTTTGTCTGTTTTCTTTTAACTTTTTTTTTTGTGAATCCGGGGACAATGTTGTGTGTTACATGTATAATAATATAAATATGGTATAGACTGTGTATAAATGTATTTCTAAGTTTTGTGCTATTTTAAGAATCTCTAGTTAAGCTTGGCATGTAACTGTTTTTTGTCCCTAACAAATAAAATAAAATACATACAAGCCACTGGACGTATATTTTATTTATATGGAGCAATTACATAAATAAACTCACGCTTTCTTCTCATGGGGGTAGGTAAAAAATACAGAAGGCCACCTGCTACGATCCTACATCGGCATCCTGCATCGGCATCGGCATCCTGCTGCTTACCTTATCTACTTATTTCGCTTCGTTTACGGTCACACAAGCACGCCAGTTGCGAGTACTGTGCACCTGATCTTTCTGAAGAATATCACCAATATGTCCTCCTAGGACGTTCCCCGGGCACATGATGCCAAAATAGAAAATAGACACAAATACCGCAGACCGTCAAATAGAAAAAGGTGTCACGGGCACATTTTTCGGCACGACAACTAGGTATGACTTACCTACTGCAATTAATAATGATGGTACAGTAGTGCTATTCTGTAAAAATCTCACCATGATAACTTGGGTGAAGTGAGCATAAAGTGAGCAGTCATTAGTTTTAATCCCTAACATCAGCACCCTAATTGCGTAAAACACTATTACTATCAATTTGAATCATTTTGAAGTATATTGCTAATCCATTGATCCATATGTTCGACAAAAGTGTCTGCTCAACAACGTAAATAATGCAATGAATGTTGTTGAACTGTCAAAATGAAACCCATTGCTACTGATAGTGACGCAATTACCCTGCAGATGGAATGACAGCTCACTTCACTTAACTTCTCACCGTGAGATTCTAACAGAATCGACCGGCAGTACTCGTAGCGGGTAAACGCGGTGTTGTCCAAAGGAAAAAAGAGCGTCTGTACTTACTCGTATGACCACGCGATAGAAGTGAAAACTCGTACGTAACCTATGCGATTCTGCGCCGAGTATTCGCGATTCAGCATCACCGACCGACTAGAGCCGAATATACTCGATTAAGCCTCACCACCACGAGTGTGAGCAGTAGTGGCCCAGTGGTAACGACCACTACTTACGAAGGTCGTAGGTTTGAACCGAGTCAGGCGCTTACTTTGTATAATTCACCACCACTGATCTCAAAACGGTGAAGGAAAACGTCGTGAGGCAACCGGCGTGTCCTAAAACCAAAAAATCGAAGGTATGCAACCAGTGGTCTCGAACCTACCGATTTTTCGGTATTTCTACCTATATATACCGGGCTCACATAATTTATAACAGTCATACTTAAGTAAGTATGATTGTTATAAATTAGTCTGTAAGTTTTTTTTTTTTAATAAATAAACGAATTTGATTGAATATTGTATTTTTTTGTCAAATACATACCGATCTACCGATCTCACTCTACGACGTTCGAGACCACTGTATGTAACGTATACCAACCCGCACTGCGCCCGCGAGATGGATTACGGTCCACTCCCATTCACCGAGTGGAGGCCTTTGTCCTAGCAGTGGGAATATTATAGGCTGATTATGAACACGAGTGTGACGGTTCAGTTTCGTTCACTGACCAGAAAGAGCGGAAAATGCGCCTAAAGAAGTTTTCACTTCAAAAGGTGTTGGTTGAGAAAAAATCGCGTATGGATCGGAGTCACGAGTGCTGGAGAGCTGTTTCATCTCGCAAAGGACAAGGAGAAACATTTGGAGTTGATGGCCAGCCTCCAAAAATTAGAGAAGCATCAAAAGCAGAAGTCATAATGGTCCCGTGGTTAAGGCCACGTCTCTCATGCTCAGATTTGAATCCTATGATTCAAATCTGGGCAATGTGACTTTCGATTCATATAAACTTTCTGAGTTTATCTCGGACAAAACTGACATCGGTGAAGGAAAAACATCGCGAGGACTTAATTTTCAACTCAACAACCCGTCTTGAGCAACGCACCAGCGGCGCTGGGGCTCTATCTCGCACAAGGTCGTAGCATTATGCTGAGCGATAGCTGTTTTCGGTTAGTCCCGCTATGGTATGGTCCCGGTATGGCACCCTCTTAAAATACCTATCAAAAAGTCCCGCTATGGTACCCTTCAGTTTTTGGTACTGTTGTAAAGAAAAGTTATACAATGCGTTAAGAAAAAAATAGTATTAATAAAAAATATCTTTTCTTAACTATTATAGTTAAGCAAGATAATATTTATTAATACTATTTTTTAAACAAATCACGCTCGGTAATTGTCGTTTCACTTCAGGTAGTTACCTGACCAACCGGTTTTTTCGTAAAACAATAGAGACGAGCCCTTCCTCGAATTCGTATCTAGCTCTTCCCTTTTGTTTTTATGAAAATAGAGAGAGACAGTATTATTCCGGGTTTAGTTTGCTATTTGCAGCTGTACTTTTGCGATATGAGTAATTAGGATAGCTTGTTAGTTTATCTATTGCAATGTCTGGGTCAAGTAGTTCACGTGGTGTAAATTTAATAATTATTGACAGTCGACGCGGTGGAAAAACTTTATTACGTGCCGGACATAAATATATTAAACGCAGAGAAAATAAAAATTCAAGTACTTGGCATTGTGTAAATAGGAGAAATAGTATTAAATGTAGTGGATATATAACTATTGAGAATACCAATAAAACAATAATTAAAGATTATAAACACAGTGATCAGTGCGTGCCACATTTTGAAGACAATGAAGTTCAAATGGCTATAAGTGAGTGCAAAAAAGAAGTAAATTCAAATTACGGATCAGTACAGAAAATTTTCGAAAAACACATGGGTAACTTAAAAGACAAAGGGTTACACCTTACAGGAAATGTTCCTGACTATAAAAAATTAAAAACAGTATTATACAGACACCGAAATAAGTCGTTGAACGTACCAAAAACACAATTTAAGAATGTGGAAGAAATTATAATACCAGAAGAATTTAATAAGTATGTATTGGCTGATTATTGTAATGAAGACTGTAATCGAATAATTATATTTTCCTCGACAGAAGTAAAGGAATATATAAAATGTGTAACGCATTACTTTGGTGATGGCACTTTCGACGGCTGCCCAAACCCATTCGAACAAGTTTATGTCATTCATGGAGACATGGGAAGCACTGAGTTATCCACGAATGTAGCACCATTATTTTATATTCTGTTAAAAAACAAAGAAGGGAAAACTTATGAAAAAGTTTTCGAATTGATTAAACAAACTTTGCCTGAATGGCGTCCATCGAAATTTACCTTCGATTATGAAATAGGAGTAATAAATGCAGCAGCGAAGATTTTTCCTGATATCAAAATAAATGGATGTAACGTACATTTTCAAAAGAACGTTATCAAAAAAGCGAAATCTTTAAATCTCATGGAACACGAAGAGTCCTCGAACCATGTTAAGCAATGCATAGGCTTGGCGTTTTTGCCAAAACAAGATATTGAAGACGGCTGGCTGCATATAATGGAAAATAGGTATAATATCTTGGTTACTTTCCAAAATGATGTTTGAGTACTTAACTCTAATTATATGGCAAAAAAGTAAAGAACAACAATATCAGTAAGGACCTGTTAATTTCATTGCTTTACAAGTACGAACGTTTAATAAGTATTTTTTTCAGTTTCGACGATGAAGCTATGACCAAATTCAATGACTATTTTGTCACTCAGTGGCTTGAATATCCAGACCTCATTTGGTGTTGCCATAATGAACGCCATAGAACAACTAACTTGGCGGAATCATGGAATGGCAGATTCAACAAAATTATTGGAAAAAATCCCAGTTTATTATTGTTTCTGCAAACAATTGGCAACGACACATGTCACTTTGATATAAAACAAGCCAAGTAAGTTGTATTTTTTAGACAATATTTTTAAGCAGATATAATATTTTTAAAAGCAGATATATATTTTTTTACATAATACGAGTACATAGAAGAATTTGAAAATGGATTTGATTTTATTTATTTTGGTAGATATTATTGGTTGTCGCCTTCTATTACAGACGGTTACTGAAAAAAATATAGCTTAACTTAAATAACTGATGATTTTTGTTATAGCTTTCGACTAAAAACATCACCTATAAATTCAAGAAAAAGAACAAGTATAGAAATCGACCGCCAGATTCAAAAGCTAACAAAAAGTTACGAAAATAAAGCTATCTCCATTGGTGATATTCAGATTAACATATCAGTCAATATTTCGATCAGAACATTTAAAAAAATAGTTTATTTTAATTTTGTTTTTAGCCTATTAAAATGTTTAATACTTTTTCTCGATGTTGATTATTTTTTGTAGTTTATGTTTACAATTTGCGCCTTTTTCTCCATGTTGATTATTTGTAATTAATATATTTGTCTAGTTGGTTGTTGATTATTTTTGTAGTTTATATAAATTTACAATTACTGCCTTTTCTCAATGTTGATTATTTGTAACTAATATTTATGTCTGGATGTTGTTTTTATTTGTAGTTTATAATATTTACAGTAATACTTTTCTGAGATGTGAATTTTTTATATTTTTTTTATTGTTGATTATTGGTAATTAATATTGTTGATTATTTTAAAAATTACATTGCAATTAATATTTCGTTTTACTGTTTGATATTTTTTTATAAATATTTTGAATTAATAAAAGACTGATTTAATATCGCAAACAGACGTTTTATTGATACACTCCTAAAAGTATTTATTTATAGATACACTTTTCTTTTCAGTTGTACCTTCTATTGTCTAACGTAGATCTAAAAGATGGGTACCATAGCGGGACTTTTTGATAGGTATTTTAAGAGGGTGCCATACCGGGACCATACCATAGCGGGACTAACCCGCTGTTTTGCATGAATTGCACGCGTATTTTCCCCCAACTTATTATTTTTGTGTTTGTGTTATCTGCGTCATTTTGACCGCAATAAACGCAAAATA
Source organism: Eremobia ochroleuca (assembly GCA_949629135.1). Lineage (NCBI taxonomy): Eukaryota > Metazoa > Arthropoda > Insecta > Lepidoptera > Noctuidae > Eremobia > Eremobia ochroleuca. Next base: position 8,524,727 of record OX451407.1, on the reverse strand, counting down.
CGTTTATTTGAAGCTAGGCGCACAGTTCCAGTTGGTCGTCCTATGGAGAAAAGCCGCTTAGGAAATCCACGTGCTCTTTAAAAATAATTGATTTTTACAATGTTTTCATACATTACTACCCAAGTACACAGTGAATCTGTTGAAGGACACTGAACGAGACATAATAGAAGTTTTATTGTCATAACGCCTGTGGACGTTTAGTGTCCCTGCAGTATTAAATTAGGTACCTATATAGGGTGGGATTTTTACTTGTTGTGAGATGTGTGCACTTGTGTAATCTACCCCAATAAATAAAATGGCTACGCCCACGAATGAAACCACAAATTTTGTTGGTTTTAGATTATGATCATAAAACATGAGCGAGCCCCCAAGGGACCGGCGCCGCCTGATCGATGAAAATGTAAACAAATAGATCAGAAAGGAGTCTGCCTAAAACTGCCCCACAACATGAACACAGAGGTTGTGTGTTCGAGCCTTCCCAGTTCCCAGTGGAAATTATTTCCTTTTTCCCCTCTGAACTCAGTAAGGGAGGAAGGGGGTAAAGTGCAGGAGGTAACAACGAGTGCGATAGGGAGCGTTGAGAAATGTATGAATGATATCAACAAACAAAGTATTCCATACGGGCTGAGCCCAGCTTAGCTCAGTCTGAAAGTGACAAGTGAAGTGAAATTTCCCCAAAGATTGCAATACACCATTCGATAGGGCTTATTTAGATCTACTTACTCACGTTATCGAATGTCGGATTGTTAGGTGTATAAATGGCCGAGGGCCGAAAAACTGTTTTTCCCATAGACTTCAATATAGCTTTGGAGTCTATTGTGACAATGTTCCCATCTACTTAGAACAATGGTTATTTTTGCATTCGAGTCAGTATATCCCCTAGTTTACTTCAACGCGATGTGACGCGAGGCGGCAGACTGCTTTACGTGTGGATGCTAATTCCTAGTGCCACATACAAATTGAATGCACTGGTTAGATTAAAGCCCCGGATACACTAGGGAACATTTTGTCCCGCAACATGACGCGCAACACAAAATATACGTGACGCTGCAACGTTGCATAGTGTCCCGCAACATGACCCACAACGGCCACAACATTTTACGTGACGCGGGACATGTTTCTTGCTCCCGCTCCGAGAGCGAGCGCACGGCGCACAGTAGGCCGAAAATGAACTTTCATAGACATTTTCATTTAATTTTTTGAATGGCTGTTTTTTTGCATGGATGTGCTTCGGAAGACTAAGTATATGCTTATAAATATAAAATTTACGGAAAAAGATTGCAAACGGCTCACAAAGAATTTTTTTTTGAAAATGTTGTATGGAGTTGACATTAAAATCGACGATAACTCAGCTATCGCACGATTGCGCCTTATTTCCTCGTAGGTGTTTTTACTACCATTTATTTAGGATTTTTTGGCATACTACTTAACCCGGGCACTGGTGCGATTTATTTTTTAAAAATCCTTAAATATTTTTATTTTTTTATTTTTATTTTTATACTATGTTTCGATCTTAGGTAAAGGTTAACGTAATATGAACTACCTAAGTCACGTCTAGATCAATGACAGATAAATTGGGGACTAAAGTCTTGGTAGTTTTTTTATAATGGTTCATTGAATAATTTACTGTTCAATCTCTGTGATAGTAGGTCTGTGCCCCTTAATAATAAATTAGTTAGTATTGATAGCATTACGAGGACGACATGATCACGTTTGTATTTGTATACTAACATCTTATTTAAAATAAAGATTTAAATAAAGGCTGCTGACGAATAGAAAGACTCTAACCATAGAAATGCTAACAAAAACTATAAACTGTTTGAATATATCATTAAATAAAAGTATATCTTGAATATAAGATTTTATTATATTAAAATGCAAACAAAATATAAACAATTTGAATATATGTAACAATAAAATTATATCTTGAATATAACATTTAATGATCAATAAAAAAGTTAAAAAAAAAGATCTAATGGAAATACTTATTATTATATATTATTATAAATTAAAAGATAATGAAAAAGAATTATATAAACTAAAATTATTTTAAAAAGAATTAAATAATGGATAAAGCACTTAATTATCTACTCCGAGTCATCATCACTACTGATAGAATCAGAATCTGACGATTCAGGATCCAAATTAGTGATACCGCAGAACTCTATTTGATTGTCTGGTTCTTGAATATTTAATAAATCCCATACTTCTTCAAACAAGGCTTTTTTCTTTTTTGCATCCATAGTAGGCCTTGTCGCTGAAATAAGTGGATCTGAATAAAGGAGAAGGAAATTGAAAATGTCCTCGTTCGAACATACTCTGCTCTTTTTGCGGGAATGGTGCTCTCTTAGTCTTCTGAAATCTTTATTGCGAGATTCCGATGCCTCCTCAGAAAGACTCCCAATAGGTACGATTGCGTTATGAGCTATAATCTCTGCTCCATGTATTAATATCTTGTGCACAGTAACAGGCATATTATACCAACCATATATTGACACGAACCTCTCAGCAGTTTGCCATGTATACTCCTTGAACTTTTCTACCTTTATATGTTCACCTGATGTTATGGTCTGTAAAATTACAACAAGCCTGCGGATAAGTTCTATATCCAGCCCCGTTATTTCAGCAGTTTTATCGGGGAATTCAAAAAACCTTCTGGCTGTGTTTCCGTCGTTGGTTGTTCCGTGACCTTGTTTAACCACATCAATAAGCAGATTTAGATCCTCTTTAAACCGGTTTTGAATCATCTTCTGTCGTTGCTTCATCAATTCTTGGTCAGCATCTCTAGCAGCGCTCCTCTTGAAATCTAATCTGTATGCAATATGCAAGAGGCACTGCATCATATTTATGCGCGCATGAAGTGGAGAAAGTCCAAGTTCCATCATATTCTCTGATATTGGCTTGACTTTCACTTCTGTCAACTTATTCATCTCAGATGGCTTTGTTAAACAAAGATAGCATGTTGCTGAAGATTTCGCATCTGAAAGATATGTGCATATTTTACCATCAACCATAGTTAACATAAGCTTGTGGTCAATTGTATTGCTTTCGCAAACAGATGGTCTTAGAAATTCTATTTCGTTCTTTATTCTTTTTTCTTCTTCCTTTACTACTGCTTCACTTTCTTTAACAAACGTAAACTGCACTGGACGACAAAATGCTGCCGAGCAGGGTTTCGGATTCTCCCATACTGTCGCTCCTTCACAAGTCATTTTCAATGGTGCCAATGAAGTCATAAATATACTGGAATCATCATGTGCGGAATCCATCTTTTGCTTGTATCTGCTCTGGCTTGATGCACCATCGAAACCCCACTTGCTGATCAACTGCAATTGTTTGTTTTGAATATTTTCAGGCAAAGTTTTTGAAATCCGTTTCGCTGTTAAATCTAAAATAGCTTGCAGTGTAATTCTGGCAGAAGAGTCAGTAACTGTTATATATTTTTTTGGTTCAGGTGGATAACACTCTTGTTTTTCTTTCTGTATACGGTAATAGGAAGGGTACATATTCTTTAGACCTTCTCGGATGGCTGACTCTCTCAACGTCATATATTGCCACTTTGATAGGTGAAGTGATATTAATAAACCAAGTGCCTTCTGAGGTGTGAACGTAGTCAGTGGTTTTTTAATGAGGTCGTGAAACTTTTCAACAGTTTCTGGGTGCTTTAGCAAATGTTCTATCACGGAAGCAAAATTCTCTTGACCAGTTTGTTTCATTTTGGATATGGCTGCATGTAAAAGTTCACTGGATTCGCTGTTTATATATTCAGAACTCCGTCTCTTCTTCTGTTTAGATCCCAACTCTTCAAAAGGTATTTTAGAAATGTATTTTCTTTTCGTCATAGTCCCAACCGATGTTGATGGCTCGGAAATAGACGCACTAGCACCTTCTTCCTGTTCTGTCGATGATGCTTGAGGTTCTGGAACGTTTTCTTTAATACAGCTAGGCCAGTCAACTTCAGCTTCAAGCCAACTGCCATAATCTTGTCTAAAAAGTTCCATCTTTCGGTGGGCTGATTTCCAACGCTTTGCTACTGAGTTTACAAATCTTCGACAAAATTCTCGTAAAGTCATTTGATCTTCTTCACTTAGGCTGCAATTGAGTCGAGATACTACAGCCTCGAATAAAAGATTGTAATCACATGTTTTTTCTAAACTTTGTAAAATAACAAACAAGTCCAGATTGGTTACGATACTTTCCATGTTTAAATATCAATTAATGTTGTACTAACTTTCAATGCGTAAATCAAACTGCATTAATTCGGTTTGCACTTCCTTATATACGGTGAAGTAGACATACCTAATTTAGTAATTACCCTCAAAACGTTAACTTAATACTCTTGTCGTTAGCTAATTAGTAGCTAATATTCTACCCATTAGAAAACTTCCTAATGTATTTCATATAATTTCATAATAAAGGTAGCATTAAAAATCTTAAATGATTGCACCTAATTTACTAATTACCCTCAAAACGTTAACTTAATACTCTTGTCGTTAGCTAATTAGTAACTAATATTCTACCCATTAGAAAATTTCCTAATGTATTTCATTTAATTTCATAATGAAGGTAGCATTAAAAATCTCAAAAGATTGCATTGTCCGGTAATTATCATTATTGATGATGACGTAAAAATATCGATTAATGCAAAAAAAATATGAATTATTTTTAAGTCGTTTAGTAATTTTATGGCATTAACTAATTGACGTCTTCAACTAGTTAATACCCGATTTCGTGATTACCTTCTTTGTTATACATGTTCACCGTATATATTTACGTATTAATTGAATAAATAATATCTTCACGATATTTTATTTTAGGATGTATTCAAATAGTTTATATTTTTTGCCTCCTTTTAATATAATAAAATCTTATATTGAAGATATAATTTTTGTTAGCATTTCAATAATTAAGACTCTTACTATTTGGCTCAGCAGCCTATAAAGTCCTTACTACAGGGGCACAGGTCCACTTTCACCAAGAGTGAACAGAAATTAGAACAATTATAATTTAGACGTGACTTAGGTACTTCATATTATGTTAACCTTTACATAAGATCGAAACATAGTACAAAAAAAAAAAAAAATTTTAAGGATTTTTAAAAAATAAATCGCACCAGTGCCCGGGTTAAGTAGTATGCCAAAAAATCCTAAATAAATGGTAGTAAAAACACCTACGAGGAAATAAGGCGCAATCGTGCGATAGCTGAGTTATCGTCGATTTTAATGTCAACTCCATACAACATTTTCAAAAAAAAATTCTTTGTGAACCGTTTGCAATCTTTTTCCGTAAATTTTATATTTATAAGCATATACTTAGTCTTCCGAAGCACATCCATGCAAAAAAACAGCCATTCAAAAAATTAAATGAAAATGTCTATGAAAGTTGAATTTCAGCCCACTGTGCGGCGCCACATTCTCTCGGGACATTCACGTAGTTGCCGAGCGCCATGTTCCGCAACATGTTGCTCCATTTGTCCCCTAGTGTATCCGTGGCTTAAGCCTCGAATACACTAGGGGACAAATGGAGCGACATGTTGCGGAACATGGCGCTCGACAACTAGGTGAATGTCCCGACATAATGTCGCGGCGTGCCCTCGCTCTCGTAGCGGGAGCAAGCAAAATGTCCCGCGTCACGTAAAATGTTGCGGGACACTTTGCAACGTTGCAGTGACACGTAGATTGAGTGTTGCGCGTCATGTTGCGGGACAAAATGTCCCCTAGTGTATTCGAGGCTTTATTTAAACACTAAGGCGGATACCACATCGCCGCGAAACCACAGCAGCGAACCCGCAGTAGTTATGTAGGGGAGACCGGGGCGCGAATTAACAAAATTTATATTTTCAGTTGTAGCTTCAAAATGCCCAAACATTTTGGTATGATCTTCATGTTAAATGATGTCCAAACTAACCATAGTTTGTTTTAATTTGAGAAGAAATTGGTACTTTTTCAAAAAGGCGATTTTATTCAGAAAAGTCAGAAGTTGACAGAACTAAACTAATATTTATCTTCTGTCCTTTTCATAATGAAATAGAAAGGAAAAGATGCACTAAACATACATTTAATTCAGTTTGTGAACAAGGGAATCGGAGCCATTGAGTAGTAATAGTTTGTTAAATATTACTATAAACCAAGTTTATATGTGTGCAAGAATATAAATACAGAAATGTTTATAAGTACTGGAAAAGGTGTATTCATTTCAGTGTAGTGTTGTTAAAAAGTGTGTAATATTATGATTTGGAATAAGGAATAAAAAGCAGCCATAGTTATATATAATTTTAATCGTTTTCCGTATCTCAACTTTTCTCTTATATTAGATACATTTAAATAGAACTCAAATACAAAACTTACAATCACACGTTTTAATTAAACTTAAAAATAATCTCTTCTTACTAACTACATAAGTTATATAATGCACCAAGAACGCGCATTTTTTACAAAGCCAACCAAAAACTATAATTTTTTCTTGTGCAGACAATACACAGTATCCTTAAATACTAGAAATAGAATATACTTGGATTGAAAATCTTAGGTAAATTTAAATTTATTGCAATTTGATCAATTATATGCTTTAGCGTCTTAAAGTCAAAGTTGATTTTGAGTGTCCATTTCCATTTTTTTACTTCCAACGGAATTCGAACTTTGTCTTCTATAAAATTGAGTTTGCTGTTCTAAAACTAGATAATTATCTAAGATTTTGAATTCGAATATAAAAAATCGGTTGATTGCACAACTTCTGAATCTCGAAATCAAAGGTCATCTACTAATTTAAGGAAATGTTTTGGGTTCAAAATGTAGCTTCAGCAAAAACTAATACATAATTTATTTAAACTTTTCGCACAAAAGGTACAAAGGCGGACTTAATGCCTTAGGCGTTCTCTACCAGTCAACCAAGGGTGGTGAAGAGATTAGATGGCAGGTGCTTTGGTTGAGAGGACAATGATAATAATAAAAAAATAAACTAATAAAACTAGACAAATACATAAATAAGTTATAATATTGTCACAGACGCGATATATACAGGGTCAAATTAAATTAGCTAACGGAACTCCACAGACGCGATGGGTATCGATATATAAACACGATAAAATAAGAAATTAATTTGATTTTTGTGGGGGTCTCCGACCTCAATTAGTGTATTCACTTGAAATACCAGTTCATTTTTTTTTTGTGTATACTCCGCAGAAGTGATATCGAAACACGGTAAAACATATTTTCTCAATTCATACTTCAAGTAACAACACTACCAGCGCTTCAAAAATCTTTTTTTATAAGTATTAATTATAATACCCATCACGCCTGCAGTTTCGCTAGCTAATGTAATTTGACCCTGTTATTATTGCAACGTGTCCGTAGTAAGTACATTCCAACTGGAAATTCATTTAATCTTACAAACAAAAATATAAGTATAAGCGTATCGTGATAACTCGAAGTAAATAAGAATACTATACGGCCAATGAATCATGAGTGGACCGAACTTACCGCAGAAGGCTGCGCAATCATTTTTTTTTTAGCAATCAAATGGTGACAGTGATGAGGCGAGTGTGAGTGAGAGGACATGCGCGGAACGATGGCGAGCCTTCCATGATTCATCGTCGTATTATACCACCCTTTGGAGGACAGGGGTGGGCGTTCTGGGGGGAATTCTTATGTAACGTTAACGTTCAAAATGGGCAGATTCTCAGCCTAGTTTGAATGAATGAGTTTTGATGTTGATTTCCTTTAAACCTTCGCGCGCCAATTAGCAGAAACAATAGAAATTTCATTGTTATCTGTACACATGGTGTACATTCGACGTTTGAGAGGTTAAAATAGAGCCTGAGTATCTTTAAATAATCAAAACCGTAATTTAGACCACATACAGCCTCTTATGTGACGTCATACCCCCCTAGACTAGTACTTTATGATGCTTAGTAGATTATAAAAAAGGGGGTCAATGCTTATGACCATACGTTAGAAAACTTATAAGCCGAGTATACGGGATTCCGTGTCACCGACCAACAGTCGGGCTGTGTAATTCAGCTACACCGCCCGACTGGACCCGAGTATACCCGATTCTACGTCCGACCCGAGCGTGGCGGTTCAGTTTCGTTCGGTATTCAGAAAGTGCGCCTAAAAAAGTTTTTACTTCCAATGTTATCCATATTGGCAATTTTGTAAAAAATGTAATTTACAAATTGGCAAAATAGCCGTAAAATGCGAAGCTACATTTGAGCCAATAAAAACGGATTTATACAAATAGGTTTTCAGTTCCGTATACGTTATAGAACTAAATATAAGTAAGTACATAGATGTCAGAATGCATTCATTTCTGTGAATGCAAGGCAAATATATATTATGTAATAAAGAAAGTTATAACTTTACTTATAAAAATATATATGATATTTACACATTGCAGTCCGTGACAAATAAATTTTTAAATATTCATTTGTATATTTTAAAATAAACATACAGCATTTCGAATTTTTTGAGGAGTATTACAATAGCAGCCCGTTTATAACTTAATCTCACATTCCGGAATTACGAGCTGTGTCAGAGCTGAGATGATTCTCAAATTAAACCTGAACGATTTCAAAGAAATGTATGTTCCAATCGAAATTCATGTTCCCTATTATGGAATTATTGCAGAATACGGTCCTTCAAAGTCTCAATGTCAAAGTGCCTTTTTATAATTTCTATCGTGTCGACATTCTCGTAGACGTCCAGGGCTTCACGATAACGAGAAAGTAAAACGTATGAAAAAAAAATCCTTCTACGATAACGTTATAAAGTGCACATATTTCCACACATTTTATATCGTCACGTTAGAAATTATAAAAGTGCACACTAACTTCGCCAGAGTATAAAAGCAAAATGTGGCGAAGTAAAGAAGACAGATCTTGGTTTACTCTTGATCTATGGTTTCTACACAAGCATTGTTATGAGGTTAAATTAACTAGCAAAACTTCAGACGTCGTAGTCACTTTACTTATTATAATTTTTTCCCAAAGAAACAATGGATGGGCTGTGTGAAAGATGATATGGTTAGAAAGGTGGGGGGGTGACTACTTAGATGACGACTAATAGTTACGAATGGAAGAAAAAAACACATTCTGCCGACCCCAAATTTACTGGGATCTGGTCTGGAGAAAGATGATTTTTCTTAGTTTCATCATAATTAGCGACAGTTTTCTCCTGTTTTGTACGATATTTTACATACAGAATGAAACTGTCTTGTGACCCCAAAATTATACGGTAAAATTTCGTACTAACCAACGCCGTGTCGACGGGGCCTTAAATTTTATTTGACCTTGCATAGCTTATTCCTACCTAATAATCACACGCCAAACGTGTACTAAATAAGAAAATAACATGTTCTCGGCATTATATGGAAGTGTTTTTCATTTTTGACAATTAGTTGCAAGATTACAGTACATACGCTACGTCGAGTTTGAACATAATGTAAGAATATTCACTCCCGGACTCCTAAATCGAGTAATTGTGATATTACATCTAAGCTAATAAAAAGATTCGATTTTTTTTTTTTTGTTTATTTGTTACGCTTTCACACTAAAACGGCTGCATGGATTTGGATGAAATTTGGAATATGGGTGGACCATGACCTGGATTAGGACATAGGATAATTTTTATTCCCACATGTCTACGATAACGATACTTAAGAGGGTGAAATCGCGGGGCGCAGCTAGGTGTGATGGTCTAATTTATAAAACATCAAAATAACTATGAGTCAGTTTTTATGCAGTTTTAAAGCCGACATAGGTACAAGCCATCATTTTGGTGATAACGTTTTTCGAATTTGAATTCACAAACATCCAAAAAAGTCACAGACCTTTATAATAAAAAAATAAATGCAGTAGCCCACTTCAAGGGTGCTTCAGGTGTCCGAAAGTGAATTATTATAGTTGTCTGAAACTATCAGTAAGTATATTAACTTACAAGTTTATCTGTACAATATTAAGTATAAAAATATGTAAATGGTTACCGCTGCTATCAGCCATTTTGAAGTATGTGTGACTATAAGCATGAATTTTAACAAGGCGCTTTGGTTTGTATGTTGGAGGGCAATTTATTTGGAATATTATATAATAATTATTTCATAGCAAGTCAAAGTATTAAAAAAAAAACTTTTAAAGATTTCAAAGTACCGGGACACAGGCCTCCTCTCTGTGAGAGAATGGGCTGTGGGTTGGTAGATGTCACATGTCTTCGAATTGTGGGTACTAGGACATGCCGGTTTCCTAACGATGTTTTCCTTCGCCGTTTTGAAAGAAGTTACTAAATCATTTGACTAAATACGAAACGCCTTGTTAAAATCGTATTTACCGTTAATTCAGAAACATTTAAATTAACTACATGTATTAACGTGTCTGTTTTCACTATTCTTTACATTTTAAGCTTAGGTACTACTAATATTTAAATTAATGTTAGCAGTCATACTGGCAACAATGTAAGGAACTTAAAGAGTAAGCAAAAAAAATTTTGTAATTTTTTTTTTCAATCTTGGAGATTCAATTTGACAAAAGCAACTTGTCTGTGGGTGACTAATCAGCATAAAACTTTGCTGCATTGTTCTGTGCTGAGCTATGGTCTATTGGCGAATACACTTTTATTAAATTGTAACGACGAAACAAATTCGCGCAGCACACCTCGCCAAGCCCGGAAGCACAGATTACTAAAGGGTTTTTCAATTGGCGCGGGTAGATTTTGGCGGCCCATAGTGGCGAATTTGTTTTGATGACATCTATCAAATCTTTTTTTTATTATTCAGTTACTTATGCCAAATCACCGTGGCAAGTTACACGATTGAACAGCACGTTCATATGATAAACTTTATCATCAAAATGAGTGTTCGTTAGTACAAATGTTGCACGCATTGTGGCCATTTTACAGTAGACGTGGTGGCCCTTCACAGTCGACACTTCGATGTTTGGTGGCCAAATTTGAGACGACCCGTTTGGTTAACAATCAGCCAACACCCGTACGTTCAAGGAACGCAAGATCGGCCGAGAAACTCGTCGCGGTGCGTGAAAGTGTACAGCAGAACCTGAGGCAGTCGATTCCTTGCCGTGCACAAGAACTCGGCCTTTCGCAGACTTCAACTTGGAGAATTTTGCGTCGGGACTTAGGCCTACACCCGTACAAGATCCAACTGACCCACTGACCCAGGAGGTCAAAGTTCATGACCATAGACAACGCCGTTTGTTCGCTGACTGGGCTTCGAATAGTTTGGAAGAGGACCCCAATTTTGGCCGAAAAAACATCTTTAGCGACGAGGCGCATTTTTGGATGAATGGCTGGGTTAACATTCAGAATTGCCGTAAATGGGACGACACCAACCCATGCGAGGTTCACCAGGTGATAATGCATCCTCAAAAAGTTACCCTTTGGTGTGGATTTTGGCCCGGCAGCGTCATTGGTCCGTACTTTTTCGAAAACGACACTAGTGAGGCGGTCACCGTCAACGGCGAGCGCTACAGAACTATGACAACCAATTTCCTATGGCCCAAATTGAACCGTATGGACCTAGACGACGTGTTTCCAGCAGAACGGCGCTACGTGCCACACAGCGGTTGGCATTCTGCATGAGTGATTTGAGGGTAAGGTTATCATTCGCAGGGGTCATGTGAATTGACCACCAAGGTCATGTGATTTGACCCCGCTAGACTTTTTCTTGTGAGGTTTCTTGCAGTCGCAGGTCTATGCAAACAAACCACAACCGACCGATGCCCTAAAGGTGAACATAACACAGGCCATCGCTCAAATTCAGTCGGATCTATACAGAAGAGTAATTGAAAATTGGACCACTCCTTTCCGTGCCATTGTAAGAAGCCGAGGCGGGCATTTGAACGATGTCATATTCCACACTTAATGGCATATGTGGGCCTTTCAAATAAAAAAAGAATTTTGTTAATACCTCACACACAGCTTGTTTTATTTCATTGCAACATCTACCCGCCCTTATTGAAAAACCCTATAAATAGTTACTACCAGATACTTCACTCAGTAGAAAATTTTCAATACCTACTGCTATAATAGCCTACTACGTCGCGTCGCCAACCGCTGCATGCTAAAATGTGCCTATGTATGAATGAATTTAACGATTAAAATTGAACAACGTGCGTGCGCTTCGCTTGCGAAAACCGCATTGAATCTGGTCCGCAAACGGCCCGAGACCGCTCGGCCGGGCGGTAGGTAATTATAGCGCGCAAGTACATGGAGTGACGGAGGCCTGCCTGAAGTTGTTTGCAGAACATAGCATGAGAAAGTACGGCTCACAATGGGCCTTATTAGAAGGCTAAAAGTCACCCAAAGAGCAATGGAGAGGGCTGTGCTTGGAGTGCCCCTGCGTAATCGAATCAGAAATACAGTTCCGCAGGAGAACCAAGGTAACCGACATAGCACAAAGAATTGCCAAACTTAAGTGGCAGTGAGCAGGGCACATTGCTCGCAGAACAGATGGCCGATGGGGCCGAAAGGTTCTGTAGTGGCGACCGCGTACCGGAAGACGTAGCGTTGGAAGGCCTCCCACAAGGTGGACCGACGACCTTGTGAAGGCCGCAGGAACCAGTTGGATGCGAGAAGCACAAAACCGGTCGAAGTGGAGGTGCTTGGGGGAGGCCTGTGTCTAGCAGTGGACGTTTTCCGGCTGAAATGATGATGATGATGAGCATGAGAAAGTTACCAAGAAACGTACTAGAATTAATTCAGCATATCTAGGAACTGCACAGCGCAGCGTAGCTTAATGCCGTTTTTAGGTATTAATAACCAGTCATCTATTCCAAAGTGCTATTGGTTCGATATCTTACTTTTTCGACATATTACGTAGAAACGACATGACGATGGTCAAGATCAATACCGTCAAGTTCTTCTTTATCTAAGAATAGTTAAAGAATTTGACATTATTGAATCATGACCTCAGTATGACAGGAGTATTTATATGTAATCTTGAATTATTATTATTATAAGAAAAGAAGCAGTTCCTATGCCTAAATCTATTTTTAACTTTCGATTGGCATAATTATATAAATGAACACAAAAACTAATACAATATAACCTCATGATGAAAGAAATGTCAGTTGAGTCTCCGAGATTAAGAAATAATACAGATTAGCTGCTTATATAAAAATATCATACACATTCATAGTTTACGAGACAAAGCCGAGTATGAGCTGGCAACAATTCATAAGACTTGGATAATGTCGGAAATTCCACCAACCAACCAACCCTGAGAACACGAAAAAAAAAATCTGCTGTTTCATACATTTTGGTCAAGTAGGTATTGAACTTTTGTATTAAAAAAACTGATTTTGTTTTCGTGATTTCAGAATTGGTCCCATAGTGAAAGTTGTTAATAGTCATGAGTAAAACACCCTGAAAAAATTTGGAGCCTGTAAAAAAAACCATCCAGTATTTCAGATGATCTTATAGGATATTGTATGCCACAGACAGCTCTATCATATCGTCAACTTTGCACATTCCATCTCAATCACTATAAAAAAAACATAGTATTATATTCCATGTATAATATGTAATACAGCCGAATAATCATGGCCGGTCGGAACACAGTCTCTCCGAACTTCCGCGCATGTCCTCTCACTCACACTCGCCTCATGTCACCATTGAGCTCCAAAAAAATTTTATTGCGCAGCCTTCTTTACTAAGTTCGGACCGGCCATAATTCCTCTGCCGTATTGTAAAATATATCCAGCACCTTAATTGCGTATCAATCACAATCTGAACCATTTTGAAAGATATTGCTAATTCATTGCTTCATAATGTTAGGAAAATTTGTCTGCATAGCAACGTAAATAACGCAATGCATGTTGTTAAACTGTCAAAATGAAAGCGATTTCTACTGATAGTTACTTACTGCTCGGCTTAGACCCGTAATAGTTTAAATCGGAGCTTAGTTTTGCAATTCCTTGCCATGACTCGCAAATTTTTACATTACTTACAAAAATGTCATAAAATAAGTGATACATGTCATTATTGTGCGTTTTCATCTTACAATACAGGCGGTCGATTCTGTAAAAATCTCACCCTGAAATCTTAAGTGAGCAGTGTCAATAGTATTAATCCCTAATGACAGCTCACTCCACGCTCACTTCACCCAAGCTTTCATGGTGAGATGGTTACAGAATCGCACGGCAGGTCTAAATTGTTTTTTATTACATACTACAACTATAAGCCATGCCATACCATAGTAGGTAAACATCTCTTGTTATTTCAGAAATCTAAATAAAATAATACATTTAAGATTCCAGTTTATTGGAGTAGCATCTAAACTGACAAAGGTACCATAGCATAATCAGCCTAGTATGTTCCCACTGCTGGGACACAGTACAGATATCTGTGACATCTACCAACCCGAGTGGTGGATTACGGCGCACTCACTCAACCAAAAATTGGAAGACACGTGTGTCTTCCAATTTTTGGTTCTAGGACATGCCAGTTTCCTCACGATGTTTTCCTTCACCGTTTTGCGAGCAGTGGTGATGTAATTAAATACGCAAAGTGCTTGCCTGGGTTTTAATTCACGACCTACAGCTCGTAAGTCGGGGCCGATACCACTGGGTGACCACTTCTCTATTTTTTGGAGTAGCATCTAAACTAACGGAGGTACAGACGCCAGCACATCAAGCTACTACAATCTGTCAGATTTCGTTAATAGATTTTCAACTTTATTGCTATATTATAAGGTTCAAAGTTGATTGGGAAAATCTGACAGTTTCGGGTAGCTTGATGTGCTGCCGTCTGTACCATACTAATGAAACATTCATAACAGCTTTTTCCTTGTTACTACTAAGCCTATGCCATTTTTATGTTCTTTTCTCCCTTACAGTTGATCAAACTAATGACCTTTGTATCACAGAAATATCGAAAATACAAACAAATTCAATTATAAGGCATATTTTAACAATTAATTATATTTTGTATTGCAGAACTAACTAACTTGGGGCCTTTAGAATGTATTAGAATAACTTGACTTCAGAAATTCCTTGACCTGGCTATGGTAAATGATATGACATTGAATTGTAAATTGTAGATCATTCAAACATGTTCCGATCTAATGGACTTCAAGATTAGTATGTACTTAACTGATTAATAATGATGTGTAAGTAAAGCTTTGGTTTCCTAAGAAAGTAGTGAACGGTCACACAATAACGGCTGACCAAACACAAGAGCATTATTTGACCTCTTAATGTGAAAATCACAGAACCGCATTCCTAGGAAACCGTAACTTAAGTAAGTAAAATATAAATCATTTCACTCATTGAAAACACATTTAAAATATTTCTTGTTCAGTCAACAAAATAGTCTTTTACAAAATGTTTGTGACCGATTCCGTTTCAAATGTTCACACAAAAATGATTAAATCACAGTTTGCCACTTTCAAATGAGATTTTTCAACACATGCTGCTTACAAATACAGTCTATGAGTTAGGTAAAGGTTTAAGAGGCCCTAAACTTAGTAGTCCATCAGCTCCCAAAGCTTGCAAACTGTTTGTCATACCATTTTGTACATTATGTACTGAGATTACTGGTATACCGAAGCATCCGCCGGCTTGCTCCCTATTCGCAAGTGGTATAAAACTATATATGCCTAAACCACTCAACCGTTTGAGGTTTTCTTCTTGTGACAAGTCCACAACGGGCAAACCGAGTTCTCTATTGGGTCCGGTCACATTGTGAAATACCCTTTTATGATGTTGCAACTGTAAGGATTTCGGATATGATGCCGGACATTCGTCGCACTTGAAGACCGGTATTTTGCTCTGAGGATGCGCGTTTGACATGTGAACGGAGAGAGAGTTGTGGTTCATGAACATTTTCTTGCATATCTTACAGGCTAGCATACCGCCTCCGACTTTAGCCTCTGGTATGGAGAAGTTGCTGGATTTCGACGTGTGTTTGATGCTCATACCGGCGCCTAGGTTCGGGATATGAGGGATGGGACGCTCCGGAGTCGGGGACCGACTCTTCTGCTTCTGTTTGACGCTTATACCTCGCGATGCCAGCACGTTAGCCATAGCATTAGCTTCTGTATTCACTTTCTTCTTAGTAATAGATATTTGGCTGCCTAGATTTAGTTTGTCTTTCGCGCCTTGCACACTCTGGATCATCGGTAGTCCTTCCCTCTGTTTCTGCATCGCCATGACCTGACAGTCTTCGTTGTCATGCTTTCCTGGTAGTAACATGTCTGTTCGTCGTTTCTGGCCAGGCCCACCGGCCATTGGCGCTGGTCTCTTCATGGGCATTCGCACTCCTGGTTTCTGTTGCCGAACTTGAGCATGTACTTGAATGCCTGGTCTTATTCCAGGTCGAGGGCCTCTAGGATTGGCCATGCGTGGTCTTGTCCCTGTAATATTCGCGCCGGGTGCCATTCTGATCTGGTTTGGTGCAGGCATTTGTCCTCCTACCATTTGGCCGGGTGCTGGTGCTTGTCCACCCATCTGGTCTGGTCCAGGCATGCCTATCGCTTGCCCGGCTGGGAAGGTTTGTACGTTTTGGATCTTAATACCACCTGTAGGTGGTTTCATAGCCCCGCCCGGGCTTGAGGAAGGTACGTAAGATGACCCTGGTGGGCCCATTTGACCCAACGCCTGCCCCAGCTGCGAGTTAATTCCGCCGGTAGGCGCTTGACCATATACGGCTTGCTGCATACCCTGAAGTGGAGAAGCCATGGAGTAAGGAGATGAAGAAGGCGGGAACTGCCCCTGCGGCATACCTCCAGGATAGCCCTGAGGTTTAGGCTGCTGGAACTGCCCATAACCTGGTTGACCCATATAAGCCTGTCCTGGATATGGATGCCCTGGCATTGTTTGTTGTTGACCATACATATTATTACCATAATCAGGTTGCGCATTCTGTCCAGGCGGATAACTGTTGTATCCTTGAGGATTCATCATCATGCCACTGGCGCCAGGATATGCTTGGATATTGATCATGACATTTTGCTGATGCGTAAACCCTGGGCCTGTACCTCCGATGGTAGATAACTTTCCAACTTGGTCAGCTAGTTTCACAGGCAGTAAGCTGGAGAGAATATTAGAAGAAACATTAGAAGACGGATTGTACGGCATAAGGGTTGAAGACGATGAAGGAAGAACCAACGTTTTTGTATGTCCCGTCATCCTTATGTGCTCACCCAACAACGATATGTCAGTGAATCTAGTATTGCATACATCACATGAATGTTGGGGGCCCAAAGTGTCTAAGGATATGTATTCACTCGCATCTGATATAGACATGCTTTCTTTCTTGGTGGAATTCGATAGTAGGCTCTCGAATATGTCATCTGCACTTTTTTCGAGCATGTCCAAAGGTGGCTTGGAATCTGGGGCATTCCAGTTGAAGTTGTGTTGCTTTTCCAAGGACGGGGCTGTTAGGCGTGTGCTGAGCATTCCTGAGGAACTGAAGCTTGGCTGCGTTGCCGGGTACGCAGGTGGAGGGTACGTTGCGGGCGGATTTTCGGTTTTAGGTACTACTACCGGTTTAATATCCGGTGCCGGGGTCGCGGACACCACACAACAGTCATCGTCTTCGTCATTCGAATCTCCGTTTATTTCTATAACCGTCACTACTCCCGGTTCTTCCTTTTTAGTGACTGGAAGAAGTGGTGTGGTATTAGACGTTAGATGTAAAGCTAGGGCACTGGGCGGTGCGCTCTGGTGTGATGCTAAGGCGTCTGGTTCCGATTTCACAGTGGCAAGGATTGGAGTGGATGACCCTTCGTTCGGTGTTGGAGAAGCCCTTTCGGATTTAATCTGGGAGGAGAATATAGGAACGTTGGACGACTGCGTTTCGACAGTCTCTACTTCTTGTTTTACTACGACGTTTTCCAAGCTTGCGCTTGATTCACGCCTGTCTGGAGTTGGAGCTTTGGTTGGGGTAACAGCCTTCAATGGAGCTTCCCTCTCCTGCAGAGTAATCAGCGAAGTATCTTTAGGAGGGATTGGCAGATTCGCTCCTCTCTTTGGTGTCTGTTTGACAGCCGGCCTCGCAGGTTTTGGTTGCTGAACAGGGACTTTAACCGGTGTAGAAGGCGTCTTTTGAATGATAGACATCCCCTGTAAGTTTTTCAATGGACTTGTTGTCTGTGGTTTGGATTTCTGAGAGTCATCGCTTTCTGATGTTTTACGCGTATTGGGCGGAGTTCGTTCATTCTCACCCTCTGAATCATTTCCTGATTTGTCTGGATACTCATCATCGTCTGGGTCTTCTCTACTCTCGTCATTCCCGCTTCCCTCATCTTCATCCTCATCAGAAGCACCAAAATCTTTTAGCCCATTGATCACTTTGAACGAGTTCGCGTTATTCCCGTCTGATTTTAATTTCAGTTTGATACCGCCGAGTTTTCCCAGTTTCTGCATTACATCTTCGGCGTTTTGTTCAGGTTCTGGTTCACTCTTGATCGGTGTATTACTCTTCTTTATAGTGAACCCTAATCCACTTAGTTTGTCCAGGGCTGAATCGGAGCTCTTATTGTCATTTTCAGCGGGCTTTTTGAGAGAGATGCCTGTCTTTTTTAATAGTTGTGATATGTCAATTTTAGTCGGTGTGGCTTTCTGGGGGGTCGGAGGCGGGGCTGGCTCTTCGTCTTCATCGGACCAGTTTTCATCTCCGGATGGAGGGGCGTCCTCGTCGTCGGAAGGCAGCTTGTCTAGTACCACGGAGGGCAGGGAAACGTGCTGAATCAAGTGGTTCTCTAGTTCTTCCCAATCTCGGAAGTCTTCGTCGCACGTGAAGCAACGGTACTCTTGTTTGGGTTTCTTGATGAGAGCACCTGTAGACTGGAGTCTTTTCAGGATATTCGCAACGTTGTTATCTTCTGGCGTTATACCATCATCCTCTTGTCCGGAGCCTGCGGAGTCAGCTGGTTCCTCATCTGAAAAGCAGATAAAATCTATATTAATATATAAGTTAAGTCAATAGTGTAAATTAATGTTCATGGATGAAAATTCGGAAGAACTTTGTCTGGTCGAAGGCAGCAGATAAGTAAGGGAAAAACTTAAAATGAGCATTTAACTTATTGACCTACTCTACAAACTAATAAATAAATATGATTCGGTAGGACTTGAGCAAATGCTGCCAATCGATTTAACTTTATTGTTCAATAGAGTTCAATGATTCAATTGATTCCAATTCAACCTTTAATTCTATTGGGTGTCTACTTGCACTAAAACCAAAACTAAATGTGTATAAAAAGTTCTCATCCAACTGTTTTGACTACGGCTTTTGGTAGCGTTATACGGCAGATACGTAGGTATCAAAAAGGGTTTACAATAAGCCCCTGACGCAGCAGCTGGCAGACGGGAAGGATGAACCGACAGGGGAACACAAAAGGATTCCGCTGAGACCCTTTTGAACGCAACCCTAAAAGCTCAAACAGAACATTGCACCTTATCATTTGAGCACAAAGTTCTAAAATTGACTAAATGCAAATTGCGAGGGTCAATATGGACATAATTGAGACTAGTAGTAGGGGAGCCCAAGCAGGGATTTTTGAAGTGACTCGAGCGTGTCAGAAAATTATATAGGGAGAATCCTTGCATCCTTTAATGTACCTCTACCAAGTATGAACCCTCCATATGGTCGGGTATGTTGAGGGGAACCCGTCTGATTAGTAAAAAAAAATCGATTCTTAGAAAAACTCGAGCGCGTCAGTCATTTACAGTATGTACGCGCATTATATTTCTGGTAACTATTAGATATTAATCTGACGATTAATTCAAGGGGGCTGGCCGTAACGAGCGGTTGAAACAAAAAAAAAAAAAAAGTTATTCGAGCGTGTCAGACATTCAAAGTGTAAGTCAACTAAAGCTTAAAAAGTGTCCTATTAAAATATCTGACGATTTGGACATGACACAAACTCATAATACATTTTTGTATATGTAAAAAAAAAAGGTGATCTTGAGATACCCCAGCGCGTCAGATTTTTATGCAGGAGGGTCAAGTTGATGTCATAGTCCTCCTGAATAATCTGACAATTATATGGAGGGATATCGC
The DNA here is from genome assembly GCA_949629135.1 of Eremobia ochroleuca. Lineage (NCBI taxonomy): Eukaryota > Metazoa > Arthropoda > Insecta > Lepidoptera > Noctuidae > Eremobia > Eremobia ochroleuca. The sequence continues at coordinate 8,504,721 of OX451407.1, read as the reverse complement.
TAGTCTGACCATTTTGAAGGAAATTTAGAAATAATATATCCGCATTTACGTACAGAAATTGGATAATTTATTAATATAAAATTAAATATAGATCATTACAATTTATAATAAATTACAGATCATTAAAATTTAAATTACATATTTTAGTCTTCATCTCCACTAGACTCATCTTTGAAGTTTGTTTCCACTTCAACTTCCTGGACGTCCTCGTCATCTCGTGATTCTGTAACTAAGAATGTTTATGATACATTATAATGTTATATTTATGTTATGATAGTATAATATGGAAAAGAAAACGTACCTGAATCTAAAGTATCTCCTAAAATGTCAGGTGTTATGACGATGTCTTCGTACGCTTCAGGAAGTTGGTTTCCTAGGAACCAAGTTGGCTCCAATTTTCCATCCACATTTCTCCATCCACATTTCTCCATCCACATTTCTCCATCCGTATTCTAGTGGTGACATTTCCGTAGGAATACGATTGTGAGCGTTTCTCCACAAACAAGCAATATATTTCGTTCGCAATAAATGTTGTTGCAGCTCCGATCGACATGGTGGCAAATTACAAGCATCGTAATTACGCACATTCAGTGAAAAAGGTTGAGACGTATCATTTACTTTGTACGTTTTATTAAATATTTCCATTCTAGCAATATTAACGTCAGCTACTTTTTTAAACCCGTACAAATGGCAGATGAACGATTCCACGGTGGAAGATGAGGCCTCAATATTATATGCTTCAGAGCCCAAGTTTGCAAATACTTCTTGTATATTTACAGATCCCATTAGAATCTGTAGAGGCCTTTTTTTTACCTCGCCTGTAAAAAGCTGGGTTGTAATCACATCCCGTTAGAGCACGCAGAGCTGGCAGTGCTTTTGATACAAGTGGGCCCAATTTCGTAAAAAAAGAGCGGAAATGTCGATATATCGGCGTGCATTCCCTACTCCGAGATCAATCCAGACTTTTACAGACGATTTCATATGTTCCATGTTGGCTAACATAATAACCACGATATCTGTATCAGAGGTTCTGATGGTGACAGTAGACTCTTCTTCCATTTGACAAGCAAAAAATACAGCTTTTGTATCCGCTTCTTCATGATCGGGACATGACAGTTCATGATCAATAATTCGCGATAATTCATTATCGATAACAGAGTACACGTAACATAAATCATGAATTAGAAATATTTTCTTGTTACCAATAATTGATTTCATCTCCTGTTTAGCCCAATGTTCGATAAGAAATTTCACTAATGCTTCTTTGAACTTTATATTTTTTAAATCTTTGGAGAAGTCAGAGGTTCTGCTTTGTTGAGGACCGGCAATATGAAAATCTTTGTCATCTATATTGCGTCGAAGAGCATGTTCACCATCTTTTATCGAAGGTGTGAAGTAACGATCAAATATAATGGCTATACTATCTGCTGGAGTTTTTACAACAGTTTGCAAAATTTTCTTTGATAAATCACCGAAATTGCGCGGCATTTGTTTAAAAGTATTTAAGAAGAAGAAGCCATCTACGATTCCACAGTCTACCTGGGGTGGTAGTTGTTCCATTTCTTCAATTCTCATTTCTAGTTCTTGAACCAGTACTGATTTTGCAGTTTTATTAAAATAACCATCTATATGGCATAGTGATAACGGGACTGGTGTTATTGGAAAACACAATACTTTTCCAAGATATAAGGTGCTATAAAAATATCTGCCACCGCTTCAATGGGAGATAGTATTTTGTATATAGATTACAGTAGTGAAGAAATTTTGTACCCCGGAACAGTTAAATCAATTTGAGAAAATAAAGTAGTTAAATAAACATTTACTCTATTCTGCATAAAGTGGTCCACAAAGTACGCGCGATGTGTCACTTAAGTAGTCAGGCCGCACTACACGAGCACCACGAGGACCACTCGTAGTTGTCGCTCACGTCGAAGACTAGCAGCGTCCCTGGTGCTCGCAAGAGCATGACGCCGTCAGAAGTCCAACACTTCATCTTCGGCAGAATATCGAGGTCTGCCTGCGTCAACCGCAGGCAAGTCAAAGCGGCCGTTCTCGAAATCTGTACACCTACACGGCGTCCAGAATGGTATGATGACTCACTCGCAAACCAAACCTCTGCTGGTATAAGCTTACTGCATGCGCAGTTATGTTGTTGCACTCGCGGTAACACAATTACACAACACCATTTCAAGATATTCTTGATTGGAATATCATCGTCTGGGAGGTATTTTTAAAGAAAGCGCACGCAATACACAAGTCACTGACCACTGATAATAGCGAACTGGCTTTCGTTCTAGAAGCGCGTGCGACGAAAGGGGTAGTGTGCGGGTGGGGGCGGGGTGGGGGCGAGCGGCCTGCGCTACGGGGTGGGTGCCTTTGTTTGATAACAATGACAAGAGTACATGAACGGCGTCAATGACATTTTGCGAAATGAAATGACGGTGCGGCAACAGCTGATTACTATGGGACGGTTTCATGCAACTAAATCAATTCAAATTTATGCTCACATTTTTTTTGTATGAAAAAATTTATGACATAAGATCAATAAAGTATCTTCACTATTGTAATCTATACACAGAATACTATCTCCCATTGCAGCCGTGGCAGATATTTTTATAGCACCTTATATAAGTTTGCAACCAGAGATAGACCTAATAATCTACCGAATAAATCTCGCTGAAGTGTGACCTCATGAACTTTTTCTCCAATCTTCATAACCTTTTTCTTCTTTACACTTGCAAAAGTAAGTATTGGATTTTTCTTCAGAAAGGAGGATGGCGAGATTGGACCCACATTATTTATAAATTAACCAAGTGACGTTCACTTACAAGTTCATATTTACTATAATTAAGAGTTTGTAAGAGGATTATATAAAAAATATTGAGTCACTAGATGATGGGAATTAAAAGTTAGAAAAGATTTTTATTTACATAAAAATAAGTCATCAGGCAGTAATTAAACGCACCGTGTTTCGTATTACATTCCAACCTAATCCTTACATGATTTATGTTCTTACATTTGTAATGTTTACGCTTGTCAATTTTTTTTTAAACAAAACTTTTAAAATAAATAAGAAAAACATACAAAAGTTAATATAAAAAATGCATTCATGTTTTATATACAAAAATGTACAATATTATAATTATTACGATTATTTGTGATAACTTAGAATGGAACGTTATGCTGTCAATAGGAGTTGGCTGTCAGTGTCAAAACCAATTAGTGTTAATCTATTGTTTGTTTTCAACGGCTAACGTGGGATATCTATTATTATTATGCGATTTTGTGGATTCTTGACGACTTTATGCTTACAGTATTAATTTCGTTTTCATATCTCGTTTTGAGCAAGTCACTATTTTCTAGTTCCTAGCTCCCAGACGTATTTTTATTTTGAGTAGGTAAGTACCTATATTTTGCCAGAGAGACTGATACAGAAACACGATGGTAGTGTTGGTAAATATTTCTATCCTGTTTGATCACCTTTTGAAATTACATAATACATAAACAAGATATTGTATTATATTATTAAATAAGTACTATTAGATTCGTTTTAGGTTATAATCTTTTACATTGCATATCTTTTTTCTCCCAGCCTCTACGACCCACTGCCCATTTGCTTTTTTGCTAGTTTTATATAGTTCTACAACTAGTTATAAGTTTCCGTACTGCACGATACTCCTAATAGTGGGTCCCATTGTACATGCAACCTCGCCATCCTCCTTTGTGAAATCTATCGGGATTCATATTAAATTCCGTTATAAACTGATCGCGGAGAGACATCCCAGATAAAACAGTGCTTAGCAAGCAATTAGCAACTTCTTGGCCAGTAGCCTGTCCTGTAGAAATATTATACGAAATTTATTATTAGATTATCTTTGTCTATGGAGGAAGTGAAGGGATTGGTGATCTGCTCAATTCTATGCATGAAAGCTTTAATTTGCTTTTGATGCTCCTTGAGTCTATCTGGATGTAAGTCTGCGGCGACGTCTTCACTATTGTTACTCATCCCTGCACGATTTAAAACGTGTGAAATAATTCGAGTTCGAGCTCCATGATTTCGTGCCCAACGTTGTCTGGCAGAAATAGAGCTCGTCAGGTTCACGATTCCCGTAAGCCGACGTGCTGCTTCACCATTGATTGTTTGCTCTAACGTTAAGTCAACTGGGATCCGCGAAAAGGGTTTTTGGGTTCTCCTAATACCAAACGAGCCTTTAGCAATTTCCTCTCGAAGGCCTGGATGTGTATTGCTAATGTGTTGAAGTTGATTTAAATAAAACACTAGCCACCGGCTGTAATTTTGTTGATTGAAGTAGAAAAACAAACAGACGATATATCCAAGAACATAAATGTATGCATCTAAATCTCCAACTCTTATACTTCTGATAAATAAATGGTAAAGATTTATAAAATCAATGTACATAGCATAAAATTGTGCCGTTTTACCGTGCTTGCCTCGTAAAGTTTCTGCTGTATATTGATCATATAATTGGAGTAGATTTTGTGTATCTGGATGCTGTATTTGAGGTGAGCTATCTTGAAGCTGCGAGAAATCAGTGAGATATTCAATTACACAATCTTCGATAGTCAAATTCGTGTTTTCCAAAAAAGACTGAAAGTGAAATTGCTGCAATGATAACGCCGTAATAGAATGTAATCTTTTACATCTATTATAATTTTTCCCAGTAATAAAACATGAAACTGATCCTTCAGCAATTAGATCTGATTCCGTCATGATATTAGTGAGTCCGCATTTTTCAATAAAAGTGCCAACTGCTTTGAAAAAAGCCATTTCGATGTGAAAAGCCCCCATGTGAATAAAAATGTTATCAAATTTTGGAGATTCTTGAGATTGAATGCAATAACTAGTGCGAGCTATAGCTAAATCATATGTAACCTGAATGTATGGAGCGTTACATTCCTTTGCAACTTCTTGGCACAATTCTAAAGTTTTCAAAACTGTCGAATGATTAGTGGGAGACTCGTTTATGGGAATCTAATACGAAATTTTTTGGACAGGTGAATTATCAATGTAAATTTTACTATTATACCCAACCCACATTGGAGAACCACGTACAGACGCCAGCACATCAAGCTACTACAATCTGTTAAATTTCTTTAATAGATTTTCACCTTTACTACTAAATCATAAGGTTCAAATTAGATTGGGAAAATTTGACAGTTTCGGGTAGCTTGATGTGCTGGCGTCTGTACATTGAGCTTATGCGACAACATCCACATAATATCTAATTGTTTAGCTGTAATTAAATTCGCAGGATCTTTGTTGAGTGCGGAAATGTCAAGCTCATTCCAAGTTGCTACATATTTTTAATATTTTTGTAAATGGACGCATCTCAAAAGTTATTTCTTCAAAGGCTCGGCGTTTCCGGTTTCTCGGTGTTAGAAGCGTAGATTCTGATGTATTGCTGCATACAGTTTGATTAGAAGCTAGATTTTCAACTTCATTGGCAGCTGAAGATATTGAAGGCATTGTATCTGCATTTGGAGCAATGTTTTGAAAAATTGTCCCCACTGTATCGTGAAGAGTATCTTTTCCATTTAGTGTTTCGACGAAGCGATCAAAGTTATCGAAGGCAACTGCCGTCTTTAAGTCCGGACGACGTAAGATATCTTCAGGGCACACGAAGGTACTGTTAGCCGCAGAAAAAGTTAATTCGGTCTCTAATTCTTCCAAAGTAGTATACGAACAACAGTGCCCATATTTAGATAACAAGTTGATTATTTTTTTGCGATTACACAAGCTTTTGACTGCTAAAGCTAAACTTATATGTTTGGAAGTTTTGATTTTATGGTTTGAAGCAGCGTAGATCATATCTTGTCCAATAGAAAAAATTGCAAGATCGTTATTTGTTTTCCTTATTTTACGTTTTTGCCTCGATAGATGCGAAACATCGCCCATAATAAATGTTTCCAAGAAGCAGGTTAAAAGTTCTGGCACATAATCTAATTCACCTTTAATTAAATCTTCAGCAGTGCAATCATTAGGCAATTTTGCTGTGGTACAATTTTGAATTTCCTCTCGGAGTTGTGCTGCAACCCAACAAATTGTCTCCTTCATTGCCATGCTTCTAAATAAATCACTATATGCCACAATATCAGCTGAAATCGGAGCAAGAAACTTCTTTTTTTCAGCATAAATAATTTTGATCGTTTTCGAAAAGGTATCCATGATCTTACTTTCTAAGTGGCGATCGGAAAATGAACTGCTGCTAATAAAATCCGATAACAACTTGTATTGTTCAACTAATAGTTTGTGGTATTCTTTTTTTACGTGATCAAAAAAAAGGCATTCATTTTTTTCAACAACCAATTCTTCTATCATTTCACACAGCAATTCATAAGCTGTATTCGAAGCCTTGCGTTTCTTTATAAAATCACTTTCTTCTTTTTTATTAATGCCTCGCAAATAAAGATCCTTACAGCATTTATGATAAGGAATTGCAGAAGTATCCGCAAAAGAACTGATTTTCTCCAACATCTCAATGTCATTGTGTTCTGTAGCTGCACTTTTTAATAATTCAATTGTCCGTAATTTATTTACTGCTAATGGCACATCGCGGCCATGACAGCGTTTTCGCGATTTTTTGCAAATGAAACACTGCCTTAGCAGCAAATCTGATTGGATGACCTGTTCATCTGCATCTGATGGATCATCACAATCATCCGAGTGAGGTTCAAGGTTGGTTGATGGCCCCGCTCTGAAAATGTTTGACCCATAATTAGCACTATCATTTTATTCTTATTCAATAATTAGAAATCTTAAATTTCAAAGACTTTTAAAATGAATATAAATGAAGATGTCAAATATTTAATATTATGGTGACATTATGCATAAATGAAATAATTTTTTGAATGAAAGTCGTCAAAATTTTAATTTTCAAAAAAAAATTACTGTGAGAATTTTTATATTACAAGCAACAAAAAAACCAGAATGACCAACTACATTTTTTTCATGAACGAAGAGTTGTAATTATTAATTATAAATATGAATTTTGAAATTACGTAGAAAAAATAAAAAAAATCTCGAAAATTATAACATACATTTTGGTCACAAATTTTAATTTCTGGTAACTTTTATTGAATAGAATAGAATTATCTTTATTCAAGTAACAAAGACTCACCGAAATTGTTAGTAAAACTTACGACTATGTTATTAAGTACAGACACTAGCCAAAAAAAAAAAAAGAAAAACTATACAATATAATAACGGTTGGTCACCGTTGCAACATCCCATGAGAGACGGCACAACAGTGACCCACGTACACACAGTCTAGGCGACTCGCAATCATGCTTACGACACTGTTGGAGCCGCCCCACACCCTGCGCACCAGGGAAGCGCACCTTTTACGCATTGTTGCGTAAAAGCAATCTACATGCGCATCTGTGAACATCCCTGACGCACTACAGAAACGGGGCAGTCCCACCAGTATCCTAAACGCATTATTATACAGTGTGAGTCTTTATAAAGTGCACATATTAAAAAGGGTGAAAATATAAACAGTTTTATCGACGGAAAAAATGTCAAAAAAAATCTAAAAAAAAATTTTAATTTTTAATTTTTTTTACTCTCGTCTGGGTACCCCATGCAAACAAACTGTTACTACTTTTAAACTAAATGTCATATTAAAACAAAACAAAATTAATAATGATCTCTAATAATAGGCCAAGCTAATAAAGCCATAATTTTTTGAAAAAGAAACCTCATAAATTAATTATTCATGATTTTTTAAAGAAAATTTACCATTTTTACCATTTTTTACCATTAAAAAAAAAAATTTTTTGACATTTTTTCCGTCGATAAAATTGTTTATATTTTCACCCTTTTTAATATGTGCACTTTATAAAGACTCAGACTGTATTGAACGCGGAGAGCACTGTACGACCTTTGCGTATACCTAGCCCACAGGCTGCAAGAGTAAAAAGCAGTACAGTAGGCACGAAAGAGCGTGATTTTAACAGGAAGTGAGCATCGAGCAAACCTGCGAGCCAGCATGTTCGCTCTAACAGACAACGACCTCCGCTCCCGTTCAATGTCATCATCGTCTTTGAGGTTGGGAGTCAATATGTGACCAAGATACTTAAACCTGTAGACTCTCTGCAAAGGTGTACCATCAAGTAATACAGGCGGTACTGCATCCGGACTCTTACCCCCAGCCTCAAAGACCATGACATCCGACTTCTTAGTGTTGTATGCCAAGCCATGAACTTTAGCATACGAACCACTAATGAATTTTTGTATCGGACCATTATTTTCCACGTTAAATTATACATTAATAACATTGCAACCGATTAGTTCTATTTTTTTTTTTCATTTTAACACTGTGAAATACGATAGATAATAAATAATATAATACATTGACACTTACTCGTCTATTGTACCAACAACAGGTATTGTGCTGGGAGTATACACATCGAGACTCTCTCCAGCATTTTCTGGTGTATCAACACGTGCTTGTTCACTTTCTGGAGTAATTTGATTTTGGCTTCGAAAATCTGATGGTATTTTGATTGCTGTAAAAAGTTTATAGCACTGGGCATGATAGCCATCGTTCAATGAGGTTTCTTCCGAAAGTTCAACAGTAGCATAAGTGTTGCTCGATCTTCTGACAACAGGCTTCACTTTGCGATACTCCAAAATAGTTATACACTTTTTTAAAGTTTCTGGAGTAAACTTTTTAATTTTTTCAAAAGTTTCTTTTCCACAAAAAACACATTTCACACTTACGTTACTCATTATTGTAATGAATGTAAAACGAATCGCATTAAATTCACAAAACAATTACAAAACACCACAAACAAACGAAAACGTCGAGCGTCTACCAAAAACGAGCACGCTGTTGTGATCAGCTGAGATGCCATTATGGCGGCAAACGTTAGTTTAGGGACGGTGCGAGAGAGTGAGAGATAGAGAAAGAGCGAGAAAGAAAGTGAGACGCGGAGTGGGGAATACACAGCTCTCAGCCGCTGTACGCTTCACCTTTGCTCCACGATTCTACTAACATCGCCCCATGAAAACTGTCAGATTATTAGTTCTTTGTAATTCTAATATTGTTTCCATCAAAATAAAAAAAAAATTGAAACGCGCTCGAGTATTTCAAGGTGACGTTTTTTTTTTACAACATCGAGACTAGCTTGTTTCTTAATGTCACGCTCAAATTGTCAGATTATTGAGATATACAATCTTCTCAATGTAATTAATCAACTTTCTCTTAATCTGACGCGCTCGAGTTTTTCTATGGATCGATTTTTTTTTACCAATCAGACTGGTTCCCCTCAACACACCCCACCATATGGAGGGTTCATACTTGGTAGAGGTACTTTAAAGGATGCAAGGATTCTCCCTATATAATATTCTGACACGCTCGAGTCACTTCAAAAATCCCCGCTTGGGCTCCCCTACTATAGTACTTAGCACGTATAACTAAATAATATCGACTCACGACTTTGTAGATACGGGTCGTAAACAAAAATACTTGTGTAATGTCTAACAAAGTAGAACAAAATGGGAACTCGTGAGCTGATACCATAGATGTTGATGTTTAATCAAGTAAGGGCTATATCGGGCTTCTAATTCATGTTATGCATTGTCAAATAAAGTAAGTAGGTATTGTACCACTTGTAATTATTCATATTGTATGTAGTTTCATTACTTAGGGAATCACCTGAAGGATGGCAGTCATTAAACATCTTTCAATGAATTCTGTAGTCAGACTACTGACTACAGATATCGGAAGGGATTCCAAAAACCCAAAAAAAACTTTTTGTCTTTGTTCATAGGCGTTGAAATACATTTGACTATGGTGGTTTGTCTTATGGTTTGTTTGTCGCATGGACGAAAAGGTAATGCCGAAAGGCTGCATAATACCTAAAGGGTGGCAGGAACATCGACGCGCAAACTGTAACCATGAATGCAGCACATGATTCTAGACGCGCAGATTTTTTTTTTTTTAATTATCTGTTCTACATATACATTTTGACCGCGTAGGTGTTGCACTTTTCTATATCCATTTGCGACCGGGAGTAAAAGAACTCGCATAGATCAGTAAAAACTTAGTAATCGTTTGGAAAGTGTTCAGAGGTCCTGGAAAAAATACTGAGAAAAATCACATGCGACCTGGTCTTCAGCAGAGATCCTCACATACGTGAGGTTCAGGAATAATTTACTAGGCGCACAATCGTGAGTATTATGTGCGGAGGCGCCGGGATTAACCTTTTAACCGCCTACGTCGGATTAATCCGACAAATATTTTCGGGCCCATTTCGCCAGAGTCGTATACAACGTGTAACGGAAAGGGGGTATCAACCCTGAAGGAGGTGAATGTGCTCATGAAACTCAACAACTTTCCCCAAAGAACATAGGTCGAAATATGAAAAAAAAATTTGGCCCTCCCTTACAAAACTGACTACCAGCTGATTGATTTACTATGGGAGGGCCAAATTTTTTTTTCATATTTCGACCTATGTTCTTTGGGGAAAGTTGTTGAGTTTCATGAGCACATTCACCTCCTTCAGGGTTGATACCCCCTTTCCGTTACACGTTGTATATCCGACCAAAATACCACAGCTCGTTTAATCTGCTTTTTTCTTTAATTACGCTGTATTCTATCAAAAATATGTTTATATTAGGTAAATAGTTAATTAAGCAATCATTTACAATTTAATACACTTTAGTTTCATAATAAGAAGTCCTAAAAATAATGTCCAAAGTTAGATGAATTACTAATATTATTTTTGGCAAATTGTATTGATGTCCAACGCCCATGACGGAAAAATCCGACACGAGGAACGGGACATATGCCAAGATTTACCGATACAAAAATAAACATAAATCAAAATATTTCTCGTTATACTGACTAATTAACTTTAAAACAAATATTGCTGTATTTCTTTTAAAGTTAATTAGTCAGTATAACGAGAAATATTTGCTAATAAAACATTTTTTTACAAATATTTGTGAGTATTTACTTGTGAAATGTCAGCGACTGAATTGATGGTTCCCATCCCTAGCCTACATGTTCCGAAACTTACTTTGTTAGTACGCCCAGCGCCACGGTCGGATAAATACGACCGCTTCTTACGTCATAAACGAGTGCCGACTTCTGGAATTTTCCATCAGTGTTCACGTTCGTATGTCAATAAATGTACATGACAGAAATTTATCATGACGACTACTGGAGAGAGTTAATACGAATTCTAGAAGGCGATGAAAATGAAGAATTTTTATCAGACGAAGAGTTTGACATTGATGTATCGTTCGAATATCGTTACCATCTAAGTCAATAGGTAAACTGTTATTGACGTCGTCCAAGTAAATTTTTTATTTTTACAAGGTTTTGTTTAGTTTCACCTGTCCCGTTGTCTGTCTGTCTGTCTGTAATCATATCTTGCAAGTTAAATTTGATCCACTTCCCGGTGTCCGATGGAGCTGAAATTTTGCATGCATGCATAAATCGGATGACAATGCAATATTATTAAGACATAGAGCTGATCTGATGATGGAGCTGGAACATGGCCATAGGAACTCCGTAATTAAACGATGCAACCCCATCGAGTTTGGGCTCGTTTAGTTCGTCTTGACGAGTACTTTGATACCACATGGTAACCAGGGTCTGATGATGGAGCTGGAAGGTGGCCATAGGAACTCCGTAATTAAACTATGCAACCCCATCGAGTTTGGGCTCGTTTAATTCGTCTTGACGAGTACTTTCATACCACATGGTAACCAGGGTCTGATGATGGAGCTGGAAGGTGGCCATAGGAACTCCGTAATTAAACGACGCAACCTCATCGAGTTTGGGCTCGCTTGATTCTTCTTGACGAGTACTTTGATACTTCGAGGGGTGAAAGGCTATTTGTTTGAAGCGACATTTTGGACGATATTGAGTTATATACATATTCGGAGTGTGCGTTCGCGCAGCGGAATGTTGTTGAATTTAAAGATTTTAATTATGCAGATATTTAGTGTATGACGTCGTATAATTGTGTATGGTAAAAAAAAATTTGTGCACGCAGCCATTGTGGAGAAATTCACCAAAAACTGATTCCGCTGGGCGAACGTTGTCCTGGCGGAACTTTTTTTAATCCATAGACTTTAGAAGAAGAGAGATGTGTCCAAAAATTAGTGTGTATTTGTGTGTAATTGTGTATGTATGAATAAAATTAGTGCATGCATAAACTTCGGAGAAATTCAAGTTTCCGCTGCGCGAACGTTTGGCCATTAGCTAGTTTTCATATAAAGCGCTTACATAGAGAGCTGTAGATTTTTACATACGTTGTTTTGAATTTGTTTATATTTGTTTAAAAAACAGATTTAGAAAAAATCGTAGGGCTTAAAAGATAAAAATATAAACGTAAAATACGCTTATTAGGTCTTAGTTCTTAAAGTATGCACTTTGGGGTCTAGATTTTCACGTTTATACAAACCTTGTAAGTGTCTGCAACATGTTGCCAAGTATCAATGATGTTCCGTTAGTAATTAAAGAGTTATAGGACAATTTACCATGAATAGATCACTGTTTACAAAGCAGTCAAATATCACGATGTTCTAAAGGAATTGCATGGTAAAATGTATGCTAATAATTAGTGTATTCATTCAACTATTCACATGCAAAATTTCATGTGATTAAATTCAGTAATTAAAGAAAAACAATTATAATACTGACGAAGCATCGAAAACCTACATAACCCGACCAAGTTCGGATGGCTACAAAAAAGCGGCCGTGCAATATATTTAGGTAACATCCCAAAATTTACAGTATAATACCGGTATTGAATTGGTATAGGTGATAACACAATTGTTGTTTCGATATAATTTATAGGTCATTTATTTTTGTACACCTACTTTTTTAAATGTATTTGACTATGACATAAAGTAGGTACTATTTACGTAGGTACTTTATTTAAGTATGCTCTTGAGACTTGAGATATAATCTAGATATATTATTTAAGACAAATAAAATTCATACAGCTAATTTCTATTGAAGATTTCACGGATCAGGATTCTAACTATAGACCCCTTAGGGAAGTTAAATAATTACCACATGTAAGTACTACTGTTTAGGTAAATATTTATCATATTGTAGCTTATTACACTATTTAACCAATGGACTAGGCATGCACGAGCGTTCCCCTTTGCAACTTTAGTGGATCAAACAATCTAATAACTTAAAAAAAACTACTTCTTGAATCGATTTTTTAATTGATGTAAGCCGTTGTACTGGTAGTGACTTATGTATGTGAGCGTGTTCCCCCGCACCCTACCAAAATATGCAGAATTATTTTGTTCGAAGCGGTACGCTTAAGGCTAGTCCTTTGGTTAAATAGTCTAAGTATTGTAGTTATGAATTGATCAAAAATATTCTAGTGTGAAAAAATAGACAACGCGCTGCGCGCAACGAGCGATAGGCGGCTTCCCGCTTGAAACGGTACATCCATCCTTGAAGAAAAGAGAGGGCAATATGTTTTCATTAGCCGCGGCCGGCGCGTATTCGTTTGCTGTTGAATTTGAACCTGATTTTGTTTTATTCCCAGTCACAAACAAATGTGCAGTCAAGGACAATGTGCGTATGCGCTGTTGTTTTGCTATGCATCGCCAATTCTGTAATAATAATATTGACAAAGTGTGTTATTAATGTTATAGTGTAACAGTGAAGCTTAACATAATTATGTAGTAGGTATATTGAGTGAGTGATAGTGAGAAGCTGATAACAGATATAATAATAATAATAATATTCCACAACTTTCACACAACGCCATCTAGTCCCAAACTAAGCAGAGCTTGTGCTATGTGTACTAGACAACTGATATAAGGTAAGATTTTATAATAAATTAATAGTTATACACTTATTCATTTACGTAGTTTATTAGGCAGATAAATTATAATAATTATGTTAACATTGGACAGACACCATGAACCCAAGTTAATATCTACGGATTGATCTAATCCTATATCTATTTACTTAAATTCGTAATAATAAATTATTATACTAGACATATATTATAATAAAATCGTAACAAAGTAGATGTTTTTCCTAGTTAAAGACAAACTACTGAATAGAAAATTACAGAATAACTACTGAATTAACTAAACGACCGACCAGATTGTAACGAAATGTTGAAAAGAAATATTGTTATTAAATAATCACCTTATATTTATTACCTATATGTAATGATATAAGTATAAGGCAGATTTTTATTAGCTACTTTCTTTTTGTGGGATTATGTGTACAGATGGCAATAACGGCTGTTTTTCAATAATTAATTATGCATATGATTCTATATCACTAAGACATACTCCCCTTAAAAGGAAAGAAACTAATAAAGTGAAGTAAAGTAAGTTATTATTAAAAAAACAAATTTCATTCAAGAAATGCAATTGTTTTCTTTTTTCCTAACGCTTGTGTACGCAACTGTACCATATTAATAAATACTATATTGGAAGATTAAGAACGTTTCTTAGATATATGGCACGGCCGCTTTTTTGTAGCCATCCGAACTTGGTCGGGTTATGTAGGTTTTCGATGCTTCGTCAGTATTATAATTGTTTTTCTGTAATTACTGAATTTAATGACATGAAATTTTGCATGTGAATAGTTGAATGAATACACTAATTATTAGCATACATTTTACCATGCAATTCCTTTAGAACGTCGTGATATTTGACTGCTTTGTAAACAGTGATCTATTCATGGTAAATTGTCCTATAACTCTTTAATTACTAACGGAACATCATTGATACTTGGCAACATGTTGCAGACACTTACAAAGTTTGTATAAACGTGAAAATCTAGACCCCAAAGTGCATACTTTAAGAACTAAGACCTAATAAGCGTATTTTACGTTTATATTTTTATCTTTTAAGCCCTACGATTTTTTCTAAATTTGTTTTTTAAACAAATATAAACAAATTCAAAACAACGTATGTAAAAATCTACAGCTCTCTATGTAAGCGCTTTATATGAAAACTAGCTAATGGCCAAACGTTCGCGCAGCGGAAACTTGAATTTCTCCGAAGTTTATGCATGCACTAATTTTATTCATACATACACAATTACACACAAATACACACTAATTTTTGGACACATCTCTCTTCTTCTAAAGTCTATGGATTAAAAAAAGTTCCGCCAGGACAACGTTCGCCCAGCGGAATCAGTTTTTGGTGAATTTCTCCACAATGGCTGCGTGCACAAATTTTTTTTTACCATACACAATTATACGACGTCATACACTAAATATCTGCATAATTAAAATCTTTAAATTCAACAACATTCCGCTGCGCGAACGCACACATATTCGGATTCAGCGAATTTTTCTGCGTCGGCTGAGCCGGGTTTCGGAAAATTCTGAGCACTTTTATGGCGCTTAAAACAATGCAATTTTAGTGCATATTTCTCAAAATCAAACAATCTAATAACTTAAAAAAAACTACTTCTTGAATCGATTTTTTAATTGATGTAAGCCGTTGTACTGGTAGTGACTTATGTATGTGAGCGTGTTCCCCCGCACCCTACCAAAATATGCAGAATTATTTTGTTCGAAGCGGTACGCTTAAGGCTAGTCCTTTGGTTAAATAGTCTAAGTATTGTAGTTATGAATTGATCAAAAATATTCTAGTGTGAAAAAATAGACAACGCGCTGCGCGCAACGAGCGATAGGCGGCTTCCCGCTTGAAACGGTACATCCATCCTTGAAGAAAAGAGAGGGCAATATGTTTTCATTAGCCGCGGCCGGCGCGTATTCGTTTGCTGTTGAATTTGAACCTGATTTTGTTTTATTCCCAGTCACAAACAAATGTGCAGTCAAGGACAATGTGCGTATGCGCTGTTGTTTTGCTATGCATCGCCAATTCTGTAATAATAATATTGACAAAGTGTGTTATTAATGTTATAGTGTAACAGTGAAGCTTAACATAATTATGTAGTAGGTATATTGAGTGAGTGATAGTGAGAAGCTGATAACAGATATAATAATAATAATAATATTCCACAACTTTCACACAACGCCATCTAGTCCCAAACTAAGCAGAGCTTGTGCTATGTGTACTAGACAACTGATATAAGGTAAGATTTTATAATAAATTAATAGTTATACACTTATTCATTTACGTAGTTTATTAGGCAGATAAATTATAATAATTATGTTAACATTGGACAGACACCATGAACCCAAGTTAATATCTACGGATTGATCTAATCCTATATCTATTTACTTAAATTCGTAATAATAAATTATTATACTAGACATATATTATAATAAAATCGTAACAAAGTAGATGTTTTTCCTAGTTAAAGACAAACTACTGAATAGAAAATTACAGAATAACTACTGAATTAACTAAACGACCGACCAGATTGTAACGAAATGTTGAAAAGAAATATTGTTATTAAATAATCACCTTATATTTATTACCTATATGTAATGATATAAGTATAAGGCAGATTTTTATTAGCTACTTTCTTTTTGTGGGATTATGTGTACAGATGGCAATAACGGCTGTTTTTCAATAATTAATTATGCATATGATTCTATATCACTAAGACATACTCCCCTTAAAAGGAAAGAAACTAATAAAGTGAAGTAAAGTAAGTTATTATTAAAAAAACAAATTTCATTCAAGAAATGCAATTGTTTTCTTTTTTCCTAACGCTTGTGTACGCAACTGTACCATATTAATAAATACTATATTGGAAGATTAAGAACGTTTCTTAGATATATGGCACGGCCGCTTTTTTGTAGCCATCCGAACTTGGTCGGGTTATGTAGGTTTTCGATGCTTCGTCAGTATTATAATTGTTTTTCTGTAATTACTGAATTTAATGACATGAAATTTTGCATGTGAATAGTTGAATGAATACACTAATTATTAGCATACATTTTACCATGCAATTCCTTTAGAACGTCGTGATATTTGACTGCTTTGTAAACAGTGATCTATTCATGGTAAATTGTCCTATAACTCTTTAATTACTAACGGAACATCATTGATACTTGGCAACATGTTGCAGACACTTACAAAGTTTGTATAAACGTGAAAATCTAGACCCCAAAGTGCATACTTTAAGAACTAAGACCTAATAAGCGTATTTTACGTTTATATTTTTATCTTTTAAGCCCTACGATTTTTTCTAAATTTGTTTTTTAAACAAATATAAACAAATTCAAAACAACGTATGTAAAAATCTACAGCTCTCTATGTAAGCGCTTTATATGAAAACTAGCTAATGGCCAAACGTTCGCGCAGCGGAAACTTGAATTTCTCCGAAGTTTATGCATGCACTAATTTTATTCATACATACACAATTACACACAAATACACACTAATTTTTGGACACATCTCTCTTCTTCTAAAGTCTATGGATTAAAAAAAGTTCCGCCAGGACAACGTTCGCCCAGCGGAATCAGTTTTTGGTGAATTTCTCCACAATGGCTGCGTGCACAAATTTTTTTTTACCATACACAATTATACGACGTCATACACTAAATATCTGCATAATTAAAATCTTTAAATTCAACAACATTCCGCTGCGCGAACGCACACATATTCGGATTCAGCGAATTTTTCTGCGTCGGCTGAGCCGGGTTTCGGAAAATTCTGAGCACTTTTATGGCGCTTAAAACAATGCAATTTTAGTGCATATTTCTCAAACATGATTTATGATCCGACATCAAATTTGCCATATTTCTTTAGTATTCATTTAAGTTGTACACAAAACAGAGAATCGGAGCATAAGCCGTTATTCTCGTCCTAAAATTTCAGTTCGATGGCAGATAAATCGTTTTTCGATATAGCTAACTTTAGATGAAAAGTCTCTTCATACATTTTGCTTACGACTACTTACACTATGCAATGTCGCTTCAACCAATTTGCCGTCAGCCAAATTCATTCAGACATGTCGGTTCAACCCTTTTCACTGCAACTGTTTTGCACTCTGTTTGGAGCTTCAAACATTATTTCTGTTCTCAAAACTGGGTTCCTTAGTCGCTTGAACAGTTTGTTAGTATCCACGTTTTTTAAATACGTCACTTAAGCTAAATCTAATACGAAGTGGTTAGATTAAAATAATTTTTCCCTGTATCATAATATAAATAGTTTGTCTTTTAAACCATCCAATTTTAATACGGCAATAACAATCTATATAATTTAAAACAAATAAATGTTGGCATAGTTTTTGTAAACTGTGGCAGTATTATTACTGTCCCGCCCCGCGCGGGCGCATCAGTCAGTCGTGAGTGTGGCGTACTAACGTAATACACGCTAAACCTAAGAGTCTCAATCTCAAATATAAAACTTCGTTAGCAATTACCAAATCTAAATACAACGATCTTAAGAAACTTTGTGACACTAACGTTATTCCAAAAATATTTCATACTGAGTAGTTACTTAAATTTGCAAACCAACAACGCTAAAGACCAACTAGTGGATATTGAAGATGAGACGGAAGAATTAGATTAGAAAATTGATTTGGTAATAATGCTTACTTATTATACATAATCTGTTTTATTTTTTATTTTGTAATAAGTAAGCAAATATTTTGTTTTCTTAAAAAAAAAAAAAATTATTTGTTATGTTTGATTTACTGTGCTGTGATTTTTTATATAAGGAAACTAATTACGATCTCATTAAGACTGAGTGTTAATTAAGTAAAATATACGTAATAAAAAAATTCTAATTAACATAACTTTTTTTTTTCATTCCTGATAGTAATTATTCACCCATTTCAATACTACAACCTCTTAACTTACTATAAATCTGTCATTATTATCTTGTATCAACAACCAAGTTATATAAACTCCTTTCAAAACCTGAGACATCAAACAACTCATTAAGAATGTTCATCGTTGCTTAAGCCAACTTGCCTGTATCGTTAATAAAACCCAATTGGTAGTTAAACAAAATAGCCTATTCCTATTATTATTGAGTGACGTCGCTTCAATCATTTTGCTTTCTCCTGCATAAGTACTTTTGCCTGCTGCTGATTAGTGACAATGTTGGAAGTTGAATCATTTTTCTTTACTCTAAAAATAAGGCGATACAGATCATTTTGTATTAAGCGACATTTATCTTGGAACTCATAACTGTTTTTTTATTGAAAATTATACAAAAATATTAAGGGATTTTTTTGCAATGAAGATTTGCGATCCCCATTAAAGTAAGAGCAGTAGTTTTTTCATAACGATTTTTTTTCAAAATTTTGAATCTTTAAATGGCTCTCCTGTAAAGTTCGTAAAATGTCGCTTCAAACAAATAGCCTTTCACCCCTCGATATGGTAATTAGGATCTGATGATGGAGCTGGAAGGTGGCTATAGGAACTCCGTAATTAAACGACGCAACCCCATCGAGTTTGGGCTCGTTTAATTCGTCTTGACTAGTACTTTGATACTACATGGTAACCAGGGTCTGATGATGGAGCTGGAAGGTGGCCATAGGAACTCCGTAATTAAACGACGCAACCCCATCGAGTTTGGGCTCGTTTGATTCGTCTTGACGAGTATCTTGGTTGGCATGAATATGCAACTCCAACAAATTTGGGAAAAAAAGTTCGTTCAGTTTGTTATGAATGTGGAATATGTCTGATTGATTAGATGGATGACCGAATGCCAAGGTGAGCACGTGCCGAGGGCTGAATGGTATGAGGGTGTATAAACATTTTATATCGCTAACGTTGCGCCTGAGGGTACCAGGGCGAACTCTGTTGTACCGAAGCCCTTATCCCTCTACAATGGACCTCTGGGGGGATGGACCGTTTTTGTCCTATACTCGTGGGAACAACATAAACAAAAAAGAAACTACTACAAAAAGAAAACGACGTTTAGAAAAGGCGAAATTGAAGCGACAGGAGAAGATTGCTAATGAAAGTGATCTCCACAAGCGGCAACGCTTAGAAAAAATAAGTTTAGCAGTAGCTAAACATAGAGAAAACGAATCGTTAGAACAACGCACAAATAGGCAAGAAACCGATAGAATACATACACAAGAGAGAAAGAAAAGCGAATCTTTAGAACAACGTACTAATAGGCAAGATATTGAAAGAATGCATACACAAGAGAGAAGGAAAAACGAATCTTTAGAACAACGCACAAATAGGCAAGATATCAATAGAATACATACACAAGAGAGAAGGTAAAACGAATCGTTAGAACAAAGCATAAATAGGCAAGATATCGATAGAATACATACACAAGAGAGAAGGAAAAACGAATCGTTAGAACAACGCACAAATAGGCACGATATCAATAGAATACATACACAAGAGAGAAGAAAAAATGAATTACAAGAAGAACACTTGGCCAGGCTAAAAAGTAACAGAATTAAATAAATAAAGGAAAATCGCTGCTACGCGCTACGAACTACCTCGTAGTAAATCTCGAATTAAAAATACTAAAAAGTTAAAAGAAATATAACACTTTATAAGTTCATTGTAACCTTTAATGATAATTAAGCTTCTTCGTCTACGACAAAATAATTCCATATCGTACCTAAGTATATATTTTTAACACTAAAACTTTACACCTTAATTATTAAATCTTCCCGTTTTTATCACAGTCCCGATTTTATAAATAAAAGCGTGTTGAATTGCAAATTTCAATTCAAATGCAAATGTCGTTATTAAAACGAAATATCGACATCGAAAAGTTAAGTATTGCACATCCCTCTTTGTTGTAGGTATTTATTTTTCGATTCACCGTGCCGGGCGCTGGGTGCACGCCAACTGATATGTAGTCGGGCGGTTAAAGGGTTAAAAAACGCAGCCATCCCTCAGCCGGGTTTCAACGAACTGGCAGGACAAAACGTGCACGCAGAGTGCAAAACTATTTTTGTCATTCTTAGAAAGTCATGATAGATCGACTCCGATTGCGTCCTCTAAAGTTGTCTACATTTTTGCTCAGAATTTTGTAAAGTCGAAACTCACGATGACTTAAACTCGGTTGGAAACAGTTTTTTTTTGTTAACCGATGAAAAATTTCAATGCATGCGTGTTCAGAACGCAGATGCTGAATACATGGTAACAGGCTAAGCGTCGATGTCCTTGCCACCCTTTATAGCCGTAACTATCCATTTAGGAAAATAGCCAAAATTAAACCGCTGGGTGGTTCGGAAATACCCGTTAAATATTATGACACAGGTAGATGCCGGTTTCCAGGGCCGGTCATAAGCCCAGAGTAACTAAGGGTTAGGATGCCCACGGGAGAACGTAGGTAGAGCATAGAGACCACACCGGAAATAATATTCTGAGAATGGTATGCCCGAAATTTGATCTCGGAACTAGGTTGTCCTGGATCCTTATTGCTGATTTGATCCAGAACTCAAAGATGTTGGACGTAAGTCCGTAGATTATAACTTTCAACGTATTAGAATGCCGATTCTAGCCAAAAACATATTATACAACGTGTAACGTTAAATGCGCAAAACCTGAAAATAGTTTGATCAGAATAACGAGCAGAATTAATTGAACCACTTTTTAATATAGGTCACATTTTTCAAAAAACCTTCATTAAAATCGTTGCCGTGTCTATTTATTAATAGGTCAAGCCATCGCGGCGCAGCGGCTGGGCGGCCCGGTGACGACTCCTCTTTCGATAGAGCGTCGTCGCAAACGCAAGAAACGATCAGAATTGCCAGTAAAACTAAAACAGCACATAAAACCTCTACAATTTGTTTAATGATTTATTTTCTCTCTGAAATAGGTCAATTGAATTAAAAATCAGTTGGGGTGTCTGAGGTTTTGCGCATTTAACGTTACACCTTGTATACTATACTATACTATACTATACTATATACAACGTGTAACGTTAAATGCGCAAAACCTCAGACACCCCAACAGATTTTTAATTCAATTGACCTATTTCAGAGAGAAAATAAGTCATTAAAAAAATTGTAAAGGTTTTATGATCTGTTTTAGTTTGACTGGCCATTCTGATCGTTTCTTGCGTCTGCGACGACGCTTTATCGAGGGAGGAGTCGTCACCGGGCCGCTGCGCCGCGCTGACATTGGCTTGCTTGACCTATTAATAAATAGACACGGCAACGTTTTTAATGAAGATTTTTTGAAAAATGTGACCTATATTAAAAAGTGGTTCAATTAATTGTGCTCGTTATTCTGATCAAACTATTTTCAGGTTTTGCGCATTTAACGTTACACGTTGTATATAATATACTTATTAGGTTGTCTCATAAGTTCTTGCCATATTTTATTTTTCTCGAATTTTCTCGTATTTAAACTAAAGCAAATTCAAGAAAGTTCTAGATCTTTCTAGTAAGAATGAGTATCTTTTATGGTGAGGGTATAAATAGACGCGGACGCAACGCAATAATTAGTCTTTAGTGAAAATGGATCAGCGTCAACTGCGAGCTATTATGCTATATGAGCATCGACTTAAAGTCTCTTCAACAGAAACGGCTAAAAAGATTAAATGATAAATGATTTATTTTCTGTAAGTAGGTTTGTACATACAAACACTTTTACATGTCAATCATATTTTTTTAAACTAGATGAGGTCGGCGTTTCCTATCTGACTACTCTGAGAAGAAAGGCCGAAACAAACTCAGAGGTCACAGTCTCTTTTAAAGTCCAGACATAATCTTGGTCAGATAATGTGAAGACCATGTAGATTAGTGTCTGAAATGGTCTTTTGAGTAAAGAACCACACAGATTGAGCGGACCTGTCCAGTCAGTGCACGCATTTGTCAAAAATCGTGCAGCTCAACTCAGAACTTGAGGAGCCTTACGATTCGACGAACAATACCAATGAAAGGACATTTGGGTAGGCCGCATAAATGACTCAAACTGCCAGATCATGATTAAAACTAACTAAGAAGGAAAACCGAAAAAAAGAAATGACCCACACACTCACAGTAATAATAATAAAAATAAGATACTTTACAAAGTAAATATCCATGTCATTGTTTATATAAAATTCATCAATGTCAATGTGTATATAAAAATCCGGATATAATCTTTGAGGACCATGTAGATTGGTGTCTGAAGTGGTCTTTTGAGGAAAGAACCTACTGAGTGGACCTGTGCAGTCAGTGCACGCATTCATCAGTAACCGTGCAGCTCAACTCAGAACTTAAGGAGCTCAACGATTCGACGAGCAATACCAGGGACAGGACTTTTGTGTAGACCGCATACACCACTCAAACTGCCAGACCATGATTAAAACGGAAACAATGACCCACATAGTCCTCACATTCACAATAATTAAAATAATATAAGACTTTAAACAGTAAATGTTCATGTCATTCTGCATATAAATAGATAATTAGAAAGAAAGAAAACAAAAAAAAAAAAAAACCAAAGTGTAAATCAGCAAAATAAAAAATAAACAACATTCACTGTCTGGACCTATTGGAGCAGCTCAATCCCAAGCTTTTTTGTCCTCAATATAGTCTTTTACAGTATAATAGGCTTTCTGGCATAGTTTCAGCTTTATAAAAGATTTGAATTTATTAATGCTTAGTTCTTGAATGTGGCTAGGAAGTTTATTATAAAAATGTATACATTGGCATCTAAACGAGCCACCTATTTTCTTGAGCCTTGTTGTAGGACAACATATTTGTGTTTGTTCCTAGTATTTATATTATGGATATCACTGTATTTTTTAAACAGATTAATATTTTTATGTGCATACAAAAGATTATCATAAATGTACTGAGAAGGCACAGTCATTATATTAATCCCTTTAAATTTGTCTCTGAGGGAGTGTCTGGGACTTAATTTATAAATCGAACGAATTGCCCTTTTTTGTAAAATAAAAATTGTCTGAATATCGGCGGCATTTCCCCACAACAGAATACCGTATGACATCACACTATGAAAATAACTAAAGTAAACTAAACGGGCTGTCTCTAAATCAGTTAAGTCACGAATTTTCCTAACGGCGTATGCTGCAGAGCTAAGCTTTTTTGACAATTTATCTATATGGGGGCCCCATTGAAGCTTGGCATCCAAAGTTATGCCTAAGAATACTGTGGTATTTTCGGGTTTTAACTCATCACCCTTTATAAGAACACTAGTTTCTACTTGTCTAACATTTGGTATCGTAAACTTAATACATTTCGTTTTTTTTTCGTTAAGAAGTAGGTTATTAACATTAAACCAGTTAACTACTTTTGCGAGGGCACTATTTATATTGTCAGTAACCAGCTGCTGACGTTTGAGTTTAAATAAAAGTGAAGTGTCATCTGCAAACAACACTATATCATATTCGTCCCTTATGAGGTAAGGCAAGTCATTTATACAGTGTGTCCGGACATGGACTAGCGATATTCTAAATACTTAAATATAAGCTATTTTAAAGTACTATTACACTATAGGCTTGGGTCCAATACACTTCCCCGCTATGTGGCAGCCATTTTGTTTTTTTTGTTGAAATATGCTCTATGCGAGTACAAAAAAAATCATATATCTCAAAGTTTTAGTCATACTGAGATAAAAATAGGCTTATTCGGAAGGCAATAATATTGTCTACCGTCTGCATTACAAAGCAATGTGTTCACAATTCCATAACTTTTGAAAAAAAATGTGAAAGTCGAAAAAAAAATCAAAAAATTATGCAATTCAACCAATAATGGTTAATTACTACAAAAACAACCCCGAGAACTTTTTTATTTTTTATACTAGATCGACAGTTTTTGAGCTACGCTACAATGCAACATAAAATTCACAACTGTATGTTTAATACTTTAAGAGTTATTGTTGTTTGAACATAGCGTATGCGCAAGCACAAAACGTCTTTGTTAACCGCCAGAGTGTCATTTATGGCATTCACTGTATTCCATCTGAGAGCAGGCGAGAAATACTGTTCGTTACTACCGTGAGTAAGCGAGATAGAACGTATTAGTCCACTACCTGAAACAAAATCAGTTTTAAGGACAAATTATTAGTTGGGTTAGTTTAGTTGTCCCTCGCCCTGCGTTGTGATCGCTATCGCTACTTTCACTTACCGTCCGTGCTGTTTACGTGCTGCGTTAGTGTTTTGTATTTAAAAGTGTGATAAAGTATGGCACAGCGTCAATATTCATCGCAACATATTGCTGACATACACTTTGTGTATGGCTTTTGCAATGGAAGTGCAAATTTGGCTGTACAAGAATATCGACGAAGGTACCCTAACAGGCCTACACCGAGTCGCCAAACTTTTATCGACGTGCATTCAAGATTAGCGGAAAGAGGTATTCAAAGAGCTGTTAATGAACGCAATCGCTTGGTATCGCCCGAAGATGAAGAAGAAGTGCTTAGACTAATAACCAATGATCCTAGACTAAGCGTTAGACGGATTTCAGTGCAACTTCGAATGTCTAAGTGGCATGTATGGAGAATTTTGAAAAGAGAAGGGTTACACCCTTATCATTTTCGACGGGTTCAAGACGTGATCGAACCAGATTTTGCTGCGAGATCTGTGTTTTGTTCGTGGATAAATAGAAATTTGAGACAGAACCGTAATTTTTTACAAAGAATACTGTGGACTGATGAAGCCAAATTTACAAGAGCTGGGATTACAAACCACAGAAACGACCATCTCTGGTGCTCCGCAAATCCAAGGGCGGTGCGCCCAAGCTCATTTCAACATGAATTCTCAGTAAATGTGTGGGCCGGCATAATCAACGATAGGCTGATAGGGCCATTGGAATTGCCACCTACATTAAACGGCGCTAGATTTTTAGAATTCTTACAGACACAGTTTGCGGACAGCCTCATGGACCTACCTCTATCATACCGTCGGCGTATGTGGTTCCAGCTCGATGGTGCACCCGCGCATTTTTCTCGAGCAGTGAGAGAATATTTAAATAATAATCTACAGCCGTGGATCGGTCGTGGTGGTGTAGTAGCGTGGCCGCCTCGCTCACCCGATTTGACACCCTTGGATTATTTTTTGTGGGGTCATATGAAACAAAAAGTATACGCTACAGTTCCAAAGGGAAGAACTCGTCGCAAAAATTATGGCAGCCGCCGAAGAAATTAGATCCGATTTGGATTTAATTAGGCGCTCATCAACCCAGGTGGCACAGAGAGCCGTAGTGTGTCTACAAGCTGGAGGTGGCCACTTTGAGCAACTGCTTTAGATATTTTAATCTTCATTTAATATTGGAAAAAACATTAAATAAAATTCAATATGAATGTTATGTTTTTTTAATGATTTCCTGTTTAGGGTTCCGACAAAGGCCTTTTGTGCTTGCGCATACGCTATGTTCATACAACAATAACTCTTAAAGTATTAGACATACAGTTGTGAATTTTATGTTGTATTGTAGCTTAGCTCAAAAACTGTCGATCTAGTATAAAAAATAAAAAAGCTCTCGGGGTTGTTTTTGTAGTAATTAACAATTATTGGTTGAATTGCATAATTTTTTGTTTTTTTTTTCGACTTTCACATTTTTTTTCAAAAGTTATGGAATTGTGAACATATTGCTTTGTAGTGCAGACGGTAGACAATATTATTGCCTTTCGAATAAGCCTATTTTTATCTCAGTATGACTAAAACTTTGAGATATATGATTTTTTTTGTACTCGCATAGAGCATACTTCAACAAAAAAAACAAAATGGCTGCCACATAGCGGGGAAGTATATTGGACCTAAGCCTATAGTGTAATTGTACTTTAAAATAGCTTATATTTAAGTATTTAGAATATCGCTAGTCCATGTCCGGACACACTGTATAAATAAGAAAGAAATAAAAATGGGCCAAGAATTGAGCCCTGGGGGACCCCCATTTTTACTACAGATCTGGGTGACCTTTTTCCGTTAACATCAACTCTCTGAATCCTATCACTCAAGTAAGAAGTAAGAAGATCCAGAGAGGCGTTCCGAATTCCGTAGTAGTGAAGTTTCCTGATTAAGGTTTCATGAAGAACACAATCGAATGCCTTGGACAAATCGCAAAAGATACCCAAAGCATCGCATTTGTCGTCCCATGCATTATAAATATGTCCTAAAAGTTCAACTCCGGCATCAGTAGTTGAACGACCCCTTGTAAAACCGAACTGTTTGTTATGCAGTAATTTATTTTTGTTAAAAAATCTTTGCATTTGGTTTAAAATAAGCTTTTCAAAAATTTTACTAAAGGTAGATAGTACTGAAATAGGTCTATAATTAGTAGGGTCTGATGTACTACCCGATTTAAACAATGGTATGATTTTACTATGTTTCATAAGATCAGGAAACTCACCACGATCAATACAATTATTAAATATAACAGCTAAAGTAGGTGCTACAATGTTTATAATTGACTTAGCAACATCCACAGAATTACCCCATAGATCTGCAGTCTTTTTAACATTTAACATGTGAAAAGTTTTAATTACATCTGTACAGGTGACATATTGGAAGTGAAATTCAGAATCACCAACTGGAACGTTTTCTTTAAGTAAAGACTCTGCAGCAGTGGGTGACGAGCTTAGAGATTTAGTTGTTGACACGGGAATCTCTGAAAAAAAAAATTTTCAAAGGCCGCGGCTACTTGAGAATCTGATCTAATTACATTGTCATCAATAGCAAGGCTGTAGTCACTACTTCGGTTGCAAGACCTTCCTGTTTCGCTATTAATGACATTCCAAGTCATTTTAATAATGTTACTACTATTTTTAATTTTTGAACTCAAATAACGTGACTTGGCTATACTACAGACTGTTTTAAATATTTTAGAGTAATTTTTAACATATAAATTAAATTCAGCAGTGTTTATACAAATCCGTTCATCATATAATTCATAAAGTCGTTTTCTACTTTTATGTATACCAATGGTGGCCCAGTCACTGAAGGAAGCGTTACTATTGACTGATAATGTCTTTGGAATGAATGTTTTATCAAATTGTGTGCAATACATATTAAAAAAATCATTATATTGTTTGTTAGGGTCATCATTAGTCAACAGAAGTGGTAATTTACTTACGAGTTTAGTTTTAAATGTTTCTAAGCGTTTAGTTGTTTTTGGGTTAACAGTGATATCTTTTTTAATAACTTTTTTGTTTTGATTTGGAATAGTGATCAGCTGTCCGCAATGATCTGAGTCTATTAAATTAATCATTTCTTTGTGGTTTGGTATAATATCTGAATAAATGTTATCTAGGCATGTGGCACTAGTAGGAGTTATTCTAGTGGGCTCCAAAAATAGGTTAGCAAGATTGTATGACTGAAACAAACTTATGATTTTAGTACTTAACCCAGAATTTTCTAACAAATTAACATTGAAATCACCACAAGTGATGATGGACTTGTTTGTATTACAGATTTTGTGCAACACTTCATCCATAACCTTTTCAAAACAATCATACAATCCTGAAGGAGGTCTGTACACACTTAATATAATGAACTGCTCCAATTCTATACAGGCTATTTCAATTGTCCGCTCAACAGAGAGGCTCACAATGTCCTTTAGGTCCTTAAATTTAAGCTGGTTATGTACTAAAATTAATGAGCCACCATGTATAGCATTTACTCTGCTGAATGAACTACCAACCTGGTGATTACTAAAATTGAACATGAACTGGTGGCTTTTAAGCCAATGTTCTGTCATACAAAGAATATCTACGTTGTAACAATTCAGGAATAATTCTACTTCTAAGTCTTTGTTTAAAAATCCTTGAATGTTTTGATGCACCAGATTGATACTGTTTAATTTTTTTACACTTTCATTTGACTTATTAGTTACATTTTTGCTAGAGGTTGCCTCTATTGTCCTAATTTCTAATTTAAATGATGATGAATGTCATTAATTTTAAGCAAATTATTGACAGAATGGTTTGAAATGCCTTTGCATTGCTCAAAAGGAGCAATTTGTTTAGCCAAATTTTTGGCTGAAATAGAAAAAAAATATGATAGCGACGTAGCTATCTGTCTTTTGAGATAGGTAGAAAGATAGTACATAACACAATTGTATCTATCTTTTGTCAAATATAAATTACTATTAATATAATAGTTAGTGTCAATTAAATGGATTAGCTTATCATTATATTAAGTTAAATTATGCAATGTCATGTTTAAATCATATCTTAACCTATTTTCTTCCTGTGGCAAACTGTTACTATAAGGGAATGTAAATAACACAATTTTTCTTAAACTAAGGTTGCACAATGTTCTATGATATTGGGGCAATTCTCCTTTATTTAAATTTCCCCTATTTCCCATAAGAATTAACAAAGTTGTTTCCTGCTTAAAGTTACATTTAATAATTTCTTTCATAATATCAAATAAAGAACAACCAGGCATACAGTAATTTATTACAGAGTGTCCCGGATATTCATCTGTCAACAAGTGACCTAAGTCCTTTCCAATCTCATCAAAAAATAGTACAATATCATTGTTTACAATTAACACTGCATTTGGACCGGGTACTACTAGCGATCGGACTGTTCGTTTCTGGTACAAGCGTTTTGACACCGGTGATATAAGGTGCGAAGATCAACCTCGCCCAGGCCGACCCACCAGCTTTGATGAAGATGCTTTCCGTCACGAACTTGAGCTACATCCAGACTATAGTACGCGCGATTTAGAGAAGGCGCTTGGACAATCCCACGCAACTATAGATCGTTATCTCAAATCGATGGGATATCGCAAAGTGATGTCACGTTGGACACCTCATGCGTTAACGGACCATGACTGGGCCGTTCGTGTGGCCATTTGTCAAAGTTTGTTACTTCGTCCGCACAGACGAGACTTTCTCAAGGACATTATTACATGTGACGAGAGCTGGATACATTATGAAAATAACACGCGTCATGCGTATTGGATTCCTCGCGGGGAAAACCCACCAGCCCAGCCTAAACTTAATGAACACGGTCGTAAGATTATGTTGTCTGTTTTCTGGGATTGGCAAGGAATGATTTTCTGGGAACTCCGCGAATCTCATCAGACTATTAACGCCAATCTGTATACGCAGCTGCTTCGCAAAATAGCAGAGATGTTAAAAATAAAGCGGCCAAAACGACTTGGATTCCAACTTTTGCATGACAACGCACGACCTCATTGCGCCAAGTTAACACATAAACAGCTGGAGGAGCTAGGATGGCTGACTGTTCCACATCCACCGTATAGCCCGGATCTTGCGCCTTCAGACTTTCATTTATTTCGAGCTCTTAAATTTCATTTACTAGGAAAAAAAATCGAAAAATCTGGAAGTATTATAATTGAACTTGAAAATTTTTTCGAGTCCCAGCCTGCATCATTTTGGGAGAAGGGTATTCAAATTTTGCCCAGTAGATGGCTGACTGTTGTTGATAACGAGGGAGACTATACAGCGTGTAACGGAAGGGGGGTATCAACCCTGAAGGAGGTGAATGTGCTCATGAAACTCAACAACTTTCCCCAAAGAACATAGGTCGAATATGAAAAAAAAATTTGGCCCTCCCATAGTAAATCAATCAGCTGGTAGTCAGTTTTGTAAGGGAGGGCCAAATTTTTTTTTCATATTTCGACCTATGTTCTTTGGGGAAAGTTGTTGAGTTTCATGAGCACATTCACCTCCTTCAGGGTTGATACCCCCGTTCCGTTACACGCTGATTAATTGATTAAATGTATTTTTATTAATAAAAAAATGTTAATAATAATTTGTTTTTAACTGGCAATAATTTATGAGACAACCTAATACATAATATAAATAAAAGATAATGTCATAGTAGTTAATTCTCTGCTAGTGTAGAGAAATCACCTAAGTAAATGTGAGTATACACTAGAGCATTTTCTCGAGCATTTCCATGTTATGAAACGTTCTTACGAATGGTATAATACAGGGAAAAAGTCAGTTTCCAAAAGCAGTTCCATTTAATGTAACGTTCCTGCGAATGCTCGACGTTGCGTTCGACATAATGCTCACGGCGGATGAGGATTTACCTGTAGCATTTCTTTCTAACTTGGTACCGCTCGTGCCTTTGCTCGATAAAATGTTACACCCATACGCTCGTTGATTTTTAAAATCAGTTTGTAACAAACATCGAGCGTCGTCTTGAAAGTGCGGATCGATAAAATGTAAAAACGGCGAATGCTCGATGTTCTGTTACAAGTAAATGATCTAGTCTATACTCACCTTTATGTACCTCTAGTCAAGGTTGTCTGTAGCCGTGAAGACTAGTTTTAAGACGTACCTAACGAAACGGTTATAGCATTATCTCATATGACGTGATCAGGATCTATTCATATTATAACAAACAAAAAAAAAGACAGCTGTTAACAAAATCCAGTTATAAATCAAGATTTATCACTATACAGCATCTTTCTGCACACGGGTTTTGTCGACGGAAGAATACAAAAAATGACAGATTTCTTTAGAAATCCCACTGTCACTATAGAAACGGGTTTTGTCGACGAAAGAATAGACAAAATTACAGATTGCAGACAATTTCTTTAGAAGACAAAACCCGTTTCTATGGTGATAGTGGGATTTCTAAAGAAATCTGTCATTTTACTTCCGTCGACAAAACCCGTGTGCAAAAAGATGCTGTATAGTAGGCAGATTTGTTTAGAAATCTGTCTGCAATCTGTCATTTTGTCTATTCTTCCGTCGACAAAACCAGTTTCTATGGTGGTCATACTACGCGTGCTGGAATAAGCCTGGACTCGTTTCACCTAACCGCGATCCCTCCACATACTCGTAATATAAAGATTATGGACTATACGTAACATAATCAGCCTTTAACCCATTTAATGCCGAGGTAAAATATCACATCATAATCGGTGGCCACCCTACATAATATGGTCAACTACGTGAGATGCCAAAGAGTATAAAAATGACCGTCCCGGGAGGCCAAATAGAACACGTAGTTGGCCTCTTCTATTAACAACATCTACGTAATATAGTCGGCATTCAATGGGTTAATATTCCAACTGCTGGGACACAGGCCTCCTCTCTGTTAGAGAGAGTGGGCCTTAAGCGACCACGCGGGCCCAGTGCGGGTTGGCGGATGTCACATGTCTTCGAATTTTTTATTCTAGGGCATTTCGGCTTCCTCACGCTGTTTTCCTTCACCGTTTTCAGAGCAGTGGTGATGAAATAATTTAGACACGAGTAAAGTGCCTGATTGGGTTCGAAGCTACGACCTACATACAATCTCGTAAGAAACGGTCGTTTACACTGGTCCACCACTGCTTATGGACTATACTAGCTCAATATTATACAGCCACGAGCTACTATGGACGGCTCGGCAATATTATCTGATTTCATGATTCATCGGTCATCCATTAATATCTGTCGTCAAGATGACGGCAAATATATGTGACCATTTGAGGAAGGCATATACAAGTGACAGGACATATTTATGTGACATTGAAGGAGAACACCAAATCTATCCGACCAATCACCTTGACGACGGATATTAATGGATGAATCTTGAAATCAGATATTATTGCCGACCTGCGGGGTAATTGCGTAACACACTGAGGGCTCTTTCCCACGGCAAGATCCCGTTTTTTTCCAGAATCCCGTTTAAATATACATATTCACACAAGCATCCTGTGTGCCGGATACTGCAAACAGGATGCTTGTGTGAATATGTATATTTAAACACGTACACTACTAAACGGGATCCTGCAAAAAACGGGATTTTGCCGTGGGAAAGAGCCCTAACACTAGGAATGGCTTTTTGAGTCGTTTTGACAGTTCAAAAACATTCATTGCGTTATTTACGTTGTTGAGCAGACAAATTTTTCGAACATTCATGTTCGAAAAAATTGTCTACCTTTGGCTTAGTAATATCCTTCAAAATGATTCAGATTGTGATTGTGTGTTACACAATTAGGGTGCTGTCTTTATTTATGCTCGAGACTATTATAAAAACAAACTGCATAGTATTCCCTGGTGCCACTTATAGAATGTATGCTTCACTTTCAAGGGTACTCCTCGTTCAACGTGGTAAATATAATACTTATTATTGTATTTTCTTAGGATTCGCCCGAGGTAGTTCTTGCAAATGGCTATGCCGAGTTTCTCGATAGTAAGACCGATCTATCATCACTGGTATGAGTGATGCATTCTTTGTGGTTGTGGAGACACATTACGGGCTAAAACCGCGGAGAAATAAATATAAAACATTATAGACAGAGACTCAGAATCAGCAGTAAGAAGTCAAAAGAGCCTCCTAAAACCAAAATTCAAAATCAAGATTAAGTGCACATGAGCAAGACGAAAATAACTGCAACCGTTAAACTGAATAACCGTTTCGTAGCGAACGACTTAATCGATAAGATAAGACCGTTCGTGTGTGCCTCGCCTCTACTTCAAGAGGCAGTTGGGTCAAGTGCTTACAACGAACTCCTAAGCGGCTCGAAATGCGAGACACGGACTTTCAACCCACACTTTGGAACCCTAAGGGTCAGGACTCACTGCGATACCTCGCGGTCACGGTTTAGCTCGCTACGTCAATGTCACCTCCATGTAAAACAAATGCACACTAAGAGCGGTACTGCACTGCATCCGATCCAAATCCGAGAAATGTCAGTCCGAAGTAGCCATAACACTATTTGCATGAGGGGTTGCGCACTAGATCCAAACTCTGTTCGTCCATTCCAAATTCGGATTGAACTCGGAATCTTAAATTGGGATTCGGATTGAACTCGGAATCTTAAATTGGGATTCGGATCGGATGCAGTGCTGAACCGCTCTAAGGCTACGGACACGAAGTCAGCGGGCGCGGGGCGACGGCGGCGGTGGCGCGGGAGCGGCGCGTTTCAATGCATAGATTTATATGGAACTGGCCTCGAAAGCAGCGGCGCGGGAAGGTGCGTACGAGCGATGCGCTCCAGTCTAGCGGTGCCGGCGCGTCTGCATTGACGTAGTGTTGTGCATTTTATTTTTTGCTTTTTAACGGCCGACGTTTCAAAATGTTGTATCTAGAGATGGGCATATACCCGGTAAAATCCCAGACTTTGGGTAAATACCCATTTATACCCATTTTTACCTTCCCAATTTTAATTTATATCGGGTAAAAATAAAATCAGTTTAATTTAAACTAATTATTGTATTTTTAGGGTTCCGTACCTCAAAAAGAAAAAACGGAACCCTTATAGGATCACTTGGTTGTCTGTCTGTCTGTCAGTCTGTCAAGACCCCTTTTCTCAGTAACACGTGGAGGTATCAAGCTGAAATTAATATCAAACACCTATGTGTTTGATATCAGGTTGGCACAAAAGTACTAACTTAGAAGCTAGATTTTTTTAGAGCTCCAAGGGACCATAGGCTAATATCAAATACATAGTATTTGATATTAATTTCAGCTTGATACCTCCACGTGTTACTGAGAAAAAGGGTCTTGGGAGACTGACAGACAGACAGACAACCAAGTGATCCTATAAGGGTTCCGTTTTTTTCTTTTTGAGGTACGGAACCCTAAAAATACAATAATTAGTTTAAATTAAACTGATTTTATTTTTACCCGATATAAATTAAAATTGGGAAGATAAAAATGGGTATAAATGGGTATTTACCCAAAGTCTGGGATTTTACCGGGTATATGCCCATCTCTAGTTGTATCAAAAAGATGTTACCATCGCTGTTTAGACATTTCGTTCGCGAACAAAGACACTAATTTCTCATAACAGAACACTACGCCGCTCTAGCGCCGCGGCTTCGAGACTGAGTCTGCGTTGCCGCGCCGCTCCTCGTGCCGCCGCCGCCCCGAGCCCGCTGAGTTCGAATCCGCGTAACCTAAATATACAAGCTGTAACTTAAATAACGCACAACCTTATAAGGGGTCATTGTACTCATCATTATGAACAACTTTTACTATGAGACCAAACCTGAAATTACGAAAAAAATCCGCTGCTCCCTACATTTTGACGAGTTATGCGAACATAAATGTAGGGAACAGCTGATTTTTTTTTGGCGATATCAGGTTTGATTCCAGTAAAAATATTATATTTATTTTAAAACCCCACAAAATAGTTAAGTTGTGACAACTAAAATAGTAATGTTGTGACATCTATCCACGGAAGCGGTACGCGCGGCCCATGTTTATCCTCTCTACTTTGTCTAAGGTTTTTGAGTCTTTTGCATGGCGCCGTGTATCCCCACATTCATCTGCTTATTTTACTCGAGCAACACGGTTTCGTCAAACGTCGTTCTACGGACGTCTACAACTAATCTGTTAGTATTTACCATCTACTTATTTGAAAAATTGGATCAAAAAGTTCAAGTTGACGCTGTATACACGGACTTTCAGAAGGCTTTTGATAAGGTGGATCATACACTGCTTTTAGAAAAAATATCATTCAACAGAATACGTGTTAATTTGCTTAGATGGTTTGTTTCATATATTTATAACAGGTCCCAAAGTATTGTTGTTAATGGTTACGAGTCAGACCCTATAGTTGTTACATCTGGCGTACCACAGGGACCCATTTTAGACCCTCTTTACATTATATTTATTAATGACACTAAATAATGTTATATCAACTCAAAGTTTTTAATGTATGCGGATGATAAAAAGGAGACGGGGATTTCTGGGCCTGATTGTAATAAGTTGAGGTATGGCTTAAAAAAAATGTTATATTTTTCTATTTCAAAATGTGAAAAATCAACTCAATTTACAATCTGGAAAATGAGAAATCCAATAATTAAGTTAGGGTTACGAAGTCATTGGAATATCGTTTCAATCATAATCGATTAACGTTACAGAGTTCATACTGTTTACGAAAATGCTTTCAACAGATAATTAATTCAATTAAAATACTTAAATCTGTTAGAATTAACCCTTAACCAGGCCTAGCCATTTTTTTTTCTTTTGAATAATGATTTTGGTAGATTACAGGGTTATAACAAATATAATTTCTTGTTTTTATTTTCTGTTTTTGAAAAAAAAAAATCCCTGTGATGTCTATATGACCTGCTGCCCATGCAGACATGTGGTCTGTATGTGGCCACTGTCCTACATGTTATCTACGCAGCTTTTAAGGGTTAGACTACTCACTGTAATGAATCTCAGAAATCGGCTCGTCACAAAAAAATAAAAATCCATGTGGTCGCTATGTGACCACTGCCTGGCTAAGGGTTAAAGTATTAATAGTTTAAACTAATTAAATATCTACATAATTAAGATAAATCAATTCACGTTTACTAATCGATTATTGTATTTTTAACCTGTGCTAACTCTGACTTGACATGCATGACATGACATCGACACTCGTTCGTATCGTCTAGTGCGTGTGAATTTTGAGTGTGTTTCCTCCCATACTTTTATTGATATTTTCTTCGACCCCTACTTTCCTACGGACTTCTGATCTTCTTTCTTGTACGACCCTTGCCTTGCTACCATACCGGACACGGAAAACCCAGCTTAAACATTGAACTTGGACTTGTTATTTTGGATTCTGCGAACGACCTACCGATTGGATATTGATTGACATCATGGATCGTTGTGTAAATTGTGGCCCCTCCTTCGGCAGTCGGGTAAAAAATGACAATCCCACTTCAAAAATCGGCTGTTAAGTACAGAATGTTACGTAACGTCACGTTTCCTAAATCTCTTATACCTCGGCTCTCAGATTGCCAAAATCTGCAAAATTTTC
The DNA here is from genome assembly GCA_949629135.1 of Eremobia ochroleuca. Taxonomy (NCBI): domain Eukaryota; kingdom Metazoa; phylum Arthropoda; class Insecta; order Lepidoptera; family Noctuidae; genus Eremobia; species Eremobia ochroleuca. Next base: position 8,468,210 of record OX451407.1, on the reverse strand, counting down.
AGTGATTGTTTGTTAATATAGTAGCTATCAATTCACCACCAATTTCATCTTTTTACATCCAGGCCCAAAATTGTATGAAAGCGTATCGGTCTCCTTTACAGTTCTTGTAAGAATATACAAGACTGTCTACTTCTTCAAATGGACCTAGATAGATTATATACATATTGTAACAACAATAAGCTCTTTCTCAGTCTACCCAAATCTCATGTCTCATTTACCAAAAAGAGAATCAATAACGCACTCTTAAATGTAAGTTAATTTTGTTCGTGACTTAGGTGTCACACTGGATGCCAGTTTGCACTTCGACAAACACGTTGACAATATAGTAAACAAGGGGTACCAGATGTATGGTTTCGTCATCAGATCGTCACGTGACTTTGTGCGGCCCTCTACGTTCTTTGTGCTTTACAAGACTGGTACGATCCCAGTTAAAGTACGTGTCCCAGGAAACCTGTACCAACAAAAGTCTATGGTCAGGGGACACTAATACCCATCGGTTGAACCCCTATGTATGTTCCGCAATATTTTGCAGTTTTCGAGAAATTAATTCTTTTTGTTTTATTTCTAGATTTTTTTTAATTGTGGACGGTTTTAGTCATAACTTTTTCTGAGTGGTTTTTTTATTCGATTTTTTTCAATCTAGCTATAATAATGACAAAAAATCTCAAAGAAACAGCAATCAGAAAAAGTTATGACTACAACCGCCCACAATTAAAAAAAAGTGGAAATAAAACAAACAAAAAAATCTCGATAACTACACAACGAAAGCACTAGGGAGTGGTGAAGAGCTAGTGTTTTGGGTGAAAAAGAAAAGTGCTGATTCTCAGCCTAGTTTGAATAAATGACTTTTGATTTTGATTTTACAAAATATTGCGGAACATGCATAGGGGTCCAATCGATGGTATTAGTGTCCCCTGACCACAGATCTTCGCTGGTACAGGTTTCCTGGGACACCCAGCATACTAAAACTTTTCTGAAAGTATGTAGATCACGTTAACCTTTTGAACGCCAATCACTTGTAAGTATACAAGTTCGTATTACACAAGTGATTGGCGTTCAAAAGGTTAATGAAAGAAACATCAAAATTGGTTCATTAGTTTTTGAGAAAAACGCGGACATAATAACATACATATACGGGTCGAATTCAGAACCTTCTTTTTTGAAGTAGGTTAAAAATCAGCAATTTCATAGGTAAGGACCTAATACTAATCAACTAATTAAGTACTAACCATGTATCGTCTGACATCTGACATATTCACAAATCAATAAACTATCTTTTAACATATTCAAGAATCAATTAACTATCGTCGGACATATTCAAGAATAAATTAACTATCGTCTGACACATTAAAGAATCAACTAACTATCATCTGATATATTCAAGAATCAATTAACCACCATCTGACATATTCAAGAATCAAATAACTATCGTGTGACATATTCAAGAAACTAGTAACTATCGTCAACGAATTAAACAGCAATTGAATATCGTCGGCAGACGACTTTGATATGTATTAGGTCATCCCACTTCCAGTGTCATATTTTTTATTTCCAATATTTATGTATTGCGCAATGGTATGCAATAGTTAATACATGTTGTGTTGTCTTGTACAATCATGTTAGTTTAATTTGGTGTGTTGTATTGTTAAGACGTGCATTGATTTAAAATGGAAGATTTAAAAAAATCTATTAATGTAGTGGAGCAACGTATATTTCTAAAGTTTTGTGCTTTACTCAACTACTCTGGAGGAGTTGCGCACGACTTACTGGTAAAGTGTGTTGGTCGTAACGCCTTAAATAAAAGAACCGTACAGCGATGGCTTCAAGCAAGGGACAAAATCAAGGAAGCACTTCGTCAGTCACGTAGGGTCAGTGTCAGTGATCTCTCCACTCAACTTAACATTCCTCATTCCACTATACATAGAGTACTCACGGAGGATTTATGTCTGGTCAATAAAAGTGCCGTGTGGGTGCCCCACACTCTGAACACGGATCAGAAGGAGTTTCGTTATGAAACTGCGCATAGCCATTTATCGTGGTATCGCCGTAAGAAAAATATACTTAATAGATTCATATGCCTTGATGAAACTTGGTCGAATTTTATACTCCTCGTCAAAGACATCAGTCACGATGTTGGGTGGAACCGGGCACTTCAGCTGAACATTTACCACGTGCAGAGCTACATGAACGAAAAATACTCCTAATAGTAGCTATGGATGTCAGAGGCATTGCTTTTTGGAGAACTTATGATAAAAATACAACTATGACTGGAGAGCGATATAAGTAATTTTTAGAAGAAAATATTCCTATTTGGGCAGACGAACATCATATAACGAGTCCTATAATTTTACATGATAACGCCAGACCGCACAAATCAAAAATAGTTCAGAATTTAATTGAAGATAAAGGATGGATTTAAATTATTCAGCCGCCATATTCCCCGGATATGAATCCTTGTGATTTCAATTGTTTTGGCCATGTGAAGAGGAAATTGTCGGGTACTCGATACAATAGCAAAAAGGAGTTAGATATTAAACTAAAGAGCATTATTGATGAATTAAATGAAAGTGGTACTTTAAATGGTATTCAAGATTTGCCAGCAGTCTGGGAGCGAGTGATTAATAGTGGTGGAGATTATTGATTAGTGTCACAAGGTTATATAGTATAGTAGTCAGTTTTTGTAAAATAATAATAATAAAAAAAATATGAGACTGGAAGTGGGATGACCTAATATAATTGAACCATGCTCTGACGCATTCTAATATCAATTAACCCATTCATTGTCTTTCTGAAACGTAACGATATTACCCAGATGCCGCCATACTGTACTATGCAGCCCGCCCAACGGCGGTCCCATGTATTCTTGCCCGCCGATGGGCGGGCTCGGCGCTGAATGGGTTAAACATCATGACACAATCAATTACCGGCTATCAAGAGTCTGACGCATTGAAATAAATGTGTTAATTAATTAAACATCGGCTATCAATAATTAAACGCAACAAAATATTAAATAATCTTATTTACGCGTTCCAGAATGATGTACTAATGGTCTCAAGTACTTGAGTACCTCACTATCGGTTTTTTAATCAATAAATTTTGAACTATTATTTGTGTAATAGTCAGAAGCACTGACAAACCAAATACCTCATCTTTGTTTGAAGCACTGCAGTAGATAGGCATTAACCAAAAATCGTTTCATACACTCAACTCGACAGCTATGTAAACAGAACCCAGCATTGCATAAATATGTTAGCGGTCACGCCCTTCATACCTGGAGGCTTTTATTTAATTTTCATTTATTAATTTTTGCTTGAGTACGTATAGTTTTTTATTGTATTTCTTGGTATATTGGCGTTGCTAGCTGACATATGGCAAATAATTAAATTTAGTGTCCTGTGTCTTGTAATGTTAATTACTTGGCATACCTTGTATTGTATTCCGTCAAGTATTTTCTAACTGAACAGACAGCTGTGCTGCTGGGGAGTTTGTTGCGCCACTTCTTCTTCCCAGCGAAAGCACTAGGAAGTGGTGAAGGGCGGGCGTTTTGGGGGACTGTCTTTTGTAATTTTGACGTTCGAAAAGTGCTGATTCTCAGCCTAGTTTGAATAAATGACTTTTGATTTTGATTTTGATTTTCAACAACTTATTATAAATCATTTAATGCATAAATTGACCTACTACAAATAGTAAAAAACCGGTCAAGAGCGAGTCGGACTCGCGCACCGAGTGTTCCGTGCCATCATATACAGGGTGTTTGGTGCATCGTGTGCCAAATTGAAATGGTCGACTGGGGGGGTCATCTGCTATCCTTTAAAATGCAAAAAAATAGCGAAGAAAAAATATTTTTGTTTTTTTTTACCCCCTAGCACCAATTCTAAAATTCTGAAAAAATTCACAGTGATTTTTTGGATCGTAGTACATAACATATATTTTTTTTGTGATTTCTATTTGTTTTGTTTTTTTTTTAATGAATTTTTAATCTTTTTCAAGGTACGAAAAAATTTGAATTACCCTCCAAAAAAATTTGAAAAAAATACATTTGGTGTGCGCTTTCAAACCCTTAACAATGACGCAAAGATCATTAAGAAAGCTTCTAATGCGGCTGAGATATTAGAAAAAAGAAAAAACCTATTTTTTTAATGAAACGGTAACGTGACCACCTATAAGGCTGAAACTTTGGGAATGAGCATACCTTTGTATTCCCTATATGGAAGGCTCAGTGTTATATCTTTACGTTCGGGGGCATTTTTCACCTCCTTATCCGAAAGGGCCCTTTATTCAATAGATTTTCAACTTTATTGTTAAAGCATAAGGTTCAAAGTTGATTGGGAAAGTTTGACAGTTCCGGGTAGCTTGATGTGCTGGCGTCTGTACAACCCAAAGCAACCTGTGAGTAGGTAGGAAGGAGGACATTTGGTTTTAAAACATGAAATGTTTTTAAATTTTCATCGGGGAGGCCTATTTTGGTCAGAGAGTATTAACATTGCAGTGTAGAATATTGCAGTTTTAGGTCAGCGCCATCCCTTGACCGATAGTGGAACTAATGTAATTTTTGTTGATGATTTCTGAAAAAGTGTGCTATTTAGAGACATTGTTTTATTTTTCCTGTAATCTTTACATAAACTTTATTATTGTATCACAAAATAATTTCAGATTTTTCTCTATGCAAACTTCGGAGATAAGGGAGGGAATAGTATTTTTTTTTAACATTTTTCATCAAAAGTCGAAAACTATGCGGCCTAATAACAAAAGAAAATGTTTAAGAATGTGCAAACAGCGCTCTTTCATATGATATCACACATGCCCTAGTAGCCCTACTTCGATTTTTTAAGACTCCCCTTTCAGTCCCTGTTGCACAAACAAAACAAAAAATATTATTACTTTCTTATTTGCAAAATAGTTGGACAAACGTCATCTGAAACTATTCCTAATTTCAAGTTCATAGCATTAGTAGTTCTTGAGACATCCAGCTGTGACAGACGGACAGACAGACTGCGTCACATCATAAGGGTTCCTTTTTACCTTTTGGTATGGAACCCGAAAAATTTATGCATACAACCACTTACTAAAAATCATTAACACACAGCCACTTGCTAAAAACTATTTAGTGTACTGATCCACTATTTAAGAATCATTTAGTGCACTCAGTCACTTCGACCAAATTATTTAGTGGTTTGAACCACTAACTAAGAATCATTAAGTGCACTCAACCACTTATTAAAAGCCATTTAGTGCACTCAGCCACATACTCAAAATTATTTAGTGCACTGAATCACTAACTAAGAATCATTCAGTGCAGTCAGCCACTTGCTAAGAATCATTTAGTACACTCAACCACTTGCAAATAATTATTTAGTGCACTCAACTACTAACTAAAATCATTTGGTACACTGAAGGTACAGACGCCAGCACATCAAGCTACCTGAAACTGTCAAATTTTGCCAGTCAACTTTGAACCTTATTCTTTAGAGATAAAGTTGAAAATGTATTCAAGAAAGACAGATTGTAGTAGCTTGATGTGCTGGCGTCTGTACATAGACATACTATAGTTTTCTTAGTGACAGACATGTATCATTATAGAATTAAGATAAGTGGTAGAAATATTTAATTTGTCAGGTCTCAAAAAATAGTGTTTTGTCATTAAAATTCAATAGTCAGGTATTATTATTAGTTGGACATTATTATTACTATCTATTATTATTTATTTATACCAAGTTTACAATAGCAATAGGGGATGGATTTTTGACATATCTTAACCATTGTAGTTACAAAAGCTCGTTAGACTCTTCTAGACCAACTAAGGTTAGGGTACTAGAAAAGCCACAAATTGGATAAAACTTTTTCCAGCCCTTACTGCCCTGTCTCAAAAATCCACTCTGTATATTATGCTGCTTTTAATTCCAATTTAGGGTGAATATAACACTGCACCGGACACGGTGACACAGTGTGCAGTGCTGCGGTTTGCTATTTTTACTGTAGAATCTGGATTTGTTAACAAAGACCGCCAGGTATAATACATTGACACCGGACCTCCTGGCCTTCTACAGTCACGGTTAAAAACTGCAACAAAGTGGTTTCTGGCGCAGTGTGATAACCGCCTACAATAGTCGATCCCGGTATGGTCAGTAATTGATGACTGTTATCAATTACCGGCTATACCGGGATCATGGCCAGTTTTTTTAAATGAAGCAATTAAAAGTCAGAGACAACTTTGGAAATAAGGCAAAGATGATAAGCATTGTTACTAGAATCACATACACAAAGCGCACTATAAAATTAAAAAGAAAAGCATCAATAAGGCATTAAAATAACAAACAAAATCTTAAAAACTAACCTGATTCATTGTTCGTAGGTGGTGAGGGAATAACAGGCTCATGCTTTGTAGCCATCATCTACGATACCTGTGAACAAGTTATAATATCATCCTCGATGCATCCTCTTTGGATTTTGTATTTTGTGCATAGACAGAATAACATTTTCTATCTACTATTTTGTAAATATATACTACATTTTCATCATCTATGTTTTCTAATTTGTTAAGGTATTTGCACAGTCATCATACAGCCTAGGTTGAAAACTATGTTTAATTAGTTTGCTGTTGTTACTCATTGTTGGAATTTCAGATTGCTTTTTGGTAGGTATGGGTTTAAGGAAATAAATAATGTTATAAACTCATTCACAGATAGCTTTTGTTAGTAAGTAAACAACAGATATCATCACAGACACATTTCAAAACACTGCAATTTCTAAACAATTAAAATTATAAGCTTTGTGAAATGAAGTTGTTTTGTTTGGAGTTGAGGTTAGTTTTAATAAGTTGAATTGTTTACCAAATTAAAGAATTTCATTATAATATACATATATATAAGTACAATAAAGTTAATAACGAGTGAAAATTCAAATTTATTATTATTTGACTAATTTCAAGTTCAAATTAATCTCTCTCAACTTCATACACATTGATGAATTAAAACAAGAAACACAACTCAAAACATTGTAAGTAGACAGAGTTTCATGCCGCTAAACTACAGAAGTAAATCATATTATATTATACTCACGATCATAATCTAGTTTTTCATGAAATTGTAGCCAATTCTTACACGTTTATTTTGGTTCCAAACGACACAATCAACAATTAATTAAATCCGGCACAATCCAACACGATACAATCCAATTTTAACACTCCCGAGTCTTCTTAAAGCCGCAAGGAAAACAACAACATATTCGACCGCTTTTCCGATTTTTACTGTGTTAAATGATATGATAACCTTGAGAAAACTATCACAAACACTGGAAAAATGCAAATAATATATTTTTCACGAAGTTCTGTCACTCACTTCGCTTCTGCAGGAAAATACAAAATGGCCGGCCAAATAAACGAGCGCTGCTAAAAAAGTCAATCAAATGTACCGACTACCGATATCCCGGCGTATCCACTGCACGCATTCGGCATTTATCTCTGACATCTTGCGTCAAATAATTACTGTTAACCAAATGTAAATTATATTATTATTGTTCAGGTAAAATTCGCTGAGCAAAGTGGCTAACCTACGTCTTTCGATCAAAAATTCGAAACGGTCTCAGTTCAGTTTACCAAGGCAGACCGAAACTCTGTTCCTTTCACTCACAGGCAGACGCGGAGAGACGCGGATGCCAATGCCAGTATGGCTGCCAGCCAGTATTGGTCGGCTGGCAAATTCCTAGCGGTTGTCGGCAGTAGCGTGTGCTATCTCTGTCTAACGAGGTAGGTGAGGACTATAGTCGATATATCTGTCTCTGTTGCTCGGTTCGTAAGCGACGACATTCAACATAGGCATAAATAACTCTCCGGGCAACATAGTGGTATATTATCGGAATGGTTCGCCCCCATTTTGTCCGTAATGACCTCGCTCGCTCGCTCAGCTCGTGCTTATGGCTCGAGTGAAGTCGAGTGGCAAACAACACAGAACGCTACGTTGAATTGAAAGTAATAATAATACTGGTGGCGGATTGAGCGGAAATGTTGAGTCACGGAATGTATAATTGAGCAGTGGGCTAAGCGGTAGCATAGTGCGCTTTGCTCCGCTATGCTCAGCGATTACATTGATTTATTGATCGAACAACCTAAATATAAATCAAATTGAATTCTGATTTCTTGCTTAGTTGTTTCTTTTTATCAGTGAATCTTATTATCGGTTGAGTACCTACCTACTTAGGTAAGTACAGCGTTTAGGGGCACCTTTAGGCACCCTATGATATGATGGCCTATTATGCAATACTTAATATTAATTTGCATTATTTTGAATAATAACTCCATAGTCATAATTATATTACAGTCTCAAATATAGGTTAATTATTCAAATGTAATTTTCAAACATTGCCTGAAAAATAATGTAATTTTTCGATTCTCGAACAATGCGAGAAAAGAAAAAAAAGAGGTTTCGTTTCGTCGTCGTCGGGCCTCGGGCCTCCCACCGCAGCATGCATCGGTCGGCCGGCATCGGCAGTAGTCTGGTTCAAACCGGTTCGTGAGCAGTCAAGCAATTATTCTATCTCTCTCTAGCAAGCAGGCAATGGGTATAATTTAACGATCTTAGTTTAGTATTATTATTGCGATGTTTTATGCCATATAACGTCGGGTTTTATGCCATTTATACGCAGTGAAATCGAATGTAGGTTATAATAATAAAACTCTAGAAAAGCAGTGAATCTATTTCTTGGCGGCCCATTATTTTGAATCAGATTGTTATTTTAACAGGCCAAAATGCTTTTGTCATGTGGCTTATCCTCAATGGGCTTATCAGCGTATTTGGCAGTGTAGCCTGACCTTGACGTGTAGCTAACGCTGACGTGTTCTTTAGGAATATTAATTAAGTACGACAACTCGTACCGATTAACGAGTTTGCGTTTTAGCGTTAGACCGGTCCATGTCCATGAACCGGGTCCGCGTTTCGTTTCGTTTCGCATACGTTCTTGGAAAGTAGGGCAACGTTTCGGGTTTGTCTAGCACAGTTGTTGTTGTCGGAGTTTGTTGCGTTGTGAATTGTGATAGGTACCTAAATGCTCGGCCGTATGTTACGTACCTTCTTAGATGTATTCAACAGTTCGAGTTTAGTAGGTACTTAGTTAATGCAAATGGACATGATAACACTTTGACCTTGAACTGATCTACTGTAACACGGAGTTTTAATAGAATAAGAAGCCAGTGCTCTAATTGCGTAATACACCTTCAATCACAATCTGAATAATTTTGAAGGATATTGCTATTCCTTTGCTTCATATGTTCGAAAATTGCTCAAGAACGTTAATAACGTAAAGAATGTTGTTGAACTGTCAAAATGAAAGCCATTGCTAGTGTTAGTGTGTTACGCAATGACCCCACCGTTTATGGGCTACAAGTTTTGTTACCATTGATGTCCGGCATAATGTATACGAATAGAAGAATCAGAAAAAAAAGGAGAATATAAATATCCCACACCGGCCTACCAGTGGCTAATATTCAGTCTGTAAGTAGATGTGAACAAAAAGGGGAGATGGGGATGGGGTGGGTGTTGTTGGGAGTTTGGGGCTCGGGCGCCCTCAGCCTACCTAAACGACACAATCTACCCTTCTCACCCTCTTTCTGCCAAAAGACCCAAGGACAAAGTCGCAAGTCCCTTCCCTACGCATTACATAAACAACAGCCGAAAAGGGACGGAAACGAATGAGTACGCCGTTTCGTGTTTTACATGGAGTCCGAATCGTCGTACTCAAAACTAAAGTTAATAGGTATGCAGTTAAGTAAAGTGATGTTAATAGTTTATTGGATATATTTTTCTCATATTTTTTTAGAGTTATGCGTAACGAGACATCCTAACTTTTTACTATCCTAAGTTTAAAAGTAGGTAAGTAAATAAGTTTTAGTAGGCAAGTAATAATACTCTAAACAAAAGGCTGATAAGAACTCTAATATTTTGTAAAACTGATTAAAATTACCAGTAGTCCAGTGGGGTAATTGCGTAACACACTAATAACAGTAGCAATGACGTTCATTTTGACGGTTCAACAACATTCATTGCGTTATTTACGTTGTTGAGTAGACAATTTTTTCGAACATTATGAAGCAATGGATAACCAATATCCTACAAAATGATTCAGATTGTGATTTTAAGTCTTGTGTTTTACGCAACTAGACTGCAATAAAACGTGACTGCTGAACAACGTAAATAAGGCAATGAATGTGGTTGAACTGCCAAAATGAAACCCATTGCCACTGATAGAGTGTTACACAACTACCCCGCAGGTTGGTTTATATCATTAGTACCATACCAACTAAAACAATTTTAAAGAAGTAGGTAAGCAAGTTGGTGAAGGCTGAACTTTCTGTTAAACTTATTTTTTAACCTGTGATTCCGAGCTCGAACAACACCCGAGTTTTTGTTTGGTTTGTGTCGTGTGTGTTTTTGTGTGTGTGCGTGAGATTGTGTGCTGTGTGTGCACCCACGCGTGCACGACCCACGGGGGGGAGACCTTGTATGGGATCATTACGATTGCGAGCGTGTATTATTATTATTATTTGCTTCGAAGCGAATTGGGTGACGCGTTAACTTTGTACAAACTTTAAATGGAATATGTATTGACTAAAGTATACACAAATGTAGTGGGACATAACACGGACATAATGCCGAAGAATGTTCAGTCTGCAGGCTAATTGCGTAGCGTAGCACACTATCAGTAGCAATGGGTTTCATTTTGACAGTTCAACAACATTCATTGCGTTATTTACGTTGTTGAGCAGACACATTTTTCGAACATATGGAGCAATGGATTAGCAATAAGCTTCAAAATTATTCAAATTGAGAGTAACAGCATGTTACGCAATTAGGGTGCTGATCTCAGTCTCAATCTGTCAAAACACCTCTAATTTCCCTTAACAAATTTTTGACATTGTTTGGTCGCCGAAACGACACTGCGATTAGATTTTGAACGTTTTAAATTACGAGAATTGGCCTTCTGTTATATGCCAGATTATAATGCCATAAGTCTGAATACTGCACCCTAATTGCGTTGTTTGGTTATTTAAATCATTTTGAAGCATATTGCTAATCCATTGCTCCATAGTTCGAAAAATGTGTCTGCTCAACAACGTAAATAACGCAATGAATGTTGTTGAACTGTCAAAATGAAGCCCATTGCTACTGATAGTGTGTTACGCAATTACCCTGCTGGTTCTTTATAGGAAGAACGCAATGCACTTAAATGTTTACTTATTGATTATTTTTAGCTTATTATATTGTTCACTTGCGTTGTCTTGTTATTACTAAATAAAATTAATTTCCAGAATTAGGTACCTTTTACAATTTACTTAATAAATAGACTAACTAATAAAATATTTAGGAATAAATTATTAATTAAGACTCTTATTAATCACCTGTATCAAAAGGTTATTAGTAAAAATCATTAAATACCTAGTGGTTATTAACAAAACCCGTTTTGGTTATTAATAAAACTCATTTTTCAGTGGTGATTAATGAAACGCTTGTTGCAGTGGTTATAATAGAACTCATTTTACGATGGTGATTAGCATTGGAATTGCCACGTTATAAATGTAGGTAAGTATTCAGTTTATCTTCTGCTTGTAGTTAACTCCATAAAACAAAAATACTTTGCCTATTTAAGTATTAAAGTTATTATATTTTCAGTTCCAAACATGTGGCTAGGATCAACCAAAACTTAAATATAATAGTTTTTTTTTTTGTATTTAGGGATAATATTTGGTACCACTGATCAGCACCCTAATTGGGTAGTTGCATGATATTGAATACTATATATTCTAGTAGATAATATATCCACACATGTAATACAATAATAGAATTCGAAATCAAATTTGAAATCGGTCGAAAAATAAAAAACTTGTAACTTATAGAAACTTTTTGTCTATCTCTTTCTCGCAAAACGAAGTTTTGCATGTAATTTATATGGCGATACTGAACTATGACGTCACAATTCAGTATTTCCCTCTGTCTAATTGAGAGTTTTGAACGCTCATATCTTTTCAATTTTTAAAAATATTAGAAAACTTTTTATACCAAGCTATTAGTGAGGTAAAAAAGCTTCAATTTTAACAATAAAAAAAAAAATAGTCAACTCGCGGATTGCGTAACACACTGTTACTCTCAATTTGAAGCATACATATTTCTAATCCATTGCTCCAATGTTCGAAAAATGTGTCTGCTTATAGGCTTACGCAGATTATGGCGGGCCGCGTCGCAACGCAACACTTTGCAAAAATCCTCCTTCATCACTTTCGTACATTTTCTATGAACCATCGCTCACTACAGGCAGGCCGCATCGCACTTTTTTTTGTATGAAAATGCGTTGCGCTGCGGCCCGTTGCGGCTGTAATGTGCGTTTGGCTTAACAACGCAAATAACGCAATGAATGTTGTTGAACTATCAAAATGAAAACCATTGCTACTGATACTGTGTTACGCAATTACCCTGCTGATTCAGATTTTTTTTTTCACTAATGGGAAGCTTGGCTGGTAATGTCGAGTGTCATAGGATATACAGGTTGAAATTGAAAACATGCGAAAAATCGAAATGAGAGATTGTACTCATCAATGTGAACAACTTTTACTATGAGATAAAACCTGAAATCGCGAAAAAAAAATCAGCTGTTCCCTACATTTATGTTCGCATAACTCGTCAAAATGTAGGGAACAGCTGATTTTTTTTTTTGCAATTTCAGGTTTGGTCCCATGGTAAAAGTTGTTCATCATGATGAGTACAATCTCCCATTTCGATTTGTCGCATGTTTTCAATTTCACCCTGTATTTTATGTTAAATCAAGAAATTTCACGCGGGTGAAGTTGCTGGCACAAGCTACTTATCTAAAATACAGCTAGACTAACTTTAAAATGACCTCTACTTGTGCTTGCCCTATTATACCTTAACCTCATAGATTTTTTAACTCAATCTTTGTCCACTTATCAAATTACGATAAAAAGCACTTCCTCTCTCCTTAAACAGCATCATTATATATTCTTTACTCCTGCATGTCTATTATTATATGTATATACGGGGTGTCCGAAAAGTCATGGATTACATTTTACCTGCTGATGGGCCATATTGGGACCTACCAACAAAAAAAAAAATTACTATGGTAAAAGTCTTATGGTTTCCGAGTTTTTTGTTGTTTAATGAAATTTTGGAAAATCTCCTTTGATCAGTTTTTCCATGCCATTTCTACGAAAGAAAACTTTTTCGAGTACAGGTTTTTTTTATTTTCATCTTGAATCATCCTACTATCGATTGAATATAATAAATTAGAAAGTTACAGATATCATCTTTTAAATACCTATTTAGGTTAAAACTTAAAATTTTCACCAATAAAAATTTTACCTTATTTTTGATCGGCCCTGGTGAAAAAAAAAATTTTTGGTATGTCATTTTTTTATTGGTAGATCCCCATGGGGCCCATCAGCAGGTAAAAGGTAATCCATGACTTTTCGGACACCCAGTATATTTATTTAGATTAGTATAAAATACTTTATGTATGTATTCATTATATTGTATAAATGGTACACCACAGACGACCTACAGTATTTATCTCTCCTTCCCTTTTCAATCCTTCCAAACGTTGTCTTTAAAAGATCGCTCTTAGCGATAAGACCGCCCATTGTGTCATCCTTTGTAAAATATTTATATTTATATCTGTAATTTATATGGTGTACATAATAAAGAGTATTCTATTGTATTCTATTTCTATACCTAGAAGAGTAGTCCCTGATCCCGGGGGGTGCTAGAGTTTGTGTGGAAATCCTTACCACAGGACAGGGGTGGGCCATGCCTTCCCTTGACCACCACACCACGCCTCCACCCCGTTTGTGTAATACTGGTACGAACCTCTATATAAAATACTTTATGTTAGCAGCGGCATCACGGAGTTTTGAAAGCATTTTTATCTTTTATTACCACTTCACCTAAATTTAAGTTCAGTGCCTCGTTTTCTTTCTATTTCATTAAGAAAAGGACAGAAGATAAATATTAGTTTAGTCCCGTCAAATTAGTCAGCGCCTGACGTAAATTGACGTATTTTTAGTAGCCGATTTTTTAATCACGTTCACGTCTAAACTTGTCTATGGAGTATCTTAATTTGACAGGACTAAACTAATATGTATCTTAGCTGTACTTTCTTAATGAAATAGAAAGAAAAAGATGCACTGAACATAAATGTAGTTTAGTTTGTGAACAACAGAATCGGTACCATTATAAGTGAAGGTGCTGTTAATATGTCCAACTGAACATGTATCGTTATTTAAGCTATAGATTATCACTACTGAATATTTAATTAACATCTCGTAGCTTCATTATGTCTATAGTTCGCGTCAAACTGTATGGCGGCTCGGAACATGAGGCGAGTCGCTGCGCAGTAACAAATTCATGGGTCAGCGGGGGTGAGGGGTGGGGTACTACGCAACGAGTAGCGCACTTCAGAGCCGCCACAATGTATGACGCGAACTATACCTATAATACTATTGCGTATCCAATATCTTTCTTTTTTAACCGACTTCAAAAAAGGAAGGAGTTCTCACTTCGGTTGTATTTTTTCAAATGCTTTTACAGTAGAACTCCGTCATTGGATTGGATTGGATTGGATTTTTATGTTATTTGAACTTTGCTACTTCCAGATAGGTCTCATATAAATTTGGTTCAAGTTCTGATGTAACCCCACAAAATAGTGTAATGTTTTGACAGCTAAAATACTAGTTTTGAAATTAAATAAAATGATCAATAGAATTAGCAAAAAAAAATATTAATAAAATATCCATTATGATTGTAAATGTTTGCTTAGTCAATCCCTAGGATCATTGGGATGACACTGACAGCTCACTCCACGCAAGTTTTCACCATAGACATAGGTTTTCACGGTGAGATTTTTACAGAATCGACATGCAGATGAATAGTTACACACCGATTTCTCTCTTTCATTCGTTAATAATTTGACTTTCGAAAGAAGAAATTCGGAAGTCGGTATCAAAATCGAAAATAAAAAACCAAAGTCATCGATTTCCGAAGGTAAAGTTATTTTTCACATTGTAGTGTATTTTTTCGAAGTCGGTTTTTTTTGTAGAAACGTTTTATGAAGTAAAGAACTTGGCAGTCACATAAGTGTTTTTCTTCTCCTCCTTCCCTCTTATCTCTGGGTGGAGAATGTTCATTAAAAGATAAGACAGTACACTTAAGTAGTAGGCAAAGCATTTAGATACTTAAAATCCTTATTGGTCTCCAGGGAGATAAAACTTATCATATTACTTACACGCGTAGTCTACGATTATCTTTTTGACCTTTATAACGTGTCATTTTTTTCTTGCAAAAGTAAGTGATTATCGATTCAGCTTAGCAACAGTAATTAAAGCTGTGGCCAAGACAATGACTGATAATTAGAAGGTATGTATCCTATGATTTTGTAAGTGCACAGAGCACGGGGAGAGAGCAGTGGTGGCCTAGTAGTAACGGCCGTGACTTACGAGTACTTAAATCATTTCATCACCACTGCTCTTAAAACGGTGAACGAAATCATCGTGAGGAAACTGGCATGTCCTAGAACTAATAATTGGAAGACATGTGACATCCTCTAACCCGCTCTGGGCTCGCGTGGTGGATTACGGCCCTTTCCCTTTCACAGAGAGGAGGTTTGTGTCCTAGCAGTGGGAACTTTGAAGACTGATTATGCTTGTGATTGTGTAAGTCCACAGAGCGGTGACTCCATGTCACTTCGGCGGCCTCAGCTAGAAGGGACAGTGTCAATACTTTGCATACAAACTAAGTGTGTTACCGTTTACTGACAGTTTTGAAGGCTTTCCGTTATAGGGGATACACTCCCAAGGCACAAAATCCGTGGTTTTGGCCGATGTCACGGGCGTTTTCTACTAAAGTGGCATTGTCAACACTTTCCATACAAACCAAGCGTGTCACCGTTTACTGACAGTTTTAAAGGCGGTCCGTTATACGTCGTCTACTCCCTAAGCACGTGCTCCGTATCACTTATGGACATATGATTAGTTCGGGGCAAGAAATAAGAATTAGTTGCATCACAATTTGATAGTTGTCCCTACTTTCAATATGTATTTACCCGTCCGAAAAATTTAATTTCACACTAGTTTTGACGGCTTAACTACATTTGGACGGGCCCATAACTTCGTTGACGGACTTTGAGTGTAGACCCCCAAAGGTGTGCGTTCAACGCACTAATAGGCACCACACATTTTTATTAGTACTGCTGATGCCACCTCTGGACAAGCGCAAGCGCGTGCTCTGTGGCAAGCGTCAAACGCCAATCTATAAGAAAGTATAAGTTGCAGACACCCAGACAGAGAGAGAGTATTGATTTCCACCCTTAGCACTATTGTCGAGAAGCAGTCCTAGCATAAACAAATCTAAGCAAGTAGTTAACAGGCACAACTACAACGTATAATTGGCCTTCTATAGATTGAATACGAGCAAAATCCGAGTTCGCAAGAGGAGAAACGAGGGTGGGAGACATGCGCCGTTCGAACCCCCCGGTCTACAACAGCCAAGGGTGGATTCAGGGTAGGAGTCCAATAGGGGAGGGTGGCGTTCCCCCGACACCCCAGACTCGGCGTTAATAATAATAATAATAATCCCCAGTTGATTTATCACTCAGTCGGCAATTGAATGAAATGATACGCTGTTCTATTATTTCTATTATTATTCTCGTGCTATAAATAAAATTAGTTAATCGAATTATGAATGTTATGAAGACTAACTTTATAATTTTTGTAATATAAATGTTTCACTGGTGAGGTTTTTAAGTGGTGATGCATTTGAAATCTACTTATAACCGTTGTAAATTGGTGATTATCGCAGGATTATTCTTTTGTTCACCGTTTTAAAGTGGTGATTTAAAACTTTTAAGAGGATTAAGTCTTTGGTGCAATTTAAGTGCTGCTATCTCAGATCTAGGTAGGTACAATAAGTTTATATTCCTACTTTTTGGTATTGTTACACTCGGACACGGCCCTCTTATGGCGTCAGGTTGCCGCCAGGCCCGCGGCGATGAGTCGTGCGCGGCATTGTTGGATTGTTGCAATTTGTGGTTGACAGGTCGCCGCGCTGGTACAGTCCTTTCTCAGTTACTTTACCTTTGATAGCAGCAACATTATTTTTACGAGAATAAAGATCAAAATGATTTTGACAGACTTGTCAGTGGCAGCAATCTAACAGCAACCATATCGGAATGAAAATAAAGATCATTGTGATTTTGACAGTGATGCGAACTCAAAGGTAAAATAACTGAGAATGGTTTTTAATAAAATTCGCGGCATTAGTGCCGTAGTGCGAGTAAACGCGTGATACGCTTCATTTATATGGAAGATGTTGACAGTACTGTCTCTAACAGCGGCCACCGAGGAATCTACGTGCTCTGCGGGGCGAAAAGTGGTTTTTATCACCAACATGAAATGGTTATTAAATTATTACTAATAACCATTTCATATTGGTGATATAAACCAACTCACCCACACCCTAAACTCCATCCATAAATAATGGCAATTAATAATAATGGTTAACTAATTAGCTACTACCTAATAACATATTAGTTTTCCATTATTCATAATGGCGTTAGATAGCGTATAAGCGTATACAACGTGTAACGTTAAATGCGCAAAACCTCAGACACCCCAACTGATTTTTATTTCAATTGACCTATTTCAGAGAGAAAATAAGTCATTAAAAAAATTGTAAAGGTTTTATGTGCTGTTTTAGTTTTACTGTCCATTCTGATCGTTTCTTGCGTCTGCGACGACGCTTTATCGAGGGAGGAGTCGTCACCGGGCCGCTGCGCCGCGCTGACATTGGCTTGCTTGACCTATTAATAAATAGACACGGCAAAGTTTTGAATTAAGATTTTTTGAAAAATGTGATCTATATTAAAAAGTGGTTCAATTAATTGTATTCGTTATTCTGATCAAACTATTTTCAGGTTTTGCGCATTTAACGTTACACGTTGTATGTATCGTTTAGATAAGCTATGTGCTCGGCGAGTAATTTAATTATCTAAACATTGCATAAGGCTGGTTTTCCAGGTAGCTGGGTGGTGCAAGGATGCGTAGCGAGGCTGTGAAACGGTGTGTGTTTCCATCAGAAATGTGCGAGCGGTGAACGGTGTGCAAATGTGTAGTGCGAGGATGCGTTGCTAAACTAGAAACAGTGTGCAAGGGTGAATATTCAAAGTATACCAAATTCACATGTTCTAGTGGGTAAAAAATTTGAATTTAGGTTTAAACTCGATTCAATACATGTATGTAATGTAAACCTACGATTATTAACAGGCGCTGTACTTTTTTTTTAGTTTCTATGTTAATTATGCATAAATTTTAATATTAATGACCCAAAAACTCATTACAGGGACCTGTTCCATTACTAGATTTGATATATTTATTAGTATTATAGGAAATCTAGTGCGAATATCGTTAAATTGACTAGTGTGTCGAATAACTTAGTCTTTGTTTGTTTCATAATTATAAACTAATCCGTTGATTTATAAATAAATTAAAGACTAATTTGTTGTTACAATTTTGTAACGGCGCAAAACTCATTAGGTACCAGAACCATGACGGTAAATCGAATTTTACACGACAAAACCCTTTGATCACACCGCCTTTATGTGAACTGCCGCTCCCCTGCTCTTCAGTCGACCGGCAAACGTAACAGTGGAAGGACGTACGCAAGATTTCGGGCCATAAATTACGATCGATGTGAGTATTGACAGTGTTTGGTCCATTTTGTTGTTCATTACAAGTCCGCTTACATCTTGATACGTAAATAAACTTGGTATCTTTTTGTTACATCAATTCATTAGATTCTGTGTCATTTTCATTTTTTAATATGTAGATAACATGTACTTATCATAGATAAATGTAAATTAACCTAACAGTGCTTAATTTTCATAACCGTGTCCTTCATTACCGTCGTTTACCGTAACCTTTTTGAGGTCACGGTAATGAATGAAAAATACGGTAATGACTCTGCTTCTATTTAATACTTTTTTTAATAAATAATTTTTAAGGCGGTTAAGAAATTAATATTAATATTGTTGCTAAATAATATACTTAATATTTCAGAAATGGCACGCCCTAAGAAGACAATAGAGGAAATTTTAGCCAGAAGAAGAATCGCTAAGCGTAAAAGCTACGCTGCTTTAAAACAAAACGAAGAATTATATAATATTGAAAAAGAGAAGGAAAAAGCAAGATACTTGAAGAGAAAATCTGAAAACAAACTTGTTAGTACGAGGGCTGCCTTTTAAGTTGTGTCGTTTGAAATAAGTATAGACGATTTAATAGATTATTACCATTTATTGTTTTTAAAAGAACTCTCCGCGATATTTAATATACCTTTGAATGCGTTCGAACCAGTTTTTAAAACATTTATTCCACTCCGAAGTGGGGTAGTCAAAATGGCCGATTTGTATGCGTCAACAGTTTCTTTGGGTGAGCTGAAACGTTGACCACGAAAACTTTGCTTAATTTTGGGGAACGTAAAATAATCGTTAGGGCTCAAGTCAGGGCTGTAAGGCAGATGATCTAAAATTTCGACATTTTGGGTGCTCAAAAACATCTTTGTATTGCGGGCGGTGTGCTAACTTACAGTAGCAGTACCATACGACGCGACGTCTTGAGTTGTTTTTTCGAAACTCTGTGATGACTTATGGCAAACAACACAATACCAGTCAGCGTTAATCGTCTTACGATCTTCTAGTACAATAGTGGCGACGTGACCACTCTTTGCCACAAACGAGGCAACCATTTTTTTTTAAGTGCTCCGTGAGCGTATGACTTTGGTCGGTTTTGGCTCATCTTGGAAGACCCAGACAGTTGACTGCTGCTTGGAATCTGGATCGTAAGCATATATCCAAGACTCGTCACCACTAATCATATCATAAACGTGTTTTGACTCTCCTCGGTTGAATCGCTGCAGAGTTTTGCGACACCATCTAACACGAGCTGCTTTTTGGTCGTCGCTAAGAAAATGTCGTATACAAAGAGAGATCAACTTTCTTACGCCGAGTTCTTCGTGCAGGATTTTTTGGATAGTAATCCCTGAAATTCTGGCTGTCTCTATTTCACGGTATGTCACATGACAATCTTCGACGATTAGCTGCCGCACGGCGTCGATATTCTCTTGCGTCATGGCGGTTTTTGGATGACCTTCACGTGGCTTGTCACTGAAGCTAGAGTGCCCACGTTGAAATTCTAAATACCAGCGCTCTACAGTCCTAAGACACGGTGCTGCAGCACTAAACCCAGAATTGATCTCGTCAAAGCCCTGAAGTCGCGTTAATCCCCTTTGAAAGTTGTAGAAAATTATCGCACGCATATTTTCCTTTGATATTTCCATTTTTACAACCGACTTATCACCTTTGAATAGACGCTACAATAAAACTATTCGACCTATCAAAAAACATTCTTTTGTTTTCGAATTCTAAATTCAAAAGATGAAAAAGTCATAAAAACATATGACTTTTTCATCTTTTTAATTTAGATTTTTTTTAATAATTGCGGGAGGTTTGCAAACGACACGACTTAAAAGGCAGCCCTCGTTTCCTAATCAAGAAGGCTGATTACCAAAAATATTAATTTATGAAAGACTTTTATTGTTATTTGTGATTCAGTCACTAAGATTTTTGACATTAGGCTTTTGTGTGATTGCGTTCCGTATATCAAAATCGGTATCGTTTAATACGACATTGTAAGGCTGATTTTTACCAAAACCATTCAATTATGAAAGAACTAATAGTTATTTTGTTAAGGCGATTGTTTAATAAACAATGAATGATAATCTATGGTACCTTTGTTTTTTTTTATATTCACATCTTTTTTGTATCATTACCATGTCTTTGTATTTCATCACCGTATACCTAAGAATTTATTACCGTGGATAGGGTTCATTACCGTAACTTGGCACATATTTTAAGTGGCCATAACTCTATCAATGTTTGAAATATATGCGTGCCTTTCACATATCTGATAAATAAAATAATGCCAAATACCATAACGCAACCAAATTAAAAAAAAAATGAAATTATAATTTTCGTACAAAAACTGCGCAAATAATGTCGAAACCGAAGAAACACCCGCAAATGTGTGGCGTGAGGATGTGTAGCGGGCTCTTTTCAGATACATGCAGCGATACATCTACCTCTGACAAAAATCGTCTGGTGACTGACATTTTTTCGCTCGCGTCCGTCCCTACCGCACATCCCTAGCACACACCCCACGCAACACATACCTCGCAATACATCCCTCTCCACACATCCCTAGCACACATCCTTCCTTTGTTTTGAACTTACAAAAACCTCGCTCCGCCGAACGCATCCTTGCACATCCCTGGTGGAAAGGCAGCCTTAATACACATCAAAGTATACCTACACACAAAACTCGTTCCACGCTATACTCCATTTGAAATAAGATTAGACATTTAAATAATCCTTTTTTACAGTCGGTTCAACCGATTTTGAATTCTATTTCGTTGGTGGCATGACACATGGCAACTGCAGTTAACAGTTGGTATTGTAACCACTTTTTAGCGTTTAACGCCATCCTTATGACTACGGTATAGAAGTCAAAATCGGTTGAACGGACTGTAAAAGAGGTTTATTTAAATGTCTAATGTTATTTCAAATGGAGTATAGGTATTCCAAACTCCTCAAAATAAAGATTTTTCCTACTAACTATAAAATGTTTCATAACAAAATAGACGACAACTGAAAATCAACTTCATGTAATAGAAATTAAAGTTGATATTGGGCTTGCGGTAGATTTACGCTTGCGTCGACTTTGATCTCAAATTGAATGGCTGTGCAACTGCAACGTTTTTTTTCTAATTTTATTTTTAGAAATTTTAGTGGGGTCTTTTTTTGCAACGTTTTTTAAAACAGCATAGTTTAAAAAGAAATATGAAAAAAAGACAGCTCTCAATTAGACAGCTGTCTTCGCGTAACACAGAATCAATCTCAATCTGAATAACTTTGAAGGACATTGCTAATCAAATTTTTTTTTTTTTATAATAGCTTTGCCCCACACTAGAAATTTCTTCGGAAATGTATTGTGGGTGCGTTTACAAACATTTAAAACTCACATACACAAACAGCCAGACCTGGAACAACTACTTGTAGGTCATACAAATATTGTTCCATAATTATTATGTTCAAATAAATTGTCTGCTCAACAACGTAAATAACGCAATGAATGTTGTCGAACTCAAAATGAAAGCCATTTCTAAAACTGCCTTACACTACCCTTTTTTTTTGTCTCGGGGTGGAAAATCCTCATGGATGTCCGCCGCCCTGGGGCGGGCGGCGGGGTCTGTCAGACTCTTACTGACTAAAAACCACCCCGGCGTTCCCTCTCTCACCTACGCCGGGGGTCGCGGGAACGAACGATACTTCCGTTCGTTCCACACTAATCAAAACACAGTACAGACATTATTAAAATAAATGGAGTGGACTGGAGCCTAAACTAGGGCAGCCCTGTATTTCAGGACTCCAGCCGGTCGATTCTGTAAAAATCTCACCGTGAAATCATAAGTGAAGTGAGCACTTAATAGTGTTAATCCCTAGCGAATGACAGCTCACTTCACGCTCACTTCACCCAAGCTTTCACGGTGAGATGGTTACAGAATCGCACGGCTGGTCTTCCTCCCGCGGCGATTGAGTTGTTCACAACTAGAGGTGTAATTGAAATTGAAAGTTGAAAATCTATTAAGAAATTTGACAGATTGTAGTAGGTTATGGGATTATTATTTAGTACCTTCGTACTTAAATATTATTTTATAGTTAAGTATAGATACACTAGCTTTTGCCCGCAGTTTCGGTCGCCTTAATTTAGAATTTGACAATCAATTCGGGTTGTACTCTTCTTATTGTTTGGCCGTTGCACTAATGGGCTCAGAACGGAACATTATTATGTTCCGTTCTGAGCCCATTATTATTATTAACATTATTCATAGAATTTTTATACACAATGTGTATACAAATTCTATGAATACATAGGACATACAACATTGTGAATTTGTGAATACACAATGTTGTATGTCCTTCTATTTGGCGCTAATACCTACAAATTCTGGGCATTGGACACACGCACGGTAATATAATGTATTAGGCTTGAATTAAAAAAAAAACTAAACTAAAGTTTCTAATATTAATCAATCATGATTCGAAAGACACGTGGCGCCATCTATTACCATAATAACGTTATTGTTGTTTTCCTCGGGAACAGCACTTTTAGGGATGAAAGGTACCCTATGTCCGTTTCTGTACATCTGACAACGTATATGCAAAATTTCAGGATGATCGGTTCAGTGGTTTAGGCGTGAAAAGGTTACAAAAAAACAAACAAACTTACTTTCGCATTTATAATATTAGTTAGGATAATAATAAGTCAATAATTTAGCTCTATCTAACCTAACCGACGTTAAGATATCGATACACATCTCGACTGCAAAGTTTCGCTAGCTAATTTAATTTAACCTTGTATAGGAGGATCACTGCGCTCTGCGCTCACAGCGCGCGGCGCGGTGCTTCATTGTTCCCTACCGACGTGTTGAGCGACTGAATGACAACAACAAGAGTCTTGAATAATCAGAATAAAGTCGTCGATTCACGTACTCGACCGCACGTTACACTTTGACCTCGAGTTGGCCTAGCGTAATACGGAATTTCAATGGAATAAGGGCCTATGCACTAGGGTTTTTTTTTACACACCCTGGACACTCTTCTTCAGGTGTGGCGTAAAAAAACATTTCGCTGTGTGGTTTTCGAACCCGTGTAAAAAAAAGCTTCTGATTTGGTTCAAAACATTTTTTGATACCTGTCGGTCTATTCTGTAAAAATATCACGGTGAAAACTTAGGTGAAGTGAGTTTTAAGTGAGCTGTCATTCCACCTGATCGCTAGGAATTACCACAGTTGACAGGTCACTTCACCTAAGTTTTCACCGTGATATTTTTACAAAATAGCACTACAGCCAGTCAATTCTGAACAAATCTCCGTGAAAACTTGCGTGGAGTGAGCTGTCAGTGTCATCCCAATGATGCTAGGGATTCACCAAGCATACATTTACAATCATAAACGAGATTTTAATAATATTTTAAATAATTTCAGAGCTAGTAAAATTCTCACCATGAAAATTTAGGTGAAGTGAGTTTTATGTGAGCTGTCATTCCACCTGATCGCTATCCAGAGTCGCGCTCGTGATTAAGTATGTACAGACGCCAGCTCATCAAGCTACTACAATCTGTCAGACTTCTTTAATAGATTTTCAACTTTATCGCTATAGCATTAGGTTCAAAGTTGATTGGGAAATTTTAACAGTTTCGAGTAGCTTGATGTGTTAGCGTCTGTACGTATACATTCCAGCCGAATTGCGGCCACGGTGGCCAATCTCAATGAATATTAGCCAAATACCCAGGAGATTGCTAGTGGACAAAGGTGTACGCAAAAACAGCTGCACTCTGTTTCTTTATAAGAAAGAAGAAAGAAAATACATTTATTTTATTGTCATAGTCCAATGGGACGTTAATCCGCCACGATCGGGGAGAGAGCAGCAGTGCTATTCTGCAAAAATCTCACCGTGAAGTGAGCGGGAAGTGAACTGTCATTAGAGATTAACACTATTGACACTGCTCACTTCACTTATGATTTCACGGTGAGATTTTTACAGAATCTACGGGCAGGTGCAGGTTCAACGGCGACACGTGCACACCGAAGCATGGGGGCACACCACCAAATTCTAAACTCCGGGCTGCTACTGAGAGATTTCTAATGTAAAACCTAGTTTAAACACTTTGCTCGACTCTTGAATCGAACCCAGGACCCCACGCCCGGCGCTTGCGACCACGACACCAACGGGCCAGTTTGTGTATGTTTGTTACTGTGACGTAGGTACATAGAGTCCGATAAGTACTAACTTTATGGCGATTCTGAAGTGCGCTACTCGTTGCGCAATACCTCACCCCCGTTGACATATGAATTTGTTACTGCGCAGCGACTCGCCTCATGTTCAGAGCCTCCGGCTTTACCTACCTTAATGCCTCAATTGATGCCGTGCCTAATAATTTTGTCGCGTGCCATTGGTTCGCCATCCCTGGTCTAGACCAACCTAGGAGCACACCAGGGATGGCAAACCAATGGCACGCGAAAGAAGGCCTAAACCAACGAGGCAGTCATAATAAAAACGATACTCTGTGTTAGTGTATCGTTTTTGTGCTCTTGACCGCTATAATCTGTGTATCCATCTGCGCGGTTATAACGATCGACCATTAGCTTATCGACTCATAAGTCATACTTACCCAATATACTTACTACTGAACAACCGATTTTTAGTACGTAGGTGAAGTGAGCTACGTCGCAGCACATCCTTGAGGAATGCTTGGGTAGTGCAGCGCCGTGACCTCGTCGCGGCGGTTGGTGCTGCGGATACTCTCTCGCTTCCAGACGTGGTCCAGTCCATGGTCGGAAGTGAGAGCGCTTGGGACGCCGTCGCCTCCTTCTGCAAGGAAGTGATGGCCTCGAAGGAGGCGGCGGAAAGGGTGAGTGAGGATACAACCTCCTTTCCAATCCGTAGCAGACGCACCTTAGGTTGAGACCTGCAAGCAACAAACTTGGGGAGTTTGTTGCCTGAACAGTGAAAGGCCCGAGACGGAAAAAAAAAAATACGGCTAGCCGTGTTCCGCGCGCGCCTCTCTCTAGAGGAATGGTGGCTGTATGCAGCCGCTGAGGGTGACGGGGTCCGCGTGGATTCATGCGGGCCAACACCTAGCCCAAGCCGCAAACAACACGACGAAATGCGCTAGCATTCCACCCCGGCTAAAGGTAGCAGCAGAACATCGTGTGGTTTCAGTCAGAGTCTGACAGACCCCTCCACCCACCCCAGGGTGGTGGACATCCATGAGGATTTCAAAACGAAAAAAAAATAGATGAAGCGAGCTGTCGATAGTGTCAATCCCTACTCTATCAAGGTGAATGACAGCTCACTTCACCTAAGTATCACGGTGAGATTTTTACAGAATAGACCGACTATACAGCGTGTAACGGAAGGGGGGTATCAACCCTGAAGGAGGTGAATGTGCTCATGAAACTTAACAACTTTCCCCAAAGAACATAGGTCGAAATATGAAAAAAAAATTTGGCCCTCCCTTACAAAACTGACTACCAGCTGATTGATTTACTATGGGAGGGCCAAATTTTTTTTTCATATTTCGACCTATGTTCTTTGGGGAAAGTTGTTGAGTTTCATGAGCACATTCAACTCCTTCAGGGTTGATACCCCCTTTCCGTTACACGTTGTATAGACCGATATTGCGCTGCAGGGCGGAGACATGCCATCTTATACAAAGAAGGAGCGTCGCGTACTGGTTTTTCAACTCTCGATGTTGAGTCGAGCGAATCCAAAAAAGCGCATTCCGGCACGTCAAAAAAAAAACACTGTTCTCAGCGTAAAGCAGAGCGTTGTAAATGCAGTAAAAAAAACGCGCCCGTAAAAACGTGGGCTTATAACGCAAGTAAGCCAGCAGCCTACTAATACCCTTCTAGGAGAAGCCACAGAAGAAAAGACTGACTGGCAGAAGTATGGTGATTAATGCAAAGCATGTACATCATGACCGTCAGCTGTACATAAAAATGGGTTATATCATACTAAAAAAATTATACGGTGGCGTGGCTACAGAGCACAACACGTGCGCGATGTACTCCCGCCGCGATATTTTTGCGTCTGTGCGAACGTGCCCTAAGAGCGAATTAATGGCCTATCCACATATCGGAGCCGTACCCGGGATGTGACAGGGCGGTGGCACATAGAGGACTGGGGCTGAAGCTCCGCCGTCGGTCCGGACAGGGACGTATGTGAACGAACAAGTTCATAGAAAAGGTATAGTACACATACAGCCTTGGCCAAAAGTATTAGGCACCCCTATAAAACACGTGAAATAAAACATGTTTTTAGGTTTTCGGAACGCCGGGTGTTACGTTTGTGAGGCGGCGTGTCGGCGAGGAATACCACCCAGATTGTGTGATGTTGTAGCCCCTGACGGAACCCGTCCCGGCCCGGAAGAGCCCTGATAATAATATGTGTAGATAGAACTTTGTACTCGTAGCCGTAGTAGATCACTACATAGTATAAAACAAAGTCGCTTCCCTGTCTGTCTGTCCCTATATATGCTTAGATCTTTAAAACTCCGCAACGGATTTTGATGGTTTTTTTTTAATAGATAGAGTGATTCAAGAGGAAGGTTTATATGTATAATACATGCATAATATAGTAGAGAAACACTGATAATTTTAGAGGTTTCTAATGTGATGTCGTAAATAAACACATTTTTTGCGTTTACATTGCAAACGCTGGCTGAATCCTACGAGATAGAAATCCGTAGCGTAGTTTTCGAGATCTAAGCATACATAGAGACAGACAGACAGCGGGAAGCGACTTTGTTTTATACTATGTAGTGATCAACATTGCACCCGTGCGAAGCCGGGGCGGGTCGCTAGTATTAATATAAATGTAGGTAGGTAGCCTAGGTATAGCATCCCGTGAACCGTTACCGCACTTTACTTGACGGACGTTCGGAGGCTGGGACCGCAGACGGTAGTCAGCCGCAGACCACAGAGCAGCGTGCTACAGAAATAAATGGGTAGGGACACAATGTATGTACAGACGCTAGCACATCAAGCTACTACAATCTGTCAGATTTCTTTAATAGATTTTCAACTTTATCGCTACAGCATAAGGTTCAAAGTTGATTGGGAAAATCTGACAGTTTCGGGTAGCTTGATGTGCTGGCGTCTGTACAAGCTTACTCAGCAAATATATTATCGGTGACGCACGGCTGCGCCCGTGATACAGAGAACCAGTCGCAAATAAATCGTGGTCTTAATTGGTCGTTTCTATTAAACCTACACCTCAGCAAAACGAGTGGAACACATATTAATCAAACATTAGCTAAATAGTTCTATAAAGCAGTCAATAGCTAAAAATGCATACTACTTCACGAATCATCATCATCTGCCTAGCCTTTTCCCAACTATGTTGGGGTCGGCTTCCAGTCTAACCGGATGCAGCTGAATACCAGTATTTTACACGGAGCGACTGCCTATCTGACCTCCACTACCCAGTTACTAGGTAGTACGATACCCCTAGGTAAGACTGGTTGAAGACTTTCGGACTTCTGACTACCCGTAACGACTGTCAAAGATCTACGAATGACAGCCGGGACCAACGGCTTAACGTGCTTTCCGAGGCACGGAGGGGTCTCGGTATGTAAAGATGGTCACCCATCCACAGACCAACCGCGGCAAGCGTAGCTTAACCTGATCGATTGAGCTGTGCGGCTGTTATCATTTAGCCACGAGCCCCCCTCTATACTACTTCACAAATAAGTCAATAAATACCTAGCTACCTATAGCACTGCAAGTTGTATATTAGTAAGATTATTTATTATTACTATTATTATCGACTTAGCAGACGAGAATGTCGACATGTGGAATGTGAGCTCGGCTGTCATTGTGCCGATTTTCGTAACGGCCAATGGCTTGATGGCCGATAGCCTTGATCAACATCTCCCGAGGCTCTCGTTAGGCGGTTGGATTAACACCTGATCCAGAAGGCAGTACTGCAAGTACGGCTCGCATCGTGAGGAGGTTCCCGTCTCTGGAGCCATAACCAGCGGTAGTATGGACCCTGCTCCCGACACCGGCGGACTACATTTTTTTATATTTTATCATGTCTTTTTTTTAAAGAAATATTTAAAAATGTATTTTATATGGAAAAACATTAAATAAACAAAATAAATAATTACTTCATCCAAAATATTGTTTCTTGCCCATTCTTTTTCAAACGAAACTAACTTTTGGAAAGGGCAACTAAAATCAATTCTATTTTCTTGTAAATGTCTACGTTTACAACATTTACAAGAAAATATTTCAATCTGGTTGCTCAAACAAAAAAAAAAAAAAACTTACACAATCAACTTTAAAAACAATAAAAAAAAGAACAAATTATTAACATAATCATTTATTACACAGATACAATACATTCAACTTTATTTCCCCGCGCTAAGGTAGTCCGCAAAATTCAAATTTTCTTAGGTTTTTTGCAATTTGTAGGTGAGTGCCAGGTTTTATGTTGATTAAAATATGATTCGCGACCGTAACAAATATGGCTTTACAGAATTATAATTGAGGAGCTTCGGAACGAAAACCGATATGTCTTAACTAAGACATTATTTTTTTTTTTTCCGTTACAAAATGTTTAATTATACACCCTTCAGGAAAGAAATCAATTAAAAAACAGTCACACCCATCTTAAAAAATATATCAAAATACTGTGGTCAAATCAAAACCGGCAAATAAATTTTTAAATTCAACATGTTCTTGTTGTTGGATTAAAAACCGATAATTCTTATTCAGTTTTACACAATTGAACAATGGTCGGTTCAAGTTCAATTCAGTTCAATACCGACATATCCATTTTGGTTTCGTCAAAAACCGATATATCCAAATGATCGCGTCAAAAACCGATATATCCAAATGATCGCGTCAAAAACCGATATATCCATACTTGTCCGCCAAGTATCTCCCTAAATTAAGTATCTACCCTCCGTCAAGTTTCACACATCAATCGATGTCACTTTAACTGCAAATAGACATGCTATAATTTTCCACTTTTGTAACATTAAAAAACTTACAAGCTTTTTTATAATTTGTGAAAAATATGGTAAATTCGATACATCGGTTTTCGTTCCGACGCTCCTCAATTATTAGAATCAGCAATACAACTCCTAAGTCACAATTGGCCTCCAATGTCATAATTTCATTTAATAGACGGTTGTCTAGTAGTTCATAGTACACTATTGATTAATAGTGTACTATGAACTTAGAGAGTTGTTATTATTAATTAATAGTAAATATTATTATTATTATTCTTTTTATGATTATAATTCTATTAAAAATATTTGATACGGCCCCGAATCATATTAAGTTCATCATAGAACTTGCAGATCTATTCTGTCACTATTCTGCTCACTTCACGAAATTAGCTATCAATTGTGCCAATCCCAAGCATCAGGTGGAATGAGAACTCACTTGAAGCTCACTTCACCTATGTTTTACCGGTGAGATTTTTACAGATTAGACCGGTAGACACCTGCAGTGCGATTCTGTAACCATCTCACCGTAAAAACTTAGGTGAAGTGACCGTGGAGTGAGCTGTCAGTGTCATCACACCTGATACTAGGGATTGGCTAAGCATACATTTACAATCATAATCGAGATTTTAATAATATTTTTTATGCTAATTCTATTCGTCATTTTATATAATTACAAAGCTAGTATTTTACTTGTCAAAACATTACTATTTTGTGGAGTTTTAATCTAGGGAAAAAAAGAAAATTGATATTCAGACTAAGTTTCTGTTTTGCTATTTTATTTTAAAATCCCACAAAATAGTAATGTTTTGACAACTAAAATTCAAGCTTTGAAATTATGTGAAATGATCAATAGAATTAACATAAAAAGTATTATTAAAATCTCGATTATGATTGTAAATATTTGCTTAGTTAATCCCTAGCATCAGTGGGATGACACTGACAGCTCACTCCACGCAAGTTTTCACTGTGAGATTTTATAC